>CM067550.1:27759435-28483185 GCA_034509755.1 Anisodus tanguticus | reverse complement strand
CCAGGGCCATTGCAGTCTTGCGTGGCATGGATGTTGAAACAACCTTCCTAACCGGAGAGTTGGAAGGGGAGAATCAGAGTTGGTTTGCTAGACTATTGGGCTTCTTCCTAAACTTTCACTTTGGTCCCTGAAATGTTTACATTTTGGTCCTGGAAGTTTCAGATAAAAAAAAAAGTGAATCTGACCACAGAAACATTGACTCTGAAGTTAGAAAGTCAACAGTTGGAAAACCAACAGTCTGAGAGTGGAAATTATATTGAAACAAAAGATATGGGTATCACAGATGACATCTTAGGAATTGGATTTCTAAGACATCTAACGGACTGGTCTAACTTCAAACTCAGTTGTGAGATAGTTGACAGTCTCGTTGAAGCCACCAATGGATATGAATCATATAACTGATCGAAATCATGGTGCACCCATATACAAGGAGCGATATGCGCAGGTCACATGTAGTTCAATGTATGTTACACACTACAACCGACCTGGTATCGGCCTACAAAGCAGATCAGTTGAACTAAGGTTCACTGATGATTCTAAAAATGATTGGTAGAAGGCGTTAAGTCGGATATGACGATATCTGAAATATTCGCTTATATACGGATCATGGTATTCTGGATGTCCAGCGGTTTTGGGAGAACACATTGATGCAAACTGGACATCAGATATGAAGAACACCAAAGGTACAACTAAATGTGTATGGTGGGTCTTGGAAAAACCTCTAAGCAAACTTGCATCGGCCAATTCATGATGGAATCGGAGTTTATCGTTTTATACAAAGCATGAAAGAAGTTGAGTAACTTTATGACTCCTTAGAGAACGTCCCTTATTGGGAGAAACCCGTGCCTTCAGCAGTTATACACTGTGGCTAGCCGATCAGCTTCAAGAAGGACACGGATGACGGCGTTTGGACATATCGGTCAGGATCTGTCAGAGACATAAGACCGTATGATAATTGATCATCACGGATGTCACTTCCTTGATTACTAATCAAAGGATATAGTGGACCCTTTTTAACTAAGGGACTATCCGGAGATCAAGTGTTCTGCCTGTCTAGGGTAATGTGCTTAAAACCCAAACAATACGAACCTCTGCGGTGGAAACCCAACCATACTGATTGGAGATCTCAAGAATTTGGTTCAATGGGAAAACTAAGCTGTAAAAAGGTTCAGTTGAGCGCTTCGGTAGAAGCAAGAGCACTTCGTATGATGATTTCTGTAGGAAAACATGAATCCAAAGTTGTTCCCGCGATAGACATTAAAGTGCTACATGCATGATGGGTAAAGGTTAAGCTTCCAAACCTTTAACGATCCTCAAACGGTTAAGGTTAGATTGGGGAAACTTTTAATGATTTCTAACACTTGTGAAGTGGGGTATAGCAGGATACCTTATATGAGATCACCTATTTAAGTGCAAGGACAGGCCGCCTCAAATGAACGCACTTAAGAATCCAAGTGTGTCCACGGCCACAACGGATAAAACCATAAAAATGAAAACGAATAAGGAGAGTTATTATGTTGGTATCATTGTCTTGGCTTACACTAAACACTGACGGTTAAAGATATCACGTTCACCACGCAGTAAGTAAGTCCGGTGGTATTCAACTAGGGAAGGTTCAAAGCAGAAGCTACCTCTCCTAATGTAATATTTTTTCGCTGAAAGATTGTTGAAAGTAGGCACCATGTGTGTGCGCCAAAATCTCTCTTTCAAGATGGGATTGTTGGAAATTTGCCTTTGGTGGGGAGGTGCGTCCACCCATATTTAATGAATTAAATACTAGCGTTCCGCATGTTGAAGGCTTTGTCTCTTCTCACGTGCATAATCTACTAAGTGAGTAGATGACCGTAGGGCCAAGGATCGTCAAATTTCATTGAGAAATGAAATAGATATTGGTTCACGAAGTAAGGTGTTTGAGACATGGAAATATGGTGTGAGACAAATCAACCACATCTGTGGGAAAATGAAGAATTGCTCTCTTTATAAGTCTCTATATTGGTTAAGGGTTTGAGACCCCAAGGGGTAACCCATGTGTTTAAATGAGGGAGGACCTAGATGTGCTTGGGTTCAAGGCTAAGCCCACACATACGCCGTCGCCGCCTGCCCGTCCCGTCTGGGCTCGGGTCTCGGGTCACGGGTTGTGGGTCGTGGGTCGTGAGACTTTCTGATATTATCTCTTTGGACCCTAAATTGCTTAATATTTACAGTTTGGTCCCAATAAATCCTTTCTAAATTTAAATTCCTACATTATTGAACCCACACATTATTCCCAAGCCTGTTTACACCCAGGATAGCAGGAAGCTATGACCAAAAAGTTTGAGGCTCTTGGAGTCAATAACACATGGGAAGTAGTTACTTTACCCAAAGACAAAAAAGCTTTGTCTTGCAAGTGAGTGTATAAAACTAAATACAAGTAAGATGGCTCAGTATAGAGATTCAAAGCAAGGTTAGTTTGTCAAGGGTGATATTCAAATAAAGGGAATTGTTTTTACAAAGACATATTCACTTTGTTCTCAGGATGACAATAATTTGATGTCTATTAGCTATGACAATCAAGAAAAATTGGAATATATCACATCCATATGTTAATAATGTCTTCTTGCATGGTGATTTGCAGGATGAGGTATTTATGAAATTTTTAATTGATATGAAAGCACCTAGACCATCACATGTTTGCAGACTAAGGAAGTCACTATATGGTCTACGTTAAGCCTCAAGGCAGTGGAACGCAATGTTGGAAATTTGCCTTTGGTGGGGAGGTGCGTCCACCCATATTTAATGAATTAAACACTAGGGTTCCGCATGTTGAAGACTTTGTCTCTTCTCACGTGCATAATCTACTAAGTGAGTAGATGACCGTAGGGCCAAGGATCGTCAAATTTCATTGAGAAATGAAAGAGATATTGGTCCACGAAGTAAGGTGTTTGAGGTATGGAAATATGGCGTGGGACAAATCTACCACATCGGTGGAAAAATGAAGGATTGCTCTCTTTATAAGTCTCTAAATTGGTTAAGGGTTTGGGACCCCAAGGGGTAACCCATGTGTTTAAAGTAGAGGTGGCTAGTGGGCCGGGCTCGGGTCTAGCGTGCCGGGTTTGGCGAGAAGGGCGAAGGGGTTGGGGTCGGGTCTGGCGGGACTTGCTCTAGTCCCGTCCCGATCCCATCGGAATCGGGTCGGGGCGGGGTCCGGCAGGTTTTCCTTTTTTTAAAATAAAATAAAATAACATATGTATAAAAAAAAACTCAATAAACAAGACAAGTTAGTGTAATAAAAATATCCCAAGGCTGTTTTTGTGCCTCTTATATTATTTAATAGACATATTATTTTTTTTGTAATACAAATACAATTGTCTAAAATCTAAATTGCAACTTTGTGGTGTTGTCCAAAAGTGGCAAATTACATAATAAAAAATTACATTCTCAAAAAAACTTATTCTAATTACTTGATGATTTCATGTGGTTCTTCGGTTGGAATTGGTATTTGTTGGTCAAATTGATCCATGTCGCTTCCACTACCTTCGGTTAAGATTTCGTTGTAGTTTTCATCTTCTTCTTCGTTGATCTCCAGTTGACCGCACCATCTCCGCTCCGCTCGTATCCAAACTCTGAATAATACTGCAATTTCCAAGCTGTCTCCGACTAATGAGTGTCTGTGGTCTCCTATTTGATATCTGCCGGGAGAAAAAGTTGATGACGCTTGAATGTTCAAAACATCTCGGGCCATCAATGAAAGTGTCGGAAAGGTCTTCTCATTCCCCCTCCAGTATTTCAGCAAGTCTTCATGTCTATCTTCATTGATAACTTCTTGGTACGTAGTACGAACCCCGCAAAACAAAAATATCCAACTCGCTAATTTGGTTAGTAGTAGAGGTACGGCCACACATTCTATTTCTGAGGCTTTCAATACTAGCCGCAGAAACAGCATGTCTTTTGTGAGGTTGTGTTGAAGATGAAGAAGATGGTATGGAAGCCGGTAAGTTACTAGCATTTTCTTGTTGATAAAATCTATATTTTTTTTTGCATTGGTGTTCTACGCTAGACAACACTTCTTCTTTAGTTTGTTCAATAAGTGGTGGGTGATTTAGATTTTTGGGACTTGGAGGTGGTAGTACTTCTATACAATCGTAAATAGTTTCAATTAGTGATTTAGTACCGTCTATTTTAAATTTTAATAGTAGGATTTAATACAGAACCATTAATATAAATAGTGGGAATAGGAATAAATTTTTTTTTTATTTTGACAAACATTTTTTTAATAGCTGCCTTATAAGCTGGTTTTTACATATATTCACTAAGTAATAAAAATATTAGAGTTATATAAAACAACATAGTTGAAATAGTAGGATAATATATACCGGAAAATTCTTTTGTTGCTTGAAAAAATTTCTCTAAAAATACAATAAGTTCGAAAATTTTTACCCAATCACTATCTAAAATCATATCAGCTGGATTTTTATTATGAGAGTTAAAAAATAAAGTTATAGGTATTCTATAGTCATAAGCAACAAGTAGTTGCTCGTATAAAGAATTCCACCTAGTGGATACTTCTTGTGGAATTTTTCTATAAGATAGTCCACAATCGTGACAAGTTTTTTTATAATCTTTTCTACGTTGTACTTTATTACTTTTAAAAATAAAGTTTATAGCAAATTGTATTTTACTAAGAATGTCTTCAAAAAGTGATAGACAATCCTTTACAATTAAGTTATATATATGGCACGCGCATTTTATATGAAAATGATCTGGAAAAGATGGAGTTAAACTATTTTTTTAAATTGTAATTGCGTAATTGCTAGAAGAAGCGTTATCTAATGTAATAGTCATAATTTTATCGGTTATTTCGTAATAATGGCACACTTGATAAATATTATCTGCAATAAAAGTACCAGTGTGTCTATCATCTATATATCTATACGCTAAAATACGTTTTTGCATAGACCATTTATAATATATCCAATGACAAGTTACAGTTAAATAATCATGGCCGTTAGTACTACGACCTATATCAGACGTGATAGATACTTTGCCATTAAAATGATATAATGACTAACGTAAATATTGTTGATATTCATGCTTGATTTTAAATACATCTCTCTTAACAGTTGATCTAGGAAAACCGTTAAAAACAGAATTATATATATCTCTAATGTAATAAATAAAATCGGGAGATGAAGGAAATGAAAAAGGCAAACCCTCCACAGCAACTAATTTTGATATTGTTTCCCTATCTCTATGTTTATTGTATTTAGGGCCTACAATTCCCCCCGTCATAGGATGAATTTGACCCTGTACTTGGTCTGGGACAGTATCAATATGTGAACCTTGTCCCGATGGAGCGGGCGTTTGCGCACCCGGTTTTGAAGCCTGGTATTGGGCATACCTAGCTGGATAAGCACTTACTACGTGTCTAATTAAACCCCCCCGTCCCACCGTGACCTTTTCCAGTTTTAAATTTTAAAACATTTTTACAAATTTTACATATAGCTACTTGATTCTCTACGTCCATATCAAAAAATGTCTATGCATCTGATTTTAATGGTCGTTTTGCTGGACCTCGTCTCATACTAGGGGGAATATGAGATATTTCAGTTGAAGGTGCACTAGTGGGTGTGTTGTCATCAACATTAGTGGGTGTATCATCTAGATCATCGTCTAAATTAAAGTCTTCTTGAGTTCCAGAAAATAGCTCCTCATCTAAATCTAATGGTATTGTAGGAAAATGTTGAATATCAACAAAATCATCCTGTGTAGGAATAAGATGACTAGAAGAAGTACCCTTGCCCTGGTTGCCCCTACTAGAAGAAGCACCCTTACCCTTAAACATACCTCTTAATCATTTCATTTTAATTATGATAATAAATAATTAAAGATAATAAAATTAAGTGCGCTAAATAAAATAAACATACAATAATAATTTAATGAAGGAACGAATGTACCAAACGCCGACGTAACGTCGATGTGTAATCGAGAGGTTGAAAATTGAAACTTTGCTCGATGGAAGATCCTCAAGCTAGTTGCCAACTTCACTCCCAATTCCCAAATGAATAAATAAAATTGAATATTTAGTAAACAATGTAGACTTGTAGAGAGATATATTGAGAGATTAGAGATTGTAGGAAGATTTGTGAGAAAGATGAAGAGAAAATGAGTTATTTATAGTTGGAAAATTGGGTTAAAGTGTAAATATAATAATTTATGAGTTAAAAATAAATATTAAGGGGTAGGGGGGTTGGGGAGGGGGGAGGCCTAAAATGGCCGTTGGCCAAAATCTAAAATGGTCGTTGATGCAACGGTCATATTTGCAAAGGGGGGACTACGGGCGGGGTCGGGACGGGGTCGGGATGGGCTCGGGGCGGGCGGGGTCGGGTCTGGCGGGACGAGACATTGTCCCGTCCCGAGTTCGAGTCCCGCTGCCGTTTTTTTTTACGCGGGGTCGGGGTGGGACCGGTGCGGGCTCGGGTCGGGGTCGGGCCATCCCGGCCCACTGGCCAGCCCTAGTTTAAAGGAGGGAGGACCTAGATGTGCTTGGGTTCAAGGCTAAGCCCACACACGCGCCGCCGCCGCCCACCCGTCCCGTCCGGGCTCGGGTCACGGGTCAAGGGTCATGGGTCATGGGTCGTTGGTCGTGGGACTTTCTGATATTATCCCTTTGGACCCCAAATTGCTTAATATTTACAGTTTGGTCCCTAAAGTTTCTGAAAAGTTGAATTTGGGAACGACGGAAGGCAGAAAGTTTCTACCTACCCTTGGAGTTGATTTTTCCCTAATGGCCATTAACAACCCTCACTAATGGCTATTAACAGCCTTATTTTGGCAGTTGCGGAGTCCATCACTCATGCTATATATTGATGCCTTTTGGCTTAATTGTGACACAGAAATATAGACGAAAAAACACAAAATATACACAGCAGAAACAGAGACACACTATATACACAGAGACAAAACAGAAGAGAAAGTCAGTCAAAAAACGGACGAAAATAGAAACTCTTCCTTCCTTTTCCATTTCTTCATCAAGACGTTTCGTGTTTGTTTTTTTCGTCAGACTCAACCTATTTGCTTTGTAGTGTTGAGATTAAAGTGTTGTTTTATCTTGAGAGACTATTGCCCGTTAACGTAAAAGCATATATACGGGGCAATCTTGTCTTAAGGACAGAGTGCCATCACTCGACTCAGCACACAATTGTAACAATCCAGATTTAGTGTTTCTTGATTTCAGGTTATCAAGATTCAAGACACAACAACTTTGCGGCAGTTCAGAATATTGTTCGTTTATCCTTTCAAACACTTGTAATATTTATTTACTTCCCGTACTGCTTTGCAATATCCGACACGCAAAGCTAATTGTTGCCCTTAATTTCAAAGGCTATTCGCACTCCTTAAATGACTATCCTCTCTTTTTCAAGAAGTTGGATGGAACAATATCTATATTGGCAGTCTATGTGGACGATATACTGTTGACATGTGATGATCCTATGGAAATTGAGTCACTCAAATGTTTCCTCAACTCTGAATTCAAAATTAAAGATTTAGGGGCAGCCCATTATTTTCTTGGTATGGAGATAATCAGAGAACTACATAGTATCATTTTGGGAAAAATAAAGTTTACCTTGGACTTGTTGAATGAATTTGGTTGTACAGATCTCAAGCCAGTGTCTTCTCCGCTAGATCCAACCACAAAACTTCGATTGTATGAAGGTGAACCATTATCAAACCCAACTCTCTACCGAATGCTATTGGGGAAGCTGAACTTCCTTACCCACACATGTCCAGATCTCACATTTGTTGTACAATATATAAGTCAATTCATGCACAAACCCCTCGTAAACCTCACTTTGATGCTGCTTTCAGATGTCTCAAATACCTTCTTTTAGATCTAGGATTGGGATCTTCCTTTATTTAACCTCATCATTTGATATAATTGTACTTTGCGACTCCAATTGGGGTCGTTGTCCAGATTCTCATCGTTCCATTAGTGGATATTACATCACACTCGAAGGTTTTCCCATCTCATAGAAGTCCAAGAAATAATCTTTGGTCTCTCTTTCATCTGCAGAAGCGGAATACCGCTCTATGCGAAGGGTTGTGGCTGAGATAACATGGTTGGTTCGATTACTTGATGATTTCTCTGTTCCTTTACCTCTCTTAGTTCCTCTACACTCTGATAGTCAGGCTGCGATCCACATCGCAAAAAATCCGGTCTTTCATGAGCGCACAAAGCACATGGACCTCGATTGTCACTTTGTGTGACAACAATACATTACCAGACTCATTTCCCTCAACTATGTCTGATATGATTCGACTTGGAATAAATGCGTAATTAAACAAAACAAAGTAAGATAGGTTGGATAGGAGAAATATAGGTGAGAATAGAAGAAAAAAATGATTGAAATCAAGTAATTGATCACAAACCAAGGGAGAAGAGACTTGAACTCATGCTTGAATTACCAACTTAGATAGATTCAAAAGAGGTTCAATTGAAGAGATCAAGGCTAATCCTACACTCACTATGAGTACCACCCTAACTCTAGATATTACAGAATTACTCTCTATCAATATTCATCAACTCTAAAAAACTACATAATAAAATAATAAAGGTAGTATTTATACTACTTGAGATAAGAAGACTACTAAGCTATTACAATTATACCCTTAATGAAGTAAGGACCTTGTTTGGTAGTTTTCCAAAGGAATGATGGCTTCTTTTCAAATAATATCTTCTTTGCATCAATAGCGACCCTTTCTTTGCACACATAGCCTAAGTCGACTCATATCATCCATGCTATCTCCCATAGCTTGATCCACGAGTACTCGATGGTCTTCAAAGTCTTCTACGCTATCTCCATAACTTGACCATCCTCACACATGGGTCTTTAATAGCCTTCAAAGGCTCACTTTCTATCATCAATGAGTGTGTAGCGTGGATATACACACTTGAGACCCCTTGAAGCTCCTCAAATATGGTGCAAATTCTCCATGGACCGTCATTGATTTGAGGCCGAGCTCCATCACAGTTCTTAGCTCTCAAAATCACCATCGAGCTTCCTAGGATCATATCATCTTCCCCTTCTTGAAAAGGATTCGACCTCGAATCTGAACCTTGCAAAACCATAAGGAGGAAATACAAAAATAAGGACCTCAAAGCATGAGGGTTAGTGTAAGAATAAATACAATAACCAACATGCCAAGGATGCACAAACTTGTGGTATAACCAAACATCGACCACTCTTAGGAAGAATAATCTCCCAAACACAAGTATGAGCATCATCAAATGCAAAAAGATAGTAGAGGAAAGAGGTACTCAAAAATAGGGTCCTCACAAGTAAGATCACCACTAGACTCAAGACCATATTCAAGCATACACTTACAAGTTGGAATACATAAAGAAGTAGTATCAATAAGCAAGTGTCACTCTCTTTTCCAAAATAATTTCTTCCCAAAGAATATGTTATGTCCTTCCACGAGGAGGTTCCCATCACAAGGGAGATGTTCAAGAAGACAAATATATACCCCAATAGAACCTCTCCTAACATAAGATGCACCCTCAACACAAGTATGAGTGTCATCATATGCCAATAGGTAGTAAAGAAAGGTGTCAATCAAAATAACTTCTTCATTTATAGTGTCCTCAAATGTAGCCTCACTATTGGGTTCAAGAGCAAGATCAAGCATGCTACTAAGGTATTGGACACATAAGGAAGAATTAACAATTGATAAATAAGTTTCACCTCCCTTTTCAAAATACTTCCCCGCAAGTAAATTACCAACCCTTAAGGGAAAATCTTCATCATAAGGAAGGGCAACATCATTCCATAATGGATTCTTATAGACTTTGTAGCCCTCAAATATGGCTACATCTCTTACACTACAAGATATGTACGCATACACATTATCATCAACAATCATGTCATTATCAAATAAAGCATTATCATGACTCTCTACATGGCACACAACACTATCCTCACTTTGAGCCTCATCAAAAGTCAACAAAATAAGATCAAAAGACTCATATTCATAGGTGTCAAATAGGAAGGGCAACATCATTCCATAATGGATTCTTATAGACTTTGTAGCCCTCAAATATGGCTACATCTCTTACACTACAAGATATGTACGCATACACATTATCATCAACAATCATGTCATTATCAAATAAAGCATTATCATGACTCTCTACATGGCACACAACACTATCCTCACTTTGAGCCTCATCAAAAGTCAACAAAATAAGATCAAAAGACTCATATTCATAGGTGTCAAATAGGAGTGGTGTGGCATACTAATTCAAGTGATCAACTTTATCAATATCATCACTAATCAGATGTTCATTAAGCACATCATAAGATTCCTCGAATAGTGGATTAACATTACAATCAAGTCGATCAACACAAATAACACTAGTTGGTAACATGTCAAGCTCACAAGATTTACTCACATGATTACCACAAATAAAGTCAACTAGTGTAGAATAACAAGTGTACACACTAGGTGGACACAAATTGATCTTGCAAGAAGAATCAATTCGGTCATCAAAAGGATCAACTAGTGTGTGAACACTCCCAATAAGGACATCATCATAATATAGCATACAATCACTATGCTCTACACAAGATAAAACTTCATCCCTACTCAATTGCTAATTAGTCACAACATGTTCTTCCAAGTTCAATAGAGTACAAGTATTAGTTTTGTTACTTTGTAGCTCATGTATATAGCCCTAGTTACCTCGACCAAGTGCCTTGCACTGGCTTTTCTCTTTTGAAGAGGTTTAGGTTACTTCACTTCCTAAAGAAACTTGGGGTACTTTCGAGCATCTATCCTCATGAGTACCTACAAAAGGACCAAGAAAACTAGATGAAGTACAAAGGTTATAAAGAAGTTGTGATAACTCTCTCACGTCACTCCACACAACCTCTCATTTCTCCACTCTAGAGTTGTCAAATGACTCTCCCTTACTCCTCTCAATTTTGTATCTCTCATGTTCTTTCAAAGAGGGATGAGCCCCCAAGATTCCTTTCGAAGGGTTAGGATGACCTTCACTTCAATCTTCATTTGGCTTCACTTGGGGTGGCCCTTTCTACTTGTTTTGGTTGCTCCTTGGGCAATCGTTAAGCCTCTATTTGTTGGAGAGCTCTTGTAATCCAATCAGTGCTTTGCTTGAACCTTTCAAAACATGAAAGATCAAGATTTCTCAGTCTAGGAGGTGTTTCACTTGCACTTGCATCTTCTTTGGTGGGTATGGTTAGAAAGGAAAGTTTTATGTCAAGAATTTGCCTCTCCAGTTCAATCCTCCCTTGAAACATTGGACCTCCTCTCCTAGGACGACTTCCATTCCTCCCATCAAAAGCATATACACCATCTTGATTAGAATGAATATGAATACTTGTGATAAGGCCTCTCATAGTCAACATATGCACGGTCATTATCTTCATGGACATATCCCTTACAAGGTATATATGTACAAGAACTATCAAGCTCATCACGACTTTCACTCCCATAAAATTCAACACCAATTGGTTCATAGGGAAAGCGCATAAAAGTGTTGTACCTCATGTTGTCCTCATATTCATGGTGTGTAGCATATGAACCTTCATCTTCACCAAAGTCGTCCTCATGCAGTTTTCCTACTCATTTTTCTTTGTCATAAGATACATGGGAATCATTGGCCTCGTAGTCATTCCCGGAGTAGTAGTACTCTCCACCATATTATTCATAGTCGTATTTACCATCATCGACTTTATAAGATCCATCGTCACCATGGTCATACCTTCCATCACTATCAAGCCTCACGAGTCATCATCACAAGGATCTGAGATTATCGGCGACATGATTCCTTATAACTCCTATTTTTGTACCTACAAAACGAACAAACAATGTTAGTAGTAAGAGTTCCTCACCAACGCTCGTATTTGCACTCGTTTGTGCTTGGCTAGCACCACTCTGTTGTTCTCACTACTCTTGCTTTTTTCTCGCTCAATATATTATCCTTAAGCTCATCAAGAACAATCTCAAGTCATACCCTAGTAGTATCCAAGCATCAGTTCGGAGTGGAAGTTAGGTGACACAAGAACGGACACTCAAAGCAAACAGACAATAGTCAATCAATTCACGACGAAACAAAAGAAAAAAACACAAAAAAATTGGCACGAAATGAAAATGCGGACTCAAGAACTAGTTAAAAATCACGTAAGAACAATTACTAATTGTTAATTAGCTTAGAGGATTAAATAAATGAGGATGAAAGAAGAAAAATCAATTTTCAACACTTGGAATTTTTTTGGAAGAATTAGGGTGAAAAAAAGATGAAATTCAAGAATTAATTAATAAATGAGTAGGTTTAATTACTTGTTGTTAATTAATTAGAAGTATTAAAATATTAAGAATAGGATAAAAAATCAAACGGGAGAAATTTGAGTGAAAACCACGTCGAAAACGGGCTGAAATAGGGCAAAACAGGGGCTGAAAACAAAGCATTTGCTCTCTGAAAGTGGGGTCCACGCGCCTGTAGGGGGCGCATGGTTAAGGCATAAAACACACACGTGGTGTGTAATTTACCTTTTTTCTTCTTTACATAGGGGGCGCGTGGTTAAGGCATAAAACACACATGTAGTGTGTAATTTACCTTTTTTCTTTTTTACATAAAACTATAGTCGAGGAAGTGAGGATTGAAGCCTAAAAATTATTGGGTTTTGTTCTCCTAGTGAAGAAGGTCACGAATCCGAAATTGGAGAGGATTTTTCAGATTTCTTCTTTTTGTTTTGAATTTTGTAAAACCAAGGACGAAGAATTGATGGAACAATTCTTCTACCAAACTCTGATACCAAATGATACGATTCGACTTGAAATAAATGTGGAATTAAACAACACAAAGTAAGATAGATTGAATAGGAAAAATATAGATGAGAATAGAAGAAAGAGAAAAGATTGAAATCAAGTAATTGATCACAAATCAATGGAGAAGAGACTTGAACTCATGCTTGAATTACTAAGTTGGATAGATTCAAAAGAGGTTCAATTGAAGAGATTAAGGCTAATCCTTACACTAATCCTACACTCACTAGGAGTACTACCCTAACTCTAGATATTAGAGAATCACTCTCTATCAATATTCATCAACTCTAAAAAACTACATAATTAAATAATAAAGATAGTATTTATACTACTTGAGATAAGAAGCCTACTAAGTTATTACAATTATACCCTTAATGAAGTAAGGACCTTGTTTGGTAGTCTTCCAAAGGAATGATGGCTTGTCTTCAAATAATTCCTCTTTGCATCAATAGTCACCCTTTCTTTGCACACATAACCTAAGTCGACTCATATCATCCATGCTATCTCCCATATCTTGATCCGCGAGTACTCGATGGTCTTCAAAGTCTTCCACGCTATCTCCCATAACTTGATCATCCTCACACATGGATCTCTAATGGCCTTCAAAGGCTCACCTTCTATCATCAATGAGTGTAGTGTGGAGACACACCTGAGACTCCTTGAAGCTCCTCAAATATGATGCAGATTCTCCATGGACCGTCATTGATTTGAGGCCGAGATCCATCACAATTCTTAGCTCTCATAATCACCCTCGAGCTTTCTATGATCATATCAATGTCCCTTCAACTTCTCAATTGGCCGAATAGAGGAATCAGAATTTCTTGTATATTCTAGATTGTGTGTATTCCTTTCTTAGCTAATAATTAATTTGTTATAGTTTGTTAGGCATTAGCGTATAGAATAGTGACAAGAGTACGAATAATGGGTGTAGTTTTCATACTCATTCTTTTATAAATTAGTGTATTCAATAAAAAAAAATACACAATTTTTTTCCCAATTCTCTTCTTTGCTAACGTATTTGTGACTGACCAATAAGAAATTTCGCCTACTCACAAGTAAACATGGAGAGATAGTTTAACTTTTGAAAAAACGAACTGATTTTGAGTGGTGCTGAATGACGACAGATGTGTGAATGTTAAATTTAATACTCCTCACTACCTCTACCTTTGCGTGCTAATTTGATTGTTTTACTGATTGAAAAGTCTAGGACACAAAGGTAAGCCTACCAATTTGGAAGTAGCACCGAATTAAAGCCTCGAAGAAAATTTAGACGATAAGAGCATAGCCAGTCATAATACTTGTTACTATGTTAGTTGTTACGAACTATGAACTAATCAATTGGCAAGGTTACTCAATAGTCAATACACATCAATCCCCTACAAATTATTTAGGAAATAAGCAGAGACAAATTACCATAACCAATTGACTCAACTAATTGTCACTATAAGTACACGATCATATCACGGCTTCTCTGTCCTTTCTTCAGAACCCATACCAGTGGGTAACAGAACAAATCCTTATTCTGAGAGGTTCTTTTATGTTTTTCATTTGAGACGTAGATTTCCTAATACGAAAAGCTTACTTGAGATGAAATTCCCCCAGCAGAAGAGAGTTATACTTAGCTGCACTTGAACAAAAAACTTTCATGGAAATGCGCACCGGAACAAGAAAACTCAAGGAGAATAGCAGCAAGCTGGGACTCAGCACCCTTAGTCCATAGAGGCAGGCGATGCCTAGAGCCGATATTCTAGTATCATGGTATTTTTAAAGATGTCAGCTAGTTAGTAAATTAAATTATACTCACAGAAGACCTTGGATTTCTCGTATCTTTAACAATTGGATAATAATCAATGAAGCCAAGGCAGCACCTCATAGCATAAAAAGCAAACTGAAATATAGTACCATGGACAGGTCTATTAAATCTCAATACTTCAGGCTTCAGCCAATAATTATTGGAGGCACAGTATATCAAGAACCAAATTGACTTGCCAAATCACAATGCCAACTAGTTCTTGATCACAATTCATCAACAATCACATTAAGAATGAGTTCACAATTATTAAAATGACTCCCAACCAACAAGCTTAGGCATTCAGCATTGAGTTCCTCCTGCACTCGGACAACATGTCCATGTAGAACTGGCACTTGCCAATGTCACTTCCAGAGCTATTAATGCACTGCGAGTTGAACCACAAACAATGAAATCATCAGAATCTTCTTGTGAAAACAAGACAGGTCATACCGACTTGCTGAAAGAACCACCTCCAATTTGCAAATTAAAGCAGTTAAAAGGTGTGAAATTAATACTTACATCTTGGAAAGCTTTATTGTGCATACTGCAGGCATCAGAACCTGAACCAATTGTAGTGGATGCTGGAGCAGCAGCAGCTGCCTCAGCAACGGCAGCTTCATGTTGAATGGTGCGTGGACCCATGACAGCATCTACAGCCCTGTGTGCCACAGCACTTCCAGTACCAAAGGCCATCCCTGTAAAACATAATAATCATAAAACAGACAAGAGACATCTTTAAGCAACTTTGCGCAACAAAATATAATTGAAGAACTGTGATTTAAGTTTTCTACATACTGCAGGACATACTCATACCTTGAGCTATGGTAGAACCAATACCACTAAGCATGCCACCGCCACTACTTTGCATGGGAGCTGGTGGAGGAGCATGTTGTACTGCAAAAAATGACATGGAATACGAAAATGCATAAGCAAAGGAAGGAAGATCAAACCACATCGACCAAAAGACTGCCAACCAAATAACATAAATAAGTTGCCAAGAGAAAAGTCTGACTACCAAAAAAACCAACCTGGGGCTGAAGCAGGACGAGGGGCTGCACGAGGGGCAGGACGAGGAGCAGATCTTCCTAAACAACAAAACAAGGAAAATCTAAAATCATCAACCAGAATAAAGGGGGTACAAAAAGTTGCCTTTTTTCCTTTAGCGAAGAATGAAACTAATAAATTACAACAGAAGACTACAGTACAAAAGGTAAAGTGTCAATGTAAACATTGATGGAAAATGAAGATTAACTAGAGCAACCAACTAATACAACAATAATAATACAGAATTGGAGGGAAACCATATTCCAAAGACAACTGGAAAAATATTACTACCTCGATCCTATACATTGAACCGGAAGAACGTTGCATTAAAACAAAATTCCTAGAATTCAGATTTAAGCAATTCGGCAAGCACTCTACCCTTTCTTACTTAAGAAATTCACTCTAAAAATTCCATTACTTATAGCAATTGCTGAATCTCATGTCAAACTTTCTGGTCTAATACCAGATACACAAATCAAGAGGACACAATTAAAAATAAAAATTGTGTCGATACAACCACAAATAGACACTGGCTCTTCGGTGAAAAAGCAATGCAAAGAATCAATGCTGCAATTAGCTTCTCAATGCAACTGAAACTTATTTTCTTTTCAACCCACAAAGCTAGAAATAGAATCAACCTTAGCAGAAAGGATTTCCGAGTTACACCTAACATGAGCTCAATTGAGATTATTTAACTGTCACATGATTAAGCCCGTGAAACATTAATAATTGTGAAATAAGCTCCAATTAAGGCACCAAATATTGTAGCAACATTTAAACCTTCTACAGTTTTCTTCATAACATAAGCATACTTGCAAGTTCTAAGAGAAGAAAACATATATCTAGTCCATCACAAAAAGAATGAGGGAGTTTCAAAGTACCTAATTTGTTTTTTTAGCAGAAAAGTTACATATTTAAAATTTACAACTAGTACTCCCTCTGTCCATTTATACTTGTACATGTTTGACTTGGCACACAGCTTAAGGAGCAATAAATGAAATGACAATTTTAATATATCACCTCTAATTATAATGAATCATCTAAAATAATTAAAATCAATCAAACATACTTTAAAAGTTGTGCAGCTACTAACAATTCCTTGAAGTTTCCAACCCAATAATTAATAACAAGGATAAAACAGGTATGAAATGGTAAATTATTTCTTGGTTTTCCAAACAGTGGACATCTATTCTTAGTATACTCGACAAGTAAAAATAGATGGACGTAGGGGGCTAATTATTTTTGTCGTAAAAGCATATAAAGAAAAATCAAAACTTTATAATGAATCAAATCAGTTACCTCCAAATACGAAGTCAACCCAAAGAATAAAAATGAAAAGAAAATTAATTCTTCGATTTCACTGTAAGGAAAATCCATTTCCATAAGTAACATAACAACAGAAAATCGACTTATTACCAGAGCTTCGGCGAGGCATGATTTCCTGATAGAGGCGGCGAAAACCCTAGAAATGACGATGATGTTCTTCCTAAAATATATATTTATATTGGGGGGAAATATTATCGGTGTTGATGATACGTGTCAGTATTTCAATGGTTGATGTGTTATTAATAGAACGAGTAGGGCTGAAGCTCACCACATTGATTACCAGAAAATGTTTTATTTGATGTCTCG
Source organism: Anisodus tanguticus (assembly GCA_034509755.1). NCBI lineage: Eukaryota > Viridiplantae > Streptophyta > Magnoliopsida > Solanales > Solanaceae > Anisodus > Anisodus tanguticus. The sequence continues at coordinate 28,465,892 of CM067550.1, read as the reverse complement.
ATTAAACATCCATCACAATTAGAAAAAAACAAATGTGTCAAATATCTTCGAAAAATTAACAAAAATAATCTTTTATGTTTGGAGAGGTTTAAAGTAATCTCATAAATAAATATACTAATGAGCACTTTTAATTCTTTTAAGTTTATCAATGTGAGCACTTATAAGTTTATTTAACAATGTGTTTGTTAGATTTGAAAACAATAAAAAAAATTAACGAAAACTCATATTTAACTGTCTATTTTTTCAGTTTTTATTTTGAAAGTTTATATGCAACTTTTCGATGTGCAATTTTATTTTATTTTTTTGCCTATTTTTGATGTATAGTGTAGTTTTCAAGAATTTGAAAGAACTTGCCTGATATTTATGATTAAATCTTTTTATCGCACTTTCCATCAGATCTAACATATTGAGTTTGTACCTATTTAACGAAATTAAAAATGCGAAAAGATTCTTCATTCGAGTTAGCTTCTTTAGAAATATATTTTTTAGGGATTACTTTATCTTATCCCCAAACATAAGAAATCATTTTTGTCATGTTCTATCAAATCTCCGAAGAGATCTTTATTTTTACACGTAAAAATCTAAAAATAAAATACATCTTTGCAGAATCATTTTCTTCTTTTCAAAATTGAATCATCTCCTTCTAAAGAAATCAATTATTTAGTTCGATATTTGTCATAAGCCTTTTGTTCCCTTTAACAATCAAAGATTTTATTTGTCTCATTTTGTGTGATGTTATTTAATTGGACATTGAATTTAAAGAATATTTTTAGAATTAGTGATGCTAAATATGTCAAAGATATTTGATTCTAAAATCACGTTATAAATGAAAACTTTTAGGTAAACTATTTTCAAATATAAAAAGAGATTTACTTTGTAACAGACTCGAAATCAAATAATGTTATCTAAAATAAAATGGGTGAAATAATTTTATATCACGGAGAATTGAAAGGTAAGATTCCAACTAATTTTAGATATATAAATAGTTGATATCATTTCCATGTGTAGATATATCTTATAAATGCAGAATTGTCTTGGGTTCAAAACACATAAGTAAGGCACAACGGAAGTTAAAAGTTTTGTTTCTTACTTACCCCCAACAACATTTCTAGTATGGTTATACAACAATTAAACTTGTAACATAAAGCATATACTTACAAGTTATAATTAGCTGGAATCTTTATCAACTGTGAGGTGTACACGCAATTGCCCTTCCGATTGCAAGCTCCAAGCTTCAATGTATTTCTCCTTCGGAAAGCTAGGAAATCCGGCAGAGGTTCGAGAGAGTATTTGATTCTAAGTCTCTAAGGCTTAGAATGATATTCTGAAAATTGGTGTATGAATGATGAGGTGAATGCCTCTATTTATAGTTGAAAAATATGTCAAAATCGGATTAGGGTTTGACCTTAGGCCCGACCTAAAATTCGATGCAGAGGCGTCGCGGCCCTAGGGCATGGGCACCACGGCGCTCGACATGCGCCTGCACTGCGCCGCGGCCCTAGGGTATGGGCGCTGCGGCGCTCGACGTGCTCCTGCATTGTCTCGATTTATTTTTCGGGCATTCTAAATTAAATCCAAAATCTAATTTTGACTTAATTAAAATAATCATTATTCATTTAAATATCTCGATTCCAAATCGAATATTTAATTACTCTCTCAATACATTCTTAGATCGAAACGGACAATCGACATAGTGTGACCCTACATGCCTTCTCATATCGACATTAATCAAATTAAGGTCTACACGGAACTCCTATACGGCGTCGGAAGACGAACTCAATATGTGAAGTACGTTTACGTGAATCCAGTAAACTTAACCTTTATGTGGTAAGATAAAATCCTTTCATTCACGACACACCCGATCAAGCTTAGGATTTGTCAAGTGTCTATCTAAATGGCTTAATCATTGTATCTCAACTATATTAGTTGACGACTAGACCATATTCTAAATATGTCTATTGCGTTGGCCAACGACTTAGTCAACCTAATATCACTGAGAATCTAAGTGTTCTCTCGAATATACATTCGAGGAATGAATCCTAATCTTAGCCCAATACAAGCCGTATCTCAATCTATAAGGCATTTGAGCTTAGGACGGGATCAAAGTACATTACTTTGTAGACAAGGCGCGTATTGACCTCAAGTCTAAGAACTTATATCTACTACACACTGATCATACTTTAGACAAGTATAACAAACAATTTATCAGCAAGGTATACCATTACTTCCAAAGTATCCATGTGTCCATCACGAGTAGTCATTACTCGTAGCATGTGAGACATACTACATCATCTAAGGATGTGATGCAGACCACATGTCGACTTATCACATATCATCGATATCCCATTCTCGATGATCATTAGTCGATGTTATTTTAAGAGTTATGCTCTATCATGAATATCTCACTCTATTAATGACAACGTAAACTCAAGGGATGCACATTAATGAATAATTACAAACAATCAAATAATAATTCAATAATTGCAAATGTCAAAATATTAATCTCCATTAATAATAATATGAATGTGTATAAAGTACATTTGTCCTTAATACAGATTGTCTCTAGGACATAAATATACTTTCAATAAAATGTATTGTTTTACATAATTAAGAGTGAACTAATTGTTCTATGGCAAATGAGAGGCATATAATTTTGTCTGTACAATTCACAAATCTCACTTTTATCGTTCTAGTTCTTCTTTTATTCCATCTAACTTATCTTACTTGATTTTGATGTTCATTCAATACAAAGAAATTCAAATACCGAACCATTATTCATGTTTTAATTTATAAGTTAAATTTACATTTTATAGTACATCATGAAATAATAACCATGAAGTTCTTATTGAGCATGAGCCAATCAAATAAAAGGAGGCTACATATTTGACTAGCCATCCGAATCTATTTTAGCTTCGAATTCACCATTCCGTCCTCATCCACTCAAAGATGAGAAAAGTCAAGAAAGGTAGGCCTTTACACATATGTATGTACGTGTCTCGATATATGTTAACGAATATATATAATTAATTGGTCCAACTTGGAGCCTGTTTGAATTGACTTATTTTGAATATTTGTAAGTCAAAATAGCTTTTGAGCACTTTTGTAATATTTTGACTAAAATAAAAAATAGCACTTTTTAAAAATTAAAATAATAAAAATAAGCTAAAAACCATAAATTAGAATTCCTAACGTATGGCTTATAAGTAGTCAAAAGTCATAAGCTCATCCAAACATGCTTGTATAGGGCAAATTTCGTGTAATACAGATGGACGAATTATGTCATAACACGTGGTAGGGAGAGATGAGTCAGTTCCATGTCAGCTTTCGGTACGACCGGTAGCGTTGAAGTCGCACCGGGGGTACCAAAGAGTCACAGGTATCGGAAAGCAGAAAGGTCATGTGGGCCAATTCGAATCCCAAAGGGCAGTCGTTACTTGCATCGCTACAAACCTTCCAAGAATGCATTAAAGACATTTATGAAGACATTAATTGTCCGATTATTACAAATTTTATGTATTGATATTATTAGGGGAATAATTCATGGAATGTGTACCCATGAGTCCAAGTATAAATAGGACCAATTAACTCATTGTAAGAGCACCATATTCATGATATTACAGTACTATTTTCTAGGTTCTCACTACTTGTCACAATATTTGTGCTTTCATATTGTTGGACTAGCCTCATCACGAAGTTTCTTCCAAGCCCAGGAAAACTATATTCTAACCTCGCTTAGATATTTATTATTTGTTAATCAATTTGCTAATCCAGTCACTTGAGACCTACGTGTCCTTAACCACGTATATAAATTCAATTGTACCAATTTATGGGTAAACAATTTGACGCCCACCGTGGGGCCTGGGCAGTAGTAGTGTGACAAGTGACCCCTTCTTTTTTAATCTAATCATTTCTTCAGTTTTATTTTGTTTAAGAAACAGATGTCAGGTATGGAAGGACTTAAGGGTAAACGCATCACAGGGAACAAATACCGAAAATAATCAAATCGGACCAAATAGCCTTCCGATCTCAAAACTGATACCAGAAGATCCGACGGTCGCAGACGTAGCCACATCAGGAGGCGGATAGCTCCGGGGAGATAAGGTTCCCATTGACGAAATGCCCTAGAAGGCTATGCAGATCCTAAGGACATAATTTTTTGCGATGAGAGAAGAGTTTGGTAGTATACAACGGTTTTTCTCTAAGTTCGCATCCAACTTCGCTGGTAGCACTACTGCAGCACCGCTGACAAACGTCCCAAAATGTTGTGAGGAACAACCAAAATGAGTAGAGAAATAATGACGCTTCGGGAAGCAAAACAGTTCCTAAAAATTTGTTTCAGGAGCAGGTGCTGAAATTTATAAAGAAGACAACAAAAAAGTAGATACGAACGCTCAAGAGGCAAAAAAGAATGCCAAGGAATTTTAGCACCGGTTGAATCAGATACCAGGAGCTCCTCTGGTAATAGAAGGTCCAGACACGAAAAGATAGATTCAGTTGGCGTATAAGACAGTGGTTGCGCCTGAGCTGATTCCCAAAAGGTTCAAGATGTTGTTCATGCCCAAATACGATGGAGCAACAGACACACAAGAGCACATAAAGGCATATACCACGATCATTAAAGGAAATGACGTAAAAGAACACGAGATAGAATCAGTGCTAATCAAGAAATTTGCTAAGACGGTGACTATGGGAGGCCTGACGTGGTAGTCACTTCTTCCCGAGCACTCAATCAGTTCATTTTCCATGCTAGTTGATATGTTCATCAAAGCCCACACAGGAGAACGAAAGGTAAAGACGAGGAAAGCAGATATATTCAGCATTGCACAAGGAGAGTCTAAACTCCTTGGGGACTTTGTTATGTGGTTCCTGAAGGAGCGAGTGTTGTTACTTGCGGTCCTAGACGAGTAGGATACTAAGGCTTTTACCAATGGTTTGAACCCCTTAAGTTCAGACGTCTTGTGAATCTTAAAGAAAATCTCTTAAAACTCACGGACACATCTCGAAGCTTAAGTTCCATGGATCAAACCGTTTGGTGTGACTTTCATGGAACTCACGGACATAAAATCACGGATTTCAGACACCTCTGAGAGGAGGTAGCAAAAATGTTAAGCAAGGGCTATCTGCGGGAGTACCTAAGCGAAAGCGCCCGCACAATTACAAACGAGGACCTCCTACTACATGCAAAACTAATCTGAATGCGCCACATTATGTGATAAACATGATTTTTGATGGGTCTATGATCGCCGACACATTCGTCATGATGGCTAAGAAGACGAAGATTTCGGTTATCCAGGAGAAAAGATTTCGGGAGATGCCAGACGAATATACTATCACTTTTATTGATGAAGATGCAGCTGATGTCATTTTCCCGCACAACGACGCTCTATTCATTACTGTACCCATTGATTGTTTTCAGGTAAAAAGAATCTTGATCGACCCCCGAAGCTATACTAATATTATCCAACTAAAGGTAGTCAAGGAAATGAAGATGTTGGATGGAATTGTCCTAACCACCAGAACACTTTCAGGTTTTAATATGTCAAGTGAAACCACTAAAGAGGAATCGATTTGCCGGTAGATGCCTAGGGAGTCATAAAGAAAATAAAATGTTATGTTATTGATAGTGACATAAGATACAACATGATATTTAGGAGACCTTGAATTCACGACATAAAGGTGGTTCCTTCTACGTTACATTTACTAGTCAATTTTCCAACGCCACAATGAGTCTAACAAATTAGAGGAGAACAACCCGCGGTCAAAAAAATATTTGCCATAGAAAAGACAGAGGCAACTGCGGATCCAAAATAACAACTAAAGGAAGCAGAGCCGACCCCAGAGGAGTTACACCAGGCTCCTCCAACAGAAGTAGAACAAGCGTATCCGGAAGAAGAATTCTCATACAGGTATCAAGTGCCTAGATATTTCCAGATACGGGACGAATTGGATGCCATCAAATCCACATCTGAAGAACTTGAGCAAAAAGCCTTGCGCAAATAAACTCCCGACAGGAAGATATACATGGGCACGGGGCTAACTCCGGAGCTTAGGGAGTCAATTTTTCATTGTCTTATAGCTAAAAGTGATTGTGTTTGCTTGGCCACATAAAGATATGATAGACATCCCTCCAGAAGTTGCAACTCATAAGTTAGACCTGGATCTCAGTTTCCCTCCCCTGCGGCAGAAAAAATAGTTCATTGCTGAAGTCCGCAACTGATTTATAAAAGAAGAGGTAACTAGGCTGCTTATATAGGGTCAATATGGGAGGTAAAATATCTGGATTTGTTAGCTAATATAGTGGTAGTATCTAAAAAGGGGAATAAATTTAGGATGTGTATCGATTATAAAAGACTTGAATAAGGCATGCCCCAAAGACTCATTCCCGTTACCGAACATAGATCAGATGATTGATGCTATGGCGGGGCACAAGGTCATGAGTTTCCTCGATGCATATTTCGGGTATAATCAAATTAGAATGCACCCGGAAGACCAAGAGAAAATATCTTTTTAACTAATTTTGGAACTTATTGATATAATGTTATGCCTTTCGGGCAAACAATTATCGGAGCCACCTATCAAAGGTTAGTAAACAAAATATTTGAAAAACAAATAGAAAAAACTATGGAAGTGTATATAGATGATATGCTTGTTAAAAGTCTTTGAGCAGAAGACCATTTAAGTCACTTGCAAGAAACGTTCGAAGTCTTGAGAAGGTACAACATGAAGCTTAACCCAAAAAGTGTGTCTTTAATGTAGACTCTGGAAATTCTTAGCGTTCTTTGTTTCTCAAAGAGGGATTGAAATAAATCCCGACAAAATAAAAGCGATTGAGGATATTCCGGATACTCTTACAAATGTAAAGGCAGGACAACGACTGACTGGACGAATAACAGCTCTTAGCTGATTTATAACTCGATCTTCGAAAAATATCACAAGTTTTTTACACTCCTGAAAAAAAATGACTTTGAGTGGATGCCAGAATGTCAGCAGGCCCTTCGAGATCTAAAAACTTACCTGTCCAATCCTCCGCAAATGTCAAATTCAAAGGACGGAGAGCAACTCCTTATATATCTTGCAGTCTCAAATGAGCGGTAAGCCCGATATTAGTACATGAAGAAAAAGGTACACAATTTCTTGTTTATTATATGAGTAGAGTCATGACAGGGGCCGATACTCGATACCCGTTTCTCTAAAGGTTGGCTTTTGCTTTAGTAATGGTGTCGCGTAAGCTTCAGCCGTATTCTAATGCCACCCAATAGTCGTGATAATAATGATTCCCCTACGAAACAAATTACACAAGCCCGAACTTTTAGGGTGTTTGGCTAAGTGGGTGGTGGAGTAAGTGAATTTGATATTGAATAAAAATATGGGACTGCAATAAAGTCACATGTCCTTGTGGATTTTGTGGCTGACTTTAATCTGGGAGTAACCCTCCAGGCGGAGAAAGAAGTCGCTTTGGTCTCGGGAACTACCTTGTGGTTTGGATGCTTCACACAGATAGATCATCCAATGTTAAGAGGACTGATTTGGGAATAGTATTTCATACTACCACTGGGGAAATTTTAATAGGGGCGATTCATAGTTCACATTTGACTAACAATGAAGCCAAGTATGAGGATCTAATTGCAAGTCTGGAATTAGCCCGGGGTCTAAGGTCACAAATAATCAAAGTCAAATGTGATTCCCTACTAGTGGTGAACCAAGTTCATGGAGTGTTAGAAGATAAGGAGGAGCGCCTGCCAAGATACCTCAAAAAGGTTCTTAAGATGCTTTCCCGATTCCAAGAGTGGATGGTAGTACACATACCTCGAGAGAAAAATATAGAGGCTGATGCACTTGCAAATTTGGGTTCCAACACGAAAGTAGAAAGCTCCAATGTTGAATCAATTGTTCAGCTCATATACTCAGCCTTGGATCCGGTGGGATACGATGAAGTAAACTCAACAAGCTTTCCGCTCTGTACTATATCGTCAATAGAAAGCTTTATCGGTGGTTTTATTATGGTCCCATGGCTCGATGCATAGGTTTGAAGAAGCCGACTATATGATGAAGGAGGTACATGAAGGAATCTGCGGAAATTATTCGGGGGGTGGAATACCTGATGAGAGAACTCATGAGGGCCGAATATTATTGGTCGCGGATCAAAGAAGACATGAAGGCATTCGTTAGAAAGTGTGACAAGTGCCAGTGTCATGCGCAATTACTGCACCAACCGAGGGAGGAGTTTCATTCGCTGGTGTCTCAGTGGTCGTTCATAAAATGGGAGATGGATATAGTTGGACCTTTACCTTCTGCCCCGAGACATGTATCACAAATATTCTTTATGACTGATTATTTTTAAAAATGGGTTGAAGATGCAGCTTATACAAAGCTTCAGGAAAATGAGGTGATAGATTTCATTTGGCAACATATCGTTTGTCGCTTTGGCATCCCGAAGGGAATAGCTTATGACAATGGCCAAAATTTTATTTGGATAAAAGTCACCAAGTTCCTGGATGACTTGAATATCAAACTCATCAGCTCCACCCCCTATCATTCCAGTGTAAATGGTTAGGCAGAGTCGACGAACAAGACTATAACACAAAATCTAAAAAAGAAGCTAGAAGCTGCTAAGGGGAAATGGCCTTCCATGCTTCCCAAGATATTGTGGGCATACAGAACCACGATAAAAACGAGTACCGGAAAAATTCCTTTTTTCCTAATTTATGGCGTCGAGGCACTGATCCCAGTCAAAATAGGAACTCCGAGCTTGCGATACCTCCGGTCAGAAAAGCACGCTAACTCAGAATCAATGATGGTATAACTCGATTTGCTCGAAGAGCGCCGAGACCTTGCTTATGTCCGGATAGTGGCTAGAAGAAACAAATGAAGCGATATTATAACCGTCATACAAAACTCAGGCACTTCATAGTCAGGGACTTGGTACTCCTAAGGGTGACCCAAAGTACTCGGGAGCCAAATGCAAGCAAACTAGGTTTGAATTGGGAAAGACCATACAAGCTTACAGGGATCGTTGGTAAATGGTCTTACCAGTTAACAGATTAAGAAGGGAACAAACTTCCTAGCAATTGGAATGTAAGTCACTTGAAGAAATATTACATTAAGCAAGGCAAATACGCACTGCACTCTTTTTTCCTTCGTCCGTTTTTTGTCCCAATTGGATTTTTTTGGCAAGGTTTTTAATGAGGCATCACCGATGAAAGCTTATTTAAAGTCTTGTTGGTGAAGTGTTATCCAATGCTTAGGTCTCCAAGAATGAACACCCAAACACTAGGGGGCATTTATACATGTGTCAAGGCTGAGGTAATTTTTTTAAATTAAAGTACACGAGACCACAGAAAGGCTTGCTCACAAGCTGGTACTATCAAAGCTTCAAGTAAAAATCATTTTATCACTGGGGACTTTCTGGATTGCAAATTATTGCATATGTATAATCGGACTGACCACGCCAGATGACAGCCAGACTATTCTTGTATTTGTTTTCACATTTATAAGTCAAAGGAATTAATTAAATTTTCCTTTTATGATAAAATTCTTGCCATCAAAAGCATAAGAATTATTAAAACGTGTGTTGTTATAAACATATAAAAATTTTATGCCATAATGAACGGAAGACTCCTCTTCTATAGCACCATTAAAAATAATGGTCTTCTCTTATTAAAAACTTAAAAGAAAGAAAGGTTAAAATTTCGGCTGCTCAAAGCTCCCGAAAAAAAGTTGATCAGGACGAGAGTTAATCAGAGATCAATTATAAGGTCATGAAAACCTAAAGAAAAATACATCCATTAAAGGGGTTCATTTGGCTCTTCCACTGAAGCTAATTCTAATTGCAGGGCTTTAGCAATCTCCTCATTAATATCATTAATGATCCCTACCATTACTGCCTTTAAATCCTTGTGGTGCATCTTACGGTCATTGCTTATCATGGATAAAGTAAAGTTGTCAATGGTGGTCTGAAGCTGAGTTTCTGCAGATTCAACGACGCGAGTAAGCTCAACACTGATTGAATGGAGAAGTTTGATGGCCTTAGTCAAGCCTGCAATTGCCTCATAGTGCTTTTCAGTCTGAGCTGTTATGGTGGATAAACGAGATCAGTAAGGACTCATTTTCATATCGGGAAAATTTCAACTTTTTTGATTTAGAGGTGCTCGGTAAAGGTCTCCACATCAGCTCTAAGCCCGGATAAACGCATCATCAAGTCAGACACAAAATCGGAAGCCTTATTTCATTTTTTCTGCCAGTCATCCGTACTGTCCTTGTGAAGCGTGGTTTGCTCCCTAAAGGCTTCATTTTCTTCCTCTAGATGTGTGAGTTTGGCTTCTGCCGCCGTCATATGCTCTACCGCATTATTCCTCCATTCACTAGAGTTGACTTCTCTTCGATTAATCGTTGAAGCCCATCGTGACAGAGAAAATTGGCCCGAACAAGGAATTCAGATTTAGGATTCACGAAGGAGAGAGTAGGGTATTAAAAAGAAAATAAAAGGGGCAAGAAAATGATACCTTAGTCGTAGCATGCATGCCTTCATTGATGGCATATTCCGCTGATACCCTGCGAGCTTTCCTCCGATCTTTTTCCGAGGCCACGTGCATCATATAATTGGTCACTCCTACATGCTTGGACAAAAGATGACAAGTAGAGGGAATTTGAAAAGCAATGGGTTGGAATTCTATGGGCTCTGCAGTCGGCGTCGGATACTCATTCCCTAATTTCTCCCTTTTCTGGGAAGGAATGCGGTCTGGAAAAGGCGGGGATTCTTGACGATCTTCTAGAAATATAGTTAGAAGAACGGGGGGCTCAGAATCTTCTAAAGTCAGAGGAAGAATGAAAGCGAAAGCAGTAGACGGTGCTGAGGAGGGTTGTCGAGCGGCAAAACTTGATCCAACCGGAGCAAATGATGCATTAGTATGGCCGGTCCCACGACTAACGAATTCCATCTTTGCAAAAAGTTAGGGAATTTATGACCTACTTCAGTCCAGTGGCTGCTCATCTTCCTCGGGACCTTCACTATCCAATTCCACCACAGATAGAGAGCCAACCACTAGACTGGTCATGCCAAGAGTATTGGGGGGTGCGATCAGCTCAGTCTGGAACCTTTCTTTTGGTTCACTTAGAAGCCAATCGGGGGCTAGAGGAAGATTTCTGACGAAGTCTCTTGTGTTCCTGTGCCTGCTGAACAAGGCGAGCGGCCATGCCCGAATTTTCTGGTATTTCAAGGAGCGGGGCAGCAGGAACGAATTTAGGAAGGCCTGATAGGAAAGTTATAAGATAAGGTTTTCTCGAAATAAATAACTTGAAAGGAGGAGGATCTTACTGTGATTGTTGGGGATCCAGTTCTGGTCCTCTAAATATTTTTTCCATGTCCGGAGTTCCAGGGTCGAAACGTCGAGGATATCCTGAACCTAACCAATGAAATTGGGTATTTCTGCAGGCTCCCAACGGGTAGCCGTTAGGAAATGAGTATTTGTTAAACGCATTGTTTAACAAAAAGAACGACATTCTCAGAATTATATGATGAAGAGTCAGAGTGTGCGGAAGAACTAATGATTAGGGTTCCATTGTTTTAGGATAGTTCGGCTGCCCGGGGGAAAAAGATTGGTGGTAGCAACAATGACGTATTTTTCTGTCGAGCCTCGGTCATGATCATCGTCAAGGCTGGTAAGGATGGTCGTGCTCCCCCTCCGGTGCAAGTTGGTGACACCGCCGCGAAATATACGCTGAGAAAGAAGCGGATCGGGTGATCCAAAGTAAACTCTACACCGAGCAAAAAATCGGAGGCACACAACTACTCTCCAGACCTGGGGGCCAACCTGGGCCATACAAACTTTGTAGCGACATTAAAAGTCCAGAATGACTTCGTCCACTTCATTTCCAATCTTCATCGAAAATGGATGTGTAAACAGAAGATTATCCTTGCCATAATGAGGCTATTCTCTAATCCTCTCTAGGAATCAAGACATCGGCATTGGTCCATCGGCAGTCAACTTTCACCAAAGGCAGTATGTTAGAGGAGATCTTGGTTATGTATTGTCTAGCGTGGGAATCCCGGCAGTCGGGCGTCGGGCAGGCCCTTGGAAATAGGTTTTTCCTAGAGGTTATGGTCAAATCGCCATGTCATTGGTAGGAAGTATGAGGCGGGAGGATTACATCTAGGTTGAGCCTCTTCCTGGGGGGTGAGGTTTGCCTTGTTACTGGAAGGTTGTTGCCGCCAACAGGGATGTTCGACATTTTCTTTTGAAAACAAATAAAGAGTGGATGCGAGTTAAAAATACAAGGAGAAGTTTTTTGCATAGTGTTTGAGGAAATGTTGAAGTGATCAACTCTAAAGGAATTGACGGTATTTATAGGCGCCGAAGATCATCATTGTTGTGGTAATCGGCAGGATGAATACCAATCGACAGCTACTCAATAGGGCAACACGTGTCGGTCAGACTAGGTGCGGTGAATAGACATGCCTCATCATGATTTCGCAGTCTTCCATCAATCAAGTGAAATCGAATGGTTGTCGTTGATTCGGCGTGCTGATGATTGGTATGATGAGTTGGATAGTTGGCATCTTCTGGTTTTCCTGCCAAAATAAGGAGTTTTGATTGGTTGACAGTTCAAGTACACTTCCCCGATGCGCAAGAGACGCCCAAAAAGTGTGAGGACTATCTGTATAGGGAAAAATTTGTGTTATACAGATGGACGAATTATGTCATGACACGTGGCAGTGAGAGATGAGTCAAATCCAAGTCAGCTTTCGGAACGACCAGTAGCGTTGGAGTCGCACCGCGGGTACCAAGGAGTCAAAGGTACCGGAAAGCAGAAAGGTCATGGGAGCCAGTTCGAATCCCAACGGGCAGTCGTTACTTGTTTGGCTGCATACCTTCCAAGAATGCATTAAAGACATTTATGAAGACACTAATTGTCTTTAGTGTCTGATTATTACATCATTTATGTATTGATATTATTAGGGGCATAATTCATGGAATGTGTACTCATGAGTCGAAGTATAAATAAGACCAATTAACTCATTGTAAGGGCACCATATTCAAGATATTACAATACTATTTTCTCGGTTCTAACTACTTGTCTCAATATTTGTGCTTTCATATTGTTGGGAACATCTAGCCCAGAGGCCTCATCACGAAGCTTCTTCCAGGCTCAGGCTAACTATATTTTAACCTCACTTAGATATTTATTATTTGTTACAATTATTTGCTAATCAATTCGCTAGTCTAGTCACTTGAAACTCACGTGTCCTTGACCACATATGCAAATGTACCAACGTGTCCTTGACCACATATGGAAATGTAACTGTACCGATTTATAGGTAAATATGGCTCTTGGTCAAATTTGGATCCAACGCAATATAAGTAAATCTACAGAACAGTTGGTCAGATTCTGTCTAATTACCTTCACGTGAAACGAGGAATTTAAGTAACACATAAATCGTAGGTTCAATTTTTCATAATATCACAATAACTTTAGTCTCTCCAACAACTTTGATGTTCACTGTGATACCCTCAGCTTTCACCCTCGTTATAGTTCTTTCAAATAATGTATAACTTGTGTATACCACAGTTGCTGAGAACAACTATAATAGTGCAAAAAGAAAGCCCGACTCCAAGTCATTCAAGAATATTAGCGCTGAGTTTTTCATTGCATTTTTATAATGGATCAATGAGAGACTATTTTGGAATGCTTTCGTGCTTAAATGAGTTGTATATATCAGGGATACAGATTCAAAATTAATTACATTGGAGTATCAGAATAGAACTATAGATGAAACGACCTAAAACCGCAGCAACAAGATCATTCATGTATTTGCCTAAGATACAGTATCGTATGTACAAAAGTATGCAACTTTTGCATATATTAGACACCTAATATTTCAGTTCTTTCACCTTAGTTCAACACACCACCAGAGGTGACTGCAAATAAGATCTCTCTATCATCGTTCAGACGGTAGCACCATGTTCTCATCATCTGAAGTGATGATACCAGCAGCAGCCATATCTGATCCATTAGCTTCACAATTGCTCTAACAGTGAAAATATCATACAAAGACAGTTTAGTTTAGGTTCCTGACAAACTACATATTGAAGGATATCCGTAATCCCACCAGCAAGAGAGAGAGAGAGACATGCACCTGTTCGCTAGATTTAACAGAATGCTCCTGAGCGCCTGTAGTTGAAACTTTAGAAAGATCTCTTAAAATCCCCTGCAAAATCACGAGGGCAAAGCAACATCACCATTCATAAAACCGGATGACTTCCAAGTTCTGATTCAAACTTTATATCAAAACTTGATAATAGAAGTCAGAGAGCAAAAGAGTGTTAAAAGCAAAACAACATACATTTCATGAACTTATTGGATAAGAATACAACATTTCATTTCATAGAGACAATACCAAAAACCCAAAATGTGATTGGTAGACGAAGGGCTATTTTGAAGAAAGCGTTCAAAGGGCTAGCTGATGGAAACTGGGGTCTTTCCAATGAAGAAACAAGAGGAGAAGAAGCAAAAAGTGGCGAGAGGAAAACTAAATACTCAAATAGTCACTTCTTGAAATCAACTTTTGGTAGTAGGAATTAAAAGATAAACCAGCATTAAAGGGAAATAACTTACTAAACACTTAAAGAATGAGATCACTCACCACCTAAGAGGTAATGAATCTCTAGAAAAACTTGATTAGCGAAAGCATAACATTACACATTCAGTGCCGAGAAAATATCAGGCAGATTTTTACTGATGAGCGTGAAGTATATATAACTCATTTCAGTCATTTAAAAACTAATTTTGTAGTTTGTGTTTTATTCTTTTTGGGGATAAGAAGTAATTTTACTATCAATAGTACCAATAGGGTACTGAGAACAGAGAAGTACAAGGATAGCAAGTAGTTTTTATTATTTTGTACACTACAATACTTTACAGGTTTATTATTACCAACCAAGAAGATGGTTGATTTCATTGTCAACTTTAGAAGCTGAAAATGTTTTAACACTGCTCAAGTATGCATCCTGCGATTTAAAGCTCATCATAGAAAGCAACTCCCTGAAAGGGATCTCAGTGACAGAAAGGTAATATGTCTAGTTTTATCCACATTCAACCAAATAGAAGCGCAAATATACTGCCGTCGGAAGGAGGATAATTCCTAATTTTGAGTTCATTAGCCTAATGGAAAAAGAAGAGGCACGCTTAACCGCAGATTTTTATTTATTTACAACAAAATAAATAATACATTCTCTACAAGGAGAACTGCAAGAAAGGGTGCTTAAATGTCCTGGCAGTGTTGCAGAGCCAATAGCTATGGCGAGTAAGTCAAAAGATAATCCTTTGAAAGCATAGAGTGACGCTAAATAAAAATGAGAACATAGAAGAGAAACAATAACCAACTAAGACTGCCGGGAAAAGTTAACTATGCGTATAGAAGATACAGTTTAATGAAAAGTGAGCAAAGGAGAGAGGATGTTGAAGAAAGTCGGTGGTGGTTAATAATATAACCAATATTCTTGCAAAACCAGGAGACAATAGTTAATTTCACTGTCCTTCAACTCTTATCTCATTTTCCTTCTTCGTCTTCTTCTATACTTCACCTTTTCATATGCAGTTTTAAGGGTCAATTAAACATGTATTACAGGATATCTGAAGTTGAAACCTCATAAGGTGGCTAATAAACTATGGAATGTGCTTCGGAGCTATAGGGTCATCTTTGGGACAGCCTATGAACCTTGGGCACATTTGGTTTTTCAAAAACCAAAAACTAGGTGGTGTTTGGTTTTTAAGAACCTTGGGTTTCAGAGGAAAATAACCAAAAATTTCCGATACTTAAATATAATTCAAATTTGTTTTAGTTTTCAAAAACAAATATCTTTTTTTTTGATAAGGTAACAGACTAAAAAAACAAAAACCTTACCTTTTGAAGATTCCAGTTTGACCTTTCTTTTCTTTAATATGGCCTTCTGTGAAAAAAGATTCTGCACCATTGCTTCTTCATTTTTTCATTTTTAGCTCGTAACATCCTTTGTAAAGCTTTTTCTCGTTGTAATCACTAACATTTTTTGTGTTATATGGTAACAACCTTGTTAGTCTAATGCATGTCGCCTTATAAATTGTTGATATTCATACTATGATGGTAGAAATAATAATGCACTCGCTTTAGACGGAAAGGTAGAGGGGCAGGCCCATTGTCCCCAAGTTTCGAAGGCTGTGGTTGGTCCTATGAGTTGGCCCCAGAGGGATTTCTCAGTTAAAAAAAAAAAAGGAATTACACGAGTAAATTAAAAACATATTTCTAAGTTGTGGAAGGACATTGCTTTGGGCAGAAAAATCTCCGCCAGAGAAGCGCTACTGGTGATGAATTAAAAATGTTGATAAAAATCTTCTCGTTCGGCTGTTACACGTGAAGTCAGTATGATTTCTTCCGATAGTGCCAGCTTACTTCTATATCAATTATTTGATTTGATCAATCTATATGGCATATTAGATATGTAAGTCGTTCAAGGAGGTCAAAGGTGTCCTACTTTTGATATTGATATTTGATACCCTAATACAGGTTTGTTGTTTAGCACAACCAAATAATTATCTATGATGTTTCCTTTACTACTTCATTTAAACTTTGAAGTGGTTCAAAATCTTGTTTTATAATGCCCATCAAGCAGTTTTTTTATAACCGTGGTGTACATGCCAACTTGTGCACACTTCGACTAATTCCACAACCTGCTACCTCCCACCATCAAACATTTATTACTGTTGAATAGTTGGGACACTTTCATTTACTTATTTAGTTATGTAATATGTCCTCTCACGTGCAAGCCTGATTCTTTTTTTTTTTTTTGTTCCAGGCTCGTGCAAATATTTCTTTGATGAGAGGCAGTGAAACTAGAACCCCAGACCTCTACCTACTTCGGTAACATGTATATGGTGTGTATTCTATCATCTAAAAGCTCAAATAGATAAAGAGGAGCCACTTTTATTTACTTATTTTAGGACTGCAACATGTATCAATAAACTGATGGCAGGTTTAAGAAACAAACAGGTTTTTATCCAAGCTTTAGCCATCAGGTGTATGTATTGCCAGTCTATTACCCATCAAAGGAGAAGTGAGTATGCATGTCGACTTTTGTTTCACTAAGTATACAGATTAAAAATTTCAGTTTTGTATAGTGTGCTTCCTGATCAAAAGATTCACAAACTTCCTTTATCATAGATGATAATGCAGCAAGTACTAGGCAGTCTAAAAGGTCCAAAAAACTTGTGATTTGAGGTCTGACTCTGCATGGAACCAAATTTGAATCGACAAACTCACCCTTTCAATGGCACCTTTACATAATAGTTTTGCTTTAAGAAAAAAATTAAAATAATTAAGACAGAACTAACTCATCCTTTTTTATTGATTTTTCGTTGATAAGCAGCAGGGAGCTACTACTTAGCCATATTCCACTGTTTATTCAGGTTTTGTTGTGACAGACACAATATGCAAACTTGAGACACTGACACTTCATAGCTCACTCATGGATTAAACCACCTTCCCACCTTTTATTTAGATGGTGGTGTCCGGGCCAGCTTGCGTATCTCGACTATTCTACCGGGTACCTGTTACCTCCCACCAACACAAGTACTGGATAACTCTGCTCACCAAGGCTTAGGAAGATGAGAAGAAATCGCCCAGTATTTTTTTGCCTATGTTGGATTCGAACTTGAGACCTCATGGTTCTCCTTCCAGTTCATTGACCACTAGGCCGTATCCCTGGGTGCCAAACACATCTTCCTACCTAACCCAGTTTTATATCAACAAATAATGCCTTCCAAACTTTGGTCAAGGGACAATTGCTTATCCCTTAATCAAAAAAGAGAATAGTACAACATAACACACAATACTGTTGTACATAATGAGGCTCGTATACATGTGACAACATGTCACACATTTATCACTATTTGAACTGATAAGTGGCAAAACCAAGGTGAGTAAAGTCTTCAAACTCAGTACTAACCTTATTGGCCCACGTAAGTCCACATGCATTGCAAAGTGACCTCGGACCAGCTGGTCCACGACGCATCATAGGAGTGGATTTCGAACTAATTCCACAATGGCCACATCTGTTAAGAAAAAGAAAATAAGATCTCAGATACTGCGTTTGTTTGATTTGATCAGTTCAACTCAGACGCCACATAAAGTTTGGATCTTCTGGTATATAGCGAGCCAACAGGTTATCAGTATTGCTGTCTGACTTATTCAACAGAAGAGAACCACATACAACTACAGAACTAGAGAAGTCTGACACTCACGATGTTTCCAGTTCTTCTTGGCTAGAGCCTGCATTCCCCTCTGCAGAAGAAGAAACCGCTTCATCAGATACTGACTTGGAAGATGTAAACTGACCCTTTTTTCGCTGCATCCTGACAACAAATCCAAGATCTGTGAGATGCAATAGACCACAGATCAATTTTGACCAAAATTACTTTGAATATCCACCCTAACTAGACCCTGCACATCAAAGAATAGGCAAAGACTGAAACTTAGAGCTTCAACTAGAAAAAGAAAACGAACCAAGTAACCTCCCTACAAAAAATATGGGGAAAGAAAAAGAAAAGATATTGCATTCACAACTGGTTACATGAGAGATAAGCCAATGGAAGATTCCATTCACTACCATTAGATTAATGTTTGTACATATTACCACGACCAGCTTGACACCCAGAATCTACCACCAAAGTGTCCTGCAGGTTTTAAGTGAAGACTGGCCACCTAGTCAACACATTGACAAGGTATATGTCACATTAGTATGCAAATGCCATTAGGCTCGTTCCAAGTTTCCTCCAATGATCATGTTAGTGAAAGTGCATAACCAGTGAGTGTAAGGAGATCAGAGCATTAAACATCAATGGCATATTCACATGTCAAGCAATGGCTTATTTATGGTTAAAATCTTCAGTTCACGTGCACTTCCGCTAAATACATCCTCTTTTTTCGTTTGGAAGGGGCCTTGCCCATGCTCTGCCACTCATGACACTCTCTGTCCCTCCTCTACTTGATGGATAGTACTTTGGCTAAAACATCACCATCTACAGTCACTGAATCCCTTTCAACTGGAGCTAAGTGGCATGTGCTGAAGTTTTTTCATTTTTGGATAGATGGAGTATCTCCATGACTTTCTAACCTTTTGTTATGTTTACATATAACTGATCATGTTTATCAACTCTGTGGTATCTACATTTCCCAAAAGGCTTTATAGAGCTTGCAGTTCTGTTTACTGGACAGTCCATCTCACACAAGAGGATCATAACTTAGTACCCAATGTATCCTGATAAAAAATATCATAAGTAAAATAGATCTAATCAAGAAAAAAGTACCTGCTACATGAAGGAAAGTAAAAAACAACTTATTTATCTCTCGTACTCACTCCAGTTTTTCTTTTGATAAGTCTTACTTACTCCAACTTAAAATCAGGAGACTTGAACTCATTTATACCGTACAATTAGCAGCACAGCAATAACGGGAACTTCTAACATTCAGTAAAAAGCAAGAACTAGCAGAAAGGTATAAACTAACGATATGCCTTACAAGGAGCAAGTTGTCACTTTTCTTCTATGAAGTGGATATTCATAGATGAACATGTTGTGCGTAGCAGATGGAAACAGTTTGCTAATTCTCACACACTCCATCACATTGCTATCTAGAGCAACAAGAAGTGATGAATGTAAAGCATTAAATAAGTGTATTTAATACAAGTCCAACTAAATTAGAGGTAAGTTCAATTAGAGACATAAAGAAAAAATAGGTGGAGACGACTAGTGATTAGTCATGGTACATCAAACATGGCAGAATTTCATTTATCTCCAACACACCCAACGTGATTTTTAAGGAAATACATGAAGCTGTATTACCGAAGTGCAACTTCCTTCCGAACAGTATATCGAATCTTTTTATCAAAACATCTTTCTTTCCTTTTTTCCCTAAAGCGACTCAAAGAAGCCGCCCGTTGCGGTTGATTCAATCTTCCAGGACCTTCACTTGAAGCCTACGGAAATTGCAGGAGAAGAACTGTGAATGATTGCAAACCAGCGTAACAGCTGAACCTACAGGTAGGGAGTAAAAATGCATACCCTATGACTCTGGGAAGCCATATTGACAGTAGGGATGCCAGTAGGGACTTCATATCCCCCCAATAGCAGCAGCACTGCCTGAACCTGATAATCAATGGAGACCAAAAAAAAATTACTTCTCCGAACAGTGTGTGCCTTAAAATCAAAATTATTCATCATTTCAACAAAAAAGGACCTAATTAGAGCAGAAGAAACCATAGAAGATTCATTTAGCTGACCCCATCGGGATTGAGGCATAAATTCAAGATTGATTCATCACGATGCTTGTAGATAAGCAGACCTTAATTCGAACAAACTAAGCCAGATCAAAGTCCACTCATCTCCATAAAGTTTTGAAAGTTAAGAGTCACTCCTATATTTGGAAAAGCAAAAACCTTTGTTGACCGCTTTGCTTCAAAGGCTAATCTTAGAAATTACCAATTCCTGAGTTTTGAATCACCTCAATTACAAAAGCAACATTAACTACACCTCAATCCCAAGCTAGTTACAGTCGGTAATAAGGGTCCTCTATATTCATTTTGCTCCGTTTGGACCCCTACATTCCGTTAAAACAGATGTTTTCCTGGACTTAAATGTCCTAGAGCTTCCTACAAAACCTAGTTATTTCAATCCTTGTCGAAACACCTTATGATGTTATCCATGAATATACTAAGCAAAGGCCCTATTAATGGGAGATGTCGACCTAGATTTATGTGCCATAGACCTTCCAACAAAAACCTAGTTTATCCTATGCTTGTTGAAAACAAGTATTCCACGTGGTATCGACCTCATACTAAGTGCCATGGATAGTTTTCACTTTTTCCCGGAATATTATTCCGGAAAACTGTTTGGATCAAGTTGAATTGAAACTCCAAAAAGTTATTTTCACAATTTCACTCCAAATCACTCACGAAAATTCAGAAACAACTGCAATTTATATTCATGTCCAAATACAATTCTCAACTTGAAAACAAATGTACTACTTTTTTCCAAATTCCACAGTTCTTGTGTCCAAACGCCCACTAAGCAGAATGCATCATGATAAGTGAGCCTAAAGCTTCATCCAGAAACACATTTAACCTCAAATTACTTAAAATAATTCACTTAGAAAAAAAACGAACTATTTTAGCACACTGCAAAAAAACGATCAAGATTCCGAAGTAAAGGCCTAATTATTTTTACAAGAAGAAGAAGTACCTTTTCAGGTGAAACAGCATCATACACAAACACTTCGCCTCGAAACGACAGCGTAAGCTGATCGCTACTTCCTCCGCCAACCACTTCCGGCCCAGGGACATACACAGCGTTATCTGGAACGCCCTCCACACCATTCATAGTACCGTCGGCGGCGCCGTTGTGGAGCGCGTGAGAATGCGCGTGGTGGTTGTAGTCGTAGTGAATGTGATGAGAAGGGTCTTCAATGGACTCCAATCCTCCTCCTCCTCCACCTCCAGCGCCGCCGCCGCCTCCGGCGATGTCGTCGTCTTCGCCGTTGGCGAAATGAGTGTGTTGCTGTCTCTCTCGCTGTACTGCTGCGGTCATTGTTTCTCTTCCGTACATGGTATCTCTATTCTTCTCTCATTTCTCTCCACCGTAAAAACCTTTTATATATATATATATATATATATATATATTTATTCTTCTCTCAAATCCTTTTGAAGAACTTAGCCGGTTTGTACATGCAAGCTATTTGGAGTTTTGGACATGATATGAAATTATTGTTTGAAATTAATAATTTAAAATTAAAATTTTATTTTGATATGCAATTTAATTTCTTAAGTTGTTCTTATTGATATAAAAAACTCATAAATTATGAAAAATATTAAAACATTTCTAATTCTTATGCAATATTACCAACTGAGCAAGTTATACTTCATAACAAAATTAATATGCGGCTAGAAGACATTTCTAAAAAATACAACATCAATTGATCAAACTTTAGTTCAATAAAAAGAAAAATTGAACATGAATAGTAGTGTAACTACTCTTTAATATAATCATCCACATGGTATGGACAATCTCTTCACTTCGAGCATGCATTTCTCGATCAGATGACCGAGGAGACGAAGCTACATTTTTACTTTGAGTCAGTTGTTGGTCAATATCATTACCACCCGTATCATCATGTTCATATTCCGTGAATATTTCATCACTCATTTGGTAATTCCGAAAAAAATTGTACACTGCACAAGTTATGACAATAGTCATTTGTGTATCAATATCATAATGGTTCATGCCTTATTTCAGTATTCTGAATCTACAAAGTCTTTTTATATTTTATTTACTGGAGCCATATTTTTGAACTGTTGTATCCAATTGCCATTTTAAATGCATTATAACTATAGTCATACCTTTGTATATATATAAGAAATTTTTTTAGTTTACTTAGTTTATCTGAGTGGGCTTTGTTGGCAGGATTAGGGTCTTTCGCATTCTTATCTAAAATAATTACACAAAAAGAGAAACCTATGTCGATTAAGAATCGAAAGTAGTCGTTCATTAGACAAGGCTCACGTATTGTGCATCTCAGGTATTCTGCTCGTGAAATAGAAAGAGTTTGTTGCATCAACAAAGTGTATTAGTAAAAAAAACGCTTACTTGAGCTCATCGATGTGTACTCTTATGCTGTGAAAGAGAGGGCGGACCAGGAATTGTATCAGATGCATTGAATGCCCTTGGCCTGTTAGCAAGAAAAGAAGGAGCTGCTATTGATTGAATCATGAAGAAGATAACCTCGAGCGGACCTTAGTAGGCCTTTTCGCAGTTAAATTACTAATTTAAAGAAATGATTGACAACTTAAACAATTGATTGCCCTTTCTTTGTTCTTTTCCGAGTGAAACTAAGCCATGCTTACTTACTTAGGCAGATTCATCTCCTTTTTTTGAGAGAGAATCGTGGTAAGGGCTGAAGATCGAGTTCATGCTCTTTTTTTTAGGGCTTGTGTAAGGATTTTCCTATCGGCTCCCTTTCCTTTCAACCATCCACTCTTTTAGTTCCTAATATATATATAATCCAGAATCCTTTTAAGCGTCTTATCACGAAATTGACCAAGCAAGCAGATGATGATGGTTCAGCCGGTAAGCTAGCAAGCTTACGAAACGAAGGAAGAGGGGACCCTTCTATTATAAGCTGAAAGCGAAGTCGATAGTCCTCGTATTGGTAATTATTATATGCTAAAAGTCTATATAAGATATAGAAGGCAAATAGGAGAAAATCAAATAAATAAAGAAAAAGAAGAAGACCCTCTCCAATCAGTAAGTGAATGACCTATCTTTATTGAAATACATCTATTGTTATCTAGCGAACCATGGAATGCTAAGTTGGTATTGGGAACCAGCTTGGGACTTTTTAAATCTCATTAGCAATAGTTCAGGTTTTGAACAAAATAAAATTTGAAATTCCCATGTTTGTAGTTCGAAAGGAAGAGGATCCCAGGAAATTTATTCGAACCTAATTCTTCTGAAATTTTCTATTCTAATAAACGACTACAATATAAGTTATGTATTGGATAACTATATCCAATACAATATAAAGTTGACCAATTGGTATATTTACTAATTTATGGATATTTTTTTACAAAATATAAACTTATGAGTCAAGTTTTATATTTAAAAAAATTGAAATCATGATTTAGAATCTCAAATCACACATTTTTGGATGATTTGAGATTTCAAATCATGACATGAAGTTGAAGTTGAAGTTATGTCCAAATTACATAAATAAATGTAATTTGAAATCAAATTATGAAATCATGATTTGAAAATGCATGACCAAACGCCTACATAGATTTGATTTTAAAAGTTTAAAATAATATTTAGACATTATTTTAAATACGGAATAGGTACAAATATGTTCCCATACCATGTGAAATTTGATAGATTTGTCTTTGATTGATAGTTAATACTTTCCTTATATGTGTTCTTATAGTCAAATATTTACTTCAAATAAGTTTTTATAGATTTGTCTTTGATTGATAGTTAATACTTTCCTTATATGTGTTCTTATCGTCAAATATTTACTTCAAATAAGTTTTTATTTTAAACGATTCTCCTATTAAACTTAATTATAAAATTAATTAGGAATTAATATAAGATCCTGACACGTATCATAATCTTAAGCGGTCATTTGATACAATGGTGGATATCTCACGGGATTAGTTATCTCACCTTGTAGATGAGATAACTAACCTCACGATTGTAGTATATACATTATTCCGAAATCAGTTAATATCTCAAATCAAACATGAGATAAAGTTAATCTAAATTCTATCTCGGAATTATTATTTTTATACCGGTATGAAACAACTTCTAAAAGTTTTAACACCCGTTTGAAATTATGTTTCACATTTAAAATGTATATTATATTCAATCATGAATATTGTTCCAAATATTCTTTGTAGAAAGTATAACAAAACACATTTTCATCTTAAACTCCACTCCATAAATTTTAAATAAAATATAAAGTATTTAGAATTTTTGATCAAACGCCTACTTAGACTTATGCGGCTTCATATTAGGGATATATTTAATTCCACGCGCATACTTTGAAGTTTGAAGATATATTTGATCCAATACGCATTCTTTAAGGGTAGACTTGGCCCACAAAAAATCACAGAGGAAGCGATGCGTAGAGAGAGAAAATTGACTTGAGAGGAAATAGATCATAATTTAGATCTAATAGTTGGGAGGAAAATTAGGTGATTCAGTTATTCATTTTAGGAGATCATTTTTTAGATGAAAATTAGTGTTCTTGGCCGGTCACTATTTGGGTTCTCTTTCCATTAATAACATAGGGTTTTCTACACTTTTACTTCTTTTGATCATATTTAAAATTTATAGAAAGAAGCAGTCAATTTCAGAAGAATTTCATCATTACAAACTTCTATTACGTTATCATGAACCAACAAGAAAATCCGTTAACAGACAAATAATAAAATTTTAATGGGCCAAATACTAGCTCTCTTATTATGACACATGTCAAAATCTTGTACTAATTGAATAATTAATTCGTAAGGTTAAGTAGAGAATTTGTTTAAAACAAAGACATATTTGGATCAATATTTAATGGTAGGACATATGTGAGCTAAAATATTAACGGGGATAAATCTGCTCAATTCACATGGTATAAGGGTATATTTGAACCTTTTTTGTTTTAGCTAAGTATTTGTTTATTAAATTCGCTCTATTATTTTACTTTAAAATTCAAATTTTAAGTTTGAAAATATGTATGTTGGAGTTTTCAGAGTTTATTCAATTTTCCACTCAAAAACCTTTAATTGAATTATCATTTTATACAATCTCAATTTTTAAATATCTTTCTTTAATTTAACTTTAGTTACTAATTTTTTCAAATACCATTCATATCCAAATACGTTCTTAAGGGTCATCTAGTGTAGAAGAAAATTATGTAAGTATTATTATGCATGAAATAATAATGCAGAAATTAGTATTGTAATGTAAGATTTTGTAATACGAGGGATTATCTATAATTGGATGTTTTATTTGTTGTATAGTTATACTAAAATCTTATTCCACATGCTGTGTGGAATAAAATAATAAATAGATAGCCAGTGGCTGTTTTATTAATTAACAAAAGAAAAGAACAAAACAAAATGGTCTTCATCATAAAGTAAGTGTCCAGATAACATTGCGTTGGCTCTCCGGCGATGCCATTTCCGGGCTGATTACACCACGCTGCAAGCTTCGTGACATCAAAGAAGACGCTGAGCACTGCAACGATGTCATTTATGGTATTGTTCTTCTCCTTTATAGCTTCTGGGTGATGTATTTCCAGCTATTTAGGCCCTCTGTGTTTGAATTTGTCTCCCATGCCCTGTATTTTCCGATTGAGCTGTAGATTTGGGCATTTATAGCTGATTTTTGTTGTCCACATGTATTCTCTTGTTCTTCTTCCTTCTGCAGCTTGTTTTTTGAGCCTGTGTTACTGTTTAGATTCTAATACTATGATTGGTGTTTGTTTCTTGCTTGTTGTTGCATTGTGTACTCCTTCTCCTTGCATTCCATGTTTTTCTGCCAAGTAATGGTATTCGATTGCTCTCCTGTTGTAATGTTCCAATTTCCAGTCCATAGGGTGCACATTCATATTTTTCTGTCCAACAGAATGAGCTTCACATTGGTCAGTCAAAACTAAGTACACCCTAAGCACAAGACCTGCAAAAAAGAAAACTAAGTTAGTGTAAAAACCGACTTCCTTCTCTTCTTCCAAAGAATTTGACAAGTTAGGCCTCTGTGCAGTCTCCATTCCTTCTCCCTTGTCTTCTTCCCCAACTTCCAGATATTCTATCTATTCATCAACATTTCCTACAGCTTCTAATCCTTAAGTGTGGGGTATTACTTTTGTCACTTCTGATCAGTTGCTTACCCAATGTATCCATTTCCTGGAAATTACTAGCAATATACTCTCTATCCAAGGCCACATTTTCCAGAAAATCTGCGAGTTTATTTCCTTCTCTTAGCACATGAGTAATCATCACTGACCTCTCTTCTATAATCCTCCATATCTCTTCCATTATACAAATGATTTGCCAAGGAAACTGCCATCTCTTCTCTATTACATTCTTCATTAGCAATGAGTCAGTCTCCACAATGATTTGAGGAATTTGTCGGTTATTCATATACCTCATTGCTTGCAAAATGGCCTCAGCTTCAGCTTGTGTGTTAGAGTGACTTCCTTCTCTCATTTCTTGTGCTTGTGCATATATCAAGTTCCCTCTATCATCCCTTAAACAGAAACTGCAAGAACTTCTTCCTGGATTGCCCCTAGAGGCCCCATCAGTGTTGCATTTATTCCATCCAGTGTGTGGGGGTTTCCATGTGACCTGAATGATCTTCAACCTTGGAGAATAAGGCTGTAATGCCCTGTTTAGGTCCATCCAGCTCTCCATATTTAAAGTTCTTCCTTGTAGCTTTCAGAAACAAGATTACAGTATGCATGATCTGGTACTTTAGCTTGTTTACTGATACTTCCCCCCCATGCAATATGGTATTTCTTCTCTTCCATAACTCCCACACTATGATTGCTGGGATTACCTGATACACCTTCTTCATGTGTTGATTCACTGCTGCCTCCCACCATGCTAATATCACTTGGGATAACTGAAGTCCTGTTATGTTAATACCAGCAGGCCCACTGAAATGTTTCCATATTGTTTGTGCTATATTAGAATTCAGGAAAACAAGTGCAGTGGTCTCTTCTTGAGCTGTTTGACAGCGACTACATCTTGAAGCAAACTGAAAACCCCACTTTTTCAAAGTATCATCCAATGGTAACTTGGATTTCCAAAGTTTCCATACAAAGAAACTGATCTTGATAGGCAATCCCTTAGTCCACATGTAACCATATATTTTGATAGGCTCCTTTCTCTGTCTCACTATTGATATGCAGTACTTACTGAGAAACAGCCTCTAGTATCCAACTTCCAGAAGGCTCTATCAAGAGTATTTTCCCCAGTAGGTGGTTTAACATGGTGTATAATATGATTAGCCAGATGCTGGGGCAATAACTCTCTTAGTTGCTCCTCTTTCCATCTTCCTTTTTCTTGGACTTCATTCACCAGTACCACAGTGAAGTCACACTGAAAATTGGGTGGTACTATATGATACAGTGCCCCTCTTCCAGTCCAATTATCAAGCCAGAAATAGGAATTCCCTTGTTTCAGTTGCCACCAAATTTCTTGTTCCATGACATCTCTACATTGTAGCATCTTCTTCCATACATAAGTTCCTCCTTTCCATTCTGCCAACACAACTTCTTCTTTTTCAAGTATTTGTTACTCATAAAATTCCTCCACAGAGATTGTTTTGTTCTGAAGTTCCACCAAAGTTTTGAAAATAAAGCTTTGGACATATCTTGCAAGCATCTGAATCCCATTCCTCCTTCTTCTTTGGGATGACATAGAGTAGTCCAAGAAGCCCAATGCTTACTTGAATTGCCAACAGAATTACTCCAATTTTTTTTGGCAAAAAGCCTATGTATCTGTGCAAATACCCCTGATGGTGGATCACATGCTGATAGTAGATTTATAGGCATACTCTGAAGAACATAAGTGATTAAAGTAGTTCTTCTTCCAATAGAAAGTAGCTTTCCAGTTCATGAGTTCAGTCTGTGCTGGATCTTATCAACTATCTCCTTGTAAAATGCTATCCTTCTCTGCCCATGAAAAATTGGCACTCCCAAATAGGTAAAAGGAAACTCTTTCCTTGGAATGCTTGTACATTCAACAACACTTTTCACTACAGACTGAGATACTGACCGATGTAAATATAGACCACTAATCTTCTCATAATCTGCTA
The DNA here is from genome assembly GCA_034509755.1 of Anisodus tanguticus. Taxonomy (NCBI): domain Eukaryota; kingdom Viridiplantae; phylum Streptophyta; class Magnoliopsida; order Solanales; family Solanaceae; genus Anisodus; species Anisodus tanguticus. The sequence continues at coordinate 28,437,509 of CM067550.1, read as the reverse complement.
AGGTATCCATTATCATCTTCAATGTTTGTGGATGTGCAGATGTAAAAATAATGGTATCATCTGCATATGCAAGATGATTTACATATGGGCTCCATTTTGGCATACCATAGCCTACATATCCCTCCTTTTTGTGTAAGGCATTCAAAGCCCTTGTCATACATTCAGCTGCCATGATAAATAGGGCAGGAGACAGTGGATCTCCTTGCTTTATCCTTCCCTGGGAGGATAAAAAGAATCCATGAGCCTGCCCATTTATAAACACAGAATACCAGTTATTAGAGATAATTCTGTACACCATGTCTATTAACATCTCTCCAAATCCCATCTTCTAAGCACTTTTGTCAAGAATAACCAAGAGACCCTATCATATGCCTTTGCCATATCCAGTTTTATAGCTGTATTGGCTGGCTTACCCCTTATTCTGATGTCATGCACTATTTCTTGAACCAATAGTATATTCTCTACAAAGCTCCTCCCTTTTACAAAGCCTGTTTGTTGAGGTGATATTATCTGTGGTAGTAGTTTCACCAGCCTCATGAATTATTCTAGAAAAGACCTTGCTGATAAAGTTACTTAGACTGATAGGTCTTAAATTTGAGCAAGTAATCACCTCCTTCTTCTTTGGCAATAGCACTAAGTTGGTACAAGTAACATAGCTTGGAAGTTCATGTCCACAGAAAAATGCACCATAGTGATGACATCTTTAGCAATAATATCCCAAGTAGCTTGAAAGAACTTCCCAGTGTAACCATCAGGACCACCTGCACTATTAGCATTCAACCCAAACACTGCATTCTTAATTTCAATATCATCAGGAAGCTCATGTAACTCACTTTTCTGTTCATCTGTAACCAGTTTAAGAATATGCTCCAATAGATTAAAATTAGTTGTTTCTGGTTCAGCAGAGATTTTGAAAGAAATCAATAGCTTCCCTCACAATATCCTCTTCATTTTCCAGTCAAACCCCATTCATATTTTAAATTTTCTTTATTTGCAACCTTTTCCTCTTCCCATTGACATGTGCATGAAAGAACTTTGTGTTTCTATCTCCATCTACAAACCATTGCATACCTGACTTCTGCCTCCAGAATTGTTCCTCCACTGCATAGAATTTAATCAATTCAGCTTATACTTTCTGTAGCCTCTCCCTGTTAGCTCCTATAGGGTGTTCTTCAAATTCTTGTTCATGAATCTTGACCACCTCTTCTAATGTATCAATTTGTCTAAATATATCCCCATAAGTATCTCTATTCCATTTAGACAATACTTTGCTGAGCTTCTTCAACTTGCTATGGAAAATATAGAATGGGTCTGAACCATGATAACCTGATCAATTTGCTTTCACAACATCCAAGAAAGTAGGGTGTTCAATCCAAAAGTTTAAGAATTTGAAGGGCTTTTTAAACACCCTACTATCCTCAGAACAAGTAATCAGCAAAGGGGAGTGGTCAGATCCTTGCTTGATCAAATGTTCCACCTCAAAATTAGGATACATAACCTGCAGCTCCTGGTCTGCTAGGCATCTGTCCAGCCTCTTGAAAATGCACCGATCATCTGATCTTCCATTCCACCATGTATACATACTGTCCTTGAAGCCCATCTCTGTTAGTTGACACATGTTGATACACTGATTAAAGTCTTCAACCTCCACAAGTGGCACTTCCAGTCCCCCATATTTTTCTATTTCATCCACTATAACATTAAAATCTCCACCCACAAGCCATGGAGAGTTAATGTTATTTGATATATAATCCAGGTCATTCCACAAAGTAACCCTGGTTGTTCTATCTGTGCTGGCATAAATGAATGTAGTGATAATCTCCTGCCCCCCATCTAAGTTTGTCAGTTTGATTGACAACAACTGGTCTGTATCCATGTGGGACTCTACCTGAAAGCCTTCATCCACAAACACCCATAATTTACCATTAATATTATTCCAAGCAGTTGACATTCCTAACCATAGTTTGTACATCTCTATATGTCTTTGATGTTGAAAAGGCTCCATTAAAGAAATAAAATTGAATTTCTTCTGTCTGTGTAACATCACCACTCTTTCAAAAGCTTGTTGAGTGTTAACAGACTTGATATTCCATATAAGTGCACTATTCATTGGGAACCTTTTGATTTAGAGGCTGTTTTCCTTGTTTGTACACCTCCAGCAAATGATGGGGGTACACTTTTTTCTCTGGTTGCTTTCTTATTAGCTTCATTTTTTATTTTTGCCATGTGTCTAGGTGAGACATCTCCCTCATTCATTGCATGTTGCATAGATTGTGTGATATTTTGATCATCCAGCTCATTATCATCGCCAATATCTATTTCTTTGTTACTTTCCACTTCATTTTGTTCTGCAGGTTCAAAATTTTTGGCAGCTAATCTTGTATGCTCCTTCTGTGTAGTTCATGTTCTTGTATTGCCTTTCTGTTTGCTTTGATCTTCAGTACCCTGCCTGTTTCCTACAGTTCCTCCTTCCATTCCTTTATCTCCTATTGAGGAGGATTGAGACTCCTCCACTATTTTTCTCTTTGCAGGTTCAGCATCTCCCACTGATAGGTCTTCATCTGGAGGTTTATCTGGTACCTTGTTCAAATCAACACCATGCACTACAGGGTCCTTCTCTATCTCTGCATTCCCAGGTTTGACAACCTCCCTGTTTATCATTGGTTGTTGACTGCCCATCATCCCAGTCTTGTTTCTGCTTGTTGGTTTCATCCATCTCTTGTTGCTGCTGTGTCTGTTTTCTCCTTTTGACATACTGGTATTGCTTTGATCATTATTTATCTGCTGCTTGTCTCCTGATTTGCTGGAACTACTTTATTCCTCCCCATTAACTCTGTTGTCTTGGTTTCCCTTGGAATTACTCTTTTCCTTCTTTGCTTCCCCATCACTACTTTAGAGCTATCACTATCAGAAATGGTGATGTTCTCCTTTGCTGGTGACTTGTTTTTCCTGTTCTCTCTCCCTTTGATCTTGTTTTTGCTCCTTTGTGTTCTCTGTTTGCTCCACAATAGCCTTCTCCTGATTCTTATTTTTGACCCCACTTTCTTTGTCTTTCTCCTTTCCAAAGGAAGCTTCTACCCATGGCTTTGTTGTTTCTCTACTCTGCTGTTGTTGCTGCTGCTCCGGTGAGGTGTCACCATTTATTTTGCCCTCATTGTCCAGGTTCTCGGAAGGGGAGCGTTGGAGTAACTGGTAAAATTGCCTCCATGTGATCAGGAGGTTATGTGGGTTCAAGCCGTGGAAACAGCCTCTTGCAAAAATGTGAGGTAAGACTGCGTACAATAGACACTTGTGGTCCGGCCCTTCCCCGGACCCCGCGCATAGCGGGAGCTTACTTGTTGCTTATGACTATAGAAAACCTATAATTTTATTTTTTTAACTCTCATAATCAAAATCCAGCTGATATGGTTGTAGATAGCGATTGGGGAAAAAATTCCGAACTTATTGTATTTCTAGAGAATTTTTTTCAAGCAACAAAAGAATTTTTCGGTATATATTATCCTACTATTTCAACTATGTTGTTTTATATAGCTCTAATATTTTTACTACTTAATGAATATATGGATAAACCAGCTTATAAGGTAGCTATTAAAAAAATGTTTATCAAAATAAAAAAAATATTTTATTCCTATTCCCACTATTTATATTATTGATGCTGTATTAAATTCGACTATTAAAATAGACGGTACTAAATCACTTATTGAAACTATTTATAATTGTATAGCAGTACTACCACCTCCAAGTCCCAAAAATCCAAATCACCCACCACTTATTGAACAAACTAAAGAAGAAGTGTTGTCTAGCGTAGAAGATAAATGCAAAAAAGTATATAAGTTTTACCAACAAGAAAGTGCTAGCAACCTACCTGCTTCTTCTTCACCACGACATCACAAAAGACATGCTGTTTCTGCGGCTAGTATTGAAAGCATCAGAAATAGAATGTGTGGCCGTAACGCTACTAACCAAATTAGCGAGTTTGATATTTTTGTTTTGCAGGGTTTTGTACCGTACCAAGCAGTTCTCAATAAAGAAGGACGTGAAGACTTGCTGAAATACTGGAGGGGGAATGAGAAGACCTTTCCGACACTTTCAATGATGACCCGAGATGTTTTGAACATTCAAGCGTCATCAACGGCGTCTGAAAGCGCTTTTTCTGCCGGCAGATATTAAATAGGAAAGCACAGACACTCATTAGCCGGAGACAGCTTGGAGATTGCAGTATTATTCAGAGATTGGATACGAGCGGAGCAGAGAAGGTGCGGTCAACCGGAGATCAACGAAGAAAAAGACAAAAACTACAACAAAATCTTATCCAAAGGTGGTGGAAGCGACGTGGAGCAATTTGACCAACAAATATCAATTTCAACCGAAGAACCACATGAAATTATCAAGAAACTAGAACAATTTTTTTTCAAAATGTAATTTTTTTAATTGCAATTTTACTATGTAATTTGCAACTTTTGAACAACACCACAAAGTTGCAATTTTGACAATTGTATTTGTATTACAAAAAAAATTATGTCTATTAAATAATATAAGAGGCACAAAAACAACATTGTAATGTTTTTATTACACCATCTTGTTCAATTATTGAGTTGTTTATATATGTTATTTTTTAAATTAAGTGCCAAAATAAAAAAGTAAAAAAAATCCCGCCACAACCTGATCCCGATCCTGCCCCGACCCGATTCCGACAGGATCAGGACGGGACTTCGGCGAATTTCGCCTGTCCCGACCCGATCCCGCCCCTACCCGATCCCGCTAAATTCGCCCTGACTCATCCCGACCCGGCCCATTGGCCACCCCTAGTGGTACTGTGCCTAGCCGACCCACTGCCACTGTGGCCTCCGTCGCTGTTCCGACCATCGCCACTGCCACCACCACCGTCGCGGCCGCGATTCTTGCCATTATTTTTCCGATTTTGACCCTTTTTGCCGACGCCGTTTTTACGATTTTGGCTAAAATTATCCGAGAACGAGTGAGGGTCATCAAATGTGGTCATCATCATGACGAAATTTGCTCCGGTAGCCACCTTTTTAGCCAAGCCGGCCTCTTCTAATGTGAGCATGAAACGGGCTTGGTAGAACGATGGGAGAAGATTACTTAGACGAAGAAGCGTCCCAACGCCATTATAGGCATCAGATAGGCCTGCAACCATCTGCAGAACAAGACGATCATTGGTGACAGTGCGCACCAACGCTTTTGAGTTGATCTGCCAATTCCTTCAGCCTTTTATAATAGGTGGAGACATTCGAAAAATCCTCCATGTTGACATGGGAAAATTCCTGCTCAAGAGTGACAACACGAGAATATTTTTACCTTGGACTATATCACGCACCCTATTTCAAGTTTGCAAGAGGTGTGTAGAGATAGTGTAATAAATCCACTGGAGAACGGTAGCATCAATGGTTGTCTATAACACATGGTTATCCTCGGGGATAGGCACCTTCTCCTTGTCTGTTACTGAGGGAATGATGTGATGAACGACTTGATGCGAGCGTGCGTGAACTTTAAATAATTTTGGCCACGTCGCTTATTGGACGTTTTCCATCTCAAGAACAATAGGGATGCAGTTTTTGATGTTGGAGACTATAGGGGAGGATGAAACATGTTCTTTGATGTAGACATGACGAAAGAACAAGAGGAGAGTGAGGGATTTGGAAGAAATAATTTGGGAGAGAAAATGAAAAAAAAAACTATAGGCCGACGGCCTGATTCTCGGTGTCCGAGGAAGGGCAGCAGAAGGTTTTTGTGAGAAGGTATTTTTGTGTTGGACTTCTGATATCATGAAAGAAATAATCCCTTGATTATTTTATTAATGAAGAGGTCTATATATACAATATACAATATACAATCTCTAAATATATGAAAAATTATATTTCTACTATAATATTAATATCTTAATTACACTTGTACAAGAATTATACAAAAATATGGTAAGAAACCTAAATATTCTAAATATACCATTTGTCCGTGGGATACACGGTGGTTTCTATCAAGCATCAATTGAAGAGAGAAACACTTCATATATTTCTTACTGTTTTGCTTATACAGGGAAACAAAAGAGAAGAAACACATTACCAAATTATAACTTCAAATTGATTTCATTTGTTGTAGAGAGTTGAGTTCGTCGAAGAGGAATGTGGGGAAGAAAAGAAAAGCAGGGGTGGTCTAGACGGGGGACGACAAATTGGCCAAATTGGGTTCAATAATGGAGATTTCTCACTAAAAAACGGAGTTTTTCAGTGACTGGATGGAGTTTCGCTGGCGGTGGACTGACAGTGACAAGGAAAGTCGAAGGAGGCTGGGGTTGCTTATGGTTGGTGCTCTTTTGGAGCGCTGAAGGAGAACGGAAACGCTGATAATGGTGTCTTGAGTTTCGCCGGAGCTCCGACAATAACTCATCCGGGAAGATGAAGTGTGGGGCGACAGCCGGTGAAGGTCGACAGCCGTTAGCAGGTTAACTCATTGAAGAAGAATGTTAAACTTTTTTTTTTTTGTTTTGTTAGAAAATAGGACCTTCTTTTAGGTTTTTAATTAACTAAATAGTTCAAAAATATATTTTCTACTCATATTTTATTTTATAACAACTATTTTGAATATATATGCCACATATCTTTATTTAATTCGCTACTTTGCCGCGTCATCAACGAGTGTGTTACCTTATTTTACATTTTTGGTTAATTATACAAAAAGTGTCTAATTGAAACAACATTTTGGATAATGTAAGTGCTTAATTGAAACACCCCTTAATGTTTAACTGAAAAATCTTGCCAACCACAAGAGACCCGCGGTGGGTTCAGCTGTTATTATTACATACCGAATCACATGCACAACCGCTGCATCCCCTTTGACAGGCATGTAGTTATTCCAAGTTGATGATGTTAACACCACTATGAATTCAGCATTTGTACAAATTCCACAATTTATTGTAAATATGTTCTTGAACATACAATGGCCATAAACTGGAAACTTTGTGATACTTTACAGATTGTCCGAAAGCAAATTTACCTGATTTTCTTCCTTAATGATCAAGGCAGAACTTAAGCATTCTTATGTAACAAGGGATCAGAAATGACTTGTGGCTCAAAATCCAGTTTTACATAACGAGTGAGCATATCAGCATAGATTTCATAACGAGCAGTCATTCGAAATCCCCACTTGTCCTTCAGCTGCCGGCAAAGGTTGAGATCCATGTCCGATATCAACAATCCATCGTCACAACGGGACAGAGACGGTGTACACGAAGCATCTGGTGAAGAAAAATGACTGGAACCATAGAAATGCCCAAAATCTGCATGTTGTGGCTTTCCATCTCCTGAAGTGAAGGGATTGGGGAAAACTTCTGTTCCCACACGGTTAATTGAACCAACAAAATAACTATTTGCTATTGCTGCGTTGCGAGCCTGTTTCCAACACAATAACAAACAAAAAAAAAATCAAGAAACTAGATGCTGTTAATCGATGGCCTCGTTAAAGGGTGATCTCATTTCTTAAGGTTAGTTTTTTTTTTCCCAAAATTTTCCACGACCCAAGTATAGGCATTGGTCAATACGAGTATTTCTTTTCAAATTTGACAAACTCAGGTTTAATTCTTTGTAACTGACAGTGTTATAATTGGTTAATCGTGCTTCCTTGGAATTTAACATCTGTCTGCTCAAACTACTGTGATCTCCAAGGCTAAACACTAACAGAATACAGTTGTAGCATAACAGATAAAGGAAATAGTACCTCTATGGGCCACATTGGTTCACTAAGTTCATCGACAGTAGCTGATGGGTTAAAAACAATCTCTGCACCATTTAATCCAAAAGCTAACCAGTTCAGAGGATGGTGCCTTCCATAACATATATTAACAGCAACCTTGCCATATGCTGTCTCAAACACAGGATGCCCAGTGTTCCCTTCCATATAATATGTACTCTCGTTGAAGTCCCCTACTCTAGGTATATGATTCTACAAATTTCAAGAGTATTAGTTCCTGGAGAATACCAAATGTTATAATTTGGTTATCGGGATTTGCCTTCCGATGTTTCCCTATTATGTTACCATGGTTTCCAATTATTACTGCTGTGTTCCACAGGGTTTCTCCATTTTTCACTTCTCTCTCAAGAATTGGACTAACGATAATATGATCTGTCTGTGGTTGATGATGATGGCGGATGGAAGTTAAGCCCAGAGAAATGAAAGTATATTTATTTCCTAGAGACAATTTGTATTAGGACAAATGTACTTTATACACATTCGTATTATTATTAACGGAGATTAATATTTTGTCATTTGTAATTATTGAATTATTAATTGATTGTTTATAATATTCTATAATATGCATCCCTGGAGGTTACGCTGTTATTAATAATGTGAGATATTAATATTTTAACGTAACTCTTAAAATAGCCTCGACTAATGATCATCGAGAATGAGATATCGATGATATGTGATAAGTCGACATGTGGTGTGCATCACATCCTTAGAGGATGTAGTATGTCTCATCTGCTACGAGTAATGGCTACTCGTGATGGACACATGGATACTTTGGAAGTATTGGTATACCCTGCTGATATACTGTTTGTTATACTTGTCTAAAGTATGATCAGCATGTGGGAGATAAAAGTCCTTAGACTTGAGGTCAATACGTACCTTGTCTACAAAGTAATATACTTTGATCCTGTCCTAAGCTCAAATGCCTTATAGGTTGAGATACGGCTTGTATTGAGTACATTACGATGTGGATTAAAGGTGGTAGTTGAGCCAAGATTAGGATTCATTCCTCGAATGTATATTCGAGAGAACACTCAGATTCTCAGTGAAATTAGGTTGACTAAGTCGTTGGCCAACACAATAGACATATTTAGAATATGGTCTAGTGTCAATTAATATAGTTGAGATACAATGATTAAGCCATTTGGATAGACACGTGACAAATCCTAAGCTTGATTGGATGTGTCGTGAATGAAATGATTTTATCTTACCATATAGAGGTTAAGTTTACTGGATTCGTGTAAACGTACTTCACATATTGAGTTCGTCTTGCGGCGCCGTCTAGGAGTTCCACGTAGACCTTAATTTGATTAATGTCGATATGTGAAGGCCTGTAGGGTCACACTATGTCAATTGTCTTTTCGATCTAAGGATGTATTGAGAGAATATTAAATATTCGATTTAGAATCAAAATATTTAAATGAATAATGATTATTTTAATTAAGTCAAAATTGGATTTTGGATTTAATTAAGAATGTGAAGAAAATAAATTGAGACAGTGTAGGGCCACGTCAAGCGCCGCGGTGCCCACTGTTGACACCCAATTTTGTCCCATCTTTTATGATTTTATTCGTAATTTTTAATATTTTGACACTTTTAAAATAATTTTAAAATATAGGCATATATGTGTATATCCTCGTATTATTATTATTATTCGCATATTTTATATCATTTGCATTTTATAATAATCATAAGTTTTATCCGAAATTCTATGTTATTTTATTCTCGCAAAATTGCATCGCATTTCCCTTTTATTAAGCATTAAACATTTCGCAAATATTATATTTTATTATTATCACGTCGTTATGTTATTTTAAATAATTCACATCTTTTACAAAAAAAATATATATAATATCTTTTAATATTAAACCCCTTTATATTTTTCAATTCCTAACCCATTTCATTTTTCCCAACCCAATACAAATTCTACCCAAACAAACAAGCCCAAAACCAAACTCCCCAATTAAATTCCCTTATTCCCTTCCCCTTTATTCCCACAAGCCCAAAGTCCCTAAAACAATTCCCCCAACCGAAGCCCAGTCGGCCAAACCCGCGGCCCAATTCCCTTTCCCCTTTTCCCTTCACCCCTCAGCCCAACTCCCTTTTTTTTTATTATTCCCCATCGCCCCAGCCCAAAAACCCAATCGCCAGCCCACTCGATTTCGTCCGACCCACAAGCCCATCACCCATCTTCCCCCTTTTAACCCCAAAACCCAAAACAAAACCCCCCAAAAAAATCAGAAAATCAAGAAAAACCCTACACTCTTCTCTCCTTCAACCCAAACCCGCACGCCACCCCTACACCCACACCTCCCACCCACCTCACCACCAAACCCCGACACCACCACGCCCCTCCCATCACTTCACCATACCCTATCCCCCAAAATCCGCTTCCAAAATTCAGAAATCGTTGCCTTTAATTCGAATTTCAAACTCAACTTCGACGAGTTGAACGTTGGGGTTGATATCTATAAATACCCCCCTTTTGTTCTACGTTTGAGGGGGGATTCTTCAGAGATTTTCGAAGAGATTTTTGAGGAGGATTTTTCGGGATTGAAACAGATTTTTTTTTGAAGGATTTTTCGGAAGATTGTTCCATATATACATAAAATATTTGTTTGTGTTCTTGATTTTAAAACATTCGCTTTCTTTGTTGTTCAAGATACAATCCGAAATCGCTTAAGAGTTGTTTGTTCTTGCATGTGTTCTTCAACTTAAAATTTCCGAAATATAGGTTGAAATTATTGGTTTGTGGTGTTAAAAAATCTGGAATTTTTGTTCTTTCCAACTGTTTTCTTTTGATTCCGGTCGGATCACATTCCGGTCGGGTTAAATATCGAAATGAGAAAAATCGAAAGTCAAGCATCAAAATCAAAGCATTCCAAAATCGACAAAAGATCAAATTTCCAAACAATAACTTCTCCGAGCGGGTCGACGATTCGAAACGACGCATCGGTCATTTGCCGGAGAAGATTAGTTCGTGATCGCATATAGTGATACATGTGGCGCTCGTTTTACTTTAAAGGTTATGATCTGTGGTGATTAAGGTCCGAATATATGGTTATGCTTTGGTTTTCCTTTACATGTCCGTTCGAAATCAATGTTAAATAGGAATAAAGTTTGGTCTCTTTGAAGATTTAGATGTATGTCAACTTTTGCATATTTTATCAAATGAGTAAGTGTTTAGATAGGTCGGGTTTAAATTCCTACTTTCGCTTATAAATCTGCAGGCCGAGTTCGGGGTAGTAAAATGGGATAAAGAAGTATTGTGTGTATGTGTATGGTTTCGGATTTTTGAGTTTCTTTAATTGATTCATTCCTAATAGATGATCAGTTGTTTATCGGTTGTGGTATATGAGTATTTGACTTGTAATATACTAGATAATCAATCCAAGTATTTATGCCATGAGAATCTGCCTACTTATGCCCAACACTTCATATTTAATCTTAACTATGTATGTGTTGACTTAAACTATGAAAGGGTGACCTTTGGTGACTAGCCATGCCTACTTCATAAAGTGTGTTGTATGACCACCGCATTATCCCGATAAAATATTGTCTTGCTCATGTGTGTCCCCGCTTTATGTGGATTCTTATGTGTCCATCCTATCCATGATCAAGATGCATGCCCTCATTGTTATCCCTGAGTAAACATTTGGTCATCTCTGTCTGCTCCATATGTCCATTAGACTAGTATATGCTTATCATATCTGCCTAAGTAATACCATACTTAGTGTATAACATAACTGAGACCCTGTGTTCATGCTTTGGTTAAAAAATGATCCTGTATGTTTGGAATATCATATGTGGCTAGTGGTATAACTCATTTCTATGTGCTTTAAAGGGTCACTGAATTGTATGCCAGCCTGATTAAGCAGTGTTCTGCCTCAGTATGTTACATTGACTAGTGTACAGCATGAATATGTCCATATATGTGTAATTAGACCACCAGTGGTTCTGTATAATCTAAGATATTATTGCCAAAGAGTCAGTTAACTATTTCTGCATGTTAGTGATGTGTGATGAACTGAATATACCTTTGCCTTGCCTAGTAAGTCTAATAAGTATGATATATTATGAGTTATTCCTCTAAGTGTCAATATGTCCAATACATAACAGAAAAATGGTTGTGTGTGCTTAGTACTGACTTAAATGATTCGTGCTCTTTGAAATTTTGTCTTAAATGAATATTTGCCCATCTCCATGTCCTAAATGTCTTCTGAACTAATCATCTATATGTCTTTATCTATCTAAATGCTAGATTGCATCCATGACAACATATAATTCCTTCTGAGTCATTTGGTTTACCATATTAGTATGTTAAGCGATCCGGGCACATGTGTGTATTTAGCCATCCCAAATTGATAGTTCCCTTGTTTGAAATTTTCTATTATATTGCTTAGCCGGCTGAAAGTCGAGGCAAGCTTCGGGTTGGGTTTAGCCTTCTTCGATAGCCTGCCATGCCTAAGGTTCTAGAAACCTTTTGAATCTTGTTGCGGCATCGGAAATGAATGGTGGTAGCCCCCCTTGATCTTCTTATCTTTCAAATTTGAAGTTTAGAGTGATTGGTCTTTAAGTTGACCTTCCCCTTTGTCTTTGCGGTGCTACCAATAGTTGTGGTATCCATTTGCACCTTGAGATTCGGATATATGTCATCTTTAAATAGTTCTGGTTATGGGTTTTGTTGCATTTTGCCGCTTGATTCGAGACCGCCGATTCTTGTCGCAATACTTGGGCCGATTCTCGCACTTTTGAGCCATTATTCGATGCTTGCGCGCATAATCGCCGCAATCTTGACCATCTACACTTCTTTTCGGAAATATTTTACTGCTACATTTTGAGCATATTTGATGTCTTATCTTGCTGTATTTTTAGCACAATTCTTGCTGTTTTCTTGGCTAAAAGCTCTGCTACTTTAGGTCGTTTCGGACAGCCCCATCGCTTCTCGCGTTTCCACCCACTCTTTGCGTTATTTTAAAACCCATTTGCCGTCATTGTTTCTTGGCTGAAAACAGATCGCTTTAACTCGTTTTTCTGTTTCGGTTCTTCGCTCGATTTCGATTACTTTCTACTATTTTTCTTGTTTTGAACAAATACCGCGTCGTTCGGGCACCTTTGTTTTTCCGTTTCGATTTGTCGCCCGGTTTCGATCATCAAATTTCGTCTTTACCGTTTTTTTTTGTTTTAAACTAAACACCGCACCTTTCGACATTGCTTTTCCGTTTCAGTCCAATCGTTTCGGCATTCAAATATCCGTTTTCTTGTTTTTTACCGTTTTAAACTAAACACCGCGTCTTTTCGGAAACTATTTTCTACTTCTTGTTTTCCCGCTTGCCGCCTACCGTTTCTTGTTCCATTTTAATTTTTTACCGATTTGAACACGATACTACACCGGCCGATGAAAAATATCCGTCGATTTTGAGGCCTCCACGATTTGCAAAGACGGAAATGTAACTTCGGGCAATGATGAAGACTTAAACCTTTTATTTCATCCGAGATCAACATGTTTAGTAGGCGAGGTGAATTATATATTCGCAGCCACGACGTGATTATAGTGATCTTTTCTATTTCACCCGAGAGACCAACACGTTTAGTAGGCGAGGCAATCAAAATAAACCACATTAGTCATATGTTTGCAGCCACGACGTGATTGGAATGTTCTTTTCAAAATTTAAGTCTGAGCCCTCCGTGATCAAAACATTCACTTTGTTTTGAATACGGATATGAAGTTATTTGTATTTAATTGTTTTTAACCGGTTGTTCTTGACGACTTGCAGGGATTAAAGTAAATGAAGGCAGATATTCCTCGGAGTTTATCTTATTTTATTTCTTTCTTTAATTCAGCTTTTATCCCGCTTTGTATTGTAATATTATTTATCGCACTTATGTAACTATTGAAATGCTTAGAATAGGCAAACTTAGGATTAATTCATAGGGTAGTTTAAGATTTGAAACCCGTCGCTAGCTTATTTATTTGTAGGCTCGGTTAAATTCAAACTTAGAAATCCTTCGCTAGTTTATTTATTTTAGGCTCGTCACGCGTATTCAAGATTTTCAAAACAACTTTTGTCATCTTTTATTTGCTTTATTAAATCATACCGAATAAGTTTATCTTTTGTCAATTTACAATTCATTGATTCCCCAAATTTTACTTCTTTGGCATTATAAATAATTTATTTTACTATCAATTGTCAAATACATATTTTTTCAACTCTACATGTATTTCTCTTTAAATACCATACAAATGCATATTTAAAAAATCTCTACATGTATCTTTCTTTTTAAAATGCATCATTTACTAATTATTTGCAAACATCTTTAAATCTGTTATACTTGTAAAAATATATATTTTTCTAGTAATAATTAACCTGAGTTTGACCGGATAACCGCAAGTTAGCGGATCTTAAAGGATGCCTAACCCCTTCCCTTTAGGATAATAAAGAACCCTTACCTAGAATCTCGCTAGTTTCGCAGACCTTAAAATTGGAGTTACATTGCAGCATTTAGTTTAAATATTTAGGTGTCCTAATTCACCATAAAAAATAATTAGGTGGCGACTCCTCAATTCTTTACCCAGGAATCACCGAACACGCCGTGCTCCGCTTTTGACCTCGGAGCGGGTCGAAAACGGGCGCGACAGCATGGCGACTCCGCTGGGGAACTTTCAGGTTCTTAACCATAGCAAAATCAGGTTAATTATTATTGCGCTTTACTTTTGCTCTTTGTTTGATTTAATGCTTTGATTTGTTTCCTTTGTGAAAATTTTGCGTGCATAGTTGCTTTAATTGCTATATTGTTTTACTGCTTTCCTTAAATTGGCATTCCGCTCATATTTCTTCCACTCTGGAAAATTGACACTATCACACACTACACGCGAGGTGTGTTTTGCGCACCCGCAAATTTCTTTCAAATTACCAAATTTTTAGGAGAGTTGGCGTATGCGCGGAGTGACCGGACCATCCGGTGGCCGCGTAGCCTTCTCACTCGAGTAGTCCGCTCGGGAACCTTGTGTCTAGTCAGCCAAATCTTAGAAAATTTAGGATAGAGCTATACCACCATTTATTTTAAGTCATGCATGCATACACCTTAGGTGGGTCGATCCTTGGCATCGATTCCACAATTAAGAAATCCACCAAAGTTGTCGACGGGTCACGCAACCCAACGACCAATCAGCATATTACGTGTAGCATGATAATGATAGACAAATCCAAGCCTAATCATGACATGCCGAAATTGGAAAATGTACATTCATTTTGTCTCATTTCCAACAAAAGCATTACAGTTTTATAGCTTGGATCAATCTGTCGTAATCTCGCATATCTGGCGTTTAGGCCCACCTCTGGCATAAGAGAGGCCCCATGCATATTAGGACGCGCATTTAATTTCATACAATTTGTTTGCTATTTACTTACACTCTACGCATGTTATTTGAAGCAATAATTACTCGTCTTATACTAACTTGATTTTCTTCATTTTTCAGCTGGTTTATTTTGCCTAATTTATTTCCCCAAAAGGTTGATTCGTGTTGGCTAAAACTGGCGGAGCACCCCATCTTTTATTCCAAATCATGCCTGCCCAAATTGTATTAGCGCTAACTTAATGAAACAATACGATTTAAATTGAGGCCTGAATCGCATTTTTGCATTTTAATGTATTTTGCCTCCACCTTTTGAAAGCTCAAAATGACACATCTGCATTGCTTTTGCTATTTTAAAATCTGTTTTGTTTAATAATTTTCTTCTTTTTCATCATGCAAACTAATCTGTCGATAATGTGTGACACATTTGAAACAACAAGCAAGACTTCGAAGGATATGAGGAAGACTCACAACCGGAAGAACTGGGGCATTTTTTGGAATAAGCCAAAGCCAGTTTTGGAAGAAACATCAAGATGGTTGATAATTATAAGTATTGGCACGGACGTTTGCCATTTGTACTCTTGGGTTACCGCACTACAATCAGAACTTCTACTGGGGCAATGATATATTTTTCGCAGCCAAGTGGATACAGAATCATGTACAGACACATTTTGTCTGGGGCAACAACATGAACTACGTCATGACCTGATTCCCTCGGCGGGATACGTAGGCGGCCACATCGGCTTCGGTCCCATTTTTAGAAAAACCCTTACAATCTCCTTTGCTTGTAATGAACTACGTCATGACCTGATTCCCTCGGCGGGATACGTAGGCGGCCTAAATCGGCCTCGGTCCCACCATTAGGAAATATTTTTCTCCTTTATATCACATATGACAAAATGCACCCATCTGATCACCCTGATAAGACGGGCAAGCAAATCACACAAGACTCGGTGGTCCGTTCGAAAGATCATCATCCTCACATATTAGAAACTGGGGCATTTTTTTTGGGGATCACTGCCAGAGGACGCCGATAAACATGGAAAAGCATCGGCAAAATAAGTCTTCAAAGAAGAATTTTGGATAAGACGTTTGCTTTGTTTCACCGCATGTCACTGCTCGACAGACATTTTACATAAATGCATACTTTCTCATAAGCGGATTATTTCCAACAAATATCTTCATTAAAGTTCGACAAGAACTTTTACTGATATGCATATTTTCTTATAAGTAAATTATTTTCAACAAATATTTTCGTTAGAGTTCGACAAGAACTTTTTACGGATATGCCTATTTTCTTATAAGTAAATTATTTTCAACAAATATTTTCGTTAGAGTTCGACAAGAACTTTTACTGATATGCCTACTTTCTCATAAACAAATTGTTTTCAACAGTTTCCATTAGCGGTTAGCCAAGACTGGGAACTAGATAGGGGCTACAGGTCCGAATCAGCGGAACATGCAACTATCAAGAGCAGAAGCTACAAAGTCAACGCGAATCAACCGCCCCTCCCCCAAACTCACAAATTTTCTTTGAGTACAGGTTCTTCAGGTTGAAAGAAGCAGGGAAGCCACATCACTTATGATCAATTTCCCAAAGAATTTTGGCATCACAGTTCACTACAAGGATTACGTTCCTGTTTTGCATCTATACGAAGACATCATCTTCACCTACAGGGTCCCGACTATTATGTCTGCACAAAGATGTTATTTCGAATCACAGGGAACGACAACACAGCAAACCCGACGGCAAAGACGTCGCATCACATTTTCGCCCGTGCCAGGACGACATTTCAATTCACAGTCCACATGAGTTTGAATCGGCAGAAGATTCAGCACAATGTGAAACCATATTACAGCAAACTGACGGCAAGGACGTCACTTACATCTTTTACAGCAAGACAACATTACAACGATGTCATCAGCTTTATCATTACAACGACGTCAACAACATTACAACGACGTCTTCAGCACAACGGTTACTTTTTTACCGCATTACAACGACAACAGCATTACATTCTTACAACAACGTCATCGACGTTACTGCAGCACATCAACTATCTTTTACAGCATTACAATGACATCAACAACATTACAACGATGTCATCAGCGTTATCATTACAACGACGTCAACAACATTACAACGTCGTCTTCAGCGCAACAGCTATCTCTTACAGCAAACAACATTACATTCTTGCAACAACGTCATCAGCATTACATTCTTGCAACAACGTCATCACAATGACGTCTTCAACACAACACGTCGATACAACGACGACATCAATGTTACATTCTTACAACAACGACATCAACAGCATTACAATGATGTCATCAACAACGCGCCCATACAACGGCGTCATGAACACCACGCCTATGCAATGTCGTCTTCTGCAAAACAACTACCTTTTACAGCATCACAACGACATCAACAGCATTACAATGATGTCATCAGCAACGCGCCCATACAACGGTGCCATCAACAACGCGCCCATACAACGGCGTCATGAACAACACGCCTACGCAATGGCGTCTCCTGCAAAACAACTATCTTTTACAGCATTACAACGACATCAACAGCATTACAATGATGTCATCCGCAATGCGCCCATACAACGGTGCCATCAACAACACGCCTACGCAACGGCGTCTTCTGTACAATATTTATTTTTACAGCACTACAATGACGTCAACAACATTACAACGACGTCTTCAGCACATCATTTATCTTTTACAGCAAAACATCTTTACAACAACGTCCTCGACGTTACAGGCAGCACAACAACTGTCTTTTACATCATTTACAACGACGTCAACAATATTACAACGACGTCTTCAACACAACACGTCAATCCAACGACGTCATTTCAGGCGCCCACCTTATAATGCGGGTATTTTAATTTCAGTTAGGCGCCCACCTCCTAATGCGGGTATTTTAATTTCAGTCAGGCGCCCACCTTATAATGCGGGTATTTTAATTTCAGTTTGGCGCCCACCTCATAATGTGGGTATTTACAAGTTATATTCTCTACAATTTTTTCTCAGCAGGTATACACTAATTATATCTTAAGCTTTAGGTTGCAGGAGTTTTTTAATTTGCAGGAACTTTATCACAACGTGGAACTATCTCTTACGGCGAACCGAGGCAAATTGGTCAGCGACCTACTTCGAACGTCGATCCGCTCTTTTCCAATAGTTTCTCGCATCTGCGACCAGTGTCATCCTAAGTCGACACTGGGGCATTGTTGCTTGAATGTGCACCATCTTTTTGCAACTTCACTTCCCTTGGGATTCTATTTCTTACCATGCAGTTCCGATGATCGGGACAAAATTGGCTACTCAGTCAACTTCTTTGGCCGAAAACTCTTTCATCGTCTCCGTCCAAAGAGGGGCATCTGTTGACACCCAATTTTGTCCCATCTTTTATGATTTTATTCATAATTTTTAATATTTTGACACTTTTAAAATAATTTTAAAATATAGGCATATATGTGTATATCCTCGTATTATTATTATTATTCGCATATTTTATATCATTTGCATTTTATAATAATCATAAGTTTTATCCGAAATTCTATGTTATTTTATTCTCGCAAAATTGCATCGCATTTCCCTTTTATTAAGCATTAAACATTTCGCAAATATTATATTTTATTATTATCACGTCGTTATGTTATTTTAAATAATTCACATCTTTTACAAAAAAAATATATATAATATCTTTTAATATTAAACCCCTTTATATTTTTCAATTCCTAACCCATTTCATTTTTCCCAACCCAATACAAATTCTACCCAAACAAACAAGCCCAAAACCAAACTCCCCAATTAAATTCCCTTATTCCCTTCCCCTTTATTCCCACAAGCCCAAAGTCCCTAAAACAATTCCCCCAACCGAAGCCCAGTCGGCCAAACCCGCGGCCCAATTCCCTTTCCCCCCCTTTTCCCTTCACCCCTCCCCAACTCCCTTTTTTTTTTATTATTCCCCATCGCCCCAGCCCAAAAACCCAATCGCCAGCCCACTCGATTTCGTCCGACCCACAAGCCCATCACCCATCTTCCCCCTTTTAACCCCAAAACCCAAAACAAAACCCCCCAAAAAAATCAGAAAATCAAGAAAAACCCTACACTCTTCTCTCCTTCAACCCAAACCCGCACGCCACCCCTACACCCACACCTCCGGTCACCTCACCACCAAACCCTGACACCACCACGCCCCTCCCATCACTTCACCATACCCTATCCCCCAAAATCCGCTTCCAAAATTCAGAAATCGTTGCCTTTAATTCGAATTTCAAACTCAACTTCGACGAGTTGAACGTTGGGGTTGATATCTATAAATACCCCCCTTTTGTTCTACGTTTGAGGGGGGATTCTTCAGAGATTTTCGAAGAGATTTTTGAGGAGGATTTTTCGGGATTGAAACAGATTTTTTTTTGAAGGATTTTTCGGAAGATTGTTCCATATATACATAAAATATTTGCTGTGTTCTTGATTTTAAAACATTCGCTTTCTTTGTTGTTCAAGATACAATCCGAAATCTGCTTAAGAGTTGTTTGTTCTTGCATGTGTTCTTCAACTTAAAATTTCCGAAATATAGGTTGAAATTATTGGTTTGTGGTGTTAAAAAATCTGGAATTTTTGTTCTTTCCAACTGTTTTCTTTTGATTCCGGGTCGGATCACATTCCGGGTCGGGTTAAATATCAGAAACAGAAAAATCAGAAAGTCAGCATCCAAAATCAGCATTCCAAAATCGACAAAAGATCAAATTTCCAAACAATAACTTCTCTGAGCGGGTCGACGATTCGAAACGACGCATCGGTCGCTGCCCGGAGAAGATTAGTTCGTGATCAGTATAGTGATACATGTGGCGCTCGTTTTACTTTAAAGGTTATGATCTGTGGTGATTAAGGTCTGAATATATGGTTATGCTTTGGTTTTCCTTTACATGTCTGTCTGAAATCAATGTTAAATAGGAATAAAGTTTGGTCTCTTTGAAGATTTAGATGTATGTCAACTTTTGCATATTTTATCAAATGAGTAAGTGTTTAGATAGGTCGGGTTTAAATTCCTACTTTCTGCTTATAAATCTGCAGGCCTGAGTTCAGGGTAGTAAAATGGGATAAAGAAGTATTGTGTGTATGTGTATGGTTTCTGGATTTTTGAGTTTCTTTAATTGATTCATTCCTAATAGATGATCAGTTGTTTATCAGTTGTGGTATATGAGTATTTGACTTGTAATATACTAGATAATCAATCCAAGTATTTATGCCATGAGAATCTGCCTACTTATGCCCAACACTTCATATTTAATCTTAACTATGTATGTGTTGACTTAAACTATGAAAGGGTGACCTTTGGTGACTAGCCATGCCTACTTCATAAAGTGTGTTGTATGACCACCTGCATTATCCTGATAAAATATTGTCTTGCTCATGTGTGTCCCTGCTTTATGTGGATTCTTATGTGTCCATCCTATCCATGATCAAGATGCATGCCCTCATTGTTATCCCTGAGTAAACATTTGGTCATCTCTGTCTGCTCCATATGTCCATTAGACTAGTATATGCTTATCATATCTGCCTAAGTAATACCATACTTAGTGTATAACATAACTGAGACCCTGTGTTCATGCTTTGGTTAAAAAATGATCCTGTATGTTTGGAATATCATATGTGGCTAGTGGTATAACTCATTTCTATGTGCTTTAAAGGGTCACTGAATTGTATGCCAGCCTGATTAAGCAGTGTTCTGCCTCAGTATGTTACATTGACTAGTGTACAGCATGAATATGTCCATATATGTGTAATTAGACCACCAGTGGTTCTGTATAATCTAAGATATTATTGCCAAAGAGTCAGTTAACTATTTCTGCATGTTAGTGATGTGTGATGAACTGAATATACCTTTGCCTTGCCTAGTAAGTCTAATAAGTATGATATATTATGAGTTATTCCTCTAAGTGTCAATATGTCCAATACATAACAGAAAAATGGTTGTGTGTGCTTAGTACAGCTTAAATGATTCTCGTGCTCTTTGAAATTTTGTCTTAAATGAATATTTGCCCATCTCCATGTCCTAAATGTCTTCTGAACTAATCATCTATATGTCTTTATCTATCTAAATGCTAGATTGCATCCATGACAACATATAATTCCTTCTGAGTCATTTGGTTTACCATATTAGTATGTTAACTGATCTGGGCACATGTGTGTATTTAGCCAGTCCCAAATTGATAGTTCCCTTGTTTGAAATTTTCTATTATATTGCTTAGCCGGCTGAAAGTCGAGGCAAGCTTCGGGTTGGGTTTAGCCTTCTTCGATAACTGCCATGCCTAAGGTTCTAGAAACCTTTTGAATCTTGTTGCGGCATCGGAAATGAATGGTGGTAGCCCCCTTGATCTTCTTATCTTTCAAATTTGAAGTTTAGAGTGATTGGTCTTTAAGTTGACCTTCCCTTTGTCTTTGCGGTGCTACCAATAGTTGTGGTATCCAATTTGCACCTTGAGATTCGGATATATGTCATCTTTAAATAGTTCTGGTTATGGGTTTTGTTGCATTTTGGCCGCTGATTCGAGACCGCCGCTTGATTCTTTGCAATACTTGGGCCGATTACTCGCACTTTTGAGCCATTATTCGATCTTTGTCGCGCATAATCGCTGCAATCTTGACCATCTACACTTCTTTTCGGAAATATTTTACTGCTACATTTTGAGCATATTTGATGTCTTATCACTGCTGTATTTTTAGCACAATTGTCTGCTGTTTTCTTGGCTAAAAGCTCGCTACTTTAGGTCGTTTCGGACAGCCCATCGCTTCTGCGTTTCCAGCCCACTCTTTGCGTTATTTTAAAACCCATTTGCCGTTGTTTCTTGGCTGAAAACGATCGCTTTAACACCGTTTTTCTGTTTCAGTTCTTCGCTCGATTTCGATTACTTTCTACTATTTTTTGTTTTGAACAAATACCGCGTACGTTCGGCATCGTTTTTCTGTTTCGCTTTCTTTGCCCGGTTTCAGATTCGTTTCATGTCTTTACCGTTTTTTTTTGTTTTAAACTAAACACCGCACCTTTCGACATTGCTTTCTGTTTCGGTCCTTTGTTTCGCATTCAAATATCCGTTTTTCGTTTTTTTTTTGTTTTAAACTAAACACTTCGCGTCTTTTTTTCGGAAACTATTTTCTACTTTGTTTTCCTCGCTTGCCGCCTACCGTTTGTCTGTTTTGTTCCATTTTAATTTTTTACTGATTTGAACACGATACTACATCGGCCGATGAAAAATATCCGTCGATTTTGAGGCCTCCACGATTTGCAAAGACGGAAATGTAACTTCGGGCAATGATGAAGACTTAAACCTTTTATTTCATCCGAGATCAACATGTTTAGTAGGCGAGGTGAATTATATATTCGCAGCCACGACGTGATTATAGTGATCTTTTCTATTTCACCCGAGAGACCAACACGTTTAGTAGGCGAGGCAATCAAAATAAACCACATTAGTCATATGTTTGCAGCCACGACGTGATTGGAATGTTCTTTTCAAAATTTAAGTCTGAGCCCTCCGTGATCAAAACATTCACTGTTTTGAATACGGATATGAAGTTATTTGTATTTAATTGTTTTTAACCGGTTGTTCTTGACAGCTTGCAGGGATTAAAGTAAATGAAGGCAGATATTCCTCGGAGTTTATCTTATTTTATTTCTTTCTTTAATTCAGCTTTTATCCCGCTTTGTATTGTAATATTATTTATCGCACTTATGTAACTATTGAAATGCTTAGAATAGGCAAACTTAGGATTAATTCATAGGGTAGTTTAAGATTTGAAACCCGTCGCTAGCTTATTTATTTGTAGGCTCGGTTAAATTCAAACTTAGAAATCCTTCGCTAGTTTATTTATTTTAGGCTCGTCACGCGTATTCAAGATTTTCAAAACAACTTTTGTCATCTTTTATTTGCTTTATTAAATCATACCGAATAAGTTTATCTTTTGTCAATTTACAATTCATTGATTCCCCAAATTTTACTTCTTTGGCATTATAAATAATTTATTTTACTATCAATTGTCAAATACATATTTTTTCAACTCTACATGTATTTCTCTTTAAATACCATACAAATGCATATTTAAAAAATCTCTACATGTATCTTTCTTTTTAAAATGCATCATTTACTAATTATTTGCAAACATCTTTAAATCTGTTATACTTGTAAAAATATATATTTTTCTAGTAATAATTAACCTGAGTTTGACCGGATAACCGCAAGTTAGCGGATCTTAAAGGATGCCTAACCCCTTCCCTTTAGGATAATAAAGAACCCTTACCTAGAATCTCGCTAGTTTCGCAGACCTTAAAATTGGAGTTACATTGCAGCATTTAGTTTAAATATTTAGGTGTCCTAATTCACCATAAAAAATAATTAGGTGGCGACTCCTCAATTCTTTACCCAGGAATCACCGAACACGCCGTGCTCCGCTTTTGACCTCGGAGCGGGTCGAAAACGGGCGCGACACCCACACCATTGGGCCGCGACGCTAATGACCTAATCTGTCTCGATTTTTAGGCCAGGCCCAAGGTCAAACCCTAATCCGATTTGACCTAATTTTTCACCTATAAATACATACATTCACTTTATTACTCAATACACTTAATTTCATATTATTATTCTAAGTCTTAGAGACTTAGAATCAAAACACTCTCTCGAACCTCTGCCGGATTTCCTAGCTTTCCAAATGAGAAATACATTGAAGCTTGGAGCTTGCAATCGAAAGGGCTTTCGCGTGCGAACCCACAGTTGATAAAGATTCCAGATAATACAACATGTAAGTGTTCATGTTTTATGTTACAGGTTTTTGATTGTCATATAACCATACCAGAAGTAATTGTTGGGGTAAGTAAGAACAAAATTTTAAACTTCCGTTGTGCCTTACTTATGTGTTTTGAACCCAACAAAACCCTACAGTGGTATCAGAGCCCAGGCTGGTTCAATGGTTATATAACAATTGAATAACATAATAATATGAATTAAACATAAAATTGGATTAAAACAAGGCTTCTTGAAACCCTACATGTCTTGACCGAATGTTAACCTTTTGATATCACCCTAAATTATCTCCTACGTTAACTCGAGGAATTCATTTCGCTCTAACTCGAACTAAGCCAAAAGTGCGTTGTCCGGCTCATTGCACGATGCACGACAAATAACGGGTAAGAACGGATGATGATTGATATGTGCGTTAATGATAATGGTGGGTGATGATAAAATATCTGTGATTTGATCTCTAAATTGGATTTAGGGCTCGAACGATTTTGAAAAATCAACACAGAAACGTTTGTCAGGACATTGACGTCGTGACCATATGGTAGGGCGCCGCGACGCTTGCTAGGGTTTTCAAGGCGGCGCTGTGACGCTAATGCTTCGTTTCAAAATTTGGAGTTACTGGACAGTAGGCGCCGCGACTCCATGGTGGAGCGCCGCAGCGCAAATGCATTTGCAAAAGCCGAAAGGTTTTTGTCTTTGTAGCGCCGCGACGCTAATGCATTTACAGAAGCCGAAAGGCTTATGCCTCAGTGGCGCCGCAACCCTAATGATTAGCGTCGCGGCCCCACCTGTCTAGAAACAAAAATAAATAAATTTCAGAGTTCAGAATGTTTAACCCAAGATTATTATAATACAATATATTATTTGATAAGTATACTGTTTATGTGCTAAATGTCAAATCGTTTGTCATTTAAATTACTAGAATAACGTTCGCTATAACTGTCTGGGCAGGCGGCGCTCAACATTTGATTAAACCATCTTATATCATGCATATTGGGTTGACGGTTCCTAACTATATGTGTCATTAGTTTTGCATGATATTAAGATGTCATATTGGATATGGCGTAAAATAGTTGATCTTGGTTAAAATCCTAAATTAAAATGTTCCCCAAAATTTTAAATACAAGTCTAAATTAAAATGCGTCGTCCATTATAATTGTTAGAGTGGAAAATCCTTTTCGGCGATACGAGTATTTATGCCAAAGCATTTGCTCTAAGTCTACGAGGACCCAGACTCTTTCATAGATGTGTTTTAATGTAAAGGTAAACGATAAACTTTTGTGGGTATTTACACCAAAGTGTTTGCTTACAAAGGCCAAATTTACCTAGATACATGAACGCAGTCGTGTAATGGGGTTGACTTGCTTAGACAAATCTTGGCTCCAAAGTGTTGGACTAATCTAAGGACGCAAGATTAAATGTAATATTTGATCAACCAAGAGTTGCAAATAAGTTTTGCAATTGGTTTAGAACCTACCAAGATGTGTTATTGAAGTTATCAACCAAAGCAAACGCGGAGATAGCATAGGCTTGGATCTTGGTCCATTATGACCTCAATTAATATAGGTCCGTATTCTACCATGGGGTCGTAGAAGTATGTTAAAATAGTGGGAGCTAATTAGATAAAAGGCCATGTTGATTAGCCTAAACGAATGTGTGTAATAGGAAATAAATTTTGAGTTTGATTTTCAGTCTATCTAATTTTTCAGATTATCAAAGATGTCGAGCTTATCATTGAAAATGTTGATTGAAATGAACAAACTTACTGGACCTAACTACCTTGACTGGCTAAGAAGTTTGCGAATAGTGCTGAGACAAGAGAAAATAGAATATGTGTTGGACACGGTGTTCCCAACAGTCCCTGCGACAGACTCTGCTGAATATGCCTCTTTTGATAAGGATGCTTACCAAAACACCTAGATGATGCCACTTCAACACATTGTGTGATGTTGTCTTCCATGTCTATGAAACTTCAGAGACAACATGAGAACATGAGTCCCAATGAGATGCTCGAACACTTGAAGAATCTCTATGACTCACAATCCAGACTATGGAATATGATTTATTGATAGAACTTTTCAAGTGTAAGCTCAATGAAGGGGGCCAGGTCTCGCAACATGTATTGAAGATGATAGGGCTGATAGAGAGGCTTGCTTCAATTGAAACGAAGCTGGAAAAGAATGTCGCTACCACCCTCATCTTGAACTCTCTCCCTCATTCCTTTGAAAACTTCATAGTGAATTACAATATGAATGGAACGAAGGCGAGTCTGCCGGAGCTGCACAACATGATCAAGACCTTTGAGTTTTCTACTTCCAAAGGCAAAGCTGTGCTCATGGTGAGCTCTACTAGCCGACCCAAGCCGAAAGGTAAGGAATGACAGAAGAAGAAGGGCAAAGCAGTCGCTGCGCCCTCAGCTATGAAGCCTAAGGGAGGTGTGAAGAAGAAGAAGGTAAATCCGGCTAAGGATGAATGCCTCAATTGCAACAAGAAGGGGCATTGGAAGAAGGACTGCACGACACCAGGAGGAGGAAAAGCACCAAGTGCTTCTACCTCTGGTGGACAAGGTATGTACATCATTGAAATAAATATGTCTATAAATAACTCTCATTCCTGGGTATTGGATACCGTTTGTGGCTCACACATTTGTACAAATGTGCAGGGGCTAACTGATAGCAGGAAGGTTGGACCAAGAGAGGTAGACCTACGCATTGGAAATGGAGCACGAGTGGATGATGAGCGCGTAGGAACTTATAGATTAAATTTGCCTTCTGGCTATTGTCTAGTGTTAAATGATTGCTACTATGTACCCTTGTTAACGAGGAATATCATTTCTATCCCTGTTTTGGACATGGAGGTTTTTTCCTCATATATTTATAATGGCAGTCAAGTACTGTCTTTTGATAATGTTATATATGGAACTGCTCCTCTTGTGGATGGATTATATACACTAAACTGTAGTTGAGAAATACTCAATGTATAAAATAAATGAGCTAAGATAAGTAATAGAAACTCTACCTACCTATGGCATTGCAGACTTGGTCATATCAACGAATCAAGGATAGCAATGTTGAGGAAGTTAGACTACCTCGAAGCATTTGACTTGGAGTCTTATGGTAACTGCGAATCTTGCTTGAGAGGAAAGATGACCAATAAGCCACTTTCTGGGAAAGGTGTGCGAGCTAAAGAGGTGCTTGAGTTGGTCTATACTGATGTATGTGGGCCATTTTCGACTCAAGCTAAAGGAGGCTTCCCATACTTTATCACTTTTACTGACGACTTCACAAGGTATGGATATGTGTATCTTATGAGACACAAATTCGAGACTTTTGAGAAGTTCAAAGAGTACAAGTCGGAAGTAGAGAAGCAACTTGCAACAAGTATCAAAACCCTTCGATCAGATCGAGGAGGTGAATACTTGAGCAAGGATTTTCTAGATTACTTAAAGCTACATGGAGTCCAATCAGAGTGGACACCTCGTGGAACACCACAGATGAATGATGTTGCCGAAAGGAGAAACCGAACCTTATTGGATATGATTCGATCCATGATGAGCTCCTCAGCTCTACCTACATACCTTTGGGGACATGCTATACAAATCTCAATATATGTTCTGAACAGGGTTCCTTCTAAGTCAGTATAAAAGACACCCTATGAGATATGGTATGGCAAGAAGCCAACTCTTAAACATATGAGACCCTGGGGGTGCCCTGCATATGTTAAGAAGATGCTCACTGACAAGTTGGAATCCAAAAGTGAAAAATGTTACTTCGTGGGGTATCCAAAGGAAACTAAGGGATACTACTTCTATCTTCCTGGAGAACGTAAGGTCATTCTTTCCTTGAAGAAGAATATGTCTACAAGAAACATAGTTGCACATAGATAGAACTTGAAGAAATTCAAGAACCACAAGATAACATAGAAATTAAACCCTTGTCGAATGACCTAAACAAGGATTCAGTGAGAGTATATGGTGAAGATTAGGTACTTAGAGTACACCCTTCAGCCAGTGGGAGTGCTGTGAGAGATAGTGTAGAAATGCAAGGCTCTCATACACAACCAATGGAAGGTGATAAAATGCTTGTACATCATTCCATTAAGGAAATACATGAGAATGACATTCCTGAAAGCTCTCAAGGTGATGGATTGTCCAGCACACAAAGACCTTCTCACAATCAAAATGCAGTAAATACTGAAACGTAGAATAATCAACTTCGTAGGACCACTAGGACTCATCGTCCGCCTGAAAGACTTAATCTTCTTGTTGAAACACACAATGAAATAAATATTCCTGATGACGATGAACCTACAACCTACATCGAAGCTATGTTAGACATTGATTCGCATAGATGGCAAGAAGCCATGAAATCTGAGTTGGACTCGATGTACATAAATCAAGTTTGGAACTTGGTTAATTTTCTAACAGGGTTAGACCCATAGGATGCAAATGGGTTTTCAAGAAGAAGATTGATGCATATGGCAAGGTACAAACTTATAAGGCAAGATTGGTGGCTAAAGATTATAATCAACGGCCTGGGGTCGATTATGATGAAAGTTTTTCACCTATTGCAAAAATTAAGTCCATTCGGATTTTACTTGCAATAGCTGCATATTACGACTATGACATTTGGCAGATGGACGTCTAAACTGCTTTCCTCAATGGTAATCTAGTTGAGGAGGTGTATATGAAACAACCTGAGGGTTTTTCGCTTGAGTCCAAACCAAATACTGTATGCAAGCTACAAAAGTCCATTTATGGGCTTAAACCAGCCTTGAGGAGTTGGAACATTTGCTTTGACAAGGCTATTAAGTCATTTGACTTCGTCAGAAACAAAGAGGATCCATGTGTTTATAGTAAACGCAAGGATGAGAGTATTGCCTTCATTATCATATATGTAGATGGCATATTGATAATGGGAGACAATAAGACTCTCTTGCAGTCAGACAAGGAGTGGTTGTATAGTACCTTCATGATGAATGATTTAGGTGAAGCCTACTACATTCTGGGAATTAGGATCTATAAAGATAGACCTAATAGATTGTTGGGGCTGTCACAGTCAGTCTACATAGACAAAGTGCTTAGACGTTTTTCTATGGAAAATTCCAAGAAATGTGGTCTACCTATGGGACAAGACATCAAGTTATCTAAGAAGGATAGTCCTTCTAATACTATAGAACTTGAACGCATGAAAAAGATCCTATATACTTCGGCTATAGGATCGATCATGTATGCCATGACCTGTACTAGGCCAGATATGGCCTTTGCACTTAGTATGACTTGCAAATTCCAGCAGAATCCTGGGGAAGAACACTGAAAAGCAGTCAAGAGTATTCTTAAGTATCTTAGACGAACTAAAGATTACTTCTTTGTCTATAGTGGGGAGGAAAAGCTAGCTGCTACTGGGTACATTGATGCTAGCTTCCAGACAGATCTTGATGACTTCAAATCTCAGTCTGGGTACACGTTCATTTTCAATGGCGGAGTAGTAATCTAGAAAAGTTCCAAACAAGCGACAACTGCTGATTTGACAACAGAAGCTGAGTACATTGCTGGATCGGAAGCTGGTGAAGAAGTTGTCGCGATTTCTGAGTTCCTGAAGGAACTAGGGGTTGTTCCAAGTGCCACTTGTCCAATAACAATTTATTGTGACAACACTGGTGCGATTTCGCAAGCTAAGGAACCAAGATCAACAAACAGAAATAAACATGTACCAAAGAAGTACCACATACTCAGGGAGATGGTGGAGACTGAAGAGATTAGATTAGACTATGTTCCCACAAACGATAATCTAGCTGACCCATTCACTAAACCATTAAGCTTAGTCAAGCATAATGATAATTTTGAGAATATGGGCATTAGATATGTTGGAGATTGGCTCTAGGCCAAGTGGGAGATTGACAGTATATTTATGTCCTAGAGACAATCTGTATTAGGATAAATGTACTTTATACACATTCGTATTATTATTAATGGAGATTAATATTTTGGCATTTGCAATTATTGAATTATTAATTGATTGTTTATAATATTCTATAATATGCATCCATGGAGGTTACGCTGTTATTAATAATGTGAGATATTAATATTATAACGTAACTCTTAAAATAGCCTCGACTAATGATCATCGAGAATGGGGTATCGATGATATGTGATAAGTCGACATGTGGTGTGCATCACATCCTTAGAGGATGTAATATGTCTCGCATGCTACGAGTAATGGCTACTCGTGATGGACACATGGATACTTTGGAAGTATTGGTATACCCTACTGATATACTGTTTGTTATACTTGTCTAAAGTATGATCAGCGTGTGGGAGTTAGAAGTCCTTAGACTTGAGGTCAATACACACATTGTCTACAAAGCAATATACTTTGATCATGTCCTAAGCTCAAATGCCTTATAGGTTGAGATACGACTTGTATTGAGTACATTATGATGTGGATTAAAGGTGGTAGTTGAGCCAAGATTTGGATTCATTCCTCGAATGTATATTCGAGAGAACACTCAGATTCTTAGTGAAATTAGGTTGACTAAGTCGTTGGCTAACGCAATAGACATATTTAGAATATGGTCTAGTTGTCAACTAATATAGATGAGATACAATGATTAAGCCATTTGGATAGACACTTGACAAATCCTAAGCTTGATCGGATGTGTCGTGAATGAAAGGATTTTATCTTACCACATAGATGTTAAGTTTATTGGATTCGTGTAAACGTACTTCACATAATGAGTTCGTCTTGTGGCGCCGTCTAGGAGTTCCACGTAGACCTTAAGTTTGTCTAATGTCGATATGTGAAGGCATGTAGGGTCACACTATGTCGATTGTCTTTTCGATCTAAGGATGTATTGAGAGAATATTAAATATTCGATTTAGAATCAAGATATTTAAATGAATAATGATTATTTTATTTAAGTCAAAATTAGATTTTGGATTTAATTAAGAATGTGCGGAAAATAAATTGAGACAGTGTAGGGCCACGTCTAGCGCCGCGGTGCCCACACCATAGGGTCGCGGCGCTAATGACCTAATCTGTCTCGATTTTTAGGCCAGGCCCAAGGTCAAACCCTAATCCGGTTTGACCTAATTTTTCACCTATAAATACAGACATTCACTTTATTATTCAATACACTTAATTTCATATTATTATTCTAAGTCTTAGAGACTTAGAATCAAAACACTCTCTCGAACCTCTGCCGGATTTCCTAGCTTTCCAAAGGAGAAATACATTGAAGCTTGGACTTGCAATCGAAAGGGCTTTCGCGTGCGAACCCACAGTTGATAAAGATTCCAGATAATACAACCTGTAAGTGTTCATGTTTTATGTTACAAGTTTTTTATTGTCATATAACCATACCAGAATTAATTGTTGGGGCAAGTAAGAACAAAATTTTAAACATCCGCTGTGCCTTACTTATGAGTTTTGAACCCAACAAAACCCTACCAGAAACTCATAACTTTCTGCTCAATCTACCTTAGAAAATTATAATATTGATTTAACTTCCATGACTGACACTATGAAGAGTTTTTATTTTATTTGTTAGTATATTTTTAGCCAAATAAACCTGTTGCAGCATTTAACATGTTTTGATTTTCAAGTTACTAAGTCTATTTTTATGGATAGTTACATTTAAAGTTATTTTTATAAGATATATGGTATGTAAAAGATAGAGTTTAAGTTTATCAATGATGGAACATTTAAATGTTCCATAAATGAAACATGCTTGTTCGTGTCGTATGGTCTGTTTTTTCCTTAGCAAATCCACTATGAAGTGTATCTAGTGGTTATTTTTTCAACATTTTCTCAAAAATTCTACATTAATATGGAAAAATAAAGGGCTTGCTATAATCATAAAACCTAGTACCACTTTACAACTTATAAGACATTCTAAATTGGTTTTACACGATGAAAAACTAACAACCATAACAAATGTCGAATCTGGTCATCAATGTAATTTGTGATGACAATTGGTTATAACTTATAAGGTCCAGTAAATCTCATTGCACCTTCTACGCATAAAACCGGGCAGTCTAATCCCAAGGTTGGGGTGTTAATGGTTTATTTATAAACTGATTCGAACTGAAAAACCAATTCAAATAGATTAAGTAAATCGATATTTATTTGGGTTAGGTTTGATTTTAAAATTTTAAAAGCTGATAACACTTGGTTTGATTTGGTTATTAAAACAAAGCCGAAGAAAAAACCAAATCAAACTAACAAATTTTATAATTTTATATATACAATATATTATTTGTATAGATATTTTCAAGACTTTGTATACTTCTTCATCAAAATTTTATTTATCATTAGTAGGCTTATGAACTTACACCTTAATTAAACCCATTTCTTAAAAGAAAGCCATGAATCCAACTCATTTATTCAAAGAAATAGCTATAAAGTTTACCTAAAATTCTTTTATATTTCTTATAAACTCTATTCAATTGATTAAAACTTATAAATCTTAAGACATTTCTACATAATTCAAGAAAATTATAGCCACCACAATAGAAGGGTAATAACAAATTATAAGTTGGAAAATGATGAAAAATGCTTCAAAAAAATAAAAGAGAAAAATTAATACCATTAACTCCAAATTCAGGAAGATAATAAGAAGGCCTTCCCTATGGGTAAACAACCCGCTGAGGCAAAGGCAAATCTGGCTGAGGCTATAGGGAACCCAAGCAAAAAGCGCAGGTTTCAGAAAGATGGCAAGACCCAAGCAGTGGAGAAGTTCAAAGGAAACTGTCACCATTGTGGGAAACCTGGTCACATGATCAAGGACTGCCGCAAGCTCAAGACTGAGCAACAAGAGAAGGCCAAGGCTAAGGGCAAGGCACATGTTAACGTCGTCAAATACAAGTTTCTGTACTACATGATTGAGGAGTTCTCAGCGGTGGTGCTAGAAGCAAACCTTGTTGAGAATCCCATGCAATGGTGGATAGACACAGGTGCTACAAGACACATCTGTTCCAATAGAGATGCCTTCTCCACTCTGAAGGAGGTGATGCATGTTCCTGAGATTAGAAGAAATTTAATTTCAGGTCATTTATTAGTTAATGCTGGTTTTAGGCTATTGTTTGATTCCAATAAAATTGTAATCACTTAGAATTGAACGTTTGTGGGAAGAGGATTCGTCTGTGAAGGCCTCTTCAAAGTTAACGCCATGCATGTATTACGTACAAGTAATAAATTTGGATCGTGATAGTCAAGAATGAAAAGAATGCTTTTGTTAAGAGTGAACCACAGTGACAAAGTCTGATGGTTCCGTCATGATCGGTTGTTTGTGGACTTTTATTTGCAGCTATTTGACATCAAAAAGAGTTAGGACTAGCAGTAATTTTCAGTTCTTGCCTCCCTAAACTTATTTGTGTATCCTAGTGAAGCTAACTTTTCTTAATACCGTCTTCACAGGATTTGCTTTAGTTTATTTGATCATGATTAGAAATGGTATTCTCTAACTATAGGTGGCACACTATTTTGTAGTCAATTGCTACATCTTCTCTATTGATCCTTCTATTTTATCACTTGGTGGTGAAATATGGTGTCTGAATTAGTTGCCTCATGGAAGTTGAGTAGAATAACTAATTGGCACCTATATAATTGGTATGACAGTGAAAGGTCATATAAGTTTTCTAGTTGGTATCATCACTAATCTTTTTCTATTAGATTTTTGGTTTATGTGTTGCTTGTCGCCATATGTGGGCTTATCGCCATGTTTGCTATTGTTTGTTTACTAATCACACATGCTTTCGATATTATATCTTGATTCTGACTTGGATTGTATATGTGTGTTATTGGATATTGAAAGCATGTGATATGTCATCTCAATACTTGATTGCATCTCATTATATCATGATATCTTTCCCTGTATTGTCATTTGCATTCATACACTCATGGTTCTATGATATTCATATGAGAATGATATGGATATGTTGAGGGTCCAAGAGGTCGAAAAAGTAAGAATACTATGAGATTATGGCAACATTGAAATGATATTGATATGCGGGGAACGGAGTTGCACGCCTGTAACATGGGACATTTCGGAGGGGTATATGGACTTCGTAGGTCCCCCATGGGTGTAAGGATCATAATAAAACCTTGACGTATTGTATATCACATTGGAAAAAATACATGACATATGAATTGCATTCATATCATACATACACATGCCCTTTCAGTGATTGATTATGGATGAACTTGTATTTGGAGCGATTATTGATGACTTGATAGAATTCTAAACATGGAAGATCATACTTGCTATTTGATACTTGATTTAGTGTTTGAACTATTTGAAACTAGATAATGTAGTGATTATGGACTCTTATTGAGTAAGGTAATATGTGAACTTTGTGAACCATTCCGTGGCTATATGACTTTATTTGGAGTACTGAACTGTTAGTATAGGATTACTTGGTGTCAACTTGGTATTATCTCAGATTATGTATCTTCCGTCGTTGTCGGCCTATGATGCCTACGGGGGTACGTTGTGTACTCATGCTATGATTGCTGCATTCTTTTTTATGTAGATTTAGTACCTTCCACCTCCGCAGGGCTACGTGGCTAAGTTCGAGTAGTTGATCCCTAGTATTCCGGGTGATGATGCTATCTCCAGCATACCCTTGGATGTTTATCTTTATTTCAGTCTTTTATTACATTTGAGAGACATGACAAACTTCCTTAGACTATGTATTTGATTTGGGCTTCCGTGTCTATTTCAGACTTGTATCAGATTTGTTAGTGCTCTTTTATCTACATACTTGATCACTTGGGGGATGTTTGGTGTATCAGACTTATTATTTCTTCCGTATTTATATTATGAGACAACTTATGTAGTATTTTCTATCTTCCACTTTTACTTATATCATATCATGTCAATGATTGGGAATGGTTCGCCTACTGTTGGGATTATATAGGTGCCACCACGACTCTTAAAAAGGGGTCATGACAACTAGAGTTTGCCGGTTTGGGGCAAAAGGACCAAATAAGGGTGGGTCTATGTATTCTAAACGTAAAAGGAAAGGTTGGGCAGGGTTACAATCTATTTTGGCCAGACCCGACCCTTTTAAAAGTGAGCAAATGGCCCGCATGCCGATTTATTTTAAAATTAAATAGCATTGGCCACATTTTGCAAATGTGGCCATTTTTAAAATTAATTAATGACCCTACTAGTTTCAATTATAACTACATTAAGTCAAAAACTTCAATTTAAGCCTAAATTAGATACTAATTAGGAATTGAAATCTTTAAATCATACAAAACTCTTTTAAATTAAAAATAAAAATAATTTGAAATTAAGATGTAGTTAAATTATCTTATTTATTTAAACAATCCTCCTAATATTGACAGAATAAAATATTGATCATTTTTAAATTGAGAATTTGAGCAATTAATTACACAATTATCTCCACTTTAAGTTTTGAACAATTGCAATTAATGATCAAAATAATGTAAAATAAGATGTGATATACAATAAGTGTACTGGATGATATTTTGTCAAATGAAATGACAAAATATTTCTGGAATAATATTTGTAAAATTATTTTTATCTTTATAAAAGTATATTTTCACTTCGTCTATGACTCTGAAATTCTGAATAATTAAATAAAATTATTAGAGGGTAAAATTTAGGTGTCAACACTCATGTTGATAATGTATTATAAAATAACTAAAGCTAGAACAAGAATATTTGTAGAGAAAGAGAGAAGAGAGGAGAATTCTTTATTTCTCTTGAGGGATATAGGAGGCTACATGGAATTTAGGATTGGTTACTCTTCTTTCTGACCCAGATTGTGTCGTATAAAGCTGAGTCATAAGGAGTTGATTCTAATCTATGTTGGTATATGTTGTACAGAGATGCCTGAGACAACAAAAGCCACAACTAGTCATAGAGGTAAGGCTAAGAAGGGGGAAGGTACTAGTACGCCGTCGTTGACCAATGTGGATCAGTTTGATCTATGAGTTGAGTCATCTTCCCGAGCGTCCCCCACTCCACCAACACTAGAGAAGTTGAGGGGGGCTCATGTACCTCCAGTAGCACTAGTTCCACCTCCAGCTTTAGGTGATCAGGATGTGAGGAGCGTTGTACAGTTACCGATACAGTTGGTTATGGCTCAAGCTCATCATTCTGATAGGGTGTCGACGAGTGCTAGACCCCTGAGGGACCGTGGAGTTCCCAGATTTGAGAGTTCATTGGGTTGGATCACCTGGAGTTTACAATTTCAAATCCACGAGAGGACCCTCAGGAGTTTACTAATTAGCTTGCAACTTAGTTATACTGTAGTGAATTTTTCTCACCAATTTAAGACATCACATAGAACACATTCTTTGTCATTTTAAGCAACTTATAGCATCATTCTATGCAACTTAAATTATATTAGGCTAAGATACAACAACCATAATTTATAAAACAACCAAATTTCATTATACTGCTTCAAATCACAAAATATATAATTTCTAGTATGATTTATTAACTTTCTTTCAATTTCCTTTTAGCCTATTTAAAAAATAATGTAACTTCATAAATCTAGTAACTCTTTAATTTCGATATTCCAAATGATTATTTTAGATCACAAAATTTAAATGACATTTTAATGTATTACACGCACTTCTAATTTAATACCAATATTTAAAAATCTACATTTCTAAAACTTTGTGGCCAATTGAACTATAAGAAATAAAATGTAACAGAGGGAGTACATATATCATTAGTAACCCGAACTGCATATCCCCATTCAATAACGTATTTTATTAACACCAAAAAAAAATGAATTTCAAAATTTTAATTGCTACAATGGTATTTTATTAACACCATTGGAAGAAAATGAATTTCAAATTTTTAATTGCTACAAACCATATTTTAATGATACAATAGCGAAAGGTGGGACAATCCCTTACATTTGTCAATATCCACGTGAGCAACATTCTTTTGGCAGACAATCGAATCTCAATCATTAATAGTGATATTGCTGAAGTCATTTTTTCCATATGAGAATTTGCTTTGACTAATAGATATTATGATATTCACACAACATCGTTTGATGACAATAACTGAAAAACAACAATCTGATGAGTATAATTCATTAAAATATATCAGTCTAATTAGAGAACGCGACACGCCGCATGGAGACACCGGGGCCATCGCGTCGCAGACCCCGTTTGTGAGAAAATTGAGCATCATAATGGCGGTGCCACCGTGGTCCTCCGGGGGACTCATGGTGGCTCAGTAGTGGTCATACAAGATGCAACAACAACTAGTTTCTGAACTATTTTGAGTCATTACATAGAGAAACAAGTCTAGGAAACATAGTGTCACACCCCAAATCTGAGGAGGCGTGGCCGGCACCCGGTGCCTTAATTGGCCCCGAGCGAACCGTCTGTAACTCGCGGATACCGAGGACAACACTAATTTAGGCCGACAAGGCCAATACCATGCGCAATCTTTGATAACATCTATCTCTTCGAAATGACGTCAAACCAAAAGATATATATATATATATATATATATATATATATATATATATATATATATATGTGTGTGTGTGTGTGTGTGTGTGTGTGTGTGTGTGTGTGTATATATATATATATATATACACACACGGTGTTCTTGATTCTTACAAGCCTATATCTTATAAGAGATTTCATTTAGGCATTTCATTGAACAACTCGCGTACGTGAAGTTCTAGAGTTATTCTACCATGTATTCTCACTTAATTTAACACCACCATCTTCCTTAACTCCCTTTTCTTAACTTCACAACCTCACCAACATAATTCAACACTTGTATTCACACTAAATCTCAATCCACAACCCCAAACAACAAGGTAACACCACTTCATACTACAAGAGTCAATTCTTCAAAGCCATAATTACAACATCTCCATAACTTACAAGTTATCTTTACCAATCAGTTAATCCAAACTAAGAGGAAATAAAAGACACATAAGGGTGATGAAACCTTACATTAATCGACTAGAGAGTCTCCCTCAACAAGCTTCATTTCAACCTCAAAGAAGCTTACAAACTTTGTCGAGCCAACTAACATGGATTACAATGTGTTCTAGATTCTTAGAAGGAGAAACCACCTTAGATATGTGTGGGGATGTTCTTCAATGGCAGATAGGGACTTGGAGGGTGTTTGGGAGGTTTCTAGAGCTCAAGGGGTCGTAATAATGAAATGAAATGAAGCTGACCGACTTTTGACTTAAATAAGCCATCCTACCACCTCACATAAACGGCTTCATATAAGGCGCACTGTATATGGTGGCAGTGAGGTGGTAGAATTGTGGCTTTGGTCTGCAGCCTCATCCGCGATGTGAAATGCTTAGCGTATCATCGAAACTTCGTCAATCTTCGTCGAGTTGTATTCCCTATGGTCCTATTGACTTCCAACCTTCCGAAACCACTCTTTAACGTCCTTATATGCCTTATGAATCCTCGGAAACGATCTTCAGTTCTCAATACTTAAGTCGGCTAACTACGCCCTCATTCGGGTGCGAAACTACAGGGCGTAACATCCTTCCCCCCTTAAGAACATTCATCCTCGAATGTTGAATAATGTTCAAACTCTCAGGATTTCAGAAAATTTTGACAAAGTTTTCACTGTAAGTAGGACTATCTGATACCAAATAAATAACCTAGACATATGACCGATGCCATACAGGGCTACAAAATAGCATAACGACATCCAATTGGCCCCACACGACCATTTATCTACATAAAATAGGAAAAAGTTAGACGCAACTCACCTCCACTATCCTCGGATGTAATCTGAGTTGTGCCTGCCATATCTGTCTCAACCTTATCACCTAAGAAAAGTATATGAATTAAGTTTGATAGGTAGAATAAGGACAAGAGAATCGTATTGCACGAATATCGATATAAACCTGAATTCTGAAATAAATGAGGATATTTGGACTTCATGTCTTCGGTTTTCCAAGTCATTTCCTCTACATTCTTATTTCTCCAAAGCACTTTAACCGATGTGACCTCTTTGTACGCAACATACAGACTTGACGATTCAGGATAGAAATAGGAATTTCTTCATATGTTAAGTCTTCTGTCACTTGAACATCTTCGATAGTGGTGATGCGGGAGGGATCACCTAGGCATTTCCGAAGCATGGACACGTGAAACATGGGATGAACTACTTCTAACTCCGGGGGAAACTTTAGATTATAGGCCAGTTGGCCCATTCTCTGAATAACCTAACAAGGCCCGATGTACCTGGGGCAAAACTTGCCCTTTTTTGCCGCACCTCATCACGCCTTTCATTGGCGACACATTTAGGAACACCTAGTCCCCCACATGAAATACTAAGTCTCTACGCCGGTTATCTGAATAGGACTTTTGTCAACTTTTATCCACAACCAATCGCTTCTGAATCGATAATTTGACAAATCCAAAACTTACTATTATCTGTCTACTCATATCTCTGTTTCATCATCCCTAATCTTTAAATTTTTTTCATAACGTCCACCTTGGATTCTTAAGATTGGTTAGCCATTTTATTATTTTGCTATATGCTCACATCGGGACTTATTCGTTGTTGTCTCCTCTTACCGATTCTAAAAAAGATTGCTAGTTCATGGCGTATCTAGTGCTGGACATATTCAAAATTTACATCGTATCAAGGTTTCTATTTATTACTGCTTCGGGCTTCCTCCCTTAAGGGGTATCAGATCTTTTTTTGGCTCGCAGTTCGATATGTTAACCTTTACATTTCAGGCTTGAATTGTTTCAAGGATCCCTTGTTTTAATGAACCTCTTATACCATCACTTCTGGACGTTGGGGTCTTATGCCTTTGGCTATGAGGGTCTAAGTATCATTTCTTCATTGTCGTCTCACTTCAAGGTCATTATACTATTACGGGTTCTATTATAGTCTCGTTATCGGTACCCTTATCTTTAAAATTTTTCCGCTCGCTGTCCTTATGAAGAATGTCATTCGGCCTTATTACTGTGTCATAACATCCCGCTTATATTTACCCAACATTTCCCTACCTCTTATTGTCGTTATTTTGTCACGTTGTGATCTTTATCGTAAACTACCTTTAATCAGCTGTTTCTTTCCCAATCGACTCGTAAGATCACACCACAAAACTCGAAGCGCTTATCACCTATTGAGACAATTGTCTTAGGATCGATAACTATTACAAGAAGTGCTCCAAATCAATATATAAGGTGTTATGTAAGAAAGATGGGCAAGACTTTCTATCGAATAACAACAAAAGAAGTGACTCGAGGTAATGGTATTTAGCTTGAAAAGAGAGGAAGGTTTCTTTCGAAACGTCCTCGATAGTGACACACGAACTTGACCAAGAAGTGAAATGACATATAACTGAGTATATCCTTAATCGTGGATGTCTACCCACCTGGTTCTTACGTTTTGATACTAAGAGCATTTATTAGAAATCTACTTCAGATTTTGCCGTGGTGGAAATGTGAAGGTAGATGAGAGCTTACCGAATCAAACGATTCCAGGACCACTGAGTTGTCCATAATTTATATCTATAAGGATGACGATATGACTAAGGTAATAAAGGAAAGTATAACAACATAAAAGAGAGGTGGAAGGAAAGAACAGAAGGAGAAATGAACCCGGAATGTCCCAGCGTATATGCCTTATCCTAAATAGAAAATACTCGCACCGGATGATAAATATATCTCTTCGATATTATATTCCGAGCCTTAAGTAGGAAATAAACATCCCTTTTGGTGCCGTAGCATTACCCTTCCATTCAATAGTGGGCTCGCCTGGAAAATTAAAATGAAAGACTTTCGTCCAGCAATCCACATTCATACCTATAATAATATCGAAATCGATCATTTCTAATTCATTCAAGTCGACTAAGGTGTGATAGTCACCAATCACAACATGACAACCCGGTATACCTGCCTAACGAATACAAACTTACCCACAGACGAGGACACCTCAAATAACTTGCATAATACTTCAGGCTCCTTATCACACTTTCCAGTAACAAAAGGAGTAATACATGACAAAGTATACCCTGGATCTATCGGAGCATACACATCAAGTGAAGAGATAGATAGTATACCTGCAACCCTATTCGGAGATGACGCTAGGTCTTGTCGATCTAATAATGCATAAATGCAGTTTTGATGATCGCCTGAGTTAGATGCTCTACCCCTGTCCGTGTCTCTACTAGCCGACGTCTGCGTACCTTATCCATGAGGGTGTACTGATGAAGAAGAAGTTTCTACAGATCCCGCCGACTACGCCATACTGCTTCCGCCTCTCATTATACAGTCTCTAGAAAAATGCTTAGGATAACCATAAGTGTAACATAGGTCTGACCTTCGATGACATTGCCCTAGATGGGTCTGGCTACACTGAATACATTGAGGCAAATGAGGCCTCATCTGATTCGAATCTCTTCTATGATGTGGGCCTGTTGCCAACGAACTTTGACTCTGACTAGAGTAAATAGTCCGATCACGACGCTCGCCCTGGAACTGTGGTGCTGCACTAATCACCATATAAGATGGGTGTCTAGGAAACTGAGGCCTAAATCCACCTCAAAATTGTCCCATATCACATGCGGAATGGCCCCTCTTATGCTGGCCCCTATCATAACCTCGACTGGCTTATTGCTGCCTCTTACGGTCCTCTAAATTCTATGCAGTGTCCTGAATGCAGGAGATATCCATGTTCGGGTGCAAGGAAGCTGTAGTGCACTTATTTACTAAGTGCGGCCCCAAACTACTAACAAACTAAGGTACCGGTCACTTATGTTAGTAATAATCGTAGGAGCGTACCTAGCCAAGGAATTGAACTGCAAACTATGCTCTCAAACGCTCATATTACCCTGCTCCAGGTGTATGAACCTGTCCCGCCTGGCTCATCGAAGGTCGACCAACATGTATTGCTGCAAGAAAGCCTCGGAGAACTCCTTCCACCATACTGGTGGGTCATATGGTACTCGAGTATCTCCCAAGTCTCATACCAAGTCACTGAAACATCACGCAACCTATAAGAAGCCAACTCTACTGACTCAGCATCTGTGGTATATAAAACTGTAAGGTCCGCTGAATCCAATCCAGAAAATCCTGTGGGTCCGCATTAGGATCATTCCCTATAAATACTGGAGGGTACTAGTTAATAAATTCCTGAACTCTCACACTCATAGCCTGATCAGCAATACTAAGGGTCTAATATTGGGCTTGAGAGGGGCAACCAGAGGAGGAACTGGAGGTACATCGACACCCCTCTGCCATTCTGGAGGTAGTGGTGCTACTCCAGAAGCCTGAGAATAAATCTCATCATGAGGCTCATGCTACTCTATATTGGCAGGTCGCACCCGACTAGTGCCCTCCCCTACCTCATTATCTAACCTCTGAGTAGTCGTCTGACGTCTAGTTGTAGTAGGCATCACTGATAATATAAATAAGTAAATGTTAGGGATGAACAGTTACAAATCAGCTCTATCACACGATCTAGATCAGGATAAAAAGTAACCATCCTAAATATCCCGTAGCCTCCTATTATAAGTGTGGTTCACAACACACTCATAAAGAAGACTCTACTAGATATGACTTGTAGACCCCCTAGGACAGACCTGGCTCTGATACTAAGTTTGTCACACCCCAGCCTTGGGGGGTGTGGATGGCACCCAGCATTCAAAGGCCCAAGCTAACCAACTATAGTACCTGTAGACTTTAACATGAACTTGGGGCTGACAAGGCCACCAATAACTCTCAATGTGATAAGAATATATGATAACCTGCATGCAGAAGAGTCCCAAAATAGTATATATACAGATAACCAAGGCCGATATGGCCATGACAAAATATACACACTACAGCCAGTCTGCAAGCCTCTAAGAGTGCTATAATACATCAACTATCGGGACAAGGCCCCGCCATACCCAAAATGCTAGGAATATATATATATAGTACCTACCGACTCTGTATAGAAACTCCGGGGAAGAGGAGAGCAATAATTAACCGTTGAAGACAAGTATCCTGCTGAGGAGGTGCGTTTGACTACCTACCTTTACTTGCGGGCATAAACATAGCGCCCCAGGAGAGGTCGTCAATACGAATGAATGTACTAAATATGTAGGGCATAACTAACTAGAAATAAGACAACAATAAATGAAAGGAAACAAATGATACCACCTGAAACTCATAAGTGTTACAAAGGGTCAATCTGCAATGTATATATATATATATGTATATATATATATATATATCTATATGTATATATGATCTATTCGCATGTATAGTATCGTAGGCCTCTATGGGCAATATTCTCTATATAATTTATCGTGTATATAACGCCATAGGCCTCTGTGGGAAATATGATCAGCATCATATCTGTATAACTGTGTATATAACGCCATAGTCCCTTGAGGGCAGTATAAATATGTAGCTTATATGTATAAAGATTATATAAGGTGTACGAGGTACTCATCAACTCATCGGGGTGACATAAGGTCT
This sequence comes from Anisodus tanguticus, assembly GCA_034509755.1. Classification (NCBI taxonomy): domain Eukaryota; kingdom Viridiplantae; phylum Streptophyta; class Magnoliopsida; order Solanales; family Solanaceae; genus Anisodus; species Anisodus tanguticus. Next base: position 28,394,109 of record CM067550.1, on the reverse strand, counting down.
TTACACCATTGGCTATATTTGTGCGGACTACATGTTATAATTCACATTTGTGGAAATCAATGAGAGAAGAGACTCACTATCTTTAGTTCCTTACCATGACATGAATGAACCTTGTTTTACCCATGTAAAGAAGATAACATCAAGAAGGAAACATAACCTTGACGAAGGACGGATACACACATAATTAAGCAAGGGAATATACCACATATGTCTTCTTAAAAATTAGGAGTAGAGTTTTTGTTACAACATATTGGTAGTTATCATCACAAGGAAGGTTATGCCATAAGGGAGAAAAGGTAAGCCCTACATACCTTGTCGATAAAGCTAGTTATGTTTCGCGGAGCCTCACACGTGGTATGGATGATTATCTACATTAAATTAAGGGTTTGTGTCAATATCAAGCCTATATCTTATAAGAGATTTCATTTAGGCATTTCATCGAACAACTCACATATGTGAAGTTCTAGAGTTATTCTACCATGGATTCTCACTTAATTTAACACCATCATATTCCTTAACTCCCTTTTATTAACTTCACAACCTCACCAACATGATTCAACACTTGTATTCACTCTAAATCTAAATCCACAACCCCAAACAACAAGGTAACACCACTTCATACTACAAGAGTCAATTCTTCCAAGCCAAGATTACAACATCTCCATAACTTACAAGTTATCTTTATCAATCAGTTAATCCAAGCTAAGAGGAACTAAAAGACACATAAGTGTGATGAAACCTTACCTTAATCGACCAGAGAGTCTCCAACAACAAGCTTCACTTCAACCTCAAAGAAGCTTACTAACTTTGCCGAGCCAACTAACGTGGATTACAAGGTGTTCTTGATTCTTAGAAGGAGAAATCACCTTGGATATGTGTAGGGATGTTCTTCAATGGTGAAGAGAGTCCTGTAATGTGTTTGACAGGTTTCTAGAGCTCAAGGGGTCATAATAATGAAATAAAATTATGCTGACCGACTTTTGACTTAAATAAGCAATCGCACCGCCTCACATATGCGGCTACATATACAGCGCATATGGTAGCAGTGGGGTGGTAGAATTATGGCTTTGGTATGCAGCCTCATCCCCGAGGCGGAATGGCATCCGCGACGCGGAACTCTTAGTGTATCGTCGAAACTTCGTCAATCTTCGTCGAGTTTTATTCCCTTTGGTCCTATTGACTTCCAACCTTCTAAAACCACTCTTTAATGTCCTTATATGACATACGAATCCTCATAAATTATCTTAAGTTCTCATGACTCAAGTCGGCTAACTACGCCCTTACTCGGGTGCGAAACTACGAGGCATAACACATACGTTTTGGCTAGAATCTAAAATAGGAAAGTTAAGAAGAAAAATAGCAAGAATGTACAACACCCCTTTCTTACCCTAAAAATAATGTAACTAAGAAGAATTAAATTCAAGAAATTTTTCTCTTCATTTACACATGTCTTTCATGCACTTTATGCACCTTTTGACTCAACAACATAATATAAGTCACCTAATACCTTTAATATATTACTTCCACGTGGAATGGTGATGTCTTCAACACTTATTTCCCAATTTAACTTAATTTTTTATTTTCACTACAACCCAATATTTAACAAATTACACATATAATCAATTTCTTGGTCTCAATACAATAGAATACTAATCATTTTTAATGCACTTTATATACTCATAATCATGATCATGTAATATGGTACTAGTCCTTAGCCTCTTTTGGCACAAACAAAGTATTATTTCCAACCATCGTCATCACACTTTTCCATCCTAAATTATTTAGTGATTTCATCCTTTTATACATTGAGCTCTTGATTTGCATTCTTGAATATGACCAAAATCCTCCGGGCTCGGGTAAATTCGCTCATGTTTGATGGTTCAATTTCCTAGTAAAAAAATATGGGGTATTAAAGCTTGGACTGTATTTCATTCAAATAAATGTCGAACCTCGATGAAACTTATATCTTTGATTCGCTTATAAGTAAGGCACAACAGAAGTTTAAAATTTTGTTTCTTACTTACCCCAACAATAATTCTGGTATGGTTATACAACAATTGGAACTTGTATAATAAATCATATACTGAAAAGTCTAGATTATCTGGAGTCTTTATCTACTGTGAGGTGCACACGCGGTTGTCCTTCCGATTGCAAGCTCCAAGCTTCAATGTATTTCTCCTTCGGAAAGCTAGGAAATCCGGCAGAGGTTCGAGAGTATTTGATTCTAAGTCTCTAAGGCTTAGAATGTTTTCAGAAATTAGTGTGTAAGTAATGAAAGGGAATGCCTCTATTTATAGTTGGAAATTAGGTCAAACCCGGATTAGGGTTTGACCTTGGGCCTGACCCAAAAATCGATGCAGAAGCACCGTGGCCATAGGGTATGGGCGCCGCGGCGCTCGACGTGCAGTTGCACTGCCTCGATTTAATTTCCATGCATTCTTAATTAAATCCAAAATCTAATTTTGACTTAATTAATGTAATCATTATTCATTTCAATGTCTCGATTCCAAATCGAACATTTTAATTCCTCTCTCAATACACCCTTAGATCGAAACGCACAATCGACATAGTGTGACCCTACATGCCTTCTCATATTGACATTAATCAAATTAAGGTCTACGCAAAACTCCTAGACGGCGCCGGAAGACAAACTCAATATGTGAAGTACGTTTACGCGAATCCAGTAAAATTAACCTTTATGTGGTAAGATAAAATCCTTTCATTCACGACATACCTGATCAAGCTTAGGATTTGTCAAGTGTCTATCCAAATGGCTTAATCATTGTATCTCATCTATATTAGTTGACGACTAGACCATATTCTAAATATGTTTATTGCGTTGGCCAATGACTTAGTCAACCTAATATTACTGAGAATCTGAGTGTTCTCTCGAATATACATTCAAGGAATGAATCCTAATCTTGGCTCAACTACCACCTTCAATCCACATCGTAATGTACCCAATACAAGCCGTATCTCAACCTACAAGGCATTTGAGCTTAGGACGGGATCAAAGTACAAATCTTTGTAGATAAGGTGCGTATTGACCTCAAGTCTAAGGACTTCTATCTCCCACACGCTGATCATATGTTAGACAAGTATAACAAACATTATATCAGTAGGGTATACCAATATTTCCAAAGTATCCATGTGTCCATCACGAGTAACTATTACTCGTAGTAGGTGAGACATACTATATCCTCTAAGGATGTGATGCAGACCACATGTCGACTTATCATATATCATCAATATCCCATTCTCGATGATCATTAGTTGAGGCTATTTTAAGAGTTACGCTCTATCATAAAATATCTCACTCAATTAATGACAACGTAAGCTCAAGGGATGCACATTTATGAATAATCACAAACAATCAAATAAAAATTCAATAATTGCAAATGCCAAAATATTAATCTCCATTAATAATAATATGAATGGGTATAAAGTACATTTGTCATAATACAGATTGTCTCTAGGACATAAATATACTTTGAATCTCCCACTTGGCCTAGAGCCAATCTCCAACATATCTAATGCCCATATTCTTAAAATGACCATTATGCTTGAGTGAGCTTAATGGTTTGGTGAATGGGTCAGCTAGATTATCGTCTGTGGGAACATAGTCTAATCTAATCTCTTCAGTCTCCACCATCTCCCTGAGTATGTGATACTTCCTTGGTACATGCTTGTTTCTGTTGGTTGATCTTGGTTCCTTCGCTTGCGCAATCGCACCAGTGTTGAAGCAATAAACCGTTATTGGACAAATGACACTTGGAACAACCCTTAGTTTCTTCAGGAACTCAGATATCGCGACAAATTCTTTACCAACTTCCGATCCAGTAATGTACTCAGCTTCTATTATCGAGTCAACAGTTGTAGCTTGTTTGGAACTTTTCCAGTTCACTGCTCTACCATTGAAAATGTATGTGTAACCTGATTGAGATTTGCAGTCATTAACATCTGTCTGGAAGCTAGCATCAGTGTACCCAGTACATACTAGTTTCTATTGTCTACCATAGACTAAGAAATATTCTTTAGTTCATCTAAGATACTTAAGAATACTCTTAACTGCTTTTCAATGTTCTTTCCCAGGATTTTGCTGGAACTTGCAAGTCATACTAAGTGCAAAGGCCAAATCTGGCCTAGTACAGGTCATGGCATACATGATCGATCCTATAGCTGAAGCATATGGGATCTTTTTCATGCGTTCAAGTTTTATAGAATTAGAAGGACTATCCTTCTTAGATAACTTGATGCCTTGTCCCATAGGTAGACCGCCTTTCTTGGAATTTTCCATAGAAAAACGTCTAAGCACTTTGTCTATGTAGACTGACTGTGACAACCCCAACAATCTGTTAGGTCTATCTCTATAGATCCTAATCCCCAGAATGTAGCAGACTTCACCTAAATTCTTCATCATGAAGGTACTGGACAACCACTCTTTTACTGACTGCATGAGAGTCTTATTGTCTCCCATTATTAATATGTCATCTACATATATGATAATGAAGGCAATACTCACATCCTTGCGTTTACTATAAACACATGGATCTTATTTGCTTCTGACGAAATCAAACGATTTGATAGCCTTGTCAAAGCAAATGTTCCAACTCCTCGAGGCTTGCTTAAGCCCATAAATAGACTTTTGTAGCTTGCATACGACATTTGGTTTGGACTCAATTGAAAAACCCTAAAGTTGTTTCATATACACTTCCTCAACTAGATTACCATTGAAGAATGCAGTTTTGACGTCCATCTGCTAAATGTCATAGTCATAATATGCAGCTATTGCAAGCAAAATCCGAATGGACTTAATCTTAGCAATAGGTGAAAAGGTTTCATCATAATCGACTCCAGGCCATTGATTATAACCTTTAGCCACCAGTCTTGCTTTATAAGTCTGTACTTTTCCATATGCATTAATCTTTTTCTTGAAGACCCATTTGCATCCTATGGGTCTAACCCCTGTTGGCAAATCAACCAAGTTCCAAACTTGATTTATGTACATCGAGTCCATCTCAGATTTCATGGCTTCTTGCCATCTCTGTGAATCAATATCTAACATAGCTTCGTTGTAGGTTGTAGGTTCATTGTCATCAAAAATATCTATCTCATTGTGTGTTTCAACAAGGAGATTTAGTCTTTCAGGTGGACGATGAGTCCTAGTGGACCTACATAGTTGAGTATTCTTCATTTCAGTGTTTACTACATTCTGACTGTGAGAAGGTCTTTGTGTGTTGGATAATCCATCACCTTGAGAGCTTTCAGGAATGTCATTTTCATGTATTTCCTGAATGGAATGATGTACAACCATTGTATCATCTTCCATTGGTTGTGTATGAGAGCCTTTCATTTCTATACTATCTCTCACAGCACTTCCACTGGCTGAAGGGCGTACTCTAAGTACCCAATCTTCACTAGATACTCCTACTGAATCCTTGTTTAGGTCATTTAACAAGGGTTCATTTCCTGTGTTATCTTGTGGTTCTTGAATTTCTTCTAGTTCTATCTCTGTGCAAATATGTTCCTTGTAGACATATTCTTCTCAAGGAAAGTTGCATTCCTGGAAACAATGACCTTATGTTCTCCAGGAATATAGAAGTAGTATCCCTTAGTTTCCTTTGGATACCCCACGAAGTAACATTTCTCACTTTTAGATTCCAACTTGTCAGTGAGCATCTTCTTAACATATCTCATATGTTTAAGAGCTGGCTTCTTGCCACACCATATCTGATAGGGTGTTTTTTCTACTGACTTGGAAGGAACTCTGTTCAGAATGTATATAGAGGTTTGTATAGCATGTCCCCAAAGGTATGTTGGTAGAGCTGATGAGCTCATCATGGATCGAACCATATCCAATAAGGTTCTGATTTTCCTTTCGGCAACACCATTCATCTATGGCGTGCCTGGAGGTGTTCATTTAGATTGGACTCCATGTAGCTTTAAGTAATCTAGAAAATCCTTGCTCAAGTACCCACCCTCTCAATCTGATCGAAGGGTCTTGATACTTGTTGCAAGCTTCTTCTCTACTTTCGATTTGTACTCCTTGAACTTCTCAAAGGCCTCGGATTTATGTCTCATAAGATACATATATCCATACCTTATGAAGTCGCCAGTAAAAGTGATGAAGTATGGAAAGCCTCCTTTAGCTTGAGTCGAGAATGGCCCACATACATCAGTATGGACCAACTCAAGCACCTCATTGGCTCGCACACCTTTCCTAGAAACTGGTTTATTGGTCATCTTTCCTCTCAAGCAAGATTCACAGTTACCATAAGACTCTAAGTCAAATGGTTCGAGGTAGTCTAACTTCCTCAATCTTGCTATCCTTGATTCGTTGATATGACCAAGTCTGCAGTGCCATAGGTAGGTAGAGTTTCTATTACTTGTCTTGGCTCATTTATTTTGTACATTGAAAATCTCTCGGCTACAGTTCAATGTATATAATCCATCCACAAGAGGAGCAGTTCCATATATAACATTATTAAAAGACAGTACATGACTGCCATTAAAAATATACGAGGAAAATCCCTCCATGTCCAACACTGGGATAGAAATAATATTCCTCGTTAATGAGGGAACATAAAAACAATCATTCAACACTAAACAATAGCCGGAAGGTAAATTTAATCTATAAGTCCCTACACACTCATCATCTACTCGTGCTCCATTTCCAACACGTAGGTCTACCTCTCTTGGTCCAACCTTCCTGCTATCAGTTAGCCACTGCACATTTGTACAAATGTGTGAGTCACAAGCAGTATCCAATACCCAAGAATGAGAGTTTTTTATAGACATATTTATTTCAATGACGTACATACCTTGTCCACCAAAGGCAGGAGCACCCGGTGCTTTTCCTCTTCCTGGTGCCGTACAGTCCTTTTTCCAATGCCCCTTCCTATGGTAGTTGAGGCATTCATCCTTAGCCGCGTTCACCTTCTTCTTCACATATCCCCTAGGCTTCGTAGCTGCGGGCGCAACGATTGCCTTGCCCTTCTTTTTCTGCCAATCCTTGCCTTTCGGCTTGGGTCAGCTAGAAGAGCTCACCATGAGCACAACTTTGGCTTTGGAAGTGGAGGACTCAAAGGTCTTGAGCATGTTGTGCAGCTCCAGCAAGGTGGCCTTCGTTCCATTCATGTTCAAGTTCACTATGAAGTTCTCAAAGGAACGAGGGAGAGAGTTTAGGATGAGTATGGTAAGGACATTCTTTTCAAGCTTCGTTCCAATCGAAGCAAGCCTCTCTATCAACCCTATCATCTTTAGCACATGATGCGAGATCGGGCCCCCTCCATTAATCTTACACTTGAAGAGTTCTATTAACAACTCATATTCCATTGTCTGGGATTGAGAGTCATAGAGGCTCTTCAGGTGTTCGAGCATCTTATTGGGCCCCATGTTCTCATGCTGTCTCTGAAGTTCCATAGATATGGAAGACAACATCACGCATTGTGCCGAAGTGGCATTATCTAGATGTTTTTGGTAAGCAACTTTATCAAATGAGGCATATTCTTCAGAATCTGTCGCAGGGACTGTAGGGAACACTGTGTCCAACACGTATTCAATTTTCTCATATCTCAACACTATTCGCAAATTCCTTAACCAGTTAAGGTAGTTCGGTCCCGTAAGTTTATTCATCTCAATCAACATTTTCAACGACAAGCTCAACATCTTTTATAATCTGAAGAATTTGATAGACCGGAAATCAAATTCAAAATATATTTCCTATTATACACATTCATTTAGGCTAATCAACAAGGTCTTTGTTTAATTAGCTTCCACTATTTTAACATAGTTCCACGACCCCATAGTAGAATACATATCTACTTTTATTTAGGTCATAATGGGCCAAGATCCAAGCCTATGTTATCTCCGCGTTTGCTTTGGCTGATAACATCAACAACATATCTTGGTAGGTTCTAAACCAATTGCAAAACTTATTCGCAACTTTTGGTTGATCAAATTATTATATTTAATCTTGCGTCCTTATATTAGTCCGACAATTTGGCGCCAAGATTTGTCTAAGCAAGTCAACCCCATTACACGACTGCGTTTATGTATCTAAGCAAACTTGGCCTTTGTGAGCAAACACTTTGGTGTAAATACCCACAAAAGTTTATCATTTGCTTTTACGTTAAAACACATCTATGAAAGAGTCTAGGTCCTCATAGACTTAGAGCAAATGCTTTTACATAAATACTCATATTGCCGAAGAGGATTTTGCACTCTAACAATTATAATGGACGATGCGTTTAATTTAGACTTGTATTTAAAGTTTTGGGGAACATTTTAATGCAGGGTTTTAACCAAGATCAACACTTTAATGCCACATCCAATATGACATCTCAGCATCATGCAAAACTAATAACACATATAGTTTGGGAACCGTCAACCCAATATGCATGATAGGAGAAGGTTTAATCAAACACTGGGCGCCGCCTGCCCAGACAGTTATAGCGGACACTATTCTAGAAATGTAAATGACAAACATTTTTTGACATTTAGCACATAAACAATATACTTATAAAATAATATACTGTATAATAATAATGTTGGGTTAAAAATTCTGACCTCAGATTTTTTTTTGTTTCTAGACAGGTGGGGCCGCGGCGCTAGTGATTAGCGGCGCGAAGCCACTGAGGCAGTAACCCCATTTTCTGAAAATTGCACTAGTACCGCGGCACTTCAGAGGCAGTAACCCCATTTTCTGAAAATTGCACTAGTACCGCGGCACTTCAGAGGCAGTAACATTTCTGCTTCTGCAATTGAACTAGCACCGCGGCACTCCACCATGGGGCCGCGGTGCTGCAGAGGCAGAAACATTTCTATTTCTGAAAATGCATTAGCGTCGCGGTGCCTGTTGTCCAGTGAGTTCATATTTTGAAATGAAGCATTAGCGCTGCAGCGCTCCACCATGGAGCCGCGACGCCTCCTTGAAACCCTAGTCAGCGCCGCGGCGCCCTATGATAGGGCGCGACGCCGACGTCCGTACGAATGTTTTTGTGTTGATTTTCAAAAAATTGTTCAACCCCTAAATCCAATTTAGGGATCAATTCACAGGTCCTTTATCATCACCCACCATTATCAATAACGCCCATATCGATCATCACCCGTTCTTTACTTGTTCTTAGCCGTGCACCGTGCAATGAGCCGAACAACACACTTAGCTTAGTTCGAGTTAGAGCGGAATGACTTCCTCAAGTTAGCGTAGGAGATAATTTAGGGTGATACCAAAAGGTCAACATTCGTTTAAAACATATAGGATTTCAAATAACCTCATTTTAATCCAATTTTATGTTTAACCCATATTATTATTCTATTCAATTGTTGTATAACCATTAAATCAGCCTGACCTCTGATACCACTATAGGGTTTTTGTTGGGTACAAAGCATATAAGTAAGGCACATCGGAAGTTTAAAATTTTGTTTCTTACTTACCCCAACAATAATTCTGGTATGGTTATACAATAATTGGAACTTGTAAGATAAATCATATACTTACAAGTCTAGATTATCTGGAGTCTTTATCTATTGTGAGGTGCACACGCGGTTGCCCTTCCGATTGCAAGCTCCAAGCTTCAATGTATTTCTCCTTCGGAAAGCTAGGAAATCCGGCAGAGGTTCGAGAGTATTTGATTCTAAGTCTCTAAGGCTTAGAATTTTTCTTGAAATTAGTGTGTAAATAATGAAAGGGAATGCCTCTATTTATAGTTGAAAATTAGGTCAAAACCGGATTAGGGTTTGACCTTGGGCCTGACCCAAAAATCGATGCAGAGACGCCGCGACCCTAGGGTATGGGCACCGCGACGCTCGACGTGTAGTTGCACTGCCTCAATTTAATTTATGTGCATTCTTAATTAAATCCAAAATCCAATTTTGACATAATTAATGTAATCATTATTCATTTAAATGTTTCGATTCCAAATCGAACATTTTAATTACTCTCTCAATACATCCTTAGATCGGAATGGACAATCGACATAGTATGACCCTACATGCCTTCTCATATTGACTTTAATCAAATTAAGGTCTACGCGGAACTCCTAGACGGCGCCGGAAGACAAACTCAATATGTGAAGTACGTTTACGCGAATCCAGTAAAATTAACCTTTATGTGGTAAGATAAAATCCTTTCATTCACGACACACCCGATCAAGCTTAGGATTTGTCAAGTGTATATCCAAATGGCTTAATCATTGTATCTTATCTATATTAGTTGACGACTAGACCATATTCTAAATATATTTATTGCGTTGGCCAACGACTTAGTCAACCTAATATCACTGAGAATCCGAGTGTTCGCTCGAATATACATTCAAGGAATGAATCCTAATCTTGGCTCAACTACCACCTTCAATCTACATCATAATGTACCCAATACAAGCCGTATCTCAACCTACAAGGCATTTGAGCTTAGGACGGGATCAAAGTACAAATATTTGTAGATAAGGCGCGTATTGACCTCAAGTCTAAGGAATTCTATCTCCCACACGCTGATCATACGTTAGACAAGTTTAACAAACAGTATATCAGTAGGGTATACCAATAATTCCAAAGTATCCATGTGTCCATCACGAGTAACTATTACTCGTAGCAGGTGAGACATACTACATCCTCTAAGGATGTGATGTAGACCACATGTCAACTTATCATATATCATCGATATCCCATTCTCGATGATCATTAGTCGAGGCTATTTTAAGAGTTACACTCTATCATAAAATATCTCACTCTATTAATGACAACGTAAGCTCAAGGGATGCACATTTATGAATAATCACAAACAATCAAATAATAATTCAATAATTGCAAATGCCAAAATATTAATCTCCATTAATAATAATATGAATATGTATAAAGTACATTTGTCCTAATACAGATTGTCTCTAGGATATAAATATACTTTCATACTAGACTTGTATAACCTTGAGATACATAGATGAATCTTTCTCACATTCTTAAAGTTGGTCCGTAACCCGAGATTATCTTTACTAACACAAAATGAAACTTTAGCGTGCGAAAAATTCAGGATGTAACATATAGTGCCTATTTCGTCTCTTTAAAGATTACTGTAAGATGATATTAATCTCTCTTGAGGAGTCTTTCATTAATATCAATGTATATATAGAGTACAATATTCATCCCTTATACAATAGGAATCATAAGCCTATACAAAAGAGGAATCCTAGTCTTACCATAATTATATTTACACAATATATGAAAATATTCTAATTATGGGTAGGGAATATATTTACACGTTTACACACCCCTCGGTCGGAGCGGGAGGAGGCCGGACGCCGAGACCGGCTCGAAGTCAAGAAATAAGCGTGCGGGAAGTCCTTTGGTAAATATGTCCGCATACCGATAGGATGATGGAACATGTAACACTCGACATGGCCTAACGCAACTTTCTCACGAACGAAGTGTAGGTCTATCTCAATATGCTTGGTTCGCGATGTTGAACCGGATTATGAGAAAGATAGATGGCGAGAGATGTTATCACAATACACAATAGATGCACGACGCAAAGGACACGAAGTTCTAACAAGTAAATTTCGAGCCAACAAATCTCGGCTACTACATTTGCAACGCCTCGTACTCACCTCGGCCTTCGGAGCGAGATAGGGTAGCCTGTCGTCGCTTGGCGGACCAAGAAATCAGATTATCCCCTAAGAAAACACAAAAGTCGGAGGTGGAGCGTCGCGTGTCCGGACACCCCGCCCAATCTGCATCCGTATATGAAAGCAACACGTCGGTGCGAGGGGTATAGGTGCAAACCATAATCAAGAGTGCCCTTAATGTATCGAATGATACGCTTAAGAGCAGTGAAATGAGACTCCCTGGGGGCATGCATGAATAAGCACACCTGCTGAACAGGATAAGCTATGTCTGGCCTGGTGAATGTGAGATACTGAAGTGCACCTGCAAGGCTCCTATACAGAGTAGGATCAGAGACTGGAGCACCATCCATAACACTGAGCTTAGATTTGGAATCAACTAGAGTAGGCACCTCTTTGCAGTTCGTCATCTTAGCCCTGTACACAATCTCTTCTGCATACTTACACTGACACAAGAACATATGAATGGCAGACCTGGTCACTGATATCCCCAAAAAGTAACTCAGCTTTCCCAAATCAGTCATTGCAAATTCGGACTTGAGTAAGGCAATAATCTCATTTTTCAATCCGTCGGAGGAGGCAGTAAGAACAATATCATCCACGTAAAGTAATAAGTAAGCCGTACTACTACCTCGATGAAAAATGAAAAGTGATGTATCACTCTTGCTGCATACAAACCCAATCTGCAAGATATACCTGGCAAAGCGATCATACCACGCACAGGGGGCCTGCTTCAGGCCATATAGTGACTTATGGAGACGACACACATAGTGAGGAACTACTGGATGGGTGAACCCTGGTGGCTGATGCATGTAGACTGTCTCTCTCAGATCCCCATGTAAGAATGCATTCTTCATATCAAGCTGATGGATTGGCCAGTGTTTGCCCATGGCTATGCTCAAAACTTTGCGGATGGTAGCCGGTTTGACAACCGGGCTGAAGGTCTCACCACAATCAATGCCCTCCTGCTGATTTGTGCCATTAGCCACAAGACGGGCCTTATACCTCTCAAGATCCCCATTGTCTCTGAACTTGTGACGAAATAGCCACATACAACGAATGACATTCACCCCCTCAGGTCTAGGTACTAGATCCCACGTGTGCTGTTTAGTTAAAGCATTCAATTCCTCATACATAGCCGCATTCCAATTAGGGTCTTGTTTGGCCAATTTTGGGTTCTTTGGAAATGGAGAGATGGTTTGGGCAGACAAGTTGAAATGGACTTTGGGTTTGAAGATTCCATGCTTTGAACGAGTTTCCATTGGATGGGTAGGGACAGTGGGTGGCGGAGTGGTGTCTGAGACGGGGGGTAAAGTCGGATAAGCAGAGGGTGGGGGCGAAGCCGTCGGAGGTGCCGTGGCTCCTGGATCGAGAGTCGCGGTGCTAGAAGGTTGACGGGCTCTCTCGAAGTTTGGGTGCCGCGGCTCTGACGACGGAACAGAGGATGTGAGTTGTTCGATTATGAGGGGAGAGATGGCAGACTCGTCAAGAAATGAGTAGTCCTGTTTTTGGACTTTTGGAAGATTCGAAAACGGGAATGTGGTCTCGTCAAATGTGACGTGACGAGATATGTGGATCTGACGAGTCGACAAGTCATAGCATAGATAGCCCCTATGGTTCGGCGGGAATCCTAGAAAGACACATGGAGTGGACCTAGGAGAAAGCTTGTGAGGGGCGGTGGAGCTAAGGTTGGGATAGCACAGACAACCAAAAATCCGTAGATGATCATAAGAGGGGATTCTATGGTAGATGATTTCGGTAGGGGTCATATTGTGAAGAGTGCTAGTAGGGAGAATATTTAGAGTGTATTCTGACATTTTAGCAGCATATACCCAGAAGGGTGGAGGGAGGGAGGCATGAATCAATAGGGTGCGAATCATATTGTTAATGGTGCGGATGATTCTTTCAGCTTTACCATTTTGTGGTGAGGTGTGAGGGCAGGAGAAGCGAAAGACCATGCCATTATTGGTACAAAAGCGGTGAAACATAGAGTTATTGAATTCACGACCATTAACGCACTGAAATGATTTTATGCCTTTTCCAAATTGTGTTTGAATGAAATTGCGAAACTCAAGAAATTTGACAAACACTTCCGATTTAAATTTAAGAGGGTATAACCAAACGTAGTGTGAAAAATCATCAAGCAACACAAGATAGTATTTATGACCGAGAGAACTAGGGATAGGAGATGTCCATAAATCAGCATGTATGATATCAAAAGGAGCAAATGTAACACTAGTAGATGATTTAAACGGAAGACGAATATGTTTTCCTAAAGAGCAAGAAACACAATTTTGGGCAAGTTTCCCATTACAAGCAATGAAATTGTTGCCTCTAAGAAAATTAAAAGCGGGACTCTGGATGACCAAGCCTATTATGCCAGGTTGAAGAAGAAACAGTCACTAGAGTGACGGGAGAGCAAGATCTGGCAGCGGAGGTGGAAGTGAATGGATAGAGATCCCCCATGCTATTGCATCTCATAAGAGGTGTCCCGGTATGAAGATCCTTTACAGTAAAACCAAAAGGATCAAAATCCACAGAGACAGAATTATTACGAGTAAATTGGCGGACAGATATGAGTTTCTTAATCATGTGTGGGGCATATAGGGTGTTTTTGAGGGAGAAGGGTGGATGAGGAGGTTGTGTGTATGAGGTACCATAACCCTTAACTGGAATGCGTTGTCCACTACCAACTGTAACATATTGAGGATGCTTTAAACAAAACAGTTTAGGAATAGTACCTGCAGACTGGGTGACGTGAGATGTGGCGCCTGAGTCCATGTACCAAGTATTGTCAGGTTGTTGCATAGATAGGGTGTTGAACGCCTGACCCAACTCAGTGGGTGTCATGCTGGAGGAGGGCTGCGGGACCTGACCTTGCATGAAGTGGGCCTGCTGTGGGGCTGGAGCGGGGCCTAACAAACCGGGGTAAGAATACGGATTGTATGGCTGCTGGTACTGGAATGGACTTGGCACCGTGGCTCTGAACTGGGGTACCGCGGCTCTGTACCGGGGCGCCGCGACGCTGTAGACGAACTGCTGAGGAGTCGCGGCCCAGTTGTTCTGCGATCTCTATTGCTGTTGCTGCTATTGGTTCTGTTGACCGTGACCCTTGCCACGACCACGACCTCCTCTACCGCCGCGGCCTTTTCCACCCTTGCCGCCGCGGCCCTGCCGCTGTTGGGAGTTGTCTGGTGGCGTCTGATCTTGGGGTTGAGTGTCGACAGCTAACACCTGCTGGGCGTGCTCATCCTGCTTAGCACGACGGGTTTCTTCGAGCAACAATTGTGAGCGAGCTTTGTTAAAACTCGGTAGCGGATCTGCTTGTTGAATAATGGTGGCCAAAGTATCATATTTGCCCTTAGTAAGGCCAGAAATCATTTGTAGCACCATTTTATCGTCAGTGACAGGCGTGCCGATGTTGGAGAGTTGATCCGCTAGAAGTTTAAGCTGCTTGCAGTACTCAGAGACATTGGAGAAGTTTTCAAGACGTGTTTTGTTGAATTGTTCTTCCAAATACACGGCACGAGTGTGCTTGTTGTCCTGAAAAATTTCCTCCAAACGATTCCACAAGTCAAGGGCTGTGGAGTCAGATTTCATGATAGTAAGGAGCAAATCCTGAGAGATACTACCATATATCCATTGTTTGACGCCGGCGTCGAGACGATGCCAGATAGAATCATCAACCTCCGTTGGGCGCGGAATAGTGTCATCAATATGGTCAAGCACGTTATAGAGACATGCATGATTGCGAAAAAGTTCAACCCATGGAGAATACTGGTTGTTTTCTTGATCAAGAATAATGGGAATATGGTTCTTGATGTTGGAAACAGTAAGGGCGGGATGAAACGGGGGTGATGACTTTGTGGTGGGATTTGTGGAGGTAGAGGCGTCAGAAAGTGTGGAAGAATCAGGGATAGCCATTTATAGAAGAGAAGAAAGGAAGAATAAAACCCGAAAAACAAGAAGAAAATCCGGGAGGGCCGCAGCGTAGGAGAGGCAGCCGGCGGCTGTAGAAGAGAAAGGTTTTTAGGGTTTTGTTTATTTGGCTCTTGATACCATGTAAGATGATATTAATCTCCCTTGAGGAGTCTTTCATTAATATCAAGGTATATATAGAGTACAATATTCATCCCTTATACAATAGGAATCCTAAGCCTATACAAAAGAGGAATCCTAGTCTTACCATAATTATATTTACACAATATATGAAAATATTCTAATTATGGGTAGGGAATATATTTACACGTTTACAATTACAAATAACAAAAGCTGGGGGTTTAGGGTACATCATCAAGATACCAAAAGTATCTAGCTCACATCTTCTCTTTGCTGATTGATTCGCCACTCCATTAGCTTTTCTAAAATGTGCTTGATGGATGCCCGTCTTGCTTCAATATGGAATAAGTACCTGCAATCATCAATTAAGTTTTGGTAGGAGCAAGAGTTGTTACAAAGCACATTGATGAGTTCCTTGCGATTAGTCTCGATTACTACTGGAAGTAGACCCCTTTGAACAACAATTTGTAACCCATGTACAAGTTCAAGAGCTTCCATGTAGATGTTTGTTGCATAGCGAATTCCCATATTAAAGCCTAACACCCATTTTTTGTTACTGTCCCTAAAGACTCCTCCGATTTCACCTTTACCCGTATTTGAGCAACATATATGTTGAGCTTGTAATCATTCATAATAAGTAAGACTAATAACCTAGAAAGTAAGACGAAACAATATGCATGCTTATTGAAATATACTAATATATATAAAATTATTTACATGGATAATTTATACATGTTAAATCCATTTAAGGTATGAATTTATATATATATATATATATATATATATATATATATATATATATATATAGTAGTTTGGATAAGTGCGTTGCACGTGTGTTCTATGCAAATTATACATATCGTGTCATACTAAAACCACATTAGTGTCACAAACATTTTTAGCGGAAAATATAAGTTGCAAAGGATGAAAAATCAGTCTATATACTCAAATGACTTCTTTTTCGATCGACGTTATTGTGGACATTAATATCTCTCGTTAAAGTGCAGCATTTTATTGTTCATAGGAGAAGATATGTTGCGGCATACAATCCAAAAATAAAAATTATTTGGCCTTTGCTTCAATTGTAGTTTGCAAAGCAAAGACGTACAATAAATGACTTTCGAATGAATTTGAAAGGACATTCTTCATTTTCAAGGGATGAAAAAATATTCTTAAAATAAACATATATTTGGTTGCACAATGGACGATCATTTTTCAACATATAAGACGTTGTTGTGAAAACTTTACATATCATTCCTGCGCCACTACAATCATTTTTGGGGTCTAAATTTCTGAGTAACATAATGGGTGCATTCTTTATATGTCCATTGTACAATGCAAGTGAAAACTGGTCTTATTAAATTATGAAAATGCATCAAATTTAGAACGTAAAAAGAGAACATAGAGAAAGATCATCGTCAAAGTGACTTGAAAATAACAATTTATTTCACAGCAAAGGATCTTTGGTGTTTGCAAAATATTGGAACTTCCAAGCTCTCACATAATATCAAACTGGTATAAATTAAAGAGAAATTATTCTAAATGCGAAAAGAAGTAATAGTAATTCTTTGTTTTTTCAATACATAGACTTTCAATCATGAATTAAGTTTATCAAGAAGATTCATGTGTAATAATTGAACAAAGATTGAACCATCCTCACTAAAATAGGATGTCTACAACTCACAATGACAATAACAAAAAAAGATGAAACTCGAGAGCTTTGCAAAACTTAGAAGGCATGAAAATAACAAATGAGTTCACGACATGGCAAGTTCTTGATCTCACAATGATCGAAAATTAGTTCACAAAATGACCGTTATTCCTAATCTCACCATCTTTTGCCCTGTAAGGACATCCAAAGTATCCGTATAGGCTATTACATCTGCAAATTTCTTACACCACAAAAGGGTAAAGTGGTTTAACTGAAATATTTTTTATTTTTGAGGTTGAACCCGAAATCTTTGATTAATTAAGAGTGGAGGAATCTCAACCATCTCACTATATGTTTCGGTGGTCAAAAGAATGACCACAATTATAACACGATGGACCAAAATTTGACCATTCAACAACGTTTATCACGATGAGAAGTGAGAACACCTTGTACAATTGCAAAAGAATATCGAAAGCATACTTTATTACAAACAAAAGGAATTGTACCCAAAAAAACTAAAAACAAAGGAAGTAATTAAAGCATTTTGTATTCTAAAAAGTGTAATACACTTGTGGCATGGCATGAAAGTTTCTGAAACCAAAATAAACTTAGAAACCAAATGTCTATTGTATTTATTGCATTATAATTGTAAGAAAAAAGTGGTCGTTTTCTGCCTCAACATATCTTGCCCATGTTCTAGAGTACTGTTTTGCTTCGGATACAAATATGATTCCAACATCTTTTAATATAATGTCACGATCCAAAATTTCATTTGTGCCATGAGGGCACCTGCACTACCCATAGGAGAACCACTAGCGTAACTCATGAAAAGATTACTGAATCACGTGCGGATGTAATGGAAAACATTTTTATACAGCAAGTCTTTAAAACATTACAAGGATTATCAAATACAACAGTTTCAACCCTAAAATCTAGTGTCACTAGTACGAGGACTCTAAGATACAATAATGACAGAATATAACAATGTCGCCCTGAATAAAAGGGGTGGCCTGACTAGATGGAGATCAAGGCTACCGGAATGAACGGTCTGCTTCACTCTCCCGCGCTCCAAGCTGCAACCTGAATAGACCGAATACCTACATCCGCATAAAAGATGCAGCAAGCATAACATGAGTACACAACGTATCCCCATAAGCATCATAGGCAGACAACGACGGAATCTACATAACAAATATAAGTACCAAGTTGACTCTATAAGTAGGTCCTATTCCAATTAACATGCTAGTTATCTAATCAGTTTATCCACGTAGATCATGATCTATGGGTATACAGTCTACTCAACACGCAAAGTATCAGTTATAGTCAAAACAAATTTTGGCATTTAGCACGTAAAGAATCTTACCTTGACACTCAGAGATTTGACACTCTACCTAAGCCATAATGTCGTCTAATACACTTTCCGATACAGTACATTAGATTGTAAGTTTAACTCAATCTTTCTCACTACACAGGTCTAAACACATGCCTTACACACCCCAATATTAAGATTTAACACTCATACACCTAACAATTAGGTCAATACACCACAATGATTATGCAACAAATCTTACTAGACACTTACTTTCGGTACCAGCAAATACCAAGGATAAACACAGTTACACGTGATAACCCTACCCACGATACTCTTACACATTGCACAATTGACCATGACAATTACCCAAGTCACAATAGTTCTCTCAAACACTGTATTTACTCAACAACCAACACATATCAAAGCTTATGTAACATGAGTTCATTTATATTTTAGAGGACATTTTCACAGTCAGTTCTTGTTCCTTCAATAATCACAAGATCACCAAGTCTACTAGACATCAACCCTGAGTACACCCAACACAGAGCAATCATCAATAATATGAATGGAATGCAATACAAATGATGTATGTATGAATGCAAATGCCATTTGTACCTGGTACACAAACGCTGCTGCAGTAGCTGTGAACCATGGGGACTCATGAGGTCCATATACCCATTCCATCCCATCGGATACCGGCTCAGTGGCTGAATATCATCATTTATCATTACTCTTATACCATGTTACCATATCTCATAACTAACTTTCCAAGCCAACAATATATCAACAGTTCAGTGACCCTTATAAATGTATGAATGATATGGATATATGTACACGATGCATCAGCATAATCAATATAAGCAGTATTTCCCAATTCTTTACAAGTGTTTAGATGAGATATGGAGTGATAAATGCATGACAAGTCAAATCAAGAATATCACAATAACCTTGCTACAAGCCCACACAATACATGTAATTCCTAGATATACATTGTGTTTCCCTTAGGGGAAACCATGTGATGAATAAGTACAACAAATCTCAAGTAGTGGAGACAAGCCCAAATAGCAGCAGTCGGAATCGACTTAAGGCCGATTCCCAATTCCCCCTATTCACAGTTATACACCGGTACCCACTCAAACGTCCATCACAACTGCTTGAGTAGGAACCCCAAAAGTTCCTAACACCCCTTAATACTTATAGCTACTACACATTTCCATCAAAGTCTAGAATAAAGAAATCATAGCCTACCTCAATGCAGAGCAGGAGCCACGAACGGTAGATTCTCAACGCGCGTCTCTGACTCTTCAGGACTCCTTGTAGCGAATCTAGTCTAACACGCATGTTCTACATATTAAAATCAATGCAAGCACACACAAAGACTTAAGCCTTAACCAAACGTAAGATGCCTAAAATTCATCTCAAGCCCACAGTGTTAAAATTCAAACTTTATTACTCAAAAAGGCTTTAAACGTGATTACTAAATATAACCCAAAGTTAATTTTAAAAACAATCTTATTTAGACTCCCAATTTAATGATTCATTAAAACTCCAATTTTACAAACCCTGGATTTCTTTCCCAAATAAGACAAGGGCTTTCATAATCAAATTAAAACTCTACAACATGACATTTTATCAAAAAAATAACTTATTTAAAGAAATCGAGGTTTACCACATCCTTTTTCATCCTTTAATCAAGATTCACCTAATTCCAACCACCAAAACTTCCAATACATTTTCCCCCATTTCATGCCATTACCCAAATACTAAAAACATGGAAGAATAATTAAATGGGATGAAGAGGTTACGTTCCATGAAGGACTCTTAGGCCAAAAGTGCAAGGAGGCTCCTTAGGTCATCTCCCAATTCGAGACACAGATTTTGGGAAAGTGAACTATTTTAGGGCATTTAAAACTTACTGGTCAACCAGCGCTTCCGCCGCGACAGACTCGATTCGATTCGCTGCGGCGTAAAATAAGACCCTTGGGGCGCAGGCACTTGACACCTCGCCTCAGCGCAGGGGCGGAAAAAGGTTTCGCAAGAGCAGACTTCACTCGTCCGCCCGACACGGACACAATGTCATCAGGGCAGATGTTGTTTTCTCGGCACTTAACTTCAATTAAACTTCTTTCCAAACCGTAGGAGTTACTTGACTCATAAATTTCACGAGTAAAGTCATCGGTGAATGCCAGGAGAAGAGTTATAATAGGAAATTGGACGGAAGATTCATAACGACCATACAGGTCGTTACATATAATTAATTTTTTTATTTGATTAGTAACAACTAATATATATTAAATTCATGTTTCTTCTTTGTAAATATTTTGTACAATTAATATAATGGCCAAAAGTGAAGAGTTTCAAACATGGAAAAGTGTCTACTTGCATAGATAAACTTCCACTTTCATATTTTACTGTATTACTTTGCCTGAAAATATCAAGTTAAAAAGGCAAAAAGATGGAGATACAAAATAAAATTAGGTTAAAATTGTGAATAATTAAATTACTAACATGAAGAGAGAGATTAGATATATACATGAAGAGGAATAATACATAAAGTGATAAGAAAAAGAATTACCAAGGAGAGGCCACTATGGAAGAAGGCAGAAAGAAAAACTTTACATACCTAATACGTTTGCATCTATGCTGTTCTGAAAATGGTGAGGGATAGACATATTTTTAATGTCCATATATAGATGCTAATTAATGAGCAGAATTTAACATATCAGGTAAAAAATTCATCATTAGTACAATTTATTGGCTGAAGAAAATCAAAAAGTTTTGCAACGGAGGAAGTAATAGCAATTATTTAGAATTCAATAAGACTTCATTAAATCTCATACACCCTATTAATGATTTATTTATGTAGAATTCATTCGTAAGCTGTTAAAATTCATTTTTCCTATTAACTGTTTAGTCTAGAAATTGTTTATAATTTCATAGGATTTCATTAAATCCCATTCACCCTATATATGTTCTGATGATGTATAATTCATCCGGAAAATTGTAATGCTTTATAGTATAGGAGGTGAGGAGTCGTAAGATGTTAGAAGGTATTTTTTTCAAAGTTAATATTTATTACAGGCATTATTTAGTATTTAATAAGATTCCATTAAATAAGACACTCACTTTATCCAGAATTAAATCGAGAAGTTGAAGAAATTTTATTGTCATAAGTGAGTGAAATATTGAGTGAATAATTAAGCTGCAAACGTTTAGAGAGAAGTGAATGTAGAGCATTAAAATAGAACTGCTCAACTTCTTTTTCACTCACATTTAAATTAGATATTTAATTAGGATTTAGTTGTGCACACGTTTAGGGAGAAGAGAATGTGGAGCACTAAAATAGGACTTACGAGCTTCTTATTCACTCATCCTTTTTAGTTAGGATTTCATTCAATGCAGACAAAAAAAATATAATGCTCATGTATTTGTAATATTACTATATAATATTTATTATATTAGATGTTTTTTGTTTTATTACATTTTAATTTATAATAGGTCAAAATTGTAATCTAACTTTAAAGATAGAAGCTTCTCACTTTTTTAGTATTATATGATTGATATATAGCATTGTTACGCCTTCTGCGGAATCATTGTTATTTGTTAATCTTTCTCTGATACTCTATATATGCATTTTTCATCTTCTTCCTGATTTTGTCTCGAGTGAAAAACCAGAGTATTATCATCTCATATTAATCTACCTCTGATGGAAAACGAGAATATTCTCATCGTATAATTAATTAGTTTCAGAAAAAGATATTTTCTTTTTTACAAAAGAAAGATATCCATAAAATTAGAATATTTTCTTATAACTCTCATTTGGAGAGACAATAAACAAGAAATAGAAATAAAAGGAGCTCGAGCGAGTCATTATTGTTTGAACAATAATATCGTCGTGAGAACTTTAGAAAATGTATAATGAAAGCAATCTACAACATTTTTAGCAAAGGATCCTAGTTACTTTGAGAAATAATAAACTGTTTTTTTTACAAAAAATTATATATATATATAACCTTAGAACCTTTTACTTTCATTTGGAGAGCGACAATTTTGTACATCAAATGCAATTTGCTATTTAACTTCATGCGGTAGTAAACATCGACTGAAATTGAAATTAAGGGGACCACATAAAAAGGGACTCAATATGGAGGTTCATTCAATAAGGTATGTTCAATTTACTCATAGCTTTTCGTTCCATTGATCCTATCTTCGAGAGCTTGTAATCACAGGAAAGACATAAAAAGTTTGTGAAAAATCGAAACAATAAAAGACTAATGATAGATATTGACCTAATAAATTTAGTTTGTTCTTATGATTGTTTGTTTCAATTTTTTTTCCTACTCCAACTTTTATTCACCACCGGTGGGTTGGTTATTTAAAGCTTTAGCCTTTTATAGAAACAGTTTGATAAACTATTCCAATAAAATTAGTTGATTGAGGACCTTTTCACTAATAAAAAATTACTATTTTCTCACTGAAAAAATTTAAATTTAAATAATAATATTTTCACACGGAAAAATTAATTTTTTTTCTAGCATTTCAATGGAGACCTGTTTCCACCATACATTTTTCCAATGAGCTAGTTCGGTGGGAAAAACCTTTATTTCTAACAGTGTTTTAGAGAAATGAAAGAAACAAGTTAAATAAACATATATTACGGTCTTGAAAAAGTCATTTTGATTCAAAAGAAAAAAGAGAGCATATATATCACTATCATATATGGCCTTGAAAAAGCTA
This sequence comes from Anisodus tanguticus, assembly GCA_034509755.1. Lineage (NCBI taxonomy): Eukaryota > Viridiplantae > Streptophyta > Magnoliopsida > Solanales > Solanaceae > Anisodus > Anisodus tanguticus. Next base: position 28,370,738 of record CM067550.1, on the reverse strand, counting down.
AGGACGAACTTCCACATTAATTTATTCTTTTAATTAATCGTATAACTTCAAATTAAAAATCAAGTAATTCATATTCTTAAGTCTTAACATATTGTGATTTCCACACTTTCGAATAATCATGTATTCAAAGAAATTCAATTTAAAAATTGCTACGTCTATCCTGATTACTATATAATGGATGAATATCATGTTGTTTTCCGGTGAAATCGGTTCTAACCAGAAATCCAGTTAGAGATTTGTACTTTAGGGTTTGAAGACAAGTGGATCGTATCCGATCCGATAAACTCCTTGACAAGTCCGGTTTCAGATGATAAAACTAATGAACAAACAGATAAAGTAAATATACAAGTTAAGATTTTGAATAAGTAATAGAAATAATGAATAAGTGGTTCATCGAGTATATTTGCTATGAGAGAGATAATATTAAGAGTACAAAGAATGAGTAATGGATCCAAAATGTGGTTTCTTCCTTCGTAAGTTTTGTATATATAAGCAAAAATAAGACTATTCTATCCCCACATTTTATGATGAAGTGATTGTGTTGGTGTCATCATGCCCGCGCGCGCTGTGGTGCTCTGATCTAGATAGCAAAATGTGGCAGAAGTTAGTGGAAGTAGGAGGTAGCTGTAGAGCATTTCCGAATCATCCGTGCCTCCGGGTATACGAACTCATCTAGAGGCATTCTTCACCCAATACAGATAGTCCCTCACTTTTCGGGCCCTTCATGTCATGATTCGGGGAAGTGAAAGAGTTTTTATATTTTCAAAACTTTTCGCGATAATCGAAACATCGCCTCTTTTCAAACGATTAGACGTTTTGTTAAGTCGACATTTAATGCACCCAGTCACTCAGTCAACGACGCCCTTTTTGAAACACCGATTGACATTCACTGGAACGCCGCTTCATTTTCCAAAGTTAATGATTACCTCTGTAGGCTATTTATATGGATGACCCCACCCGTATTTTTCCATCCTTACCCCTAACTTCTTAGTTTTGTGCAAATTCATATTCCTTCATAACTAACTCCTATTTTTGCCATGTCTTCCTCTTCTTCTACATCCTCATCTTCTTCTTATGATCTCACTCTCGCCAAAATACGAGAAGAATTAGGCGTCACTTCAGCGGTCTCTATCTGTCGTGGACCCTCGTCTTCTTCTATCACTAGAATGATAGACTTGAGTTCCTCCGCTTCTGACATTATTTCCTCCAGTTTTAATTACGAGAGGTATTTCTGCGCCAATCTCTAGCACGAATTTGTGGAAGGCATCACTTCTTTCGTTGATCACTCCACCATCCCGTAAGTCCACATCGACTGCCGATGAGGGTCTGAGGTTGATATATTCCCCCCTCCTGGCAACACCAGCATCACCCAGTCCATCCTGGGGATGTCGATGATCTACACATATCTCTTCACGATAGGTCTTGGCCTCTCGATCCACAAAGTTGTTGAAGCCTTCTACCGCCGGTACGACGTTTGTCTGGGGCAACGGTGCCCTCAAAATTGGAGGGACCTTGCCAATCTCTCATTTGCTCTGGGTTGCCTGATCCACCTCTACTCCCCCCCGAGTATTTTGTGGTTAATGATAAACCTTGCTTATCGAGGCTCCCGAGGCCTCACTACTAGTGTTGAGGATGATCATGACCGAGGATGGTGTGATCAGTTCCTAATGATCCATACCAGATGCCTCTATGATGCCGCCTTGGGCCCTCTTCTAGAGGACCCGGTGGTACTTGGACCCTTGCCTGATATTTTTGGCTGGATGATGAGCATACTTTGCGCCAACATAGATGTTAAATGAACTAGAGAGGCATTTCTGCTAATAGGTGGAAAGAGAAAAGCCATGGTGAGTGCTTTTCTCTTATCTTCATCTTCTTGCTAATTGAATCTTAGGATGTTATTTTGATCTCTTGCTTGTCTTCCAGGTCTTCTTGCTCAGGGGCCCTCAGCCAGGAAGGCACCCTCCTGGTAGGAAGCCCGGGCTTCTTATTGCCAAGGCGGCCGTGAAAGAGAGAAAGAGTAGTAAGCGTGTCCTTCCAGATGACATAAGGGCATTCTCCATTGGAGGAATTGATTCGTGTGTAAGAACATGTTGTCATTTCAATAATTACTGGAGGGAAGAAATACAGAGGGTGGTCCATATAGAGGACGATGAGGGAGAGGCCATAGAGGACGGGGACACGAAGGTCCATTCCACCGAGGCTGTAATGAGACCGGGAGTCAGTGAAGGACAACCCAAGAGCACAGGGGGTGGTGATGTGGGTACTGGAACTTCAGTCCCACCGCCTCTTACTACTAGTTCAAACCTCTATTTGGAGTCTTTTTTGACCTATTTGGTGGGTATTTTTCTTCAGGTAATATGAATCTTTTACCCCGTATCGTTTGTTCTCAGAGCGAACATATGTATTAAGTTGGCTTGCTTGTTTTTTTAGGGTCATGTTGCCTCTTCCTCTGCCCTCAAACTTTTCAAGAGCATGCCTCCTTCTTTCTCTCGTGATGCAGAGAGGCTGATGGATTAGAACCAGTGCCTCTGGGGTGATATTGCCCAACTCCGGTCAGAAAATAGAGATCTTCAGTACTTGAGGACCACTTTGAGGCTTCAGTGGGAGGAGACCATACAAGCTCTGACAACTTAGGAGGACACCTTTCAGATCATGACCACGGCTTGCCAGTTGCTGGGGGAGAATGTAGTCCAGTTGGAGGCCGAACGTGATACTGATAGGGGATAGGTGCAAGTGCTTGAGGCTTCTCATGCCCGACTTAGAGCCCGAAACTAGCGTCTGGTGCTTCACCGAGAGGATAACCAGTAGATGGCCACCTTGCTTTTGGGACTATGCTATTCTCCACATTTGGCATAAGGTTTATCAAGGCATTGCGGAGGGGAAGGATTGATGTTTCCTTGACCCTCATTGATGCAGAGGTGGACCTGCGTACAACTGAGGTAGATATTGATGAGCTACGTGATGAAACACCCCCGTCCTCTGATGCCTCTGCTGGCTCCTCAAGTGGTGAGGATGCTCCCTCCTGGCTTAGCTTTGTATGTTTTGAGCCTCTTGACATTCGCTTAGAGCCCTTCCTTAGCATGCCTTGGGAAGATAACAAGCTTCAGCCCCTTTAGCATGACTTAGGAAGATGACTAGCTTTTATCCTGGTGAATTTGTTGTGGGCCTGCGTGTCCCTTATGAATGCTTTTGTTATTATTTTGGCCTTCTTACCTTTTAGTGTATGATGTATATTTCTGGGCTCGTATGCCCTTTCAACTTTGGTTTTGAGCATCCGTTCTCTATTTTGTAGAATTTCTAGAGCCTGTGTGCCCTTAAGTATTTTTGTATGAGCCTTTGTGCTCTCTTTGTTTCTTATTTAATGATGATTATTAGTTTGCCTTCAATATTGTCATTACGCTTTGACATGTATTTTTTTTTGCAACAATTGTGATCATATAATGACCTGTTGGCTTTTTATTTTGCACTTAACCATTGAGGCATGACCGCTATGCCCGTCTGCCTGAACTATGCAAATATTCAAGCGTTTGTTATTTAAGTTAAGGCATGATGACCGATGCACGCTTATGTCATTTTTGTGTTTTGTGTTTGAGGCCATCATTCCTAACCCAATCCGGGAATGTCACTTTCGAAAATGCTTTCATAATATTGGGAATCTAAACATCCAATTCGCAATAAGGGAGGCCCCTCGATTTTCAGTATTGATGGGGAAGACGTCTTAACCCCATTTAATGGAACAAAGGTTCATGGAACCTGCTCACTCGGAAACTCTATGGTCGTGTCGTGTGTTAGAAGCGATTTACGGGGCCGTGTGGCTTTCGAGTTCGGTTATGCCTCGAATGTTTTCAAATGTTAAGCGAATGATACCTTGCTAACAACAATAAAAAATAAGTGGACATTCTTATTTCATTTATGAGATTATGAGGGATGACTCATCCTATTGGTACATGATCCCCTTCCAGGAGTTTTTACAAAATGACAAAAAAGAAATCGGGCGAGTGCAGTCCCAGTCCATGCGTGTTTGACCTCAAGGAGATCTCATGCTTTGTACACTTGGATCACCTTCTCCCCCAGACATTTGGGTACGAGGTCTTGAGGAGACGAGTGTTGGGATATGACCCGGTACAATATGCTCGTTATGATTTTGAGTGTTGCCTCATTAAAAACCTTGCCAGGAAAATCCAGTTGGGACAAAACCTTAGCTAAGGAAAAGAGTGCAACGTGCATCCTTATTCTTCCCTCCGAGTGATGAAGAGATCCTAATTTCGAGGGCAGTCCCTGTCAGGGAGAGAAGGCAAGTTAACCAGAGATAGATAACTTTTAAAATATGAGACATACATATCGCATTTTCAGAGGTAGAATCTCTTCAAGTGGCTGATGTTCCAGCTATTCTTCAGCTCTTTTCTTAATTTATCTTTGATCCGGTAAGATCCCTTTCGTATGATCCCTACTATTTGATAAGGGCCTTCCCAGTTTACCCCTATCTTACCTGCGCAGGGATCCCTATTTGCCAGTGTGACTTTCCGGAGGACATAATCTCTAATTTTGAATTGTCTTAAATTTGTTTTCCTATTGAAGTACATCTCGATTTTATGCTTTTGTGTTGCCAAACGTATGAGGGCCAACTCCCTGCGTTCTTCTAACAACTCCAGCCCTACTGCCATAGCTTTATTGTTGGATTCCTGGGTGGTCTGGGTGTGCCGAAGGTTGGGTTCCCCGATTTTTGTGGGTATCAGAGCTTCGGCCCCATGTACCAGGGAGAATGGGGTTTCCTCGGTACTAGTCTTGGCTGTGGTCCTGTAAGCTCATAATATCCCCGATAATTCTTCTGGCCACTTACACTTTACTTCTTCTAACCTTTTCTTGATAGTCTGGATCAATGTCTTATTAGTTGATTCTACCTGCCCATTTACGCACGGATGGTATGGTGATAAAGTGATCCTTTTGATGTTTATTCCTTCCATGAATTTGGTAACCTTTGCTCCTACAAACTGTTAGCCGTTGTCACAGTATATCTCTTTTGGTACCCCAAATCGGCAAATGATATGATCCCATATGAAGTCTATTACCTCATTCTCTTAGACCTTCTTGTAGGCTTTAGCCTCTACCCTTATTGAGAAGTAATCTATTAAAATCAGCAAGAACCTCACCTTTCCTACTACCCACGGTAATGGTCCCACAATGTCCATTCCCTATTTTAGGAACGACAATGGGACCACCACTGAGTGGAGTAGTTTGGCGGGTTGATGCACCATGGGGGAATGTTGTTGGCACGTTTCACATTTTCGAACGTAGGACTTGGCATCATCTTCCATCCGGCCTTTACTATTTTTTTACTAATGAGTCATATCCGGAATGATTCCTGCAGTTTCCCTCATATATTTCTTCCATCACGTAATCAACTTCTGTTGGTCCTAGACACTTGGCTAGGGGACCAAGCTAAGACCTGTTGTATAACTCTCCTTCGTGCATGCAATATTGTGCAACTTTAGTCCTTAAGGGCTGTGCAGTCTTACCGTCATCCGAAAGAGTCCCGATTTGTAAATAATTGATGATGTCATTCTGCCAGTCCCATGTCAGACTGGTGGAATTCACTTTGTGTAGGCTAGGGTCCAGGATGGAATGTAGGAGGTGGTATGTGGATTTCGGCTCCCCCTTAGTTGCTCCAGACGAAGAACCCAAGTTAGTCAGGGCATCCCCATCGACGTTCATTTCTCGAGAAAGTTGCGCCATCTTCCACTTTCTAAAGTAGGCTAGCAAAGCAGTAATCTTGTTCAAGTATTCTTGCATCCGGCTATCCTTGGCCTCATATTTGCCAACAATTTGGTTGATGACCAGCTGGGAGTCAATTTTAGCTCTATGTTTTCAGCTCCGAGCCCTCGAACGAATTCCAAATATGCTATTACGGCATCATAATGAGATTACGTATCTTTTTGTTCTCGGAGGATCACAACATACCGCGGTCTCAGAGACAGCTAAGTAAATCAGCAAAGGCTCTCCTACCTCCTACCTCACAAGAAATGATGGATTCATCAAGTACCTTTTTAGGTCCCTCAGCACTTGTGGACTCTCCGGGTTCTACTCGAAGTCATTGTTTTTGTTCAACACATTGAAGATTTTTTGACATAGCTTAGATGACCTTGATATGAACCTCCTGATATTAATTATTCTCCCATTCAATTTATGTACTTCCCGAGCATTGCTAGGCATATCTGGTATTTGATCAATCGCCTGGATATGATCCAGATTAGCCTCTATGCCATGTTCGATAATATGAAACTGAAAAATCTTCCCGAGCCTACATCGAAAGCGATCGCATTTCTCCGAATTCAGCTTGAGGTTGTACTTTATAGAGTATCAAATATTTCCTGAAAATGTCTAATGTGTTCCTCTATTTGCAGGGACTTAACGATTATATCATCTAAATAAACCTCCACACTTTGACCCAACTGATGCTAAAAATATATATTTGGTCAATCTGTGGAAGGTGGTCTTTGCATTCTTTAAACCAAATGGCATGTCATTATAGCAGTAGGTTCCGTGATGAACGAAGTTTTTTTCTGGTCTGCCGGGTCCAACCGTAATTGGTCGAACCCTAAAAAGATGTCCAGGAAGCTGAGTATATCATGCCTGACCACTACGTCAACAACATTGTCCAAAAGGGCATGGGGTAAAAGTTTCTCAGACATGCCTTATTTAAATCTTTTATATCCAAGCCATTTGAAAAGTATAAGGTTTTTTGGGGAGAAATATTACATTGGCTAATAGTCGGGATATTTTACCTCTTGGATAGCTCTAATTTGACGAGCCGAGCTACTTCTTCTTTGATGAACTGGCTTCATTCTGCTAATATTGGGCGCCTCTTTTGTTTGACATACTGTCAATCTGGGTTTACACTCATCTTATAAATGGACAACTCCAAAGGGACAGTTGTAATATCTAACGTTGACCAAGTGAAGCTGCTCGCATTATCAGTTGAGAATTTGAGTTTTTTTTCTCGAAACTCGAGGCCTAAACTCGAGCCCAGGTATACATAATCCTCAGGATGATTCAAATGACAGGAGGTCAGCTAGAGATCTTCAGTTGTAGATCTCTCTACATCTGATTCTTCTAGCTTGATAAATCCCCTAGGTATCCGATATAGTGGGCCCTTCGGGCAGGGATTTTCTACGGGCTATTTTTTGATCCCGACTCCCAGTTTGGCCCTCTATAACTTCTAGCTATTGCCTTCATCTGCCTATCTTTCCCCATGACTAAGGTCATATCTTCCTGGTCGGGTTCCGTGTCCATCTTGTTTTTGGATATTCCCATGGCATCAGGAATTTCATGACCTGATGAAAGGTTGATAGGATGTACTTTATGGCACGCAACCATGGCCACCAAATAACCAGATTGTAGAGCATGTCCTCGTCGAGAACATCGAATAAAGCCTTCAGAGAGACTTCCCTGGCATGAGTGGTTAGCTCAATTTGTCCTCAGGTTGATTCACTGGATATGTTGAATCTGACCAAGATTTTAATTACCGAGACACGTAAAGAGAAGGTGTTAGGATGCGCCAGTCAGGAGGTGTGAAATATTGGCGGTAGTAGGATTTAGGAAAGGTTGAGGTATCATGAAGAAGAACTGGAGGGTTAGCTGATTGAGGACATGACCTTAGATAGGAAGATTTGGAGGTCGAGAATTAGGGTAGAAGGTTAGTAGGTAGTTGAGTTTTTATCGCAGTGTGTGGGAGAGGTAGTGGGTTAGCCTGTTGTTCTCCTTTTCTTAGTTGTATTATTTAGGTATCGTGTAGATCATTGTGTACTACTATATGTTGCTCAATTTGCTTTATATCCGAATATTTTATGGTATTATTTTCCTTGCAATCCTGCATCTACCGCCTCTTTTTGAGCCGAGGGTCTATCAAAAACCACATCTCTGCCCCATAAAGGTCGAGGTAAGGTCTGCGTACATCCTACCTTCTCTAGACCCCACTTTATAGGAATACACTACGTATGTTGTTGTTGTTTTAATCTACTCTGCCAGCTGCATCTCCTTGAGTACATAGAGTTGCACCATGTTCACAACACAATCTGGATCAACGAGCACACACTTAACATTAAAATGAAAGATTTTGATAGATATTACTAGTGTTTTGGCATACAACTCTCGATGATTTGTCTCTCCATTTTGCCAAACGTGATGGGCTCCTCGAACTTTCCCTTCATCATTTCCTTGAGGGGGAAGGTTTCTCATATCCTATTTTTTTAGACACCGCCCTAATTACCTCTCCTTCAGTGATTATGTTGATCACGCCCGGTTGTGTTGGACACTTCCGCGAAGACCCAGCTTCCTTTTCCCTGGAATACTTAGATCAACTGCTAAAACAATTCTTTTAGGTGTTCCTTCCTTAATAGGTTTGCCACCTCATAGCGCAGGTGTTTGCAATCCTCTGTTGAATGTCCCAGAATACCATGAAAGTCACACCAAAGTTCTACTTTCGCTCCCCGCTTGTTTGGGTTGGATCGCGTTGCCACCGCGAATTGAGTTGTTTCATAATATTCATTTCCATGACCAGTTCCACGACCTCTACATTCAAGTTATAAAAAGCCACGCTCGGTGGGCCTGAGTTATTTACAGGCTGTCTCTGCAATGACTCCCTGTCTCTTCTAGGTTGACCCTAATCATAGCTCAGCATATTTGCCCTTACTTCTCTCTTTAGGGGAGGACGAGATTAATATGGTTCGTACCATCCTCTCAGGTCTCACTGTCTGAATGGGGGAGTTCTCCAAGGTTTGCCTTGCGACCCTTCACCGACCTCTGCTCGGGTATCGGCCATGAGGTTGTCTTCTATCCTTATTTTGGACGTGTACATATTATTTACTTTGTTCCAAGACTTGGCCAGGAATTCCCTCAAGCTTTCTTTAAACTTTCTTGAGGCGTCCGAACTGTTGATGTTCAAACCATCTGTAAACGTTGCGACGGCCATGTCCTCAGGAATAGGTGGCAACAACATTCTTTCTCTCTGGAATTGCTCCACAAAACTGTGGAGCATCTAATCTTTCCTTTGTTTCATAAGGAAGATGTCTTCTTTATTGGTTTTGACCCTTTGAGCCACCCACATGGGCTTTCATGAATGCATCTGCAAGAGCATCAAATGAGTCAATAGAATTTTAAGATAAAAGAGTATACAAAGAGAGTGTTCCCTTTGTGAGCGTTTGTCTGAATTTCTTTAGCATAACTGATTCCATTTGATGTTGCTTTAGATCGTGTCCGGTGATGGCTGCTTCAAAAATCACAATGTGCTCCTATGGATCCGTGGTGCCGTTATACTTGGGTATGTCAGAAATCTTGGACTTCTTTGGGATGGGCACCGGAGCCACATCTGATATATACGGTACTTCCCTGCCCCAATCCCCTTTAACACAGGGGGAGCTCCCTGTATCTAACTCATTCATTCGTGGATCTCCTTCTCCAGCGTGACGAGTCTTGCTAAGTCCGCCCCAGGGACTACTGGCTCAGGTTACGCCTTCTTTGTGTCTACTGCCGAAGACCCACGTACCCCGATGACTTCTGGAATATCTTACGGGCGGCCACTTGGTGCTGCATCGGATAACGAGTTTATGAGTTCCTCCATACGCTTCATCATGGTGTTGTTCGATGCCAAGACCGCGACTAAAGCTATTTCCGAAGGATATCCTTCTTCTTTGAACATTCTCCCCACCTTAGAGTAGGGGCGTATTTTTCTTTAATTAGAGTAACGCCCTTTAGGTCATACCTCATTGCTTTCCGACGAATGATTTCATTCATCCTCTTCGTTTGAGTGGTCGTCTAGGATCTTTCCATGGGCACTACTGCCTCTTCCCTCTCTTTTTGTGCCTCCAACTCGGGGTGGTTCTCCCTGTTGGCATTTCGTATATCTGTTGGTCATGACCTTTGCGGGGTCCTCCGATTGAAGGCTGCTTCCCGATACGTTGTTGGTGTGTTCAGCTATGTCTAAGAGTTGTGCAATGAGACAATTTTGTACTGATGTTCGATAGTTTCGGGTGACAAATCAGGACAACACCACAACTGTCTATCCCCACAGACGGCGCCAAACTGTTTTCCGGTGAAATTAGTTATATCCAGAAATTCAATTAGAGATTTGTACTTTAGGGTTTGAAGAAAAGTGGGTCTTATCCGATCAGGAAAATGCCTTGACGAGTTCGGTTTCAGATTATAAAACTAATGAACAAACATATAAAGTAATAAATACAGGTTAAGATTTTGAATAAGTAATGGAAATAATGAACAAGTGATTCGCCGAGTACATTTGCTCTGAGAGAGATAATATTAAGAGTACAAAGAATGAGTAATGGATCAAGAATGTGGTTTCTTCCTTCCTAAGCTTTATATATATAAGCAAAAATAAGACTATTCTATCCCCACAAGTTGTGATGATGTGATCTGATGGCGTTATCATGCCCGTGCGTGCCGCGGTGCTCTGATCTAGATAGAAGGATGTGACAGGAGTTGCGAGGAGTGAGATACAGTTGTAGAGCATTTTTGAATCATCCGTGCCTCCAGGTATGCAAACTCATTCAGAGGCATTCTAAGGATCAACCCAGGTTTATAGCTACTCCGATTCCTCAAGACACTTTGGTCAGGTTGTTGATTTTGCTTGATGGTTTTTCCCAGGGTGCATTCATCTGACTACTCTAGGTGGGTCACACACCCGAGTGTGAGAGGGACAAACTCCCGAGTTTTGTACTTTAGAGGTTCAGGCCACAGCTATGTCGGCACCCCATATTGATGTGATTCTAGCACCCAAGTTTGGTCCTCGACCTATTGTAGGAACTACTATGACCTGCGATGAGCTGAAGATATGGGATCACTTTTCCAATATGAAGCCTCCTGTATTATTTGGACAACCCGAGAAGGATACGTACGAGTTTATGGTTAGCTACCATAAGAGGCTACACACATTAGGTATCGTCGATTCATATGGGGTCTATTTCGCTACTCTTCATCTTATGGGTGATGCAAAATAATGGTGGAGGGCTTGTGTTGATTGTCGACCAGCAGGTTTGCCTCCACTGTCTTGGGTCAGGTTTTATTGGATCTTTCTAAAGAAGTATGTGCCCTTAGCTAGTGTCTGAAAAATCGTGTTAAGTTACAGAGGGTTGAGCAGAGAGGTTTGACAGTTGCTGATTACGAGACTCACTTATATGTCTTGTCGTGCTATGCAGTGTCATTGCTACCTAAAGAGGCAGATATAGTTAGATATTTTGTGAGAGGGTTGTGTATTCCCCTTCAGTTGGCTACGTTACAGTTGGTAGCCGCTGGGGATTCTTTCAAGGCAGTGGATGAGCATGCTAGGATGGTTGAGTCTGTTAGGGTCAAGCTACCCAGACATGAGTCCGATAAGAGGATGTGATGATATGGATAGTATAGTGGGTCTACTTCTCATGGGTATGGATAGTAGGGTTTATTCAAGCATACGCAGTCTAGTCGCCCAATTCAGGTAGCCATTCAGATTATATGTGATACTTCTACAGGTTAGAGCAGTTATAGTTGGGGCCAGTCTTCTAGAGGCACTCAGTTCTGTATTCTGACCGTGGTGGTCACTCAGGTTCTTCTATATCGATTCAGCAGCCCTTAATAGCCAGGACTTGTTACTGTTGTAGAGAGGTTGGATATTTTAAGATGGAGTGTCCTAGCTTAGATTGTGTGGATCCCAGACACCTAGGACCCCAGCATAGCCATCCAGGAGTAGCAGACAGTTTAATAGAGGGGGTTTCCAGTTAGGCCGTGGTGGCTATAAGACTAGTTGTGGTAGATCTTAGGCAGTTAAAGACGGGGATCGTTCAGACCACGGTGGACAATAGAGTACTCAATCCGATAAAGGACACACTCATTGTTATGCTTTCCCTGGTAGGCCAGAGGTTGAGGCATCACATGTAGTTATCACATGTATTATCTCAGTTTGTCATCGATCTGCTTCAGTGTTATTTGATTTGGTTTCTACATTCTCCTATGTGTCTGCCTACTTTTCTATTAATTTGGATATGTGGTGTGATATGCTTGATATCTCTATTCGTTTGTCTACTCTAGTCGGTGATTCTGTGGTTGTAGATCGAGTCTATCGACTTTGTGTGGTTACTTTTATGGGTTATGATACATGGATAGATTTGGTCATATTAGAGATGGTTGATTTAGATATTATCTTGGGGATGGATTGGTTATCACCGTACCACGCAATTCTGGACTATCATGCCAAGACAGTCACTTTAGCGATGCTTGGTCTTCTGAGGTTAGAGTGGAGGGGCGCTCCCAACCCTACTCCTAAGAAGATTATTTCTTCCATCCAGGTTAGAAAGTTGGTAGATAAGGCTTGTCTGGCGTACCTATCTTATACTCAGGATATGAATTTTGAGACTCCTTTCCTTGATTTAATTCCTATAGCTTGTGAGTTAGCCGAGGTCTTTCCATTGGATTTACCGGGTATGCTTCCAGATAGGGATATTAATACAAGTATTAATATAGAGCTGGGTACTCGACCCATTTCTATTCCTCCGTATCGTATGGCTCCAGCAGAACTGAGAGAGTTGAAGGAGCAGCTTCAAGATCTATTAAGTAAGGGTTTCATTCGACCTAGTGTGCCTCTTTGGGGTGCCCCTATGTTTTTCATGAAGAAGAAGGATGGTAGTATGCGTATGTGTATCGATTATAGGCAGATGCTTAAGGTCACCATCAGAAACAAGTATCCAATTCCTTGTATTGATGATCTGTTCGACCAACTTCAAGGTGCTCATAAGTTTTCAAAGATTTATTTGAGGTCCGAGTATCGTCACTTCCCAAGACGGCTTTCTGAACTCGTTATAGTCATTAAGAGTTCTTAGTGATGTTATTTGGGCCTACCAATTCCCCCGTAGCGTTCATGGATTTGATGAATGGAATGTTCAACCCTTATTTGGATTCGTTTGTGATTGCCTTCATTGATGACATTTTAATCTATTCGAAGAGTTAGGAGGACCATGAGAAACATTTGAGGATGGTTATTGGGATATTGAAAGAGAAGAAGTTGTATGCTAAATTCTCAAAATGTGAGTACTGGCTTAGTTTTGTTGCATTCTTGGGACATGCGGTGTCCAAGGATGGTATTATGGTGGATCTGAAGGAGATAGAGGCAGTCAAGGACTGGATTAGAAAAACTTTACTGATAGAGATTCAGAGCTTCGTGGGTCTTGCTAGCTACTATCATCGGTTTGTCAAGGAATTCTCTTCTATTACTTCTCATTTGACGCAGTTGACTCAGAAGGAGGTGCCTTTCTAGTGGTCTGATAAGTGTGAGGAGAGCTTTCAAAAACTCAAGTCACTTTTAACCAAAACCTTGATTTTAACCCTTCCAGGTGAGGGAAAGGACTTTACCGTATGTTGTGATGGTTTGAGGATTGGGTTAGGTTGTATATTAATCCTGAAGGGTAAGGTGATAGCTTATGCATCAAGGCAGTTAAAGGTGCATGAAAGGAATTACCCTGTTCATGACTTAGAGTTGGCGGTTGTTGTGTCTGCTTTGAAGATTTATAGGTATTACCTTTATGGAGTTCATTTTAAGGTGTTTATTGATCACCGCAGTCTTCAACATGTATTCAATCAGAGGAATTTGAATTCCAGATAGCGTCGGCGGATAGAGTTGCTAAAAGGTTCTAACATGACCATTTTGTACCATACAAACAATGTCAATATGGTGGCAGATTCCTTAAGCCGAAATGTAGTCAGTATGAGGAGTTTAGCTCGCTTAATTATTTATGAGCATCCTTTTGCATTGGAGGTTTAGTCCGTAGCCAATAGTTTCACGAGACTTGATATTTCGAATCCATGTAGGATTTCAGCTTGTGTTGAGGTGAGGTCGTCTCTTTTAGAGCAGATCAAGACTCACCAATATGATGATGTGAAGTTATGAAAAATTAGGGGGGGAAATGATGAATGGTGAAGCCAAGGAGGCTATAATTGATCGTGAGGTGGTCTTGAGGATCAAGGGGAGAGTATGTGTTCCTCATATTGAAGATTTGATGAGATTGATTATGGATGAGGCTCACCGCTCTAGGTATTCGATTCATCCAAGTGCTACAATGATCTACCTGACTTGAAGCAGCACTATTGGTGGGGTAGGATGAAGAGAGACATTGTTGAGTTTGTGTCTCGATGTTAGAATTGTCTGCAAGTTAAGTATGAGCACCAGCGACCCGGTGGTTTGTCTCAGAGGATGCCCATTCTTGAGTGGAAGTGGAAGAGGATTTCCATGGATTTTTTTATTGGGTTGCTCAAGAATTTTGTCAAGTTTGATGTTATTTGGGTCATTGTTGATTGGTTGACCAAGTCCGCGCATTTCATTCCGATCTAGACGACTTACAATTCTGAGAAGTTAGATAAGATTTATATTTGTGAGATATTTTGTCTTCATGGTGTCCCTATTTCTATCATTTTAAACCGGGGTACTTAGTTTACCTCCCATTTCTGGCGGACTGTGCAAAAAGAGTTGGGTACTCGCTTGTATCTTAATACAATATTTCACTCTTAAATGGATGGTCAGTCTGAGCAGACCATTCAGGTTTTGGAGGTTATATTATGAGCCTATGTGATTAATTTTGGTGGTCATTGGGACAAATTCTTACCATTGGCAGAGTTTGTGTACAACAATAGATATCTATGGTAGGAGGTGTCGTTATCTGATTGGGTGTTTGGATGCTTTTGAGGTTCGACCATGGGGTATCGATTTGTTGAGAGATTCCGTAGAGAAGGTGAAGGTGATCCAGGATAAGCTCTTGGCAGCTCAGAGTAGACAAAAGGTGTATGCGAACTAGAAGGTCCGAGATATTGAGTTTATGATTTGTGACATAATTCAATTGAAGGTCTAGCCTATGAAGGGCGTGATGAGATTCGGCAAGAGAGGAAAGTCAAGTTCGAGGTATATTGGACCTTTTGAGATTCTTCAGAGGGTTGAAGAGGTGGCAGATGAGTTGGCTTTCCCACCAGGTCTTTCGAGTGTCCATCCGGTCTTCTATGTGTCTATGTTGAAGAAGCACCATGCCGACAATTCTAATATTATCTAGTAGAACTCTGTATTTCTTGATCAGAATTTGGAGTTCGATGAGGTTCCTATAGCTATTTTGTATAAGCAGGTGAGGAAGTTGAGGTCTAATAAGATAGCTTATGTGAAGGTGCAATGGAAGTATCATCCTGTTGAGGAGGTGACTTGGGAGATAGAGTCAGACATGTAGAGCAGATACCCTGACTTGTTTACTACTTCTGGTACATTTCCCTTTTTCCTTTCTCTCCGTCCGAGGACATACATTTATTTAATTGGTATCTGAAGTAACGACCTTTCCAGTCATTTTAGGAAAAAGACCTTTATTTGATTATTTTACTCTTTTCATAGACTCTATGTGGGGTTTGTGATGCGCAGAGATGGGTGGCACAGATCCTGAGGTTTATTTACGCGAGTTTTGGAAAAAAAAACCCAAATTTAGAATCTCGAAGTTGATTAGTTTGACTCATAATTGACTTTTGAGTATATGGGTTTGTTTTTGGATTTCGTTGCTTCTCGTAGTTCCGGAGGATCATTTATGACTTAGTCGAGTCATCGGTTTGCTTCCCGAGGCAATTGGATATACTTTGTAGCCTTATTTGTGAAATCATTAAATTTGGTTGTTTTGGGAAATTCTTTAGAAAAGCATGTCTTAGATCGGTTATATGAGAAATTTGAGGGCGCGAGCGAGTTCGTAGCACTTTTTATCTTGGGCGAGCATGTCTGGTTTGTGTTCGGGGTGTCTCGAGTGTATTGCGGATGTTTGGTGGGAGTTTTGGAGTATTTTGTAGCCGATGGTGTCTGGTGTTTGCACCAACAGCTGGTGTTCCGCGGATATTGTTCCACTTCTGCGCTGAGGTGAGGTTAATATGAATTAGTTTACTTTGATATTGTGAATAAGGATTGAGTTATATTAGATGATCATGTTGTAGTGCTTAATTTGAAGACGGAAACACTTTTCAATTTGGGGGAAAACCTAGGGTTTATAAATTAGGGCTTTTCCTAAGTCATGCAATTGAAGGTCCAATTGAGCGTAGGTTTCTTATTAACTTAGGGATATGATTACCAAGTATATGTTTAGGCTAATAGGTAGTAAAGTTTGGATTTTGACACTGTGGGCCTAGGGTTGGTTTTAGAGGTCTTGGATATGTTTAAAGGACAAAGTCCTTGTATTGTGTAATTGCTTAATATTAACGTATAATCGATGCATTTTAGACTATGACTGTTATGTGGCACTCCGGAAGGGCAAGGCTATCAGTGAGGGTTGATTTTTCGTGGCTCCTGCTCGGCCTTGAGGTAGGCTACAATTTCTTCTTATTAGACTTCGATAGAAGTACGTAATTAGTTATAAATGTTGAGGGGTATTGGGCGTTTTAGGGTCCCACCCAAGCAGTTGTAATAAACGTTTGGGTAGGTACCAGTGTTGAAATGTGATGATGGATGATTTAGGGAATCAACCTTAAGTTGATTCCGACTGTTATTGATTGGGCTTGTCGACATTATGTGGGCTGGTCACCATATTTGCCATTGTTGTGTTTATTCATCACACATGCTTTCGATATGATTTCCTCATTGTACTTGGATTATATGTTATTAATTTTCTGAAATCATGTGATATTCATCTGTTATATACTTGGTTGGATCTCATTACATCTGATTTCTTGCCTTGTATTATCGTTTGCATTCATACACACATGGTTATAATGATATTGATATGAGAGTGGTATGAAAATGTTGTGGGTCCAAGAGACCGGGAAGGTAAGAATACTTACGAGATTATTAGCAACATTGAGATGATGATGATACGCGGGGGAACGGGTTGCATGCCTGCAACAATTATTATTCTACCAAGACCTTTGTCCGTTGAGAAATTCTGGAGGAGTATATGGACTTTACGAGTCCCTCATAGGTGTGCAATTCATAGAATTTGAATGCCTATTTATTGGAGATGAAAGGTACCTGACATATGCATTCCATACATATCATACATAAATAATTTATTATCTGTTTATGGATTAAGTGTTGGATTGACTATTGATGACTTGGCTAAGTTATTGGATCAAGAAGGGTTGTTTATTGATCATTGATACTTGAGATATTGTCATTGAACTCATCTAAAATTGGGGTAATTTACACGATTATGAAACCTTATATGAACAAGTGAATTGTTGTTTCAGTGAACTACTATGTGGACAATGTGACTTATCTATGATATTGAACTGCTTAGTATAGGATTAATTGGTGTCAACTTGATATTTATCTTTATTTTGCGTATTTTCCGTCGTTGTCGGTCTATGATGCCTACGACGGTACGTTGTGTACTCATACTACACTTTGATATATACTTTTTGGATGTAGATACAACTCCTTCTACCAGCTCGGGACCTCGAGTTTGAGTCCGAGCTGGTTGATTATCAGTATTCAGGGTGAGGATGCTATCTTCGAGCATGCCTTGGATGCTCCTATCTCTTCCCTTGTTTTTTATTTTGATTCCGAGAGACATGTTCAGACAGTTCCTCTATTTAGCTTATGTTATCTTTGTTTCAGACTTGTACTCAGTCTAGTGCTCCGGTATTATTGACCAAATTTTGGGGGTTGTATAACTTACTATCATATTTCTTTCCGCATTTTATATTATGATCAGACATCTTATTTAATTATGTTGCTAATTCTGCATTTCTTTCTTATATCATGTTGAAGATATGAGAGTGGTTCGCTTACTGGTGGGAAAAATGCAGGTACCACCACGATTCCTAAAATGGGTCGTGACATTTATGTCACGACCCAAACCGGAGGGCCGCGACGGGCACCCGGACCCTACCCGCCGGGGATCACATCTACACTCTACCCTTAATCATATTTAACACGGACTGAGCTGTGATAGATTAAATAAAGTTCCAAACCAAAAGCCCCAACTTACACATTTATATACCAAGGCCGACAAGGCCATACATGACAACTAACCACAAGACACCTATCTACAAGCCTCTAAAGAGTAGAACATACCACGACTAGATCCCGACTTCGAAATAAATAGAGTCTCCGAATACCAGCTGAACCAGCAACCTACTAGTGTGAATCGTCACCCTCTCAATATGAACCTGCGTGCATAAAACGCAGCGTCCCCGACAAAAAGGGACGTCAGTACGACTGATGTGAGTATGTCAGGCATAAGAAATAACATAGCAGAGATATATCATAATCTGAAACAGAAACAGCTGAACATCAGCAAATGCCATTGAGGGCCCTAATACACATGCCTAAATGTTATGCACAATGCAGTATACATATACATCAGCCTCTTCGGGCATCTTCCTTACCATAACAGCCTCTGTGGGCATCATACCATATATTGATAAACGAATGTATGCATGATGCAAATGCGATATATATATATATATGTTAGTGTTGCGGATCGTGCAACCCGTCTTAATAAGCCGCACATGCATCACATCATCAAATCATATCACATCACATCACATCATCACTCATATTGGCCTCTTAGGGCTTTTTTGTGATAGTTTGTACCAGCTGCAGGTGGTGTGCATATATAACGCCTTTCCCTTTCCCCATATCCCCTATATATATAATATTTACCATATAGTAATGTGCATAGCACAAGTGGTCCAGGATAATATATGAATGTAATGCAAGTGAGAATGCATGAATGACAATAACACATCCTAGCCCAATATCCAGGTACCTTTGACTAATATTGTGAATATCAACATCTTTTCCGTATGCCCCAATAAGGACTTACAAACATACTTGGACATTCTTTCAACATAGGAGTCGATGACTTGATCATTCCTAACTACTGAGAGTAGAGTAATTTATGTAGCAACACGATGGTTATGTTTCACACATAGAATTATGCTAAAAGAAAGAAAGAGCCTTGCATACCATATTGTCGAAATTATCTAAGTTTGGCGAGTCCTTGTAAGCTCTATGAACGATTATCTACACCATATGAATGATTTACATCATAATCGGATCAATATACCAGAAATCACTTCATTGAGACATTCTAGCGAATACTTTGTACGCGTAGAATCTATACTTCGTCTATGTCGAAACCTATGCATATAACCACACAATCCCTTTTTTCTTACTGCTACAATGCTTAAATCAATTCAGCAATTTCACATGCAACTTCCAATTTCATATCAACAGCCCCAATAATACCTAACTACTTAGTATTCTCAATACCCATCTTAGAATTAGTAAGAGTCAGGTTCTATAATTCGTATGAACATAGGAACAAGAAGGATTACGTCGATTAGAAGTAGCAACGAAAATCATCGGAAAGTCTTTCGCTCGTACCGGATTCCGACAGACAGAACCAGAAGCACTGAAATCGACTTACTAGAGCCTCGCCGAGACTAAAAGTCTCGGCTTGATTTCTGAACCTTCAACCTTTCTTCAAGGTTTCAATTTCACTGGAAATAATGATCTAGAACACCACAGATTTCTCCCCTTTTTGGTTTTACGAAAGTTTGTCGAAAATTCCCAAATTCGATCGAGAATTCAGAGAATCCACCAACTGATATTTCCTCTTCCTGATAGAAGTGTGACCATTATTTCTCCATGGAAAGATTCCTTCAGAATCTTAAGGAGATGAAGACATTTTAATGGCTAAAAATGAATGTCTTGAAGACTTGAGAAGTTGTCAACAATTGCGTATAAGACTTAGTCATTAGGTAAAGCGTAGTACTGTAACACGTAGCGTTCCACTATTTATTGTCCCCAATTATAATTAATTAATCCCATAATTAATTAATTATGCACACAATTAAATTCCCGATCTCAATTCACTGAAATTTCGACGACTTATAAAATCCTCTTATACCTAATGTCATAATTCCTGTAATATGACACTAGTCTATATCCTCTTCGGGGATACACAATTATTATCAATACTCCCCGTCATCACACTTATTAAATCCAAAATTATTTCGGGATCATTTCCTTTTACATACTAATTTCCTTATTAGCATACGTGGGTGCAACGTAAACTTCCCAGAGTCCGGTCTACTCGCCTACGCTTATGTGTTCAACCGTTACCCGAAAGTACGGGGTGTTACATCCTCTCCCCCTTAGAAACATTCGTCCTCGAATGGGGTAACATATCTAATTCTTGTCACAATAAACATGACTTGAATCATCTCTAGGCAATTAAAATGATGACATACTTACAGAACCTAACATCTGAACAAGGCATATGAGATGGTAAGGGCCGTAGCAAAATCTCATGTTAACAAGGACTCTAATAATTAATCATATTGGTAATGGTAAATACTTTTCAAAGTTAAACAACAATAGGAAGCATACAACAAACTACAACAGAGTAGGAAGGAATAAAGACCAAAGATCATATTGAATTTCTACAAAAGATATGTTTTCCAGATTTCCACATTGAAATAAACAAGCGGGTCAACATTTCCCATTTAGAACTTTTCAGTAGGTACCAAACTATACCTACCCTTATCATGCTTATTCATTCTTTAAATCAAGAAATTCAAGTTTGACAAGTTTGTCACAATATGAGTCATGGAAACTAAATGAGATATTGGTTCATGTGCTCATGCCAGTTAACCATAAATAAGCTCAATCCAATATCTAAATCCCTATCCCTAATGCATACTCTATTGTCCACAGATGAGCAAGTTGGGACAAATTTAGATTACTGTAAAATGTCCTTTGTGCAAATAGGTAGGCAAACATGATTAAATAACAGTCTAGGTATTTAACATGGGTATACAAACAATCTCAAAGCATTAGACAATCAGAACATAATTTCAAGTTGTCACATACTCATTTATGGATCAATCTTATCCATATTAAGACCAACACAAACAGGATAGTTCCCTCACTCAGTCATACATTACACAACACATCACAATGTTTTCCTATAGTGTAGTATCTGTTTTATTCTTAAGAAAAGAACAACAACTCATCAAGAACATATACTGTAGAACATATACTGCAGCATCTAGATAAGAATGCAGCAGCTAGCAGGCAAAAATAAATTGGTCAAAATCTTGCAGTAAGTCATACCCAAAATGAGGTGTTAATGGCGCGGTACAATAGTGGTTTCAGTCAGAATGAATATCAAAATATGGCAGGAAACTTAATCCAAGGACACTATCTGTTAATGCCAATATGTAACATCAAGTTGTGACCAAATTTAGCCCAAAAATAGTATATGTTTCTCTACCAAGAATCCCAACTAGTTACATCACAATGTGTTATTTGTTTTTGGGCTTAGGTTTAGCTACTGTGGGCAGAGGGCAGTAGCAGTAGGTGATAGCAAAATAGTAGCCAAATAATGGTAACCAGTGTCATCAAAAAACAACTATCATAGCAGCAAGTATGGTAGTGAAATGCCTAAAAAAACAAGTATATGCAGCAACCAGTCCAATGTAACAATGTCCAACATAAAAGGCAGCAGCTAGTGGGAACATTTTCAACACTTTGCCTCAGATCCACACAATAGAGATAATCAGGACATATCAACTGCTGGATGACTGAAACAAGGGATAAGGTTCATGCAATATAGAGATTTAGATAGAACAAACAAGCATACTAATGGTACAACATCACTGATCCATATATATGCATATTTAGCTGGCCCTAAGAGTTGAACTTAAGCTTAACATTTCCAGATAGCTAAAACTGAACATGGCTACCAGTTATTTAATCCAAATTCAAGTTATGTATTCAACAAAAATAATAGTTAACATATGTATACAAAATGGTAGATATAACTCATGTCATTTTTTCAAGTTTTCAGGTTCATGTTTAGACAACCAGAATTACCTTCACAAAGTAATATATTGATAAGAATGAGCCATGTCTTATACAGTTTAACACTTAATCTAAATGGAAATGAAAATTCTAAGTTAAACATGATGCAAACAGTAAGAATCTAGCTGGCAACAAGTGTGATAACATTTCAGCCAATAACTCATGGTAAGGTTTGAGAATGGGCAGTAGCCCATTTATCAGAAGATGGAACATAGACAACAACAATCAGCCCACTCAAAAGCAGTAGCAACTCCCCTTTTTGAAACAACAACCACATAGCCTTAAGGCTAACAACCACAAATGAGACAGAAATGCAACAATTATTTACACTAAAGCACAATAGATCAGCAGCCTATTTAACACAACATGGCAGCTCAACAAGTGCAATATGTGCAGCAAAACAACAGTAGTAAATAACAACAATTTATCTCAAGTTACAACAACTCAGGGAAATATAACAACATATAGCAGCAAATAGTAGTAAAACAACAACCATAACTCAAAGTGTATAAGATCATTTCTCAAAGTGCAGTATTTTGAGGACCACACAAGTGCATTTATGCATAGCATGTCTTAAAGAAAGAGATGAAATACACAACCTAGACAAAGTAGTACTTCAACATATAAAAGACTATTCTTATCATGGTTCTTATACAATTATACACAGATCACACACTTTAATCAACATGTTATCATGTTTTAATTTGACAAATATCAGGCCAAACCTAACAGAATCTTTAAACATAAACTAAGATCTCTTAAGACTATCTACACTGGAGACACATCCAGAGGCAGGACAATTAGTTGACATAGCTGGCATATAATAAACACAATCAACTTTCATATTCAAGTTCCATAGCTATTTAAGTACTTCACAACTTAAATCATATTCCAACACATGCTGTTTCTAGATTCAGAACCTGATCTAAGCTCACACATCTCGCTGTTGGTATTCAACTCTAAGTGAGGATATAAACAAATCACTAAACACATGTTCAAATCTCCATAGCCTTCATGACCCCAGTCCATACTTGATATTCATTTTTAGACAGTTTATAACTAGATGCAAACATATGTTAGGGACTGATTTAGGTGTGACATGATTAGGATGATCATAAGGTAAGTTGTAAGTCAATTATTTAGCAATTTATAACCCCAGGCACACCAAAAATTACCAAAAAGGTAAAACTAACCAAAGAATACATATATATATTAGACTCAGTTTAATCCCAGACTTACAAAAATACAGATTTCATATACACATCAGTAAGGATTCAAATCTTAGGTATATTCCACACCCCTCATTAACCACAGTGTACATAATCAGGCCAAGCAACATATATCGTTGTACCTTTTAGCTAATCAAGTCCTAAATCATATCAATAATACCACATCATTGCATACAAGCCTACTGAATATCTTAACAACTAGATTACTTAAACAGATTAATCAAACACCTAGCCTAAACATGTTTGGTCTGTAATAAGACTTAACTACAACATCTCAAGCAAGCATACAATACCTTTAAAGGCTACATACCAACAGTCCATCCAACAAAACCAATCAGACACACATGAGGCTTCTATTAACTTCTCAGGTCATATACACATATTCCTTTTATGCAGATATAAGCATACCAGCGAATAATCACAACTAACGTGCTTCCCATCATTTATAAGTCACATGAAACCATATCCATATTCTTCACAACCCTAAGTTGTACATCAATCTTATCAATCCACATACAAATCCATATATATATTTTTTGATTAATCCAAACATATAACCATAGCAAACATTACGCTTTCCAGGCTTACCTTATCTCTTCCATATATGAGTGAGGCAACTTCTCATAATCTCAAAACGTTTTACATCATACTGCCCTTCTGGCGTATTCGTCTGGTAGAAGTCACTCACTTACTAGATACAAATATGAACTAATCGAAGTCTTTTTGGTAATCAACATTACCGAAATAGTAATAGGCTCGAGTTAAACTCGAATTCTTAAGACTCAAGTCTACTACACAATCTATGATATGAAAGAATGGAAACAATTCTAAATGTCATGTAGCCTCTTGTTTATAAGTGTGGCACGCAACACACCCATAACACTCTACTAGACACGGCTTGTAGACTCTCTAGGACAGATATGCTTTGACACCAAATTTGTCACGACCCAAATCGGAGGGCCGCGACGGGCACCCGGACCCTACCCGCCGAGCACCACATCTACACTCTACCCTTAATCATATTTAACACAGACTGAGCCGTGATAGATTAAATAAAGTTCCAACCCAAAAGCCACAACTTACACATTTATATACCAAGGCCGACAAGGCCATACATGACAACTAACCATAGGACACCTATCTACAAGCCTCTAAAGAGTAGAACATACCACAATAGATCGCGACTCCGAAACAAATAGAGTGCTCCGAATACCAGCTGAACCAGCAACCTACTAGTGTGAACCATCACCCTCTCAATATGAACCTGTGGGCATAAAACACAGCGTCCCCCGACAAAAAGGGACGTCAGTATGACTGATGTACTGAGTATGTCAGGCATAAGAAATAACATAGCAGATATATATCATAATGTGAAATAGAAATAGCTGAACATCAGCAAATGCCTTTGAGGGCCCTAATACACATGCCTAAATGTTATGCATAATGCAGTATACATATACATCAGCCTCTTCGTGCATCTTCCTTACCATAACAGTCTCTATGGGCATCATACCATGTATTGATAAATGAATGTATGCATGATGAAAATGCGGTATATATATATATATATATATATATGTTAGTATTGCGGATCGTGCAACCCATCCCAATATATTTTAGTGTTGCAGATCGTGCAACCCATCCTAATATATATTAGTGTTTTGGATCGTGCAACCTGTCCCAATAAGCCACACAAGCATCACATCATCACATGACATCACATCACATCATCACATCATATTGGCCTCTTAGGGCTCTTTTGTGATAGTCTGTACTAGCTGCAGGTGGTGTGCGTATATAACACCTTTCCCTTTCCCCATATCCCATATATATATAATATTTACCATATAGTAATGTGCATAGCACAAGTGGTCCAGGGTAATATATGAATGCAATGCAAGTGATAATGCATGAATGACAATAACACATCCTGGCCCAATATCCAGGTACCTTTGACTAATACTGTGAATATCAACATCTTTTCCGTATGCCCGAATAAGGACTTACAAACATACTTGGACATTCTTTCAACATAGAAGTCGATGACTTGATCATTCCTAACTACTGAGAGTAGAGTAATTTATGTAGCAACACGATGGTTATGTTTCGCACATAGAATTATGCCAAAAGAAAGAAAGAGCCTTGCATACCTTGTTGTCGAATTATCTATGTTCTACGGGTCCTTGTAAGCTCTATGAACGATTATCTACACCATACAAACGATTTACATCATAATTGGATCAATATACCAGAAATCGCTTCATTGAGACATTCTAGCGAATACTTTGTACGCGTAGAATCTATACTTCTTCTATGTCGAAACCTATGCATATAACCACACAATTAACCCTTCTATCCCCCCTTTTCTTACGGCTAATGCTTAAAATAGTTCAGTAATTTCACATGCAACTTCCAATTTCATATTAACAGCCCCAATAATACCTAACTACTTAGTATTCTCAATACCCATCTTAGAACTAGTAAGAGTCAGGTTATATAATTCGTATGAACTTAGGAACAAGAAGGATTACCTCGATTAGAAGTAGCAATGAAAATCATCGGAAAGCATTTCGCTCGTACCGGATTCCGACAGACAGAACCAGAAGCACTGAAATCAACTTGCTAGAGCCTCGCCGAGACTAAAAGTCTCGGTTTGATTTCTGAACCTTCAACCTTTCTTCAAGGTTTCAATTTCAGTGGAAATAATGATCTAGAACACCACAGATTTCTCCCCTTTTTGGTTTTACAAAAGTTTGTGGAAAATTCCCAAATTCGACCGAGAATTCAGAGAATCCACCAACTGAGATTTCCTCTTCCTGATAGAAGTGTGACCATTATTTCTCCATGGAAAGATTCCTTCAGAATCTTAAGGAGATGAAGACATTTTAATGGCTAAAAATGAATGTCTTGAAGACTTGAGAAGTTGTCAACAATTGCGTATAAGACTTAGTCATTAGGTAAAGCGTAGTACTGTAACACGTAGCGTTCCACTATCTATTGTCCCCAATTATAATTAATTAATCCCATAATTAATTAATTATGCACACAATTAAATTCCCGATCTCAATTCACTGAAATTTCGGCGACTTATAAAATCCTCTTATACATAATGTCATAATTCCTGTAATATGACACTAGTCTATATCCTCTTCGGGGATACACAATTATTATTAATACTCCCCGTCATCGCACTTATTAAATCCAAAATTATTTCAGGATCATGTCCTTTTACATACTAATTTCCTTATTAGCATACGTGAGTGCAACCTAAACTTCCCGGAGTACGGTCTACTTGCCTACGCTTATATGTTCAATCGTTACCCAAAAGTACGGGGTGTTACAATTTACAATCCCAAATCCAGTGTCATAAGTAAGAGCTTATAAAACATAAATACAAAATCTGAAAATATCTCTATACAACTATCTTGGAATAGTAAAGGCATAAAAAAGCAAGGATAGAATAGAGACTAGTGCTGCGAATTAGCCAGAAAGCTCACCCCGAAACCTCCAATAAGCAACTTCTGAAATCATATCTCCATGTTCTCCACTGGTATACAAATCTAAATATGCGCACAAAAAGATGCAGCAAGTGTAGCATGAACACGGGGATCAACATTGTTACACCCCTTTGTTTTATGCGCGATCGAGATTATAGTTACTTAATTTGAGTTCCAGCAACCTGAGACACTTCCCGAGGGTCACCTATGACTTAAATGGATGTTTAAAAGATATATGAAAGGTTAGAGGTCAATTGAATTAAAGGAAACATATTTCGACAAAGTTTGACAAAGATTGGATGATACGCTAAACGTTTCGCATCGTGGAAGCCAATTCGCCTTGTGGATCAGGCAATAGATTGAGGCCCCCATTTCACCACCACACTGCCACCATCTGCGGTGGGAAATGCTACCTCAGATTGGGATCTGCATCGCAGATCCTCCACAGAAGCAAGGTGGTGAAAGGTGTTATTTAAGGCTAAGATTGAGGGTTCATTTATGTTATGTCATTTTCAACCTAGACAACCCTAGAATGCTCCCAAATACTCTCCAAAAGCCTTCCTATCATTGAAGAACATTTCCTTGAGCATATGAAGTGAATTCTTCCTTTGGAGATCAAGATTCACTTAGTAATCCCTCTAGTTGATGGTTGAAGGTGAAGACTTCTTGAAGCTTGGAAGAGGAGTTGTTGTGGAGGGTGTCTTAGCTACTCAAGGTAAAGTTTTACTACCGTTAAATGTTCTATAGCTTCTCTTAACATAGCTAGTTGAATTATTAGAGATAACTTGTGCGATTAAGTTAAACTCCATAGAAGAGTTGTTGTAATTCTTAGATTGTTCTTGGTTAGATCTTGAGGTGTATATGACTAGAGATTGTAAGGTGTGATAGTTGAGAATTTTGGAGTGTGTGGCTGTGATCTTGTTGATGTTGTTGTTGATAAAGGGGAATTGATAGTATTTTTATTTCCATGACAACAAAACATGAGAAGTGTGCCTTTTAAGTGTTCGACAAAATGTCATAGTGATTCAATTCTAAGTTTATTGATCCTATCTTAATCTGAACCATCTATATTGTGTAAATAATCATTCGTAGAGCATATGCGGGTTTGTGGAACATTGTTAGCTAAGTGACACAGGTATGTAAGGCTAACCTTTCTTTCAAAAGCATGAATCTGAGAAACGTATATCGATTTCCAAAAGAATCACTAAACAAAGTGTACTAACTCCATGTCTAGCTATCCCCCAATAGTTGAAACTCAATCGGGAGATGTTTCGGCTTATATTCCTACTAATGTAATTTCCATTACTGATGGACATATCTTCTTATCCACCAACCTATTCAATTTTGGAATAAGACCTGCTATTAATATGGGTGTCTTCGTTTCTAGAGTGGGGTCCGTAGCTCAAATAAAATCCATGAAACAAGTAGCTGGTAAATTAAAATTAGAACTAGCACAATTTGCAGAATTAGAAGCCTTTGCACAATTGCTTTTGATCTCGATAAAGCTACTTAAAATCAATTGGCAAGAGGTCAACGATTACGTGAATTGCTTAAACAATCCCAATTAGCTCCTCTCATGGTAGAAAATCAGATAATGACTATTTATACCAGAACAAACGACTATCTTGATTCATTAGAAGTTGGACAGGTAAGGAAATTTCTTGTTGAGCTACGTACTTACTTAAAATCTAATAAACCTCAGTTCCAAGAAATCATATCTTCTACCAAGACATTTATTGAGGAAGAAGAAGCCCTTTCGAAAGAAGCTATTCAGGAACAAATGCACCATTTTATACTTTAGGAACAAGCATAAAGAAATATTGATCACGTTTGTCTTAATCTTGATAAAAAAAGGAATTAAGCGTCTTGGATTTAAATATTCAAACAGACGTTCTTGCTATTGAAATCTAAAAATATATGGAAATAAATTGCATCCAATAGGATTTGAACCTATACCAAAGGTTTAGAAGACCTCTGTCCAATCCATTGGACAATGGACACTCTTCATTATGATTTTTCAATTTTTGTTAAAAAAAACATAAATAATTGGATGTGAAAGAATTTTTGGAATTGTATATTCAATGATGTACTAATAATAATAAAATAATTTTGATTTAATGAATAGATTCAAATAGTTAGAATAAATAGATATAGAGCGGGTAGCGGGAATCGAACCTGCATCGTTAGCTTGGAAGGATAGGGGTTATAGTCGACGTCGATTCATTATTCTTAACTTCTCTAATTCAAAACCGAACATGAAACTTTGGTTTCATTCGGTCCTTTATGGAGATGAGTCAATTTATAGATATAAGATGTGAACAAAATTCAAAAAAAAAAAAGAATTCTACACATAACGTATATGTCAGCTTTTGGTCTAAATACAAATAAAATGAATAGCTTTGTAGATGATCCTTCTAGAAGAGGGGGATTCTAACAACCTTTCTAGTTATTTCGTTCTCTGTTCTATTTAATAGGATTCTGAGAAAAAGAATTTTGTTTCCACCGAGCTAAAATAATATGTTGATGTCTCTAGTAAACCAAAGTAATCGTTTAATAGCTATTTTCTTCTCTTTCTTCTTTACAAATAAGAAATTGAAGATTTAGTTACGATTAGAAATCAAGTTTCTATCTTCATCCATGGATCCTTTATTCATACTTATTCAATTGGAAGTATTGATCCAATTCAAAAATTATATTTCGCAATTTCATAATCCAATTTTTCAACGTCTAAGTGACCTTTAGATACAAATCAAGAGAATGTGTATTTGTTCTCGAATCTATCACTGAGAGGAAAAGGATTTAATCCTTTTAAGAAATAAAGTTTTTGATCGGAATATGAATAAAACCAAAGGACCCTTTAACTATTTAAGGGATAATAGAACGAATCACAATTTTACCACTAAACTATACCCGCTACAATCCGATTATTGTATACAAATGCAACTTTTGTCGAACAGGGGAATTGGGTTAATCAAGATAGGATAAGACAGGGTCGTTAAAATCACTAAAATCATAACATAAAAATACATTGTGGAATACTCGAAAGCTTCTTTTTTTAGTCCAGCAAGTAAGGTGGTAAATATAAAATAAAAAAGCAGAAAGTGAAATGAGACTTTTTTTTAATCGAATTTTCTATTTCATATATCTTATTTTACTTTTATAAAAAAATTATAAAAATGAGAATTTTTTGTTGTTGCTTGAATATTAACTATTAGATTAAAATGAAATATTACATTTATAACAGGCATTTTGGTTTTCAAATTTGTTGGAACAAAAGAGGCCTGGTTGGGTACTGACCAGATCAGGCCATGAGAATAAGAGGGTCCTTTCAAACAAAATCAAGACAAAGAAAATAGGTCTTCTTTATTTTTCTTGATATTCTTGGCTCTTCTGAGACCTTCCTTTACTTTAGATAAAGAGATAAAAAAAATTGATGATAAAAGTTGTATATCTCTATAATATAGAAAGAAGAAAATAGAGAAAGAAAGATTCTTTCCTCTATCTTATGTGCTATCTCATGTAGTAATTATCTTTTTCAATTGGTAGAGATGGCTAAGTGGACAAAAGAGGCGGATTGCTAATCCGTTGTACGAGTTAATCGTATCGAGGGTTCGAATCCCTCTCTTTCCGTTGATGACTTGATTTTTTTTTTTCAAATTTTAAAATTCTATGTTCTTATTCTTAGTTAAATGTGTGAAATAGACCAAATCCAAAGAAAATTGGAAAATCAAGAAAGGAAAAACTTTTTTTATTTTATTCTTCACGTCCAGGAATACGCCCGGGATCATTAGATAGGAATCCAAAGATGAAGAGAGAAACAAAAAATATCACTATTATGTAAAAAAATAGTTTGAGAGTAAGCATTACACAATCTCCAAGATGATTTTTCTTGAAAAAAAGAGAATAGATCATTCAATTTTCTACCGCATATCCTAGTTTGACACCAAGCAATGAAGCTCTTTCTCTAAAATAATTTTCATAAATTCTTTTTTAATAAGTGTTTGTCATTAACTAATTTTTTTATATACAAAAGAGGAGCCTAATAAGGTCTTTCACTGGAAAGGAAAGCGTTAAAAATAAGGAAATAAGTTAAGCCGGATTTCTTGTGACTATCGAAGAATTTCAATGTTTGAATCGAGGTTTCAAACGGTAAATCTTATCTGATTTTATTTATTCTAGAATTTTTTCTCGAATAAATCATAAATTTTCTAGGATATTATTAAGGATTTCATCAAAAACTTACAGCAGGTTGCCAAACAAAGGCTAAGAGAAAAAAGAACAGAGGTATGACTGGCCTAAAAAACTACTCAAATAAAGGGTCCAATTAAGACAGATACCGATCAAAGTAAAGGTATTAAGCATAACAGACTTTTTGTTCTTAGAGATAATTACATTTTGATTGAGTTATTGATATAAGGAAAAGGAAAGTAAGTAAGGTAAATAAAAAAACCCTTCTTTTTCTTTGAATTCACCCAATCAAAAATCCTCCTTTTCTCAAAGGAGAATCGAAAAAATTATATTTTCATACAATATCTTAATTGAATTATATGTAATGATCAGTAAATTAAGTTGAATTTTATATATACACATACCAAAAACACAGCAAAATCCTAGTACCATTATAATCTATTCTATAGATATTAGGACTAGAGTTGACAAATAAACAAAACCAACAATATATTTTATTAGTATCGAATAGAAATCCAAATGGTGCGTGACCAAGTGATAAGGAAACGGGTTTTGGTCCCGCTATTCGGAGGTTCGAATCCTTCCATCCCAGAACATATATATATATTCTATGAGAATATAGATTGTTTTTTAACAATGTTCTGTTTAAAATCAAAATGTTAGCTGGAATGTGATTGTTGTTTCTTCGACGAATTGTTTTTTTTAAAAAAATTGAGTCAAGATGTGAAAGAATCCATATTCCCTATCTCGTATTCTCTACCTCCTAAATCAGGCTAATTAGATTCAATTTTTTTTGTGGATTTCTTGATTTTTCGCCAAGAGGGTTTTTTTGGTACTAATTTAATTCACTAAGTCTCTTAATTATTAATCAGTGAGTTAGGATAAAATATAAAAAAAGGAGCAAAAACTTGACTTAATCTGGACTTGTTTGGCTTTGTGTCTAGACAACTCGCATTTCGTAAAAATAAAAAAGACTAGGACACCCCCTTCTTTTCTTTTGATTTATGATGCATCAGTCCCATAGAATGGGGTATATAGGAGTTAATTAGTAATGGAAAGGCATTCATTTCAATATCTATAAACGGTGACAATTGCTTAGTCTATTTGATCGAATTGATAGATACGATACCCTCTCTATTTTTTAGATTTTAACAATCACATGAAAAAAAGAGAATAAGAATTAAAATCTTACCTTACATTAATTTTTTTTTATCCATCTCATAAAAAAATTGAATTTGTTGTTTGGTGTATTTATCTATTTTAAATCATTGAAATCCTTGGTGATTCAATTAAAAAAAGACTTATCTTTTTTCCTAAGATGATCAAAAGTTATTTTTGTTATTTGAAGAAGTATGAAAGATAAATAGTTTTAATTGTCCTTTAGATGCTGAATCTTTGCTATTTGAAGAAGTATGAAATATGACAATCTCTCCTATTGAGTGACTTGATGATGGAGAATAAAAAAGAACTCATTTATTCATCTTATTTATTATTATTTATATATAATATATATAAATTATTTATTATATATATTAATTAATATGTTAGACAAATTAATATTAGCGATGAGATCTTACTAAGACTTCTTCAGAAAAATCTTTATCCACCTATATCTATAGTATATAGATATAGAAAATACTATAGATTATGGTGTTTATACATCAGCCCAACCAATGACTATTCATGATTCCATAATTGAATCAATTCCATACCGATTCTTAGAGGAATGTTATGGTAAAACTTCATTTGAAATGATATGGTAGAAATCAACGTGCGACTTGAAGGAAACTGTTCAGGATATTTATCATTGCTTCCATTGAATTCCGTGTTCTATAACGACAAAACTTCTTATTTTATTGATCTTCGAAATCTAAAATTCGAGCATTTCCTTCAATTGGGTGGTTTTTGGAACTCTACTAAAACGAAAAAAGAAATCAAGTTTTCTTATCTCACTTAATGGATTCAATCAAGTTAAGTAAATTGTAGTTTTGCTTTCCACTTATTATTTATTGATTCTCCCATATATACTTTTTTTGTATCTATTTTATTTGGATTATATTTGTACTGTCAATTCAATACAAGTCCTTTTTTTTAATATATTTTATTGTTTTCAATTGAATTGTTTTCTTAATATTTATATTGACAATAGTGTATCAAACAAATATAATTGTGATAAATGAAGTGGATCTATTTAGTTTTATTTTATGTTTTAAATTAATTAGAAAGTGTGAATGTATTTTTTTAGATTGCTTCTTTCAATGGTTTTTGGTTGTCTTGTCTAATCTCTTTATTTCTTTTTCTTCGGATTGGATCTACACAAATTTTTCAATTTTTTCTTCGGGTTGCTAACTCAACAGAAGAGTACTCGGCTTTCAAGTGTGGCTAGTGTCTTTCATACATGCGGATGAAGTGAGGGATTTATCCATACTCTCGGTAAAGTTTGGAGGACCACGACTGATCCTGAAAGGGAATGAATGTAAAAAATTGTAGGAAATTGTTGGGTTCGTAAATCAAATAGTAAGTACAATGGGAGTTTAAAAATTTATTACCCAACAACAATCCTGGCATGACTTATACGATAATCATGTTGTATGTTCAAAATATGATAAAAGAAAAGTTACATGTTTTCGCACGCGGGATTCAACACTAAGGCATCCACGCGATTTATTTTCTCGATTGCAAGATCTAACTCCAGTGTATTTCCTATTCAAGAAAGCTAGGAAATCTTGCTTTAGGAACTGAGAAGTTATTTTTTGTCTTCATAATTATGGTGTATGTGTTGTATATATAGGAGTTTAGGACAAAACCTAAACAAATATAAAATAGGAAAACCTGAGCTCATGTTAATGTTCAGTGGACCAGTCCAGCTGGTCCACTTCACATGCCCAAAGTGGACGGCCAAGCTCCCATTTTGGGCCAGTAATTTCTGGCCCAATTGCTTCCCTGTATTTGTCCTAGTACCTATATAATATATCCAACATATTTAATTAAATCCGAAATTCAATTTGACTTAATTAAATAATTTCTATCAAATAGAAATATTCCATAATTATTATAAATTAAATATCTCGATTCTCAATTGAATATTTAATATTGTCTCAATACACTCTTAGATAGAAGAAACAATCGTATATAGTGTGACCCTATAGGCCTTCATATATCGACATTAATCTAATTAAGGTCCATACGAAACTCCTAGACTGCGTCGTATGACGAACTCAATATGTGAAGTATGTTTACATGAATCCAACAAACTTAACCTTTATGCGGAGCCATAAATTCCTTTCATTCGCGACACACTTTATTAAGCTTAGGATTTGCCAAGTGTCTATCCAAATGGATTAATCACTTTTCTCACATTTATTAGTTGACAACTAGACCATATTCTAAATATGTCTCTTGCACTGGCCAGTGACTTTAGTCAACCTAATAACATTGAGAAGTTGAGTGCTCTCTCGAATTTCCAATCGAGGAATGAATCCTATTCTTGGCTCAACTACCACCTTGATTTACATCCTGATGCACCCAACACAAGCCGTGTCTTTTCCAGAAGGAGTTTAAGCTTAGAACTTGGTCAAAGTACATCATTCTGTAAACAAGGTGTGTATTGACCTCAAGTCAAAGGACCTTTATATTCCACACGCCGATAACACTATAGACATGTATAACAAATAGTTTATCGGCAGGGTATACCAATACTTCTCCAAAGTATCCATGTGTTCATCACGAGTAACCATTACTCGTAGATGTGAGACATGCTACCTTCTCCAATAATGTGATGCAGACCACATGTTGACTTATAGCATATCATCGATATCCCATTCTCGATGATCATTAGTCGAGGCTATTTTGAGAGTTACGTTCTATAATTAATATCTCACTGTATTAATGACAACATAAGCTCAAGGGATACACATATATGAATAATTGCAAACAATCAAACAATAATTTAATAATTGCAAATGCCATAAATATTAATCTCATTAATAATACGAATGTGTTCAAGTACATTTTTGTCCCTAATGTATATTGTCTCTAGGACATACATACTTTCAATCTCCCACTTGGCCTAGAGCCAATCTCCAATGTATCTAATACCCATGTTTTCGAAATGACCATTATGCTTATCTAAGCTTAATGGTTTAGTAAATGGGTCAGCTAGATTATCATCTGTGGGAATATAGTCTAGATCTATTTCTTTAGATTCTACCATCTCTATGAGTATGTAGTATTTCCTCTATACATGCTTATTTCTGTTTGTTGATCTTGGTTCCTTAGCTTGCGCAATCGCACCAGTGTTGTCACAATATATCGTTATTGGATGACTGACACTTGGAACAACCCCTAGTTCTTTTAAGAACTCAGATATCGAGACAAATTCTTTACCAGCTTCCGATCCAGCAATGTACCCGGCTTCATTCATCGAATCAGCAATGGTTTCTTTCTTGGAACTTTTCCAACTTACTGCTCCACTATTGAAAATGAAGGCATATTCAGACTGTGACTTGAAGTCATCAAGATCTATTTGGAGGCTAGCATCAGTGTACCTAGTAGAGACTATATTCTCTTGCACACCATAGACTAAGAAATATTCTTTAGTTCGTCTAAGATACTTAAGAATATTCTTGACTACTTTCCAGTATTCTTCCCCATGATTCTGCTGGAATTTGCAAGTCATGCTAAGTGCAAAGGCCACATCTGGCCTAGTGCAGGTCATAACATACATGATTGATCCTATAGCTGAAGCATATGGGATCCTCTTCATGCGTTCAAGTTTTGTAACAGTAGAAAGACTATCCTTCTTAGATAACTTGATGCCTTGACCCATAGGAAGACCTCCTCTCTTGGAGTTTTCCATTGAGCAACGTCTTTGCACTTTGTCTATGTATGTAGACTGTGACAACCCTAACAATCTATTAGGTCTATCTCTGTAGATCCTAATTCCAAGAATGTAGCAGGCTTCACCTAAGTCCTTCATTATGAAGGTGCTGGACAACCATTCCTTCACTGATTGCATAAGGGACTTATCGTTTCCCATTATTAATATGTCATCTACATATATGATAATGAAAACAATACTCCCTTCCTTGTGTTTACTATAAATGCATGGATCCTCCTTGCTTCTGACAAAGTCAAATGATTTGATAGCTTTGTCAAAGCAAATATTCCAACTCCTTGAGGCTTGCTTAATTCCATAAATGTACTTTTGTAGTTTGCATACTGCTTTGGGTTTAGACTTAGATGTAAAACCTTCAGGTTGTATCATATACACTTCCTCAGTTAGATTTCCATTGAGGAAAGCGGTCTTAACATCCATCTACTAAATCTTATAATCATAGTATGCAGCTATTGCAAGCAAAATCCTAATGGACTTAATCTTTGCAACTGGCGAAAAGGTTTCATCATAATCGACCCCAGGCCTCTGATTGTAACCTTTTCCTACCAACCTAGCCTTGTAGGTTTGCACCTTGCCAAATGCATCAATCTTCTTCTTGAAGACCCATTTGCATCATATGGGTCTAACCTCAGTTGGCAAATCAACCAAGTTCCAAACTTGATTGGCATACATTGAGTCCATTTCAGATTTCATGGCTTCTTTCCATCTTTGCGAGTCAATGTCTAACATAGCCCCACTGTAGGTTGTAGGCTCATTATCATCAGAAATATCTATCTCATTTTGACTTTCAACAAGAAGTTAAGTCTTTTAGGCTGACAATGAGTCCTAGTGGACCTACGGAGTTGGTTATTTTGCGTTTCTATGGTTCTTGTATTCTGATCATGAAAAGGTTCTTGTGTGTTTCCACTACTATGAGAGTTTTCAGGAATATCATCTACATGTGTTTCCTGAATGGAAGGATGTACAACCATTGTATCATCTTCCATTAGTTGTGTATGAGAATCTTGCATTTCTGCATCAATCCTTACATCACTTCCACTGGCTGAAGGTTGTACTCTAAGTAATACACCTTCACCAAATACTCCCACTGAATTCTTATCTAGGTCATTCGACAAAGATTCAACCTCTATGTTGCTTTGTAGTTCTTGAATTTCTTCAAGTTCTATCTTATTGTAACTCTGTTCCTTATAGACATAGTCTTCCTTAAGGAAAGTTGCATTTCTAGAAACAATGACTTTATGTTCTCTAGGAATATAGAAATAGTATTCTCTCGTTTCCTTAGGATATCCCACAAAGTAACATTTCTCACTTTTAGATTCTAACTTGTCAGTAAGCATCTTCTTTACATATGCAAGGCAACCCAAGGCTCGCATATGTGTAAGAGCAGGCTTCTTGCCATGTCATATCTCATATGGCGTTTTCTCTACCGACTTTGAAGGAACTCTATTCAGAATATAGATTGAGTTTTGTAAAGCATAGCCCCAAAGGTATGTTGGAAAAGCTGAAAAAATCATTATGGATCTAACCATATCCAATAAGGTTCGATTTCTCCTTTCAGCAACGCCATTCATTTGTGGTGTTCCAGGAGGTGTCCATTCTGATTGGACTCCATGAAGTTTCAAGTAATCTAAAAATTCTCTACTCAAGTATTCACCTCCTCGATCTGATCGAAGAGTCTTGATACTCTTTTCAAGTTGTTTCTATTCCAACTTATACTCCTTGAATTTCTCAAAGGCTTCGGACTTGTGCTTCATAAGATGCACATATCCGAACCTTGTGAAATCATTTGTAAAAGGTATGAAGTAAGGAAAACCTTCCTTAGCTTGAGTGGAAAATGGCCCACATACATATGTATGGACCAACTCAAGTGCCTCTTTGTCTCGCACACCTTTCCCAGAAAGTGATTTGTTGGTCATCTTTCCTCTCAATCAAGATTCACAGTCACTAGAGGACTCTAAGTCAAATGGTTCCAGGTAGTCTAACTTTTTAAATCTTTCTATCATTGATTCATTGATATGAACAAGTCTACAATGCCATAAGTAGGTGGGATTTCTTGGATTACTTATTTTAGCTCATTTGTTTTGCACATTGAGAATTTCACGATTACAATTGAAAATATATAAACCATTCACAAGTGGAGCATTTCCACAAACAATACCATTAAAAGATAGTATATAACTTCCATTAGCAATATATGAGGAAAAACCGCCAATGTCTAACATTGGAATGGAAATAATATTCCTTGTAATCGAGGGAACAAAATAACAATTATTAAGTTCTAATGTAAAACCCAAAGGTAAATTTAATCTATAAGTTTCCACACTCTCAGCATCAACTCGTGCTCCATTTCCAATGCGTAGGTCCACCTCTCATAGTCTAACCTTTCTGTTGTCCATTAGCCACAGGATGTATCCAATACCCAGCAATGAGAGTTACTTATAGACATATTAATCTCAATGACAAACATACCTTGTCTAGCAGGTCCAGAAGCACCTAGTGCCTTGTCTCCTCCTGGAAAGGTGCAATCTTTCTTCCAATGCCCCTTCTGCTTGCAGTTGAGGCATACGTCCCTGGCCAACCTAGACTTCTTCTAAACACCTCCTTTAGGTTTCAAGACTGTGGGTTTGGCACTAGCCTTACCCTTATTCTTCTTGTTCTTACCTTTAGGTTTGAACCTAGTAGATGAGCCCACAATGAGCACAGTATTCCCCTTTGAAGCAGATGATTCATAAGTCTTTAGCATATTGTGAAGTTCTGGAAGATTCTCCTTAGTTCCATTCATGTTGAAGTTCACAATGAATTTTTCAAACGAACCAGGAAGCGAATTCAAAATCAGGTTAACAGACACATTCTGGGGCAGCTTCGTTCCAGTCGAAGCCAACCTTTTTGTCAACCTAATCATCTTCAGAACATGACCAGACACTTGGCCCCCATCCTTCCGCTTATATTTGAAGAGGTCTCTCAACAGCTCATACTCCATAGTCTGAGATTGTGAATCATAAAGACTCATCAAATGTTCTAGCATCTCATAGGGGCCCATGTTCTCATGCCGCCTCTGTAACTCTACAGTCATGGAAGACAACATGAGACACTGTGCCGAGGTAGCATTATCCAAATGGTTCTAATAAGCAACCTTGTCAAACAAAGCATACTCAAAAGACTTTTCATCAGGGACTTTTGGAACAGTTGTGTCTAACACATACTCAATTTTCTCTTGTCTTAGTACCAAACGCAAATTACGCAACCAGTCCAGAAAATTAGCTCCAGTCAACTTATTAGTCTCAACCAAGTATTTCAATGACAAATTTGACATTTTAAATAATCTGAAGAAACAGATAGACTGAAATTGAAATCAAATATAATTTCTATGAACATATTCGTTAACTAATTAACATGGCCTTTACTTTAATTAACTCCCATTATTTTAACATATTCTACGACCCCAAGGAAGAATACAGACTCATATCAAATATGATCATAATGGGCCAAGATCCAAGTTTATAATGTCTCTGCGTTTGCTAGGGCTGATAACTTCAATAGTACAACCTGGTAGGTCTCCAAACCAATTACAAATAATTTGAAACTCTTGGTTCGACCGACTATTCTAAACAATCGATCTGCGCCCTTAGATTATTCTGATGCTAGGGCGTCAAGACATAACTAAGTAAGTCAACCCCGTTACACGACTGTAATCGAGCATCTAAGCAAGTTTGGCCTTGTAGAGCAAACGCTAGAGCGTCAATACTCACAAAGGTTTCTCACTCGCTACTGTAAACACATGCATCTATGAAGAGTCTGAGTCCTCGTAGACATAGAGAAAACACTAGGGTGTAAATACTCTTATAGCCGAAAAGGATTTTGCACTCATTCAATTATAATGGATGGCGCGTGGATTCCAAATCAGACTTATATTAAATTGGCGAATATTTTAATCGGGGTTTTATCAAGATCCTTAGTACACGTGCTAGATCAAATAGAGCACATATTGGGCGCCGCCTACCCAAACATGATTTAATGCGGTCCGACAAATACTGGGCGCCTACCCAAATATGATTTAATGCGGTCCGACAAATACTGGGTGCCGCCTACCCAGACATATATATGCGGGCTCTATACTAATTATTTATAATGACAATTAATTAAACAATTAGGAGAAATAATTAATTTATAAGCACATTATCAAATAATATGCTAAAATAACATTAATCATGGGTTAATTAATTTGTTTCAGCTTAGAAAATATTTAAATTCCAAATTTAAAACTCAATTTTAAATTTTTGGAATTTTCTGCTCATCCAAATAGTCCCTTAATAATTTAGAAATTTAATTTAATTTTTAGGGGTTTTTCTGCAATTTTCAGAACCTTAAAATAAATACGGATTCGCCCAGGGACCAAATCTGCTTTTCAAAAATTTACGGATCTGCCCTAGGGACCAAATCTGCTTTTCAAAAATTTATGAATTTGCCCTAGGGACCAAATCTGTTTATTTTAAAACCTTTTAACATTCCAGAAAATTTCCAGCGACCAAATTGCAATTCCAAAAACTTCTAAAATTTTCAGATTTTCCCCAAGGGTAAATTGCAATTTTGGTAACCCTAATTTAATTTCAAATAGGTCCTTGAACTATTTCAAATTTTCAAAATCAATTCCAACCCCAAATCTAATTTGGGATTCGGATTTTGGGGCGAAATTGACGAAATCCAACACCATTGGTCAACGGTCCATGTCGGACCGAACAGACCGGTGGTTTCAATTCCCGGTTTGGTGGCCACGACGGTCGAAAATCGAGCTGCCGCCGACTGTTTCCAAAACAGTCGACAGTGGCCCCTTTCCGATGGCTTTCGCCGTGTAACACCACCACCGTTCGATTCCTCTCGTCGATACAATCACGGTGGTGGTATTACTTCACCATTTCTATGCTCGAGGTAACCGGAAACAGGCCCACCGTTAGCGGCCTTTCTGACATCTACGCCGCATCCCGTCACCTCTCAACACCTTTATCGACCATCTTATGAAGTGGATTTCTTGATAATAGTGGAGACGGTGGTAGAACAACGTCGAATCACCAGAATAAACCTTTGGAAGCCATCTTGCCGAGAGCGGAACAAATGGTCGTCGTCGCCATTGTTCCAATTTCTGCCTTTTTTTTCAAAAATTAATTTAATAAATCGAAACAACTATTTTTCCCACGTAATCGTTATTATGGATTATCGTATAATCATTTAAACAAACCTGGGCTCTGATACCACTATTGGAATTGTTGGGTTCGTAAAACAAATAGTAAGCACAACGGGAGTTTAAAAATATATTACCCAACAACAATCCTGGCATGACTTATCCGAAAATCATGTTGTATGTTCAAAACATGATAAAAGAAAAGTTATATGTTTTCGTATGCGGGATTCAACACTAAGGTATCCACGCGATTTGTTTTCTCGGTTGCAATATCTAACTACAGTGTATTTTCTATTCAAGAAAGCTAGGAAATCTTGCTTTAGGAACTGAGAAGTTATTTTCTGTCTTCATAATTATGGTGTATGTGTTGTATATATAGGAGTTTAGGACAAAACCTAAACAGATATAAAATAGGAAAACCTGAGCTCATGTGAATGTTCAGTGGACCAGCCCAACTGGTCCACTTCACATGCCCAAAGTGGACGGCCAAGCTCCCATTTTGAGCCAGTAATTTCTGGCCCAATTACTTCCCTGTATTTGTCTGAGTACTCATATAATATATCCAACACATTTAATTAAATCCGAAATCCAATTCGACTTAATTAAATAATTTCTATCAAATAGAAATATTCCATAATTATTATAAATTAAATATCTCGATTCTCAATCGAATATTTAATAATGTCTCAATACAATCTTAGACTGAAGAAACAATCGCATATAGTGTGACCCTATAGGCCTTCACATATCGACATTAATCTAATTAAGGTCCATACGAAACTCCTAGACCGTGACGTATGACGAACTCAATATGTGAAGTACGTTTACATGAATCAAGCAAACTTAACCTTTATGCGGAACCATAAATTCCTTTCATTCGCGACACACTCTATTAAGATTAGGATTTGCCAAGTGTCTATCCAAATGTCTTAATCACTTTATCTCACACTTATTAGTTGATAACTAGACTATATTCTAAATATTTCTCTTGCACTGGCCAGTGACTTTAGTCAACCTAATAACATTGATAAGTTGAGTGCTCTCTCGAATTTCCAATCGAGGAATGAATCCTATTCTTGGCTCAACTACCACCTTGATTTACATCCTGATGCACCCAACACAAGCCGTATTTTTTGCAGAAGGAGTTTAAGCTTAGAACTTGGTCAAAGTACATCATTCTGTAAACAAGGTGTGTATTGACTTCAAGTCAAAGGACCTTTATATTCCATACGGCGATAACACTATAGACATGTATAACAAATAGTTTATCGGCAGTGTATACCAATACTTCTCCAAAGTATCCATGTGTCCATCACGAGTAACCATTACTCGTAGTTGTGAGACATGATACATTCTCCAAAATGTGATGCAGACCACATATCGACTTATAGCATATCATCGATATCTCATTCTAGATGATCATTAGTCGAGGCTATTTTGAGAGTTAAGTTCTATCATAATATCTCACTGTATTAATGACAACGTAAGCTCAAAGGATGCACATAGATGAATAATTGCAAACAATCAAAAAATAATTTAATAATTGCAAATGTCATAATTATTAATCTCATTAATAATACGAATGTGTTCAAGTACATTTTTGTCCCTAATGTAGATTGTCTCTAGGACATACATACTCTCAATAGCATGTCGTATCAACGTAAAGTTCTGAATTTTTTTAATTATTCCTAGATGGGTATAAAACAATGTTAGAATTCTTGGAACGGAACAAAATAAAGTTGAGTTGAATGAATAAATGGATAGGGCTGCGGCTTCAATTAAATTATAGGGAAAGAAAAATCAACAAGCTTTTGTTCTTAATTTGAATGATTCTCGATCTAATTAGACATTAAAAATTTATTAGTGCCTAATGCGGGAAGGGTTTCTTGACCCATGAGTGGATTCACAATTTTTTAATGAATCCTAACTATTACCATTTTCTATTATGGAGATGTGTGTAGAAGAAACAGTATATTGATAAGGAAAGTTTTTTCCGAAGTCAAAAGAGCGATTAGGTTGAAAAAACAAAGGATTTGTAACCATCTTATTATCCTATAACACTATAACATAGACCAATTAAATGAAACGAAAAAAAGAGATGATATAGAATGTGCTGAGAAGTTTACCTGTATCCAAGGTATCTATTCTTACTCAGGGTATCTATTCTTACTATAATACTTTGTTTTAACTGTATCGCACTATGTATCATTTGATAACCCTAAAAATCTTCCATCGTTGGTTCAAATCGAATTTCAAATGGTAGAAATCCAAATATATTTACATCCAGATAGCTTGCAACAACACAACATCCTATATCAATTTATCTTTAACGAGTATATTTATGCACTTGCTCATGATATTGATTTAAATAGAAATAGGTTGATTTTGTTGGAAAATCCAGGTTATAACAATCAATTTAGTTTCCTAATTATGAAACGTTTAATTACTCGAATGCATCAACAGAATCATTTTCTTATTTCTACTAATGATTCTAACAAAAATACATTTTTGGGGTGCTACAAGAGTTTTTATTCTCAAATGATATTAGAGAGATTTACATTTATTGTGGAAATTCCATTTTCTCTACGATTAATATCTTCTTTATCTCCTTTCAAGGAAAAAAGATTTTCGAATCTCATAATTTACGATCAATTCATTCAACATTTCCTTTTTTAGAGGATAATTTTTCACATCTAAATTATGTATTAGATATACTAATACCCTACCCCGCTCATATGAAAATCTTGGTTTAAACTCTTCGCTATTGGGTAAAAGATGCCTCTTCTTTACATTTATTACGATTCTTTCTCCACGAATATTGGAATTTGAATAGTCTTATTACTTCAAAGAAGCCCGCTTACTCCTTCTAAAAAAAAATCAAATATTCTTCTTCTTCTTATATAATTCTTATGTACATGAATGTGAATCCAATTTCGTCTTTCTACGGAACCAATCTTCTCATTTACGATCAACATCTTTTGGAGCCCTTCTTGAACGAATATATTTCTATGAAAAAATAGAACGCTTGTAGAAGTCTTTGCTAAGGATTTGCAGGTTACCCTATGGTTATTCAAGGATCCTTTCATGCATTATATTAGGTATCAGGAAAATCAATTCTGGTTTTAAAAGGGACGTTTTTTATGAATAAATGAAAATTTTACCTTGTCAATTTTTGGCAATGTCATTTTCTCTGTGTTTTCACACAGGAAGGATCCATATAAACCAATTATCCAACCATTCCTGTGCCTTTATGGGTTATCTTTCAAGTGTGCGATTAAATCATTCAATGGTACGTAATCAAATGTTAGAAAATTCATTTCTAATCAATAATGCAATTAAGAAGTTTGATACCCTTGTTCCAATTATTCCTTTGATTGGATCATTAGCTAAAGAAAATTTTTATACCGTATTAGGGCATCCCATTAGTAAATCGGTTTGGTCCGATTTATCAGATTCTAATATTATTGACCGATTTTGGAGTATATGCAAAAATGTTTTTCATTATTATAGTGGATCTTCCAAGAAA
This sequence comes from Anisodus tanguticus, assembly GCA_034509755.1. Classification (NCBI taxonomy): domain Eukaryota; kingdom Viridiplantae; phylum Streptophyta; class Magnoliopsida; order Solanales; family Solanaceae; genus Anisodus; species Anisodus tanguticus. The sequence continues at coordinate 28,326,369 of CM067550.1, read as the reverse complement.
AAGACTTTATATCGAATAAAGTATATACTTTGACTTTCTTGTGCTAGAACTTTAGCGTGGAAACATAAAAGTATTGTACTCACCTTTTTTAAAAGATCGGGCTCGGAATTATTGGAAGAATTCTTAACGTCGGAAGAACAAGTTCTTTCTTTGACCTTCCCACGAGCTTATTCTAGTTTGTGGGGAGTATATAGAAGTCGGATTTGGTATTTGGATATTTTTTGTATCTATGATCTGGCGAATTATCAATGATTCATTCTAAGATTTTCTAAATGTGAAGAGATCAAAAAAATTCACTATTTATGAAATGTTAATTGTAATAGTAATAAGGGGTAAATCAACTGAGTATTCCAATTTTTAAAGTCTTTCTAATTTCTATCATAAAGGAACTAATGTATACACAAGGAAAGCTGTGTGCAATGAAAAGTGCAAGCAAAACTTGGGGAGGGATCTTTACTTATTTATTTAATTTAGGATTAACAATTTTTTATTTAACATGGAAATTATCTACTCCATCCTACTAGTTCCGGGTTCGAATCCCGGGCAACCCACTATCATATCAAAATTCTAATTCTCTGTAGAGAAGTCTGTATTTTTCCAATCAACTTCATTAAAAATTTGAATAGATCCACATACACCTTGGTTGACACGAGTATATAAGTCATGCTATACTGTTGAATAACAAGCCTTCCATTTTCTATTTTTATTTGTAGAAAACTCGTGTGCTTGGGAGTCCCTGATGATTAAATAAACCAAGATTTTACCATGACTGCAATTTTAGAGATACACGAAAGCGAAAGCCTATGGGGTCTCTTCTCTAACTGGATAACTAGCACTGGAAACCGTCTTTACATTGGATGGTTTGGTGTTTTGATGATCCATATCTTATTGATGGCAACTTCTGTATTTATTATTGCCTTCATTGTTGCTCCTCTAGTAGACATTGATGGTATACGTGAACCTGTTTCAGGGTCTCCGTAAAGAGGGATTTTAGGGTGAAACTTGGAGACACTAGATTTTTTTGATATCTAGTGGATCGCATAAGTGAGTGGTTGGTGTATTCTGCAAGCTCGCCTAGGCGATGCCTGGTTCGCAGATGCAAGCCTCAGTGTTATTGCCTTTCTCCGCATCTGCAAGGATTATTTTTGCAAACACGCATTTGCTTAAGCGAGCATCTTCCGCCGATACAAAAATGTAGATATTTAATGAGTTCCGCTTTAGTGGATGGTTGGTTCGCCGAAGCGTGTCCGCGGAAGCGGACATTACTAAATCAGAAAACCATTTTTATTTCCCCACAATCCCATGTCTAACCACACTTTCCCAAAACATTTTCTTAAGCAAATAACCTCGGTAGAGGGGGTTTTGAATATATTTAGAAAGGATTTCTTGGGGATAAGATTATTTAACTTCATTTTTTATTATTTAAGTTCTATTGTAATGAGTTTAATGATGGTAACTTGGTGAAAAAGAAGGGGTTTAAATATTGAAACTCTAGATTTTGACAACTTGATTTCTTCAATTAAAGATAGGATTTTTTAGATGATTCTCTTATTTAATCATATAGTGTTGATGGGAAACGAATATTAAGTTTAATGTTGGGATTTTAAACTAGTTTCCTAAATGGATTGGTAAATGGGTTTTCCCATAAAAGATATGGGGCTTTTTTGTTAAATTGATGAAATTGATGTAAGCTTGGGTTGATTATTAGTATTTTGGATCTTGGAAACTTTGGATAAAATGTTTTCGATGTAAATTTACTATTTTTTCCCTTTTTGGATTCAGATTCCTTTTTATTTGGGTTACTTTATCTACTTGGGGTTCTTCCCTTTACTTCTGGGTTCATAAGATAAGATAGAATATTTATTTGGTAGACTTAACGTGTTCGGAGGCCCTACGAAAAGGCAAGGAACTTGGTGGAGAGTTTATGGCACCTGCTTGGCATTAAGGTAGTCTAGGGTTTAACTCTTTTAGACTCTGATAGAAGTACGTAGTAGTTATAAATATTGAGGGGTATTGGGCTTGTTTGGTGGTCCCACCTTAGCGGTTGTGATGAACGCTTGGGTGGATACCAATGTTGAACTGTGTTCATGGGTGATGGGAATCACCCTTAAGCTGATTCTGACTGTTGTTATTTGGGCTTGTCGCCATTGTTGATATTGTGTTCTTAGTCATCACATTGCTTTCGATATGGTAAACTAATGTACATAAAGTTATGTGTTTTTGAGATAATGTAAGTTGTGATATTCATTCCTTATGCTTGATAGCTTATTATGATTGTCTGGTCATGCATTCATCACTGTACATCTCGTCTAAATACTTGAAAATGATTTGACATTACTGATTGCATTAATTATGTTGTTGCATGGTGTACACATATCAATATCATTCATACATATTATCCTTGGCACTTGAACCATTGAGATACTGATTAAAGATGCTTGAAAGCCGGTTACTGGTTATGGTACACTGGTATTAGAGTGATGATTGATGATGATATTACAGCCACAAATTTAGGATACGATGGGAAATTCTGGATGATTATGATACTACAACCACAAAGATGGGTTCAATGGGTATATAGACCTCATGAGTTCCCTATGGTTCACGTAATAGCTACTGCAACAGCGTGTGTATACCGGGACATATGGACATTGCATTGCATACATATCATCTGCATTTCATTTCATTCATATTTCTCGATGTGTAATTATTGCTATGTGTACTCGGTGATGTAAAGTTGTAGACTTTATGATCATGTAACTTTTAAGGACAGAAAAGAAATACTTGTACCTTGTAACTTATTCTTGATGTAAGACTGAAATATGAGAAGGTATGGTAATAATATAAAGATGGGATCTTTATGACCTTGATTGTTAGAAATGCTAATAAAGATGAGATCTTTATGACTTGGATTGTTAAGAACGATATAGAGATGAGATCTTTATGTGTTCCTTAGTATAATAACTTAAAGGTTGAACATTTAATGGTAAACTTGTTTATTTGGATAGAAGATTGAATCTTGATAGTGATTGGAACTTGGGTGATTTTTGTGATTAATTGTGCTTGGATAATTGGATTGATCCTATTAGATTGGTTGTCATAATTAGGCTTGTTCTCTGTGGATTCGGTAGTGTGGTTTACAACTTATGATCCTAAGTATTCGATGTCAAACTGTTATTATGGTCAGAAAGGCCTACTTGTCAGAATTACCATCTAGGTCCAGGGAACCATATATGTTTGTGCGTTGTTGACTTGTATGCTAAGTGTATGCAGACTTTCATCCTTAATCCAAGGGTGTAGGGCGTAGACTCCTACTTAGTATATATAATGAGGACGTTAGTGAACTAATATTTGTCGTGCTCATAGACGCTTAAGTCGTAATTAAGTCTAAAGGCTAAAGCTAATTAAAGGGCTAATATAGTACGTCAGCCTAATTGTACTATCCGTAGAAGGTATTCTTAAAAAGATGTTGTGTACTAACTATCAACCTGCTCATTAAATGTGTCAAGTCGGGTAAGTAGTTGAAATGTGAACATGACTTGGACAAAGGGTTAGATCGGTGGGTATCGGTAGTAAAGTCCATGTGTGTTGTGTATTGAAGTGTACTTGATTGCGATTGATCCTTATGTGTATTGAGTGATTTATATGATTTATGAATTCATATGTGAATAAGGTGATTTATGTGACTGTTTGTACTGTCTAGAATAGGACTTATCTAAGAGTCAACTTGATGTTTATATCTATTATGTAGCTTCCGTCGTTGTCGACATATAATTCCTATGGGGGCACATTGTGTACTCATGCTATGCTTGCTACATCTTTTACGTGGATACATGTATTCAGTCTATTCAAGTTGCAACTTGGAGCATGAAAAGGTTAAGGCTGACCGTTCATTCTCGGTAGCCTTGGTCTTCATCTATTCAAGTCGCCCTTATTCATTTAGGGTGTAGTTATTAATTATTTACGCCCTTTGTACCTTAGAGTCTTTGTACGAGTGATTCCAGGTTCTGGGTAGTAAATAATTGTATTTGGTGAATGATGTAATTATCAAAGGAGTTTGTCATATATTTATAAATATCTTTCTTCTACTTCCGCATTTAAAATCATGTATTTTTTATGGCTAATGATAGTGGTTCTCCTACGGGTTAGTGTAGGTGCCCTCACGACATCAATGTGATTTTTGGGTCGTGACATCTTTCTATGCACCTTGGAACAATGTGTTGGTGGTCTTCTACGCACCTCTGAAATTTCATACTATTTAATTTAGTTTGACCATCTTTGAAGCCTAGAATGTTCCTTTTTCTCTTTAGGATAGCATCCACCATATTATTCATATATAAATAAATGTTTTCTTCTTCATTATAACTAAGTTTGATTAATATTAATATTATTAACCTTGTGGCTTGTGAGACCTTTGAAGTTCTCATTTGGGTTTCGCTCTTTTTGTTCTACTTTGTACAAGGAACATAGCTGCACAGAGATAGAACTTGAAGAAATTCAAGAACCACAAGATAACACAGAAAATGGACCCTTGTCGAATGACCTAAACAAGGATTCAGTGGGAGTATCTAGTGAAGATTGGGTACTTAGAGTACGCCCTTCAGCCAGTAAAACTGTTGTGAGAGATAGTGCAGAAATGCAAAGCTCTCATACACAACTAATGAAAGATGATACAATGGTTGTACATCATCCCATTCAGGAAATACATGAAAATGACATTCCTGAAAACTCTCAAGGTGATGGATTGTCCAACACACAAAGACCTTCTCACAATCAGAATGCAACAAATACCGAAACGCAGAATACTCAACTCCGTAGGTCCATTAGGACTCATCGTCCACCTGAAAGACTTAATCTCCTTGTTGAAACACACAATGAGATAGATATTCCTGATGACGATGAACCTACAACCTACAACGAAGCTATGTTAGACATTGATTCGCAGAGATGGCAAGAAGACATGAAATCTGAAATGGACTCGATGTACATAAATCAAGTTTGGAACTTGGTTGATTTGCCAATAGGGGTTAGACCCATAGGATGCAAATGGGTCTTCAAGAAGAAGATTGATGCATATGGCAAGGTACAGACCTTTAAAGCAAGATTGATGGCTAAAGGTTATAATAAAAGTTCTGGGGTCGATTATGATGAAACATTTTCACCTGTTGCTAAGATTAAGTCTATTCGGATTTTGCTTGCAATAGCTGCATATTATGACTATTGGGAAATAATTGTATTTTTGTAATTTTTCTATTAAGCTAGATTATGTATTAATCTTTAAACTTGATTTAATTTGCTTAACTACATTCCGCATATATTCTCATTAAATTGGGTTAATTGAGGCTGTGATTAGCTTATCTATCTTTGGGGTTAGTGCCATAATGACTCGGTAAATTGGGTTATGATAAATTAGCATCAGAGAGTTAGGTTCATCGGTCTCACAAGTACAAGAACAATATCTAGTAAAGTCTTATAGATCGATACGGAGACATTTGTACTTATCTTCGAGAGGCTATGGGACATCTAGGAAAATTCTAATTCTTCATTCTTTATCATGCGTACTTGATTCTAATGGTTTTTAAGAGTTTCTTTGTTTCATTCTCTCACAGATGTTGAGGACACATTCAGTTGTAGTAGGAGGTTAGGAGCCCGTACTGATGCTCGTACCTTCTATTGGTATTGTTGATTGGGGGAGAGGCAGGGGACTAAGTATAGGTCACAATAGTGCTAGAACACGTATTGCTACTCCAGACAGAGGCCGAGAACCAGCTGTTTCTTAGGCCCGTGCTAGAGAGTTGAGTCCGGAGCTAGAGGAGGTTCTGAGGGAGGGGCCTTAGCAAGCGGAGGAGTTTGGACTTGCCCATGCACGTAAGGAATTTATTGCAACTGCGATTCTTCAGGATACCTTAGCATATATTCTGAGAATCTTCGAGGGTTGGACTTAAGAAGGAGCATCGTGGTTTATTTTAGATGGTTCACATACTATAGTTAGGGGTCAGACTCCCGATCAGAGGGCTACAGGTTGTAGGACCCTAGGGGTATAGCCATCTGTTGTTGTGGATCCTCATTTTTGGGGTTATCCCACTTAGGGTGTTGCTATTCATCTAATTATTCAGCCCTCTATGATAGTTGATAAGCATAAAAGGTTGGATAAGTTTGAGAAGATGAAGCCACTAGAATATGATGAGCATCCTGATGATGATACTTATGAGTTCTTATTGACTTGCCATGAGAGGTTGCACTTAGGGTTGTTTGAGTCCAATGGAGTTAAATTTGTAGTGATATTAATGATTGGCCCTGCCAAGTAGTGGTGAAGGTTGTTTATTGAGACTAAGCCAGCTAGATCGCCTCTACTCACTTGGGCTGAGTTTTCTCGAGCGTTCTTAGAGAAGTGGGTTCCTCATAAATTGAGGAATGAGAGGTGGGAGCAGTTAGATAAGTTGGAGCAGGATAGTATAACTGTGACTTAGTACAAGATGAGGTTCCACTCTTTGTCTAGCCATGCCTTGTCTATCTTGCCAGACGAGACAGAGAGGATTCACAAATTTGTGAGGGGTTTGTCCTATAATCTTAAGGTTGCATCAACGCATGTGGCAGCCCCAGAAGATACTTTTTAGGCAGTTGTGGATACTGCTAGGAGTGTTAATACTATCATGCATTAGGAGTTTGGAGATAGATCAGGCAAGAAGCCCCGTAACTCAAGAGGCTATGGAGGTACCTCATTTGGAGGTAGAGGTTATCAAGTTAAAGGTTATCGCCCCCAATTTACCAGGTCAGTTCAGGCAGCTATACAGACTTCGATCGGTGGTTCTTTGGGTTATAGTGGCTATAGCTCGGGTTAGAGTTCTCGGGGTTCCTATTCCTGACCTGGATGTCAAAGTGGTCATTATGGTTATTCTAGTTTGCCCAGCCACATGTGTTTCTTCATGCATTCAATGAGTATATAGAGTTCGTACATTTTGTGAGGGACTTCCCGAGGATCAGACAGAGTGGTCAGCACTCTACTTCTCATTGTTCATGATCTAGGGCGCCAAATCAGCCGACTAGAGGCGGCGCACAGAGTGGTAGATGAGGTTCCTATTTTGGTAGGGGTGATTCTCATTTGGGCCATGGCAGAGGTCGCGGAGGTTCTCAGGCCGAGAGTGGTCATGCTTAACGTTATGAGTTCCCTGGTAGACCAGTGGTAGAGAGTTCTGATGTTGTCATCATATGTACTACTCTTATTTGTCTCTTATTTTGCTTTGAGTTTGGGTATGATATATGAGTCACTTGATTTCCTTATTAGTGTTTTTACTCCTATTGAGGATTTCATAGTAGTGGATCGGGTGTACCGATCCTGTGTTGTGACTTTGATAGGGTATGACACTTGGGTTGACTTGATGATTTTAGATTTTGACATTATCTTAGGTATGAATTGGTTGTCTCCCTATCATGCGATCTTGAACTGTCATGCCAAGATAGTTACATCAGCCATGCCGGGAATTTCTAGGCTGGAGTGGAAGGGTGTTGTTAGTTATGCGTCGAAGAAAGTGATATCTTACCTTAAGGCTAGGCAGATGGTTGAGAAATGTTGTTTTTCTTATTTAGCATATGTCATACCCTATCAAAGTCACAACACAGGATCGGTACACCCGATCCACTACTATGAAATCCTCAATATGAGTAAAAGTACTAACAAGGAAATTTCATGAGGTGTTTCTGATGGATTTGGCGAGTGTTCCTACGAATCGTGACATTGATATCTATATTGATTTAGAGACAAAAACCAAGCCCATCTTCATTCCTCCATATCATATAGTGCCAGCATAGTTGAAGGAGCAATCACATGATATATTGAGTAAGGGGATCATTAGGCTGAGTGTTTCGCCTTGGGGTGCTCCATTTTTATTTGTAAAGAAGAAAGATGGGTCTATGCGGATGTGTAATGACTATGGACAGCTGAATAAGGTCACAATCAAGAACAAGTATCCCATTTTTTGCATTCATGACCTATTTGTTGTGTGATTCCATGGACAATGTCAAGTTGATCCCGTAGAGGCTCTTCACATCTCAAAGTCGACAAAAGAGTTATGCAGACCGAAAGGTGTGTGATCTAGAGTTCATGGTTGGTGAATGAGTTTTATTGAAGCTGTCACCCATAAAAGGTGTGATAAGGATTGGGAAGAGGGAAAAGTTAAGCCCTATGTATATTGGTCCTTATCAGATTGTGCAACATATCGATGAGGTAGCTTATAAGTTTGCTTTGCCACTATGATTTTATGGTGTTCACCATGTCTTTCATATTTCTATGCTCCAGAAGTATCATTCGGATGGTTCTCATATGATTCAGTGGGATTCGATATTGCTTGATTAGAATTTGACTTATAAGGAGGAGCCAGTTGCTATACTTTATAGAAAAATTCTAAAGTTGAGATCCAAAGAGATAGCTTCAGTAAAACGTCAGTTGAGGCATCGTCCGATTGAGGAGGCTACCTGGGAGACTAAGACGGACATGCAGACTAGATACCCTCAACTTTTCAGAGATTCAAGTACTTCTTTTCCCTCTTATGTTCGAGGACGAATATGTGTTTAAGTGGTGGATTATGTAACGACCAGTTAGGTCATTTTAGCTATTTTGCATATTTTCATGTAAATGCCATTTCCCCCACTTTATTTTGATATTTTTGATGTGGGGGGGATGGGTGATGCAATTTCCGAGGCAATCAGATGAAAATAACAGATAAAAATCTAAGTTTTGGATTTTTGGAAGTTTTAAGATTGAGAAGTTTGACTATGAGTTGACTTTTGGGAAGATGCGCTCGGAATTGAATTCTGATGGTTTCGTTAGCTCCAGAACGTGATGTTTGACTTAGGAGAATGAGTAGAACGAGTCCCAAGTGATTTGAGTGTGGTTCGGGTAAGTTTGTGGAATTTGGTAAGTTATTTTCTTGAAAGAAGTGGTTAAAACACCCATAAACTTGGCACAGTTTGCAACTTTAGTCCCCAAACTATGGATAGTCTTCAGAACACCCCTAAGCTTGACTAAATGGATTTTAATACACCCTCGAGCTGCCACATGTCACAACAAGTGTGATCAAAGCCTTCCACACGCGTGAGAGCTTCCATGTCAGCATATAAACGGTAAAAGAGACCATTTTACATATCCCTTTAATCTTTTCCTAATTCCTACGGTTATGAAGACACCCTAAACCCTATTTAAACACCACTCCATTAAAAATACTACAAAACTTCAAATTCAAGATTTTTTCTTCATCTTTGTTGCTAAATTTCTTAGTCTTCATCTAATTGCTAAATTTCTTAGTCTTCTTTGTTGGTTTCTATCTCAATTGTAGTCATGACTAAAGTTTTCCTTTCTTCTGTGTTGCTCCAATAAAATCTGGCAAAGATTCTATGCAACTCCTTTATTGTATATTTTGTAGGAACCATAGCAGACAATAAATATAAAGGCATCCTTTGAAGTACACTATGATGAGCACAACTTTACCTCCAAATGTCATAAGCTTAGCTTTTCAATTATGCAACTTATCTTTTACCTCTTTATCAGTTCATTGTAGTAAACTTTCTTTTTTCTTATTTGAAATATGTGACACCCAAGATATTTGAATGGAAAACTACCTCTTGAAAATCTAGTGATAACTGTAACCTCCTGTACAATGGTAGCTGCACTGTTTTGATGCATATAAAAGCAACTCTTGTCCCTATTAATCTGTAGTCCTGAAATCTTTTCATAATTTTGTAGCGCATTCATGATCAATTGAAGAGAATACTTGTCTACAGAAGCAAAGATGATGGTATCATCAGCTTATGCCAAATGGTTAAGATTAGCACTTCAATTAGGCATTCCAAAATTTCTAAACAAACTATCTTCAAATAGGCTATTCAATGATCTAGATAGCACTTCTGCAGCTAGGACAAACAAAACTGGAGATAAAGGATCTCATTGTTTAACTCTTCTAGTTGAATGGAAAAAGCCATGGGCTTGTCCATTCAGCACAATAGAATATCAATTGTTAGTTATAAACCTCTAAATCATGTTTACAAAGATCTCTGAGAAGCCCATTCTCTTCAACACTCTAATCAAATATAGTCAGGATACCCTATTATATGCCTTGGTCATATCTAATTTAATAACTACATTTACAGGCTTACCCCTCTTCCCTATATAAGTCACAATCTCCTACGTAAGCAACACATTCTCAATTATACTCCTACCTTTGACAAAACCTGACTGATTTAGAGATATTAGCCTAGGTAATATGGTATCCAATCTTCCATGAACCACTTTTGAGATGACAGTTTTTATAAAGTTATTGACACTGATAGGCCTCATGTCAGCATATGTTTGAACCACAGACTTCTTAGGGATCAGAACCAAGTTTGTATGAGTAATAGATTTAGGTAGAGTATGACCATCATAAAAGGCTTTAACAATATTTATCACATCAAGGTCAACAATTTCCCAGCATTTATGAAAGTATACACATGACAGACTATCAGGTCCTGAAGCACTATCTCCATTAAGATAAAAAATAGCTTTCTTAATCTCTTCATCAGTAGGAGCTGCACCAAGGGCCTCATTATCCTCAATTGTCACCAAACTTGAAATATGATCTAGCATGCCAAAATCACTAGCCTCCTCCTCTTGAGTAAATTTCTTAAGAAAGAATGTTTTTACTTCTACTGCCAATTCTTGTTCATCCTCTATCCAATCTCCCTTGGCATTTTGAATTCTCTTAACTTTCAATCTCTTCCTTCTACCATTAACAAGATTGTGGAAGAACATGGTGTTGCTATCCCCTTCAGCAAACCAAGTAATATTGATATCCTCCTTAGACATAGCCTCATTCTCCACAGAGTTAGGAGAAGTAAATGTTTCTCCCATATCTATAGTAGCAGTATGACAGTCAGAAATTTGAGAGGAAGAATTGGATGGCCTCTCATCTTGATCTTCTAATTCTCTTTCAGCCATAGTAGCAAAATTGCCCTCTATCACCACAACATCACTATTGACATCAAAAGCTTGAGAAGAAAAATTGGGATGCATCTCCACTTGACTAATAAGATGAGCTAAGAAATCAACTTATTTACCTTCAACTTCCATATCAGCCACTGTTAAACCAATCTCCTTTTCCACAAAGGGAGAAGTATCACCTTCTGCCAAATCCTGTTGCTCTTCCTTATTTCTACTATGATCTATTGTTGGTTCATTGGCAGTGTCACAATTCAACTTGCAATTTTCTAATCTAGAATCCTTAGAAAGTGGATCCTTCACAATTACCACCTTAATACTAACCTCACCCTCCTCCAAAGAAATATTTGTCTTTACATCTACTCTATCTCCCTATTTAACAGATAGAGAGACAAGCATCACGCCCTTCTCAATATTGAGGGTGTTTAACTCTTTCTTAAAGTTTCATCGATTCCATTAGGTCCGAAATTTCATTTTGTGACTTTGTCGAGTCGATGGTTTGGTTCCTTAGGGACTCGAGCGTATTTTGAACTCTTGGTTGAGATTTTAGCAACTTAAGGGAATTAGAGTTGACTTGGATCAACAACGGGTCAAAATGACCTCGTATTAGTATTTTTGAGTGCGTGTAACAAGTCTATTGCATGTTTTAGAAGTGGTTTGCATATTTAGTTTGTTCCGGGAGGTCTCGAATGAGTTTTAGGGGTTGATTTGAAAGTTGGAACTTATATTGAAATTTATTGTGTCTGATGCATTGCACCTGCATGGTATGGCTCGCACCTGCGCAAGGTGGGCCTTAGGTGCGAGAAAGGACTAGGCAGGGACTCACACCTACAAAGTATTGGGCGTAGAGGCGAAGGAGCACCTGCGAGGGTGGCCTCTCACCTGCTAAGTCGGGCCACAATGGTGGACCTCGCACCTGTGAGGTTTGAGCCGTCAGTATGAAGCTCGCACCTACGAGAAAGTTGCGCACCTGTGAAGTTGTTGTAATAGAATCATTAAAATCCATTTCGACCTAAGATATTTCATTCTTCATATTTGAGACTTGAGAGCTCGATTTAAGGTAAATTTTGGACATTTTACAAGAATCTTCATTTGGATAAGCTTCTTATCATCCTATTATGATTACATCTTCGATTATTGTAGGATTTCATGCTAGAGATCATGATTTATGATGGGGTTTTATGGGTTTATAAGTCCTAAGTTGAAAATGGAGTTTTTCTCTAATCAGTCATGGAATTATTGATGGATTGCGTTGATATTTGTTATTTACACTCCATAAACTTAGGGTAAACTAATTTTGGAGTAAATTTCCCATTTTTCCCTTTATGGCTCAGAATTCTATTTTTGGGTGATCTTTTGGGTCCGTAAGTGTATATAGCAATATGGGTATCTATAAAATTGTATATTGACGTATTATCCATATTTGAATAGATTAGAACCTTTCAGAAGATTTACAAAAAGACAATGCTGTGTGGTGATTCTCGGACTCTCAGGTATATGCGGGCGTAATGGGGGATAATAAGGAGGTCCCAATACTTGTGAGTTGACGAGCACTTCTATCAGGTATATGCGACATGTTATGGGTACTCACGCCTTTAAATTATGTAGTGAATGTCATGTTTGATAGAATAGTACGATCATTTGGGATTTGTGATTGGTGTATGAAGCTCGTACTTTCTGCAGTATTATTACATGTCTGTTTTATATGTTATTGTGTGTCCCCATCATCCTTTTATACTCGTTTAAAAGTGGAAAAGAAGCAAAGAATTGAGTCATTATTATGTAATTGACTAAAATTAGAATATTTATTGCATATTATGGCTTTTTGCTGTTGCGCATGTCATATTCATGCTTCATACTGTGTGAGCATGTGTGGCTGGAGATAAGTATATGAGTTGTGTGGTTAGAGACAAGTATTGTGTGAGCCTGAGTGATATATGAACCTCGCGAGTCCCACATGGGTCACAATTCGTTAATGTTCAAACGTGTGTGTACCGATAATGAGGAAGAAAGACCTTGAATTGTATTTCATTTGCATCTCATCTCATTTCATCCATATTCTGTGTGAAATAACGGATGTGTGGAACTGGATTCTATTGCCTTGTTTGTGTGAAAACCTAATGTACTTAAACTCATTTGACTTGGTTATGTGAATACTTGACTCGATTTGAGGAAGTAGATGCTATAACATAGGCTTGGACTTATAATTTAAGTATGCTTGTAAGTGTGGTTATTATTATGAACTAATAACGGTTAGTGTGGTAGTAGTATTTAGAAGGCCAGTCCTCGTCTCCGTTTAAGATAGGGTCGGTCGACGATGTTGTTAAGTACATGTTGTTTCCCGTACTCACGCTACACTTGTTGCACCTTTTTTTTTTGTGCAGGTTCAGGTCCTAGCACTAGTGGAACACGTGATTATCCAGCCCGTTGAGGAGCTGCTTGGAGGATACGGGGTGAGCTACCAGTTGATCCATAGCACCGGATTCTCCCTCTTATTTTACTTTTCAATCCTTTCATTTCATACTATATTCAGGTGTTTTACCCAGACTATGTATTAATTTTTAGATAGTTCTTGTACCCGTGACACCAGACTTGAAAAATGATTATATTTTTTATAATATTTATATTAAGCTACTCTTTTAAGACTTAATTTAATTTGCTTAAATACTTTCCACATTTATTCACTTTAAATTGGGTTAATTGAGGTTGTAATTGGCTTAAAGATCGTTGGGATTAGTGTCATCGCAACGCGGTAAATTGGATCGTGACAGTAGTTTAAATGCATTGACAAATATATAGCAGCAGTTTCGGAAGGCAATGCTAGCAGAAATATGCTTAAGTATCTAGTATGTTTATGTAGATTGAAAAGAGCAACATAAAGAGATTTACCCATTTTCAATTATGAAAATCAAGGAGGGAACATCACAAAAAAGAACAGAACAAATAAGGAAATTTGAAAAATATTTGCTCATGTGCTTTGAATGTATAACTCATCAACATGCACATCAAATGAGGCGTACCTCTATAATGACATAATGAAGGTTTAGAGGGAAATATATATGGTATATTTTAGTAACAACCTCATCACAAGACATTGTGGAAAAAGTACAAAATTAAATTTTAATTTTTTATATAAAATTTAGTTTTCAACATTAATTTTTCAACTAAATACTTACTTTACTATTTCCTTTTAAATTTTTATATATAACATGAAACTAACATTATATAAAAATTATAATTTAAAATAATTAAAATAATCTCATAATTTACAATATAAATTTTTGCTCAAGTCTTTATAATTAAGAGCACTTGTTTCGAACTTTAACGGAGAGAAAAATTGCCCACTTCCTATAGTTCAAAAGTAAAATTGACCAATTCTTTCTTATTTAGCGGCAATCAATAGTCGAAAGAGTATTTTTGAACTTTTTGGATAGTTGGATGGTATTTTGATGCTAAAAACATAATAAAGAGGGTATTATTGAGTCAAAAGGTAATGGGCTGTAACAAATAATTTTACGATCTATGTAATATCAAATTAAAATTAATTTGGGGAACAACTCCCTCTATGACCCATTCTTTGGGAAAATCAATTTTATCTCATTTGATAGGTCTTCTAGTTATAATTTTGGACTTACCAAAAATTAATCATTATTAAAATAATTTCATTTTAGAATCCATAATTTTACACATAGAATTCATTGTATATAATGGTTTAAAATATATTCGGTAACAAATAAGAAGTATTATTGAGTCAAAAGGTAATGGGAGGTAAATTTAACATATTTTTAGAAAAATAGTTCGGTGTATATTTGGCCTTTTCCCGTTTATATTTTGATCGAAATATATATCTCCTAACAGTACGTATAACTTGTTCCTTTTTTTTTTTTTGGGTAAAAATAGTCGGCAAACACATTAGAGTATACGCTCAAATCTTTCAATATAAGCTTTGAATCCTTTGTAAACTATACGAGGCTCTCTATCAATAAAAAAGAAAAAAAGTGTCTATCAATCATTTTAAGGTTGCTTCATCCAATCTTTTCTTTTTATTTTGGTTTGTTGTTCATTGTAGCTGAGCATAAGCAGCTTCAATGTCGATATTCGGCGCCGGTGCTGCTGCGAACACTAATCCCAATAAGTCTACCGAGGTATTCCTTCATCAATTTTGTTTATTTATTCCAAGTTTTTATCAGATTTCACAGTTTCTCTGTCGCAATTTGTTTCGCTTGGGAGGTCAAACAAGTGTTTCCCTTGATTCTGATTTTCCAGGCAAAATATAATTGTTATTTATAGGTTTTCTTTGTGAAGTTTCTAGATATGTATATATAAATTGGAGTGTTTTTTTTTTGTTTTTTGAAACTGGTTCTATTATATAAATTGGAATGTATATTCGGATTAGTACTGAATCAGTTTCCAATTCTTTTGGGGACGGTAGGGCGTACAAAGTTTTAGTTGTTGAAGTTAAATGCGAAATTTCCTTTTCTAGAAACTAATGATATTCTACTTCTTGTTTGTTTTGATTTTGAGGGTATTTTTTATCTCATGCTTGAAATTTGTATATAACATTTTGGGTAATGTATTCGAAAGGTTCAACAACCTCCTGCTGATTCTGTATCAAGCCTCTGCTTCAGTCCAAAGGCTAATCTTCTGGTTGCTGCTTCATGGGATAACCAGGTTTGTTTGCTTTCCGTTGATATCTTCCCCTCCCTAGAAAATCTTTATGGGTCTTAGATAACCCTAATTTGTCTTAAAAGATAAATTACTTAGGTCTGAACGGACTGGGATTGAGGTGTAGTTGATTGAAATTAGTTTTTGAGCATGAAAAACGTTTGGTAAGCATTCAAGGCTCTCCGATTAGCAATCCCTGTTTGTAGTCTGTCCAAATAGGTTGTTTACACAATATTAGAAAAGTTAATAGAACTTTTGAATCTCTTACTTGTGTAGATAACTCCACTTTTGGATCTAATACGTATGTGATAATTAAGGGTGACAGGAAATCAGTGTTAAACATTTTCTAAATATTCTTTTAATTGCTTATTAGTGTAGTTGCTAAAATCTCGAAGTGGAATAACACTAAATGAATTTTTCGATCAAAATATGAGGTAACAGGCTAAAAGGTGGAGTAAGGTCTAGTACATAGAACGTTTAGAAGTTTACTTTTTTGTCTGTTGAATGGGTGACCAAGGTAGTTATACTACGTATTGGGCTTCACTAGTAATACATATGTAAGTAAGATTCTAGGATATTCTAGGATTTCGAAGAGGGGGGAGGGAGGGAATTATTATTAAGGTACAACCACCTCTCTTCTATTTCTAGATGGTTTTGTTTGTTAGGTGGAACGTGACATCAATCTTATTCTGTGAGCTTTTCTAGGTACGATGTTGGGAAGTAATGGGAAGTGGAACCAACCTTGGAACTGTACCCAAGGCAGCTATATCACATGAGCAGCCGGTAATAATATGGCCATTTTGCTGGTTCAATTTACTTTTCTTGCTCTATGACTTGGATTTAATAGCTATACAATCTATTTTCTGGTAGGTTTTATGCTCGACTTGGAAGGATGATGGGACAACTGTCTTCTCCGGAGGTTGTGACAAGCAAGTGAAAATGTGGCCGCTATCTGGTAGTCAACCTGTAACAGTAGGCATGCATGACCTTCCCGTCAAGGAATTGGCTTGGATCCCAGAGATGAATCTCTTGGTCACAGGAAGCTGGGATAAGACTCTGAGGTAAGTGGAATTTGAAGTTGAATTTGCTGCATATCACATTTCTCAAAAAATATCCGTCTTAGGATGATTGTTTTTATTAAAATTAAGATGGTTAAATCTAAATGAACACCGAATGATTAAGAATGTTTGTTTCTTCAACATCTGAATGTGTGTAAATTTATCTATATTCAAACATAATAAATATACAATTCAAATAAAAAAATAATTAAAGATTATATCAACAAATATCCGGAAGGATCTTAACTTGAAAAAAAGAAAAAACTATCATTATAACAGATGAATTTCACTGCTTAGAAATGCCGTAACTGAAATCTGTTTTGAAAATTATCAACTATGTATAATTATCTTGGGCATATGTCACTCCTCAGTCACCAGGTAACATAAGACGTCTCAACAAACCCGAAATACTCACAATTAGATTTGCAACGTAGTCGGGACTTGGAAGATATGAGGTGAAGTTAAAATTAAACAATTCTGCAACAATAGATTGGAGAACTGCTTAGCTGCTGCCACCACCAAAGAAATATCTCAAAGAATACTTAAAGCAAAATTTTTGTCAAACTATCTGTAACTCTCCTTTGTAATGAAATTAACTCACCCCATTCAAAACCGCTATTTTATCGAGCTGAGTTTTGCGAAAATAAAAAAGGAGCGTGACTTTGAGAGAGAAAAAATGTGTATTTTTAAGGTCTGAATGGTTTTAAATTTTTGATAAATATCTGATTTATTGAGATCTATTAAGATGTTCTAAAAATAAAAAATAGAAACAAATGCACTTAATGGGCTGAGACCTGAATGTTTCACATTCAAATCCTTATTAAGTGAACAAATGAAGCCTTAGTGCAACTAATGTTATTATTTCTATGGGTGATTGGAGAATTGGAGTTTACGTAGTCAATCAAGTGTCCTCTCTCTCTAAGGTTATTTTTTTGGGGTTCACATGCTAATATTTTCATTGGATTCTGTAATAAACTTGGTATTTAGCATTGTAATCCTGGGCTAATTTTCTTGCAGGTACTGGGATTTGAGACAGCCAAATCCAGCACATGTCCAACAACTTCCTGAGCGCTGCTATGCACTTGCAGTGAAACATCCTCTAATGGTTGCTGGCACAGCTGATAGAAATATTATAGTATTCAATTTGCAGAATCCTCAGGTATTACTCCTCATGTTTGATGGAATTATTCCAGTCATTCAACAGATTTTAGCGGCTAGATTTTGTACCTTTGAGCAATTAGGTTAATCATTATTTTAGCTAATTGGTATTGCTGGCTGGCAATACATACTGCCTTCATTATAAATTTATTTTATAGCGTAGTGGATATCTTTTCTGATGTTATTGCCTTTTTATTTTTGTCCAGAACTCCTAAATAAGCAATTTGTTGTTTATAAAACAGTTCTATGAAGTTCCTTTAATAGAGATTAAATGCTTTTGTGCATTAATGTCATGTTTTCTTTGGATATAGAAATCAATATTTTTTTTAAAAACGATTCATGCGGTAGTTAAAAAGCCAAACTGAAGACCCCTATGCAGCGCTGAAGGAGCTAATCAAATCCAAAAGATCATTTATACCATTTACATATATTTACTCCAAAAATACATTCATTAAATATTTGGTGTTCAAAGAGCGACAGTGGGTAAATTACTCCTTCGTCAGATCTGTGATTGTCCTTTTGGGAGGTCCACAGAATGCTGCTTGGAATAGTACGACACATTCTTCTAATTGATTTGCTCACCTTCCACCCGCACCAACTTACGTATGTATCTCCATGAGTGTAAGGCTTAATACACTCTAGGCATATAGAATCGGGAAGATATCCTAGACAAGAACTCAGACATTCTTTGCAATAAGACACAGTGAAAGCAGATTCTTGGAGTCATCTCTGCTTTACATGTGTAACACCTATTCAACAGAAAACCCCCTCTTCTTTTTAGATTCCATTGAGTAAATAAATCCCCAGGCAAAGCTGTCCAACTGAAGCAAGATACTTTATTAGGGCTTTTGTTCCTTCGCCAATTCTTAATTAAGTTCCCAGAATTGATCATGTTTGGTTGGAAAGCCTGAGCAGTGAGAAGGCCACCTTTTTCACCAATCCATCTCATCTTATCAACTGTCAGGATGCATTGTTTTACCTCCTGCAAACTGCTTGACAATGCCAATCTTTCCACCACCCAACTTTGGCAATTCCTCCACAAATCTTCCAGCTTCCACTAGGTCAACCTGCAAATTGTAGAATCAGAACAAGAGGCAAACTGGAAAAGGTCAGGGAATTCATTTCTAGTGGAGTCTGCCCTATCCGAAGATATTAACTGCACTAAGAGCTCCTTCCAGCAGTTGCGGTTTATTGCTACAGTTATTCTGTCTGTTCTTTCTGATTTTACTGGAGAGAGTAGTTTGTCAACTCTTGGTCTTTCTACAATTTTGGCAGCCAACTATTTCCTATTTTTCCTGGGCCTAAAGGAGTTGTAGGGACCAGGTCGCTCTATGGATAGAGTGATAAAACTAGTATTATATAGTATAATATTAAATAAAATGTTAATATATCCAGACCTTCTACATTTGATGAAAGGTTTTCATATTAGTAAAACCTTTGAGAGTGCATTTTTTGTGCAGAAAAATTGAAGTTGAAGGCGTGCATGTTTAACCAAAATAAACATTTAGAATGTTAATAACATCAATTTATAGGATTTGGTCCATGTTTTTCCTTTTTACTCTTACTGCTTACTAATTAAAAAAAATGAAAGATAGAGAAAACTCAAGGATACTACATATTTTTCTTATTAGATTTTAGAATAAAGTTAGGAAAGCCAAGTTTATACATACAGAATATGTTTTGTTGGATATTCAAGTATTAATCATTCAGCATCCACATATTACTAGCATTTCCTTCTGATTGCTAAAAGCTTACATTTTCTTAAAATTGTTACAGACTGAGTTCAAGAGAATAACCTCACCCTTAAAGTATCAAACTCGGTGTTTAGCTGCCTTCCCTGATCAACAAGGTTTCTTGGTGAGTAGCTATTTTATAGTGTAGTTTTATTGTTGCATGATCTAATACCTTCTTGCATATGCTAAGTTAAATTGCTCAGTCTCTTATTTTTTACCCACCTTATGCAAATGCCGCAGTCCCATACAGGGAGTGGTATTGGTATAATGAGCTCAGAACTTAATATTTTGAGCTGATACAAATTTTCTTATATCAATAAAGATGAACAAATAAAGAGACAGCCTAAGAGTGTTATTACCTTTGTTTTGGCAAGTTCCACCAAGACTTTGAATTAGAGAGTCAAGGTCCTTTCCTTGACAGTGATCTTACATAATTTCTCCGCTGGAGACTGGAATTGATCTGCATAAAATACCTTGTGTTACATGAGAATTACGTGGCTTTGGAAGAATTGATAACATAATCAAACCAACAAAATCACACTGTTCCTCATAGTTTTAGGCCACTTGTGCTGCCTTGAGGAGGTAAATCACTTAGTTGGGTTCTCCCAAATTGGGAAATGCAAGCTGATGGTGCAAAGTCTCTCTTTGTGATGCTCGCGATGTTTTCTTTATCTGTCCGAGCACTTCATCCTTACGCGGGCCTTCTTTTTTCAATAGCTAGCTATCTTATGAGTCAGCCCCAGCTCTTCAAACTCCTTTGACCTCTCTCTAATAAATTTTCTTTTTCCCTTTTCACCCTTTCTGTCTTTTCCAGTGGTACTTTGTTTTGGGGGGAGAGGGTGATGGAAGAAATCATTGGACTTTCTTGAATTATTCAGCAGTCTGAAGAAGCAACCAAGGAAGCTTTCTATCAACAGTAAACTGAAATCTTGTAGATGTTTTGTTTGTAAAGCATTGTGGATCTTACATAACAAAGTCTAAGAAAGGAAAAAAGTAGTAAATGTCACAGGCTAATCCAAGGTTGTAATCGAGATATTGGAAAGAGGACCAACTCCCACCTTCACTTATGCAGTGTTATGTTTAAAGACACTTCTACTGAACCTTCCTCCTGAAGAAAAGATACTTAAATACTGAATCTACTTTAGTTGTTTTCTGAAAAGGAGCTTTATGGTGCTTTTGGGTTTTACTGTCCTAGGCATTCTTAAACTGTTTCCCTATGGTTATAGCTTCTTTCCGTTCTTACATGTGGTCTGTAAATTATTCCTGATGTTGTGAATACATTATATCAGATGCATCTAGGTTCTAGATTCATTGACACACATATCATTTGAATATTATACATCCTATATTTAGGTTGGCTCTATTGAAGGACGGGTTGGTGTGCATCATCTTGATGATTCGCAGCAAAGTAAAAACTTCACATTCAAATGCCACAGGGAGGGCAATGAAATTTACTCAGTCAACTCTCTGAATTTCCACCCTGTAAGATCTTTTCTCTTTTTATATTTTTATTCATTGCAGTCCACCTCCCTCGTTCTCAACAAATTATTTGCTCTCTGTCTTCTAGTTGCATCTTTTGGGAGGTAGTGTATGTGTAGCTGTGTCTCTTTTTTCTTAATTATGTCTGGTGGATATAGTGTTGACAAAGAGAAATTGCCAGTCAATTTCTGTGTGGACCATTTTTAGCAAGTTATTTTTTAGAAATGGTGCATATACTTTTCTGGTATTAGGTAATTAGCTAGAAGCTTTATGTGCCATTTCTGTTGTCCTTACCTTTAGACTGGTATTCTTAGTTTAGGTGGAGTAGGGTGAACTAGCAAGTGTAAGAGAAAGAGACCTGAAAGTATATAGCAAGCTTGTGTTAATACACAAACTGAACATAATGTTGATAAATAGTACACTGGACTAGCTTCTTGAAGTTGGTCTTCGGGGAAGTTGTCATTGTCATATAGACTTTATACTGTTGCTAAATGCTACTAATATTGCTACTTCAACTAATTTGTCATGTGTTACATCTGCCTCACCCAGACACATGGAACATTTGCAACTGCGGGATCTGATGGTGCATTCAACTTTTGGGACAAAGATAGCAAACAGAGGCTTAAGGTATCCTTGATCTTTTAAAGTGCTAATGTCTAAAAAGTTCAGTCATTATCTTTACTTTTTATGATTTCTACCATGTATTCTTTATGAATGGAATTGGCATGTATATGCATGAAATTGATAAAGCATCTTTTTAGAATATCCTAGTTTCTGGATATTAAGAACATCTCTTTTTATTTGTTGTATATTGATATATTCATTCATTTGATTATGACAAAATAAAAACTGTCATGTTGCAAAAGAGGACTGCTGTATAAGACCTTACTTGGTCGACCTAGACCTTTCTGAATATTAGGTTTTTCAGTGTAGGATTTTCTAGGATATCTTGAATCATCGTCTGTATCATTTGGTAGACTTCAGCTGTACCACTTTGTTTAATGCACGCCAGATTGCAAAGTTGTAACTGTAATGTTTGCATCAGGGTGACCCATAAATTTTAGCAGACAGTCATTCGTGACGTAAAGGAAATACTACTTGTGGGTTCTTTATGTATGAAAAAACCATTATGTTATGTCCTCCGGCGCCTTTTATTGCTTAAGATACAAACTGTCTTGCTCTTGAAGAAACTTCTATGGCTTTCTCCAAATTGGTGATGTATGGAGTTACAAGTGAAAAACTTAAACAAAAAGAACATGTTAAGGCAGTTGTTTGTTTGTGACCCTCTCTCTCTCTGCTGGAGCCTCACTTTTGCTGATATGAGTTTTCTGGTTGATTCTCCGTACTACAGTAACAACTATGCCTCAATCCCAACTACTTGGTGTCAGCAATGAGTTTTTGATATCATTCCGCTCCACTTAACCCGTTTCATTCCAGTACATAATCATTTTCGTTTACAGTATAACCCTCACTTTTAATGACACTGACATTCTAACGCGTCAGTGTTTGACACAATTCTAGTCTTATTCAACTTTCACAACTTCAAGAATTCAAATCCATGAACTATTCAAATTTTTAACCTTGGTTGTATATTTTCTCTATCTAACAGCTTTTCAATCATTACTATAAATACTTGTAATTATCAAATTTAACAACTTAAATCTGTGTCAATCAAATAATGATATCAAATGGGGAAATCCAAAGCTCCACTTAAGGTAGCCTGTGTCGGGTGGGTTGTCATTAGAGAAGCTTGCTTAACCCAAGATAATTTGCAGAACAAAGGTTTCATGTTAAGTAATAGTTGTTAACTTTGTGAAGAGAATCTGGAATCAATTAAGCACCTTTTTATTCATTGCAAGGTGGCTAAGCAATGCTGGGAGCTCTTCCTAAATCTGTGTCGTGTAGTCTGGGTAATGCCTTCAGATGTTAGAAGTATACTGGAAAGTTGGAATGGGTAGAATATTACTGGTATCCAAAAACTGTTTTGGAGGACTATCCCTTTCTATTTTCTGGACCATTTGAAATGACAGAAATAGTGCTTGCTTTGAGAAGAAGAAGCACCATATTTCTACAGTCAAGAACTTGTGTCTTCAAAATCTGTTTTTTTGGTTTGAGAGGAATCTGCTGGACGATATGGATCAGTATATGGATTTTTTGGATTCACTTGGGAACTCTGTAACTTGATCTTATTGTAGGGATATTTGTTTCTGTACTTTTATGTACCTTCTTGGTACTTTTTATTAATAGACTTTTTACCTTATCACAAAAAAAAATAGTGGTATCAAATGGAACGCTAGCATGCTTTTCAATTACGCTAGCAACGCTAGCATGTTTTGACACTGGCTCAATCTTCATAGCATGTAATAATTCTTTAATTGCGGAAGAAGACAAGAATATTTTATATTTAACATTTGTATCCGCTCCAACTTTTGGCATCTCCCGTTATGACTTTTGTATGTGTGTTTTCTTTAGGCAATGTCAAGATGCAGCCAGCCCATACCTTGCAGCGCGTTCAACCATGATGGCTCAATCTATGCATATGCGGTATGCTTTTGGTTACTTTTGTTCAGTGGAACCTTTACTACGGATATCTTCTATAGTGCATGCTCACCCTCTCGCTAGGGTGTGTTCTCTTTGACACTAAGAAAACCATTAGTAGGATACTTACCCCAGTTACAATGTAGCTTTTTTTTTGCCAGCATGAATACAGAATGCCCCTTTTTTGTTTCTCTTTTTTCCCTTAATTCTCGAATCTGCTAATGTCTTATTGTCGCCTAGCCTTATAACTTTTTATATTACTATTCCATTATGGTCTGGTCTATCCCTACTTAGCCCTAAGAAATATCTATTTTCAATAAAGTAATAATATCCCTATCCTTTTGAAAGCACCTATTCCTCTCATTGACTACTCTCACTAGGGTCATTAAGTTTCGGATTTTCTCTTAGTCTTGCATGCAGTTTTACTTCAGTTTTCAATTTGTTTATCTGATTTTGTGTATAGGTTTGTTATGATTGGAGCAAGGGTGCAGAAAATCATAATCCATCAACTGCAAAAACACACATTTACTTGCACTTCCCACAGGTATATTCCACCAACAACTGAACCCTTGGTTTCTTTAGCATTTCTTAATGTTTGAACCATATATATTCAGCAATCCCCAAACGAAAGAAAAAGAAGGTATATTTAATGTTTACAGCTATAACCAGCTTATGTATGCTATTTTCATGCAGGAGTCTGAGGTTAAAGGCAAGCCACGAATTGGAACTAGTGGTAGAAAGTGAAGTCAGCAGTAGAGCAGCTTCTCACCATTTTAGAGAAAGTTCGGCTTCTTATTCTGTACATGGAGATATTTGTGTTCCATTTTTTTGTTTTTTGCATCTGCAGTCGTGCAATTAATTCTGTGGGGAGTAGGAGTTTGAGCTTTGAATACTCGAAAGAAAGTTTTATTGATAGTGCTTTTGAGTCTGATATTCCTTATTAGGAGTAGGAGCTTGCTTGTGACGATAGTTAGATAATTACCTAGCTTGTAAACATGCAGCCTCTGGAACTTCCTGACAGTGATTGATTAGCTGTCTCTGCACTTTCTATCTCAACAGTCGAATTATAGTAGTTTCGCTTCTAAAGTTTGTAAATTACCTCATGAAGTAGAGTCCATAATGTTTAGGAGGTGTCAAATGGGCGTGTTGAATTGAATTTGGGCAGGTAAAGATGGATTATTCCTCAACCTTGCCTAAAGGTTATAATTTCTTTTAAATCTTGTGACATTTTGGGGATGGTAGTCGGATTTTATCACACAACAAAATTAAGAAAGATAGACGTGATAAAGAGAAAAAGAGACGATAGGGAAGATTGAGAACCTATTCTCTTAAGTTGCTACATTTTGATAACTCTTGTTAGCTTAGGTAATTATGTGAGTGTATGAAAAGGGTAATTAAGGGTCAAAATTCTCTTTAAAAATCTATCCAATTATTGGGCAAAAGGGGTCAAAATAGTGTACCGGACCGGGCAAAATACAATTCAAACAAAACAACAAATAAAATTTGAAATAACTTAAGCTAATAATTTAAGAAAAATATTTTTAATTTTCACATTTATTTGAAAGCAAAACAAAAAGGAAGTTAAACCATGTCGCTATCAATCTAGATCCAATTAATCAACGAACTTTATGCTAATTGGATCCTGACTTGACTTACATAAATAGCTATAGTTTAGGAACTTCTAACCAAATGATTTACCATTTTAGTGTATCTAAATACACCATTCCAAAATATAGTCAGCCAAAATACAACTATTTTTTACCAGTTTTGTGTGTATTTGGTATATTCAACTACACAGTCAGCCAAATACATATGTATATATATCAGTCAAACAACATATACAGTAAATACACTATATTCACACTTAAATCCGATCAAATCTTTGACGAAAATACAAAATACAATCGAATCAGATCAAAATCTCCGACGAAAAAACAAAATATAATATATTGAAAAAAGAAGAATACAATCAAATCCGATGAGATCTCCGGTGAAAACAAAAATACTTTTTAGATATCTGACAAAATATAAATACACTGTATATACAACAATTTTCCGGCGTGAAAGGCAGTGAAGGAGGAAGAGGGAGCTCCTTTTTCCGGCGTGAAAATCAATGGTGGAGGAAGAAGTTTTCGGTAGACGAATACACTCAGATCTGAGATACAACGAAGGAGAAAAAGTCATTGATTCCGGCATCTCCGTCAGATCCAGATCTGGTTATGGCAGAGTCAATGGGGCGCGCTGGCGTTGGTGGAGATGGAGAAGTGGTTCGTGACGGTTTGGTCGGTGAAGCTCCCCGGAGCAGACAAGCAGTGACGGTGTGAGGGTAGAGGAATTAGACGGCGTGGAGGCGGGAGAAAAGATGGGATGGAAAAGGAAGATGAGAGAGGGGGAGGGCGGCAATGACGTCATGGAGCGGGGGGGGGGGGGGTTTGCGGTGGTGGTTGGGCGGTTGCCGGAGATGGAGAAAAGGAGGGAGAGAGGTGGCTGACTACCATAGTGAGGGAAAAAGGAGAGAGAATTGAGGGAGAAAAGACGGGTGAAGGAGAAGATTGATACAGTGGAATAACTCTATATATTTGGTATAACTATGACAGGTAAATTGAAAATTCACTGTATCTATGAAAATTAATTAAATTAAAAGGTAGTTATTATCTATAAATAACTCTTAGGATAAGTTATCTTGGTACTAGTTATTCCACCCTCCTACTGGGATAAAATAACACTACAATCCCGGGATAACTAATCCTGAGATTAGTTATACCATGATTTTATTTCAACCAAACATGGAATAAACACATTTCAAATTTAATCCCGGAATTAATTATCCCTTATCCCTCATATAAAACGAGCCCTTAGAGTTAGCTATGACAGGTAAATGTTCCTTTATTGTTTTGACCCATTTTGATCTGCCAAAGTTTAACACTGTTCATTTGCCTCCTCTAGTTTGGAATACCAGAAGATCAAACCAAAGAAAAAAAACATACAAACTGAAAAACGAAACGACGAAAATTTAGGAGCATCTGTATAGATTTTTTCCATGTTAAAAGTTTTGGATATGAGACAGAAGCAGAGGTTTCATTGGCCTATTATACTACAAAATTCACCCATCAAGAGGCGACAAACTGCCAATGAACTTGAAGTTTACAAGTGTTTATTCTTTTAACAAACTATCTGATACATTCGAAAAAGAAAAGGTACAAATGATGCTTCAACAGCCATTCCTGTTGTAAATCGACTTTCACGTTCAAACCTGTAATGACCCAATCACCTATACACATTGGACGTAATCAAATACAATATAACTGACTGAAACAAAAAATGAAGGAAAATGGTATGCACAAAGATGACAAATACCAATTATAGATACAAACAGGATTTTCCTTCAAAAGAGTCGGTCCCATATGTGCCTGAAAGATCATCTTGGCCCTGACAACTCATCTGGTCGGATATTTGAACTGGAGTCAGCTATTATCCAATCAGCATGGGGGTGGTGGACATGGTTGAAATCTTGTCGGAACATCTCCTCCTTTTGCCATTCCTCCCACCTCTCAGCAAGGCCATCACCTTCAAGCATTCTTACAACTTCTGACATCTTTGGACGCTCCGTAGGTGTACTCTGCGTGCAGAGCAGAGCTACCTGAATTAGCTGCTCCACCTCTTCTTCATTGTAATTATCTTGAAGATCTGCATCAACTAATGTTTCATATTTCTTGTCCTTCAGGAGTCCCTTCACCTGAATAACCAGTGGAATGTTAACAAGTCAAATATGGCCGTGCATGTAACCATTTATTTCACATGAGTGCCATCTCTAAGAACACAGTCACTAGAAAAGCTAGTAAGATCTGGAGGGAGACTAAGAAAACAGCAGATCAGCGCACGAGGCTCAAACACAGCCAAGCATTTCTGAATGACACTAATGGCTTTGCTGTCTACTACTGCTCATGTCGCAACTATGGTTTTTGTATCCACCAGACACAAGAAGTTTGAAAAACTTTTAATTTTAATAGTCACTTCCTAACAGTTTGACCATCTCCTTTTCCTTCTCCAGGATGTCCCATATAAGACTACCTTTTCTCAAGGATCCTCCTGAATGAGTACCTCTCTCAAAGTACATTCTTACTATATCCAACCCCCAATACAACATAGTGGCATTAATATGGCATTACAGAGATAGTTTGGCTTATTTGAATGGAAAAAAGCTACTCCCTCTGTCCCCCAATTTATGTGATACTTTTCGCTTCTCGAGATTCAAACTACGAACTTTGACCAATATATTAAGATGTATTTTTTTCACCAAATTGATACGAGAAAAGTTGCAACTTGTAGTACTTCTCATGTAGTTTTCAAATATATAAATTTTTATCTAAAGTATGGAGTTAATCTAATCCAATTTAGCTTCAAAGTTAAATCAAATTGAGTCTCGAAAAGCGAAAAGTATCACATACATTGGGACGGAGGGAGTATATTTTTCTATTCTTCAGAGAGCATCAGGAGTGAAAAGTGGAGATGCACATTTTCTAGACTACAAATTGAGCGAACAAATTTGGCAACCTAAACTGTTGAAGCACCTGCAAGAATAATATGATGAAAGTAGCAGTGTTGAACAACTAACACTACAGTAGGAAAAGACATCAAGCTTTGACTTATAAAAAAGAAGGGGGAGTTAACTTGAGCTCTTCAGAACAATTCCAAGACTGTTTATTGATAGCAGAAGCAAAACAACTACTCCCTCCATCCTAATTTATGTGATGTAGTTTGACTAGGCACAACGTTTTAAGAAATAAAGAAAGACTTTGTCTAAACAAGCCAAAGATATTTGTGTGGTTATAAATCATCTCGTTAAGCGTAAAAGATAAAGTTTAAAGTTAAATTGTTGCCAAATAAGGAAATGTGTGATTCTGGACTGATTAAAAAGAAAAGCGTGTCATGTAAATTGGGACATAGGGAGTAAAGCATATAGGACAATATAAATGCTTACCCAATCTAGCAACATCACATCATCATCATTCGCAAGTCGAGCAAGATCAAAAGCCCTCTGCCCAGTTATGAGCTCTAGAAGCGTAACCCCATAGCCAAACACATCAGTTTTCTCAGATGATTTACCAGTGGATAAATATTCAGGGGCAATATGCCCAATCGTACCACGTACAGCAGTGGTAACATGAGTATCCTTGTAGTCCATGAGTTTAGCTAATCCAAAATCCCCAACAACTGCTTCAAATTCCTCATCCAACAAGATATTTGCGGCTTTGACGTCACGATGAATAATTTTAGGATCACAATGATCATGCAAGTAAGCAAGGCCTCTTGCAGATCCAAGTGCAATACGCTTCCTTTTTGGCCAGTCAAGTGGGGGCTCTGATTCAGCCCTCTCTAGAAAAATGTTAATTACCCATGAGAATGAATTCAAGCTATTATTAAGCAAACTGGAAACAGGTCCCTGTTTTAACTTGAGCAAGTTATAGAAAGAAGAACTGATCTTTTCAGGTCTATATAACTCAAAATCATAAAAGGCCAAGTCTTGAGGCTTTACTTCTCCAGCTTCATACTATAATAATATTTATTCTCTTTTGAAGACATTTAATTCTTTGTTGACTTCGAGATGTGATCATGAAATTACATCTTAATCGTAGACAACATCAACATCTTGTTAAATATACATACCCATCATGAGAACTCATAAAAACTCAACCACTACAATATCAAAAAGTACAATGAAATTGATCTGAAGTTTCCACCACGATGGCTTACCCTTCTGACAGTAACTTTTTCAAATCTGTTACAAATTTATGAAAGAAAAGTTAAAGACTAAAGCTTATCATTAACATTAGCTATTGGCCTTTTTTGTGTTTCATCCATTTAGCCTGACTTAAGGTGAGCAAAAGCTAGAGCAAGCACATGAAAAATATAAAAAGAGATACCTCTTAAACGTGATGCAACACTTCCATTTTCCATGTAAGGATAAACAAGCACCCGCTCAGTGGGGGTCATACAAAAGCCCCGTAAACGAAGTAGATTTCGGTGTACAGCCATGCTGATCATTTCTACCTCTGTCTGAAACTGTAACTCTCCACCTTGAGTACGTTCCTCTTTTAGTCTTTTCACTGCAACTAAAGAGCCGTCAGCTAACCGGCCCTTATAAACCTTACCAAATCCACCTCTACCAAGTATATTTCTGTTGCTAAAATTATCTGAAGCAACTTGCAGTTCACGCAAGGAAAACCTCTTGAGTTGTCCTAGATGAACTTCTGGATCCTCCTCAGCTGCAAAAGCAGTTAAAATTAGTGAGAACACATCAAGTTAAAAGTACAATTAACTCAACTCAATTTTGAGTATCCGAACCAGGAACATCAAAGAAGTGGTCTTGTGGTTGCCTCCGACGCCACCAAGCAAGAAAAATAGCAGGAGCTGCAAATAGAAGAGCAGCTCCTGCAGCAACTCCTCCAGCGATGGCTCCAGTTGCGCTGTTTCCCACTGAAAAGATGATTGAGTTTCTAATATGTAAGCTGATTTAACTCTTTATAGTATGACCTAAATTTAAAAAATACAAGCAATTCTAAAAAATATATGGTACTTTTGACCTATGTTGCTCGAACTCTTCAAAATTGTCGATGTGTACGTGTCAGATCCTCCACAAGTAGTGCATTTTTCGAGGATCCGACACAGATGTAGTAACATTTTCGGAGAGTCCGAGCAACATAGCTTTTGACACAAAATCACTCACACTTAAGAGTTTACAGTAAATCTAATTTCCAACAAAGAAAAAAAATCCTGCAAATAATATTCTCCAAGTTAATTTGAAAAATTGGAAAAGGAGAGAGCTGTAGCTGTTGACCTTATGGAGTATATGGCACCTGCACCTAAGCATAAACATTGATATTTTCTGTATTGTATTTATTTAGTTTGGGCCATTTTCTGGTTGTTAGCATGAGCAGTAGATAGCCGACTTAGGTGTAGAATTAGTGCATAAGGTCCATTGTATAAATAGACTAGACCTGTTTTAGAGTAATTGAGGAAAACATTTTCACGCATTTTTTCCATTTTGCCTCTGTACAGAACTCTCTCCATCTCTGAAAGTATAATGAAATTTATTGGTTTTCTGCTCTAATCTCCTTCTTGACAGTAGCACAATTTCATAACAGTATAAACACAAATATTTCAACAAACCTGAAGAAGAAGATGAGGGCGTAGAAGGAAGAGGAGGAGGAGGAGAAGCTGGAGGAACTTCCAATTGATTATTAGCAAAACTGAAATATAGGTACTCAATCGTTAGACATTATAACTACAGGAACAGAAAGGAACCACAAACTTGTGCTTTAACCCACCTTATAGGAGTAAAAAGTGAAAAGGAACCGTTGACTGGAACTGGTCCCGTCAAATCATTGTTTGAGAGATCACTGCATTGCAAGGCAATGACAATTAGTAATCCAGAAGAACTAGATAGCACTTGATAAATAAGGGAACAACTTTATACTTACAGCACTTGAAGTGCAGCGATGGTGGTTAGAGACATGGGAATACCTCCAGTCAAACTGTTATTATTGAGCCTCCTTCAATTCGGCAAAGACAAAAACGGATAAGAAAGAAGAAGGTTAATCAAGGTAAGCGAAGATAGGAAAAGAAGGTCGTCAAAGAGAATACAGGTCCAGAGCTCATTAGTCAGTACATGTGCTACATGTAGACAGTATATTGACTAATGAAGACAAATACATATAGAACTAGATGATCCTACAAGATTAATTCCAATATGCTAGAAAAAACTTGTTGACATTGTTTGCAGGTTGAAAATCACGTTCATACATACAGTATTTAGCAATCATCTAAGTCCACAGGCCTTTTTGCTAATAAGATGAGAAGTATCTCAGAATTGTCTTTTCCAGTTAAGCTGCACGGCTATGAGTATATATATATAGAGAGACCAACAACCACAATTTATTTAATTAGATAATAATTGAATAATTTAAGAATTTAATATTTTTTCAAGTTGTTTCAAATTGTTCTAACGTTTTATTACTTATTTATCTTTGTTTGTCGTACAAAAGAGCAGTCCAATCACCTGGTCTTCACTCAGCAGCCACTCAATAATTGGGAAACAAGAACAAGGTTTGCCAAGCATATCAACCAACTTTCCACTACAGAGCAAATACAGAATGAATCATATAGGTATATTCCTGTTAATCTCTCAAACTACAAAGGTTTGTTTGGCTGACAGGAGTAGCGATTTTCATTATGCTTCCACATCATTTTTTTTGGACAGAACGCTTCCACACATCAATGTAAACATCATTAACAGAAAAGTTACAGAATTCTCCCGTAGATATACATCATACAGCTTTGCTTGGAGAATTAGAAACTACAACCCCATTTGCGCACATTAACATAGAAGGTGCTCATTTCTGATTGAACTGATCTTCAGAAATATAAGCTAAAGATTTGAAACATTGAAAAAAGAAAATAAAACCAAAATAACCAAACAGAAAAAAGAAACAATAGGAAAAAACGCAAAAGGAAAAAGAATGTCCAACTCGTACAGGAAGCGTAGTTTCTGAAGCTTGCCCAATGAGGCAGGGATTGGACCATTTAAGTTGTTCAGGTAAAGATCCAAGCTAACCAACTCTGTCAAGTTTCCCAGTTCATTTGGAATTCTTCCGCTTATGTTATTACTATAAAGTTCCCTGAAATTTAAAAAGAGGATATCATTAGCAAGTTGTTCTGAGAATTTGCAGACCATACAACTTAAGATGAGATATGCCAACTAACCTGTGCATAATTATGTTGCACATTTGAAGTGTAAAATTACTTCCACAAGCTACACTCTTAGATGGACAAGAACAAAAGAACAGATCTACTAAAAGCAATAGGTAATGTATAACTATGAGTGTGGACTAGTAACTAGGAAGTTTCCCACCCAAACAGAGTATCATGATTTTAGCACACAATTTCCGAAATTCGCAAGCAAGGAATTAAGCAATAGTAAATAACACCTAGAACGAGTGGCTAATAACGGATGATGACTTAAGAGACCTTACTGTTGTAGAATTCTACTACTTTGTAGTTCCTAATCTTTAGGAATTTCGTGTAACTTCCTCCTATTTAGGCTCTGTTTTGATAGTCATTATCTTTTACAAGTTTATCTTTGTTGATACAGGTGTAGTATAATTCTTTTTATACGCCGGTCATTATCTTTTACAAGTTTATTTTTGTTGATACAAGTGTTGTATAATTCTTTTTATACGCTGGTCATTATCTTTTACAAGTTTATCTTTGTTGATACATGTGTTGTATAATTCTTTTTATACGCTGCCATACACGATCAATAAAACAACGCATCATTTTTCAATCTTCTATTCTCTTCTCTTTATGGTATCAGAGTGACATTAAACTCCCACGAGTTGATCCTTTTGTTTGCTTACTCGCCCAAACACTCAAATTGCCCCTAATATTTCTGTGACCAACGTTGATGGAGTCAACAACACCGTTACTATTGTGCAATTCAATCCTGTTACGCAACTGCCCATAAAATTGACCGGCAGTCACAATTTCTCCCTGTGGAAAGCTCAAGTTTCAATGCTCATGCGCAGTCACAACCTCTATGAGCATCTCAATGGCTCCATCCCTTCCCTACTCACACCATCTCTCAAAACAATCAAGATGTTGATAACCCTGAGTTCGTTCCTCGGTATCACCAAGATCAATTAATTCAAAATGCTATCTTGGCTTCCGTTGATCCTACACTTGCCCCACTGTTGTTGTTACAGTCTCCGCCAAGGCTGCCTGGGATGCTTTGCATACTGTGAATGCGAATGCAGACAAATCTCAAACAAGAATTTTCAGCTTGCGAGACCGATTTGGCTCGCCTCACAAAATACTCTCGTCTGGTCACAAATTATCTTCATCAAATTCGATCACTTTGTGATGAACTTGCAACTGCTGGTGCGCCTGTATCAAACCCGGAATTCATTGTTAAAATTCTAATTGGACTCTGATCTGAATTTCGAGAACTCCCTGCTGTCATTCCTGCTCGAGATTCTACAATTTCCTATAAAGAGCTTTATCAAAAACTTCTTGATCATGAGCTTTTCCTAAAGCATGAGGAAGACAAGAAGCTACTATCAACTCCTATTACTGCTGTTGTGTCACAAAAGACAGCCTCAACTCCTCGCCAGGGTAACAATCCTATTCCCAGCAATCGCCGTCCAGGTGTGAACACTTCTGCCAACAATCAGCCATGACAAGCACAACCATGGCCCCCACGAAGAAACAAGCAGCAACAGCCCTTTGACAAAAATCTTCACTGCCACCTATGTGATAGCGTAAGTCATTCTACTAAAGTCCGCAGATCACAGTCACATAGTCATCTACAAGCCCGGGTAAACTTTGTTGCTCGTTTTTCTCCTCAACAGACCCTTGGATCATGGATAGAGGAGCCACTCATCATATTGCCTCTGATGCTCAAACTCTAGCCACTGTACATGACTATCATGACACCTAAGAGATAACTATGGGCAATGAAAACACAATTCCAATATCCCATACCGGTAACACTAACATAAGTGCATCAAATCATCATTTCAAACTTCTCAAACCTTACGCTCCCTGTCATAAAAAATAATCTTATTTTTGTTTCTCAGATTTGTCATGATAATCATTCATCTATTGAATTTTTTCCTTTTCATTATCTTTTGAAGGATCTGAGTACGGAGCGCCAGTAGTTCGCGGGCAGAATAAAGATGGGCTGTATGAGTGTCCATCGGGTCGTACACATCGTTTCCACAATGCAATGTGGCTGTCTCAATTCACCTGTGGCATCAGCGTTTAGGCCATCCTAGTCACCAGTTTTAAATACTATCTTGAATAATTTTTCCCTACCTGTATCAGATCCGAAAGCTAGTTCCATTTGTAATTCTTGTTATTCAAATAAAATGCACAGGTTGACTTTTTCAGTAAATTCATTGCAAAGTAAGCCACTGCAAATCCTTTATAGCGATTTATGAGATCCATCTCTGGTTTTGTCAATTAATAAAAAGAGAGATATTTTATGTTATTCATTGTTCAATTTTCAAAATAAATGTGGTTGTTCATTTTAAAATAAAAAAACATGAAACTCTCTAAGTTTTTCAAATTTACATACATTGCTTGAACAAAGGTTCAACACCAAAATTCAATCTTTTTACACTGATGGTGGTGGCGAATTTCAGAGTTTACAGTCCTATCTCAAACACATGGGGTAGAGCACTTAGTGTCACCCCATATACTCCACAAGAAGTTGCTCTAGTCGAAAGACTACACCGGCATGCATCAAGCATCTTTACCCTCACATTTTTGGAGTTTTGCCTGTCAACAAGTTGTTTATCTTATAAACAGGTTAACTACGCCCAATCTTCACCATAAGAGCCAACAACAACAACAACATACCCAATGTAATCCCATAAATGGGGTCTGGGGAGGGTAGGATGTAATCCCATAAGAGCCCCTTTGAAATTTTATTTCAAACTCTACCCAAGTATGACTCCATTAAAGTTTTCGGTTGCTTGTGTTATCCATGACTCAAACCATATGATGCCAAAAACAAATTAGAGCCCCATTCGACACCATGTGTTTATTTAGGATTTTCGACTAAACATTATTGCCTTCAATGTTTTGTTCCTTTAACTTTCATAATTTATTTATCACGCGACATCTTATATTTGGAAAATCATTTCCCATTTGATATTTTTTCCGATTTGAAAAATTCACAAAGTAAAAATGTATCTTGGGAAATTTGTTCAACTGAATAACCACCACTGGCTAATACAATCAGTTCAAATGTCTTTTATTAGCTTCCTACTCAGATTGTGCAGCAGTCTGCGTACACGAATTCTCTCGTTTCCTCTTCCCCAATAGGTACCACTGTCTCACGTAATTCAATTTCTCACTTATTTGATACTTCTTCTCTTTCTCCACCATCTCCACTGCCCCCTACTCTCGCCATACAAAATTCAGTTTCCATCCACGACTCAGCTCAACCAAATGTTTCCGCCTTACCGGTTCACCCTTCTCCCCATTTAAACGCTCAGCCAAAACCCACAGTAACCACTTACCAGCATCGAAATAAGTCCACCGGACCTTTGACCCGAAACCCTACAGTACAACCTTCTTCAGCTATGCCCACTCATCATATGATTACTCGGTCTAAGACTAATAACCTTAAGCCTAAACAATTCCACACTGTTGTTCAAACCACTTCCTCAATACCTAGAACCTTTAGGAAAGCTCACCAATTCCCACACTAGCGTGAAGCTATGAAAAATGAATTTGATGCCTTAGTTCAGAACAGACATGGGAGTTGGACCATGTGATCCTTCAAAAAATGTGGTGGATTGTAAGTGCATTTTTCGAGTAAAATATCATCTTGATGGTTCTATTGACAGGTACAAAAGCTCGTCTGGTTTGCCAAAGGATTCACACAACAACCTGACCTTGATTTTCAATGTACTTTTAGTCCTGTTGTGAAGCCCGCAACTATTTGACTTGTTCTTGCGATTGCAACACAATAAGTTGGCTCATATGTCAAATAGATATCAATAATGCCTTTCTGCAAGGTCGTCTCAATGAGGAAGTCTATATGCGTCAACCACCTGGTTTTGAAGCTTCTGCACACCCGACGCATGTTTGCAAGCTGCACAAAGCTATATATGGCCTCAAACAGGCTCCCAGGGCCTGCACACTGAACTCAAACATTATTTAGTTATTTTATGATTTGTTAAATTCCCAATCTGATTCGTCATTGTTCATCCTGCATAATTTTGAGTTTATTGTTTGTGTCCTAATTTACGTTGATGCTATAATTGTTACGGGCAATCAAATTTGAGGTGTTCAAAACATTATTGATAATCTTGCAACCCAATTCTCACTGAGGGATCTTGGTCCACTTCATTATTTACTTGGTGTTGAAGTCTTTTCTTATCCCGGTGGTCTTTTGTTGTCTCAATAAAAATACATTACAAATCTGTTGCAGGAAGTTAATATGCACAAATGTAAGGGTGTTCCAATGCAAATTGCTTCTACTGTTGTTTTCCCGGAGTCTGCTGAAGATTCTCTAGTTGATGGCTTTCTTTATCGACGGCTAATTGGTAAACTTCATTACCTTTTATTTACATGTCTAGACATAGCATTTGTTGTTAGCAAACACTCACAATCCATGCACCAGCCTTTAATATCTCATTGGACAGCCATGATCCTGCAGTAGCTTCACCAGACAACCTCGTTTGGCCTCCGAATTGTCAAAGAACATGATCACCTTCTTCTAGCCTACTCAGATTCTAACAGGGCTGGAGATCTTCTCAATTGAACCTCTACCACAGTTATGTTGTTTACCTTGGCAGCTCTCCGATATCATGGTCCTTTGAAAAGCAAAGATCTGTCGACAGACGCAAAATATCGGGTTGTTGCAGCTACTATTTCTGAGACCAATTGGCTAACAAGTTTACTGCATGAGCTTTGGTTTCGTATTTTAGCCACTCCTCGGATATTTTGTGACAATGTCAGCACCACCTACATTTGCGTCAACCCGGTGTTTCATAGACGGATGAAGCATATTGTTATTGATTTTCACTTTGTTCGTGAACAAGTTCAAAACTAGGATATCGAAGTTCAACACATCCACTCGGCTGATCAAGTGGCACATATACTTACCAAACCACTTCCAAGAGCCTCTTTTGTCAAGCAATTATCCAAGTTGGGTGTTGTTGACACCACCAAATTGCGGGGGCGTAATAACAGATGATGACTTAAGAGACCTTTATTGCTGTAGAGTTCTACTTTGTAGTTCCTAATCCTTAGGAGTTTTCTGTAACTTCCTCCTATTTAGGCTATGTTTTGATAGTCATTATCTTTTTCAAGTTTATCCTTGTTGATACAGGTGTTGTATAATTCTTTATATACGCTATCATACACGATCAATAAAACAACACAATATTTTCCCATCTTCTATTCTCTTCTCTTTAGTGGCAAGTTAGAGATCTCTGGATTTCAAGATGCAAGGTTCAATTTTCCTTAAAGGCGTTTTATGTTTTACTTCGTGTAGATAAGTTCGTAATTTTAATAATTGGTTCTATTTGATTAGATTAAGCTTTCATTGTCAATCTCCATGAAAATAGCTCATTACACCATTAACTGCTTCTTCAAAAAAAGAAGAGAAAATCTTGAGGAAATATGTTGCCAAGTTAACATACTTTATGTTCAGAGGATTCTACCACCATAAAAACATGAACATCATTATAATGGAAGCAGGATAGGTTATCTGCACCCGCTTCCACTGGAGAACAGGTCCAAAAGGGGAGCAATGAGAACATTAAATAGGGAAGCAGAATGAGCAAATCAAATATCTGTTAACATCCCATCCTAGGGCACTAAAACACTAGAAACTTCCTTCTGCAGAAACAGATATATACAAGCTCATTTTTACATTTATGTTATGATTATTAATTAACACGATTACAAAGAAAAATAACTGAATTTAAAGAAAAAATGGTCTGGAGAAAGTTAAAGAACATACTTTAACATCCTTGAGACATATTGATCTAATTAACTTACAAGTACTGCAATTTCTGGAGTTGGCCAAGCTGTGGTACCAGTTGACCTGATAGATTTGCATTTCCTAGATCACTGTGTAAAAAATGCAGCAAAAAATCACAAATGAAACCACAATATGAAAGAACAAAAAAAAAGATGGTGTATCTTACACTCTAGTCACACTATTTT
This sequence comes from Anisodus tanguticus, assembly GCA_034509755.1. Lineage (NCBI taxonomy): Eukaryota > Viridiplantae > Streptophyta > Magnoliopsida > Solanales > Solanaceae > Anisodus > Anisodus tanguticus. The sequence goes on along the minus strand of CM067550.1, from coordinate 28,288,024 downwards.
CATTGTTGCATGTCACATGGAACCAAGTACAAGGATTAACAAGGGTTGGATCCCAACTCTGTAGAACACTATTAGGATCAGCCAAATTTGTCTTCAGAGAATTCAAGGCATCACCTGTCTTACATAAAATATGATATATAAGTGATCAGCTCATCACACAACCAACAATTTCGCAATATTAGCTACAGTATAACTCGTCATATGCCAATCAAATTACCACCAATACAGGGGGGAGCCATTTCAGGGTCTACTTTAAGTTTCGTGCTAAAATTGTCTCCTGCTAGAGCAAGACGAATCCATAAATGTGTTTAATTTATACACAATGACCGCGCAAAATTTTTACAACATCAATTACTAAGAAAACTAACTATAGGTAACAATCTATAATAAGCCTCAATGAGTAACCTGGAAAAGCTGGTAGCAAACTGCTAAGTAACTTAATCCTTCATTTAATAATCTCAGACTTGATCAATAAGCTTTTTGAGTCATGGTCTATCGGAAACAAACTCTCTAACCCACAAAGGTAGGATAAGGTCTGCGTACGCCCTCCCCAGACCCCACTTGTGGGAATCACTGACTATGTTGTTGTTGATCAATAAGCTGCAGTTCAAGTTTTTATGTAAACAGGATCCCATAACGACCCAATTAAAGAGTCAACTTGATTAAGCTAAAAGACCCAAATTTGAGGAAAGTTAACATCTTTTTAACTCCACACATTTTCACCAGTCTTGAAAAAGGAAAACACAAAAAGAAACAAACCTTCAGCGTTACCGGCGACCGGTGACAAGTTCAAAAACAGCCCTCCAATTAAGCATAGAAATACCCAGATCGCCAACACCGACTGATCCATGATTCCCGGTCATCCACACCTTTCAACAACTAAAAATCAAGATTCCTCATTGAAATCATTCAGCTAAAAAAAGAGACTGAAATCCCAAAAAAGTGAGGTCAATGCAGTAGTGAGAGTAAAATGGAAGCAAAGGGTAAACTTAAAGATTCAAGAAAAGGATTTTTTTTTAGGGGTAGTTTCAATTTGAGAATGGCAATGGAAGAAGAGAGACAGAGGAAATGTTTTGTTCAACTTCAACGGAGGAATGGTGTAGGTGTAGCAGTCGTTGAAGAGGAAGAGAGTTGGTCAAAGCTTCTTCTGCCTTTCACTCTTGGTCTAATTCTTTATTGGAAATATACAAAATTGCAGGTTGGATATATGCAATTCTTTCGGTAAAATTTACCAGGAAAAAAGGATTTGAAGCTTTGACAGACAATCACTATTTTGACAGTCTTATTCTTAGTTTCTCTTTTTTCTTTCCATTTTTGTTTTTTGTTCAAGTAGGCCTTGAACAGCAAGAAACGAAAAGGATAAAATGTTTATTGGACAAACAACTTAATGGAATTTAACAAACAAATACCGCAATTAATGTTTTCTGAAATAGTATATCGACATAATAAAATGTTGGTAGGATAGGCATATGTATCTAAGTTATACCTTAATGAAAACTCCATCACAAGTTAAGTTCACTTCTCTAAAAGGTCAGTTGCTTTCAGGAAAATACTTATGTTGGCTTAATTAGCAAATATCACACACAAAGTAAATACGGAAAGAAAAAAAAAAACAGAAAAGCACACTTGGCTAACTTATATTACAAAAATATAACTCATAACTTATATTACAAGGATATAGAAAAACTTTTATATAATGTTATACCCTTATATACAAAGAGAAGTACATTATGTATATAAGTGTATGAAAGTGTATAGTGTATATATATAATTATACAAGAAAATAGAGACATTTACACACATTTATATATAATTATTCAATATTGTATAATTAGGTATAAATATAGATCTGGACTGGTTTGAATAAGAATTGCACTTTTATACAAAATAAATACATTTTATATATAGGTGTTTGAATAAGGACTAACTTAGCTCAAGTTTGAATATTCCTCTTGATTCTTGTTTCAGTAATAATAATCTGAAGTAAAAATTAGAATTCTTTTTAAAATGAAATATATCCACAGTAATAGCATCAGCAATAAGAGAAACAAGTGATATTTCTATAAATTTTGAATCAATAATAAATTTAAACAGAAGAAGAACGGGCAAAGAGAAAGATAGAGAGGAGGAAGAGAGAGTGGGACATTTTTGTAACATTTAAAAATATGAGTCAATTTTAATAGTATTATTATCTTAATTAATATACAACTTTAAAAAATAACCTATAAATTTAACGAGAATTGGCCAAGTCTAGTCCTTAGGGAAAAAGCAGAGGGAATTTTCCATAGTGACTGAGAAGAAATATATAGTACAAAATATCCACAATTACAAACCCTTTATATAAATCCCAAGTAGTTCTTTTTTTTTTTTTTTGACGAAGGAACCCGCAGATGCTACTTTCTCGAGTGCGACGGGCAGTAAACCCCGGACGACGCAATACCGCAAACCACGTCGCCGATTAACCACACTTTGGCAAGCCAGCGCATGTGTGCAGGCTCAACCAAAGAAGGTTTATGCAGGGGATCGAACTCGTGACCTTGCGGTCCCGCACTCTACTGCTACACCAACTTGGCTACCCTTGCGGGTAATCCCAAGTAGTTGTTAACCCTACTAGCAATGGTTTCTCAAACCTACAAGGACAGTACAAGAAAATAAGTTAACAAATCTTCCTCTTGGCTTGAATTCTCTTCATCAGTAGGAACATCTCTCTGTCTTGTCTCCAACCTTCGGAAGAGCTCTACTGAATACTAGACACACTAATCAAGTCTAGACAATTCCTAAACTTGTTGGTCGGGACAATATATAGTACCTTTTAGGCAGAGGTGATTTGTCAGTTATTCCTAGAATGCATATCTTCCAATTTCTTCCATACCTTTGTTGCAAAGGTTTCTGATGCAATCTCATGAAGAACACTATTTATAACTTTCATAAATATTGCATTCAAAGCAATTTCCTTCTGGTATATCTTATCCGACCCTTCATCTTTTTTAGAAAACATCTTATCAATTGCCTTCTATAACCATTGTAGTACCAGAGATGATCTCATCCTAATATTTCATAGACTGAAACTAGATATCCCATCGAATTTCTCTATTTTGTACTTTATTGAGGATGAAAAACTCATCTTAACCTTAAATTATGTGTAGAAAACTCGAACCTCTATCCTGACACCAATTATTGCTAAAGGTCGTTATCGTAGAAGATCATGTGTTAATTAGCACATAATCACATTCAAAATAAATAAAGAAATAAAGATGAAAAATAATATAAAATTTAACGAGGTTTAACCAAGCCTACTCCTCGAGGCAAAATCCAGAGAGTTTCTTGGCTAAAAATGACCTTACAAATAAGTAAACTATACTGAATATAATTGAAATTGATAAATTAGTCAACTAGGTACTACCCCTCCATTCTAAAATTGTTTCACCAAGAAATTCAAAACTTACTATTTTGGTTCTACAACCAACTGTGGCATAACATGATGTCAACCAATCCATACTCATGATTTCATCAAAATCCACTATTTGCAACTCTACTAAGTCGGCTACAGTATTATGATGATAGACTCTAACTTGGCAACCCCTATACACACGCCTATATATAACTAACCCTCCAACTGGAGTGGACGCTTCAAAGGGTTCATATAATTTTTAGGGCTCTATCCCAAATTTCTTAGCAATAAACGGGGTTACATAAGATAGGGTGGATTCTAGATCCATAAGGACATAAACATTAAATGTGAAGATTGTTAATATACGTGTAACAACATCTACACGAGCCTCTGTATCCTGACATCCTGCTAGTGCATACAAGCAATTCTGACCTCCGCCCATATTACCGGACTCTGCTGCACCACGCCCTGATTGGGATTGAGAATGGAGAGGAGCTACTGAATTTATGGACTGAGCCACATTACATCCGGTACCCTATCTCGTTGATGGATAATCCCTCAAATAGTAGCCTTGCAGACCACACCCAAAACAATCATCCATGCTCGAATGACATACTCTTGGGTGCATCTTACCACACTTGCTGCATAAGGGATGTTGATACCCTCTGTGGCCCACAATGGCCGGTGACTGTGATCTTGTCGTTCTAAAATTCTGGCTATTCTGATTAAGCTTGGACCTCAGGACTGGTGCACTTGCTGTAGAGGGAGCAGGTCCTGATGACCTATTCTTGAAGAACTGTCTATTTCCACATTCTTGTGGTCCCCCATGGCTAAAGTTACCTGCATACTTATCCCTCTTGCTAAATTCCATGTCTTTCTCTTTCTGCAACATCTCTTCTTCCTTCATCCTACCCTCGTTACCCTGTACAAATGCAAGAATCTTGGTAATAGTCATTTCTTTCTTTTGGGCAATGATATGAGCATCACCAAATAAATAGGGTGCAAGCCCTAACACAAAATACCTAACTCTTGCCCTCATGTCGGTCACCATGTGTGGAGCATACTTAGCCAACAAAACAAACTTTAGATAATATTAATTCACGCTCATATCATTCTTCTTAAGTTTCTCAAACTCTAAGGCCTTAGCTTCTCTGACTTCAAACGGTAGAAAGTGCTGAATAAATGCATCTGTGAATTTATACCAATTTGCAGGAAGCACATCTTCCCTCCAGACAGTTCCCATAACTTATACCAAATATTAGAAACATCCTTCAGCTGGTATATGACAAACTCTGTTGCCTTAGTTTTTGTGGCATGCATAACATGAAGAACCTTCTGCATCTCATCGATAAAGTTCTGAGGGTCCTCTTTCTGGATGGACCCTGTGAACTCTGGGGGTTTCATGCAGATAAACTCCTTGATCTTGGAACAGGACAACTCTTTGTTAGCAGGATTATTCAAAGTCGTTCCCTGACACTAAGCCTAAGTGGCAACAATCTGAATGAGCAGTTGGATATCTCCCGTGACATCTATATCCGTGGATCTAGGTGGAGGAACTGAAGTACGAACCCCTAAATGCCTTTCAGCAGTTGGTGGGGGTAAAGTCAGGAGTTCTAAGTCCGACGCAACCCCCTAAGACCTAGTGCCAATTCTCTGAGTCTGAGAGTCCACTTCTCGGGTAGCGTTAGCAGTAGCCTCCTGACTAATGGCTGACTTTCTCTTAGTATACTTCCTCTTTGCAGGAATTTTCTTAAATACATAATACACATGAGTTAGAAAAGATCCTGAAGGTATTGCTATAAATGCACGATCTAGAGTATGAAAAAAGTGAAACAATCATGACTGTCTTGGTGGTCAACTATTTACATATGTGGCACTCATACACATAAAAGAGACCTCACTGGACATAGATTCATAGACTTCCTAGGACACTTGAACCTAGTGCTCTGATACCAAGCTTTGTCATACCCTAAACCTAAGCCTAGACGTAACACGACACTCGATACACGACTGCATGTGATCGAGTGAACCAACTGGCTGGCTGAATCAACATGAGATATATACTAAATGCGGAGTATAACTTATAACATGTTGATCTAGTAAAAGGTCTGACTGGATAATGATAAATATGAAATACTGATAAGTCTGAAAGTATAAAGACGTAGCGAACATGGCTAACACAACAATCTGCAAAACTCTGACTGACTGCTACTCTAGTTTATGAAGCCTTTGAAGAATAACAAAGTACTGACTGTTACCGAGTCAATACCCCCGACATACATGACTGTTTAATCTACTGAAAGATTGTAAATAAGATAATGCCCCAAAGGAAATTAGGGCTCACCAGGTAGCTGATACGAGAAACCTAGCGAGAAGATCCGTCATATTGTAAATTGTTACATGCATCGTGAAATGCAGACCCCAAGCAAAAGAGACGTTAGTACGTTTGAATTATACTGGTATGTAAAACCAATTGAAAAAATAAATAGTTGTGGGGTTTTCGGGAAAGGGTAGCCAAATTAATAAACATGTAATATATTGAAACTGAAACATATTGATAGTTGAATTGAGCAAGAGAAGTTTAGTTATAAGTACTCCCTGTTCTGAACGTGAAATCACTTATTTTAACTGAGTTAATAATCTATTGCCTCATGCCTAATATAAGTGCACAAATCTATGGCCTCAGTCCCAAGTATACGTATACATAAACTATAGCCTCGGGCCCAAATACAGGTATTTAACATTCAGGACTTTATATTAAGGAACTAAGAATCATACTGTAATGCATAACTTTGGGATATTGAGTATTACTATGCTGAGACATGTATTCATGAACTGATTAAGGAGTTTAAAGCATTAACTGTTGATAAGCATATTGAGTTTTCATGACTAAGATTGACGGGATACCAAACACGAGTCTATACCGATTATGCTGAGTTCACAACATTCAGAATGATAATCATGAATGAATTACAAAACTATAAAGTTTAGAGAATTCAAGTTATGAAGCTCTACGTGAAACTAAGTCTTACACTCTATTTCTGAGGCAATTCATAATAGTCGTAAAAGAATGATGCGTAGGGAAAATCATCAACATTTACACACATAGAGAGTTAGCCTTACATACTTCAATTCTGGCCTTTAATCGTACTACAACCTTCGTCACCCCCTTTCGACTTTAATCAATAGCAATATAGGTAAAGGGAATCATTATTAGTAATAATACTCATGGTTTGGTCATCTAAGCATTTTATCAAACACTTGGTGGGCATGAATCTCCACAACTCACATCAATGGTGTTTCTATACCCAACAACCCATTCGCTTGCTTCTAGATAATTCTACAATCTCATATTTTTACAATCAATATCATTCTTCATCACCATAAGATAAATAAAACCCTTACTCAACAATCAACAATCTACAATCCACAATAAAAACCTATAATCGTTCATGTTTTTTCTATCAAACCCATCAACTCATATCTCATAAACTTATAGTCTGTAATCATCAATACAAAACTATAATTGATTGAAGTAGGAAAGTCATACTTTTTCACGTTCAAATAACTTGAATTCAGATTCTTGGGCTCTCTTATCCAAGACAAAGATTCAATCTATAATCTATGGAATAGATGATGTTTCTAGTGTTAATCTTCATTAGATTGAGGTAATAATCATAAGAGTTGATCAAAAACTTACCTTAGATGTTTTTGGGAAGCCTTAGGGTTATTTTTCTCTCAAAACGTATACCCATACGAAGTGGGGAAGGGTTTTGATGAGTTAGAAGCTTATATTATTCGAAACAAAAAAATGGGATCGTGATATGGCCGTGCGTCGCGCGTCCAATGCGCGTCAGTGTTGGTGTGATGGTTGTGCGTCATGGGTCCATCGCACACAGCTGTAGAGATTCAGAAATAGTATTTTTGTGTGCTACACATGCGACGTGCGGGTGTCCTGATAGCCAATAACATTTTGTAAAATGAGCATAACTCTTAGCAAGAGCTTCGTTTCAGCTCTACCATATATGATTGGAAAGGTATTTCAAAGATCTACAATTTTCATTAAGTTTTCTCAAATACCCAACAAATTTTCATGAAATCCGACCGGAAGGTAGACGTACCATAAACTTAGTCGATTCTAACAAATCTTGTGCACCTCATTATTCGTCTTGATCTTAAACAAACTATTTCCACTCAAACTCACCCCATGGGACTTCATATGTCTAAAAGGTCACGTTAATACTCATTTAACACATTTATACCTCACCAGGATTTACGGAGTTTTACACTTGGATACTCAGGTGTGCTAAACAGAACCAAGTTCCTTTATAAGTAAGAACATGTTTCATTACAATTAGTTTCTAACTGTAGCACATGGAGTCTTTGTTTATCTTAAGGACTAGTTCCTTCAACATTGTTATATGTAGTTCATATGAATCTTTGTGTGAGTGTATGAATTGCTGCTATATTTATTATTTTCTCCCCTTTTGGCATTATCAAAAAGCAATTATAGTAGCCAAAGTAAAGGTTAAATAGTGTAAAGAGGATCATTTGTAAAGTTTGAAATAGTACCATTATCATTTACCATAGAGCTAATATTATAGAGTACCAAAAGTAAGATACACAAATATGCATATTGTCTAGTTATCAATTACATTAATTTCAAAGTAACTGTCAAAAAAATACTAACATCAGACAACATGAACATTAAACATCATGATACAACAAATTATGACTCACGGGCTGACATGAGAAACATCTGGTTCAAAGGAATACGTTATTTGCTTGAGGAAGGATGAAAAGAGAGTCTGTTTAGGATTCTATCAAGAATAACTTCTTGATTCTTCATTTTTTCTCTTTTAGCTGTTCGTTCTCAGCTCTTAGGATAGCAGTCTCTACAACTATTTTCTCATTCTCTTCATTAGCCTTAGACAACTCCGCGATCAACTTGGTGATCAGATTTTCTTTCTTGGAACTAGGTCCTTTGGGCAGAAGATCACATTCCTCAAGTGTGGTCTTGCTTATCAGCTGAGCCTTTCTACCTTTCTTTACCTTACTTAGGGGCACTTTGAAGTGAGAAAGCACTTCAGTGAGCAAAAATCCATAGGGTAGTGCATATGTCCCTTTTTATTGATCAACAACCCTGACCATGTGTTTTATCATCATGGATGGAAGATTACTTGCATGTTCTGGTCTACCAGGTCCATTACTATCATATCCATACAGTTTTATTCATTCGTACTTCAACCCTGGGCAAGATACACTTGTACACCAGCTCAAACAATAATTTGTGGGTAGGGATCATTTCTCACTAAACACAATTCTTGTCTTAGAGGAGTCCCTTCCTTGTGAGAACTTCTCAGTCAAGTAGTTCTTGCTCATATTAGGACCATATTCTACCCATCCTCTCTTTATATAATCCTCATAGCCTTCACGAGGAATCCCAATATATCTCCCAATTGCTTGGCATTTAAGCTGATCTTCTTGCCTTTTACCATTGTCTTAACCCTGTCATTATCCATCAATTGAATGTTCTTATAGAATTGAGTGACTTCTTCCTTGTGGGACATAGGAGAAGAGCCGAAAAATAGTTCAAGCCACTTATGACTTTCAATTTTTCTTTTCTGATTCTTCATGCTTAGTTCATTTAATTTCTCAAGATCAATCAATCTTCTTTTTAAAATTTTATTGCATTTAATCACATATTTTTGTTTTTTCATCAACAAACAGACGGACAGGCTGAGCGTACTATTCAAATGCTCGAGGATATGTTGCGAGCTTGTGTCTTGAAGTTCAAAGGTAGTTGGGAGGATCATCTACTGCTTATTAAGTTCACCTATAATAACAAGTATCACTCCAGTTTCAAGATGACACCATATGAAGCTCTGTATGGAAGGAAATGAAAATCTCCTATCGGCTAGTTTGAGGTTGGTGAAACAAAGTAATTGGGGCCTAATTTGCTACAACAAGCAGTCGAGAAGGTGAAGTTAATTCATGAGCTATTTGACGTGATTCTAGATGCAAGAAGAATAACTTGAACCACAATTAAACAAACAAGATAAGATAACAAGGATATGGTTATGAAATAAAAATAAGGGAGAATATATTTTAGAAGAAAAGAAGGGATAATCTAACAATTAATATGCATTAAACATAAGATTCGATCCAAGGGGGGGGGAGAGAAATGAACGTATACGTGAAATACTTAGAGTATTCAAGAGAGGTTAATTGAAGAGATACAATGAATCCTCCTATAAACTCACAGCAAGAGTATTTTCTATCTTCAAAGTTAGCTAACCCTAATATGAAAGACTTAGTCTATTTATACTAGTCTTGCAAAAATAACTAAATTGCAAAAATGATCAAATTATAAAAATAACCACTTGAGATGAATGGTGGCCTTGAAGTCTTCCTTCCATGCTTCCTTTATATCATCCAAACTAATGATGGTTGGAAGAATGCTCCAAAGTCCTTTATGACTACCTTCATTGTCATCACTTGCTTCATAAATTCATTTGACCATGTTATGGACTTTAAAAGTTCCTTTAATGAATCTTCCATGGAACTTTGAACTCTTTATGGGTGATTGAAAGATCTCATATTCAAGATATCCCACACACTCACTCTTGATATCAATCTTGCTACCGCGATTTGCATCATTCTCCACTTCTTAAAAAAATTCATCCTCGAATTCAAGCCTTGCAAAATAAAGGAGGGAACAACAACTAGAAAAATATTATCATTATTCTTCAAGGTAATGGCAACACAACAAAAAATATTCCCGGGATCAAAAATAAAATTTAATCCCCTAACAACATCAAGAATCACTATAAGCATCCCCAAAAACACCCATAAGAAATCATCATCTATAAATTTAATTAAACAAATCTCTTTAACTATGTAACATCAATATTTAAATGACTTGTCACCACATTTTAGAACAGAAGTATTGGCATAATCCAATAAGAATGTGTCTTCAAAAAGTGGGGTAGAATAAGTAAAGAAATTAATACTAAGGCTAGCATCAATTAATTCACTTTCATTTGTAGACTCATTATTATTTTCCCACATTTTATCCCATAGTGGATTACCATATACCTTGTAGCCATTAAAAGTTGCTACATCATCAACTTCACAATAAATATCACTATGCTCATCATTATAAATGACCATGCTATCTTCAAATAAAACATTATATTTAAAGAGAGAAAAATCGACATAGGATGAAGAATCAAAACATCTAAGTTTATTCTAAAAAAGATAAATGTCTTCTTTCACATGATTACCCAGATATGATCTCTATGAGCGAAACAAGAAATAGGATCAACAACACTATGTACACTCAAAGAGTCACTTGTTTGGTCTCCAAACTCATTAGTTCTCACATCACTAGTTGGCAACACTTTAAGCTCACAAGAATCAATAATTTTAGTTCCACACTTTAACTCAACTAGTGGAGTAAAAGCAAAATGCAATAAGTCATCACTACCTTAAACATGATAAGATTACCACCATAATCATGAATATCATCAAATGAAATTAAAGTAGAATCAAGAAGCTCATTTTCATCTTTATCAAATAAAGATGGAGTGTCATACTCAAAGTCCTCATTGTTTTCAAAATAACCAACTACATTTTCAATACTAACTTGAGGTTCACTAAATAATTCACAAATTTCTTCAACTAGTGGTATATCAACACAAACATGTTGGCTATCACAAATAATTTTAAGAGAATCACATTCTTTAAATTTAAGATTATTAAAAAGTGACTCCTCAAAACCATCAAGAATTAGAGCATTCTTTGACACAAAAAATATTCACAATCCATAATATCACATGCAGTCAAAGAATATTTTTTTAAGCTCCCAAATTCATCATAAGTGTGGACACTAGTCGCAAATACATTAAACTCAAGAACATCATCACAATGATTTGCACAAGTAACTTCAACTAGTGCTTGACTACAACATTCAATCTGACTTTCCTCACTAAGAAAAGATTCATTTTGCTCTAAAGAAGAATGACTTTCACGTAAATTAAAATTTCCATCAATCTTACTTAAATGAAATAATATACTAGGATTAGCCATTTTACCTTGAAATGCTCCTAAAATTCCATATTTACCTTTATTTTTATTATTAAAGCTCACGTGAACACTTGAAGAAGTAGGGTCTCGGCCAACTCTTGAATCCTCAAAGGTAGAAGGCATTCCATTGTTCCTTCCTTGATGTCTTCATTTACAAACTTACCTAAAAATAGATATCACAACTAGGAGAAGAAGAAATATTAGTATTAGATTGAAAACAAGAAGCAAACTCTCTTAAACTTTCTTTTTCTTCACTTCTCTCAATTTCCTTTCCCTCTTTATTTTAATTTTCAAATGCTTCTCACTTTTCTTGTGGCTACTCACTCAGTACCCTCAACTCAAGCTCTCCCTTTTCCACTTTTGAGTATCCACTTATCACTGCCTTACTCCGCCCAATCTTTTCTCTCCCAAGATCATCTAAAGTTGGACAAGGCCAAAGAATTCCTTTTGAAGGATTATGATGACTCTTCACTTCAACTTTGAAATTTACACATTGAGAATCATCAACTTTCCACTTTATATTCTTCTATTTAATAATGACATCTTTTTTCTCATACTTTGCCTTTCTTCTTGTCAATCTTATCAACTCCAAGTACCTTTGTTTCACCTTCAAAAGTGTAGATGCCATAAAGATATTCCATTGATCTCTTAGAATAACACGACATTTGTTAGTATTGTCAAATGTAGCTTCCCTTTAAATTGTCCAAGGCCTCCCAAGTAACAAATGACAAGCTTTCATTGGGATAACATCACATAACAATTCATCTTGAAACTTGCCAACTTGAAACTTTACAAAAACTTATTTTGTGATCTTTAACATTCCTTTTTCAGTTGACCATGTCAATCTATATGGTTGAGGATGTTTCCTATTATTCAACTTTATGTGCTCAACCATGCTTGAACTTGCAATATTTATGGAACTCTTGTAATGAATAATTATGGCACCATTAAGTCCTTCAATTTTACAATAAACATGAAACATGTTCTTTCTTTATTTCACAAATTGGCCAATGCATGCTTCATCACACTCGTGGTGTTAAAAAAATGGTCTCCTTTTATCAAAGCATTAAAGTCATCATTAGGCCGATGTAGAACACGCCTACCATAAGTAGCATATCTATTCACATTTTGTCTCAAATTTCTTTGTCAAAGATCTACCAACACCTCCTCCAACAAAACAAACATAGGAACTACCACCATTCTCATGCTAAGAATTAGAACCATAGTAAGAAGATGAACAAGAATATTCTCTAAGAATTTCCTCATTATCATCATCATGCATATAATCACTTTCCTCGCTATTATATTCATCATAGGAGGAATATGTGGAAGATCTATACCTTGAAGTATCACCATCTTCAAATTCATTGTTGAAAATATAAGAATCTTCATCATATGATCCATAATCTTCATCATAATAACCCTCACTATCGTCATAGTCATAGTCTTCCATCATCATCACAAAGATCATCCGAAGCTATGAAAGACATGATTGCAATCAATAGAAAGTAGAAACAAAGTTAAAGGACCTCACCAATTCACTCCCTCATGTGTATCACTCAAGATAAAAATCACTCAACACTCGTGTATACACTCAAGGTCAAGGCTTTTAGACCTCACTCAATTAATCTCACCAACTCTTGCATTTTTTCGCTCAAGGTAATTTTCTCAAATCTCTTCAAGAACCAACAACTCAATAAACTCAAAGTAAGCCCCAAGTATCAGTTTGGAGTGGAATTTATGATTAAACAAAGAAGCACAATAAAACTAGTAGGACTTGAATCAAATAATTCACAACAAAAATAAAGAGAAAAAAAAAGAATTGGCATGAAATAAATTTAAAGCACGCAATTAATAATACAAAGGATAAGAATAAGTATCCTAAAATATTAGCAAGCGATTAGTTATGAATGACTAGTAGAATCTAGAATCAGCAAAGAAGTCATTCAAAAGTCAGCAAAATTGATCGAATATATCAACAGCCAACTCAAATCAAGTTTACCCAATAAATATGAAGCACTTCTAAGCATAACCCAATAATTTTTGAAGTAAGGAATCAACTCAAACTCCAAATGTTTCAAGAAATTCTTAATAGGAAAATAGCTCACTTTTTGAACCCAAAATTGACCCTCACTTTATCATTAGATTAAAAAATTAGAATCTAGTATAGTTTACCCATGATCAAAACAACGTAAATCCAAAATATGGGGCAAAAATTTGCACAAAAGATCTCCAAAACTCAAATTTTTGCACTATACAAAGTGGTGATTTTTCAGCTGCGAAAATTGAAACAAATTGGACAAATTTTGATCCAAATTAACTCTAAATACTTCCAAATTTCATATCCAACCTCTCTAAACTATTTGCAACTAAGCCCAACAATACCCACTCAAAAATTACTTCAATTGTTAGATCAAATTTTTTTTCAATAAAAGAAAGCTAAGGATTAAGAATTGTAAGAACAATTCTCTACCCTTGATCTGATACCAATTGATGTGATTCTAGATGAAACAAGAATAACTTGAACCAAAATTAAATATACAAGATATGATAACAAGGATATGTTTAAGAAATAGAAATAAGGGAGAATATATTTTAGAAGAAAAGAAAGGATAATCTAACAATTAATATGCATTAAGCATTAGATTCAATTCAATGGGGGAAGAAAAATGAACTCATACATGAAATACTTAAAGTAATTAAGAGAAGTTCATTGAAGATATACAAGGAATCCTCTCATAAACTCACACCAGGAGTATTTTCTATCTTCAAAGTTAGCTAACCCTAATATGAAAGACTTAAAGTCTATTTATACTAGTCTTGCAAAAATAGCTAAATTGCAAAAATGATCAAATTATAAAAATAACCACTTGAGCATATTGGTGGCCTTGAAGTCTTCCTTCCATGCGTCCTTTAGATCATCCAAACTAATGATGGTTTGAAGAATGCTCCAACGTCCTTTATGACCACCTTCATTGTCATCACTTGCGTCATAAATACATTTGAGCATGATATGGACTTTAAAAGTTCTTTTAATGAATCTTTCATCGCACTTTGAACTCCTTATGGGGGATTGAAAGCTCTCATATCCAAGATATACAACATACTCACTCTTGATATCAATCTTTCTACCATAATTTGAATCAAAATTGTTAACCGCTCAGATTCATCAAAAGTCTTATTCAGATAATCGACACTGAGACTTTGAATTTGCAGTTGGTGATTGAATGTTTTATAGGTATCTCCTATGAAAGGGGTGATAAGATTCGCCAAGAAGGGAAAGCTTGACCCTAGGTATATTGGACCGTATAAGATGATTCAGAGAATTAGCCAAGTGGCTTACTAGCTTAAATTACCCTAAGAGTTATAAGCAGTTCATCCAGTAGTCCATGTATTGATGCTTTGAAAATGTATAGGCGACCCCTCCCGTATTACCCTTATGGATGATGTCTAAATCACAAAGGACTTATCATATGAGGAAATTCATGTTGCCATTTTATATCTTCAAGTCCGTAATTTGTGGACCAAGTAAGTAGCTTCAGTTAAGGTTCTTTGGAGGAATAATATGTGGAAGAGATGACATGGGAGGCTGAGGAGGACATGATGTCCAGATACCCCTATTTGTTTCAGACTTCATGTTTATATCGACACTCGTGCGATATGACTTTCCTATTTCTATTCTCTCTATCGAGCTTATCTTACATACATCTTGTTTAGATAATGTTATTGAGGTAGATGTGACAGCTGCAACCCAAGTTTTCGACAGTTGAGGTGAGTTATGGTTAACTCTTTTGATTTCTGATTAGAATGATTGTGTGAGGCTAGTATTATTATGTTTTGGTTGTTGTGTCCTTGTGTGGCATTGTAAATATGTTTTGGGCTGCTTGACAAGCTTTGAGTAGTCCTGTTTACAGACAAAACTCTGCCGAAATTTCTAGAAAATCCTTAAGAATCAAAATCCCAAAGATAAGTTACCTCAACATTTGAGTACAAATGTTCTTAGGGGGAGGATGTTACACTTTGTAGTTTTATGTCGAATCATGTCATCGACTAACTATAGAATTCCTATAAGGAATGAGATTCCAAGGAATCATAATTGTGAGTTGAGACTTGTTTAGAGGAGTATTGGAAAGTATGGAAGTTAAACGAATCGAAGAGAATTTAATTCACAAAGTTTCATTGAACTTTCTTTTGTATAGTAGGAACTATGGACGTATAATTTCGTATGGCCCATACATTTTGCCAAAAGATACCGCCACTTGTTGGAGGAGTTTTAGGACTCCCTGTTTGGGAGGTACGGACAAGATGTACGGTCTGTACAAATGGTCATACTTTATGTCAGTTAAAACTTTTCAGCATCTATATATCTCTTATAATCGTACAAAAACTTTATTTTCTATCATCTCCCAAACCCTAGTGACTCTTAAAATATTTCATAAGACCTTCCAATGGTTCCAAGCTAGAATCAAAGATAAATTACGCAAGTTCAACGTAGAGAAATCCTGTAAACACCATTAGATCATCTTCTTCCTTGTTGCGATGATTTTGGAGAAGCCTTGGTGGTGAAGTAAGCTAAGAATTGAAGTGTTCTTTGAGGATTAAGGTAAGTTTCATCTTCTCTATTTCACTCTTAGGATTGTGTAAGTGTTTAAGCTAATATTGTTGGAGAATTCTTAAAGAACACGTGTTTATGGACTTTGAGGCTAAGTTGTGTTGTGTGGGTTATTTTGTGTGAATTAAAGTTGCTACATGAAGTTGTGAAGTTATGAATGGAATTATGGTGCTGAGTAGGAGTTGTAGTAAAGATTGTTGTGACTATACATATACAATCCAAGCTATAAATGATCTTATAAGTTACGCACACAAGTTATTCGACAAAATATCAAAACAAACTTTCTTATAAGATATGGATCCGATATTGATACAAATCATTCGTGTTATGTAGATAATTGTTTGTAAATCACACGAGGACTTGTGAAATTCACTAAACTAAGATGATAAGGTATGTAGGGCTACCTTCCTTCCTTGGCATGATTTTGATTTCACCATCTTCATAAGATGACATTCTTCTTATTGAATGAGATCATCATGTCCTTGTAAAAATTAGAGTAATTCATGTTTCTTTGTTACCCCATGTCGAGTGAACTTCCATCATTCTATATGTCTCTTGTTGTGTTGGTTAAAAGCTGATGAACGTAGCGACAATAATGATAGTTGGAGGATAACGACCACAGGTCAGTCCCGACTCTGTTCACCATGTCATTTGAGGTATGTCTTACATTGCACTTATATATATATGTATTTATTTTACTTACTGTTCCGTGCTATAGTCGGATGAACAGACACTTATATGTGCATACTACTGCAGTTGGTTAGACATTAACGAGTCCAATATGGTCGGGTACGTTATGATGATATTTTCCTTAAAGAAAGGCTTGGTACTATATTATATGGGCCCATAGAGTGGCCCGATTTTACTTTCATACATATATTCATGGTTGTGTCAGCTGTATGCCCTCAACGGCCTTTTTTTGAGTTTCAAGTTGACTTCTATACCCTTCTCTTACATTACATTCCTTATTTATATGTTTTACCTACCTTACATATTCAATACATTCTTTTTTGTTGACATCCCTTTATGGGACGATGTGCTTCATGCCCACAAGTATAGATAGACAGGCCGACGTACCTCCATAGTAATGTATATGCTTCCAACTGTTTATAGTCACACTGCACTTCTCCGGAGTTGCTGTACAGAGTCGGTAGGCACTATTGCATATGTATTCGTTTTTTTAGGTATGTCGGGTCCCTATCCCGACTTAATGACATATCTTAGTGCTCTTAGAGGCTTGCGGACTAAGGGTTGCTGTATATATGTTTTGTGTGGCCATGTCGGCCCTTATCAGTTGTTGATACGTTTGTTGCAGCCTCGTCGACCTCAATTATATATATATATGTTGTTGTTGTTGGGCTTCTTCTGTGTGCAGGATACTGTTGCATTCTATATTATTATTATTATTGGGAGGCCTTATCAGCCCAGTTCTAGTGTTGTGTTGTTCAAATACTACAATGGGTACATTCAGGCCTTAGGGTATCGGGTGCCCCCCCCAAGGTTAGGGTGTAACAAAATCTTTGTGTGCAATACCTTATTACACTTTTAACAAATCGAAGAGTATCAAATCTGACCATCTATGTGTCTTACCACACACAAATACTCTCAAGTCATTCATACTTGAAATACTCAACCATACTGTCTAACCATCAACACTTTGACACAGTTTTCTACCGCAAACATAGTCATACCTCAAAATTATGACTTCAACTTTCATTTGTAGAGATTCCTTATTATCAAGCAACTCTAGCTTGTCTATTAAATGATGCCATGAAATTACCATCTTGGTACTACACAAGTTACCTCCTCATCAATTCTTCAGTTGCAAAATCCTGTTGGCACTTTCCATATGCTAAGTCAAATCATCCATAGTCTTCCTTCCTCAATCATAGTTATCACTTTACACCCTATCATAATGATATAATTTGATGACACCATAACCCCTACATGATTCATGTAGCCGTGCTACTTCAAATGCAAGTCTTATGAAACTTAGTCCTTCAAACCGATAGTAAGATGCCTATATCTTAACTCTTCAGTCACCATATCCCATTTAAAATCACTTTTATCATTATTAATCAAAAGTCACTCAAACCCACTCGTGGGGTGGATCGAAATATCATACATCTTGGAAAATAGTTAAGCCAATAATAGAGGTAGTAGTAGACCACAATCTTAAGCATCAGAAAGTTTTCCTTGCCTCACTAGAACCTTAAAACTAAACATTCCTCTAAGCCAAACACATCACATATACAATATCCATATTTCTTATCCAAATTAAGCACAACAGTCGATGACTCTTTAAGTAACTAAATGTTCACCACTCATCTATTGCTATAGTCATTTCTATTAGTCGGTCACTGTTTCCCCAGAAGCCTACGACGTAGTCAAACTTAACGATCAATTCGTGTTCCTTTAGTATTCACTTCATAATTAAAGTAGCTCACAAAATCAAAAAGCTCATTGTTCAAAATGACTCCTACTTATAACCATACCCCGAGATATCAAGCGAACATGCAAACACGGCCTAAATTAAAAGACTACACCAGTCTATTCTTATAAGATTCAATCATTCATAGTAAACTTTTGACAGATGAGCACATCCACCACTTGTGCTCATCCTATAACTGAGAATGATCCATTCGAATTCTTTTCATTACATCCCTATTCTATCGAGTAATTGAAGACTCTTCACACGCACCCCAATACAAATTCCTACTCCCTCATACCTTATCACAAAAGGTCATCTTTTATTTATATGATCTCCAAACTTTTCTTCATAGCCTCATCAACTATTCAACCTGTCCGATCAACTGATTCATCAAAGGTTTCCTTTGTATTCATAAAATCAGTGTATGTCCCATCTCATTGCATCTTAAGAAATCTTTATGTTTTGCATAAACCTCTGAAGCGTATTCTTCAAAGCCACAAGACTTATCACCTGTTATTCCACTAAGTTTTCCATTTAGAATTGTTAAATCTCTGCCCATCACTTGTTATACCACAATGCAATTCCTCGACTTTCGTGCAACTAACCGCTATAACATGGTTATCATGTAGTCATTTGTCCCATAACTTTTATTTTTTAGGGATATCACTAAACTAGAGAGTATGAATCATAACTCCACTCAACTGATTTTAAGTCATAGTTGTAATCTGAATCTGGCCACGTATCCTCATCACGGTGGCATACCTTTTACAAAACCAAGCGATGTTATATCCTGCCGCTCATGTATGAACTTGAGAACATGTCCCTATCATCAGTGAGATTGGAATAATAAAGTTTAGACCTTAACTGAATCACATACATATGATAATGAATGAAAGAATGGAATTTTTCTAGATGTTCTATAGCCTCTCGAAGATAGGTACGGGGCTCATCATACCGATATGTAAGACTCTACTAGACATTGTTTGTACTTATGAGACCGGTGAATCTAAGGCTCTGATACCAATTTATTATGATCCAATTTTACTAAGTTGTGAAAGCACCAACTCTCACCAAGGTAGTAAGCCATCCACAACCCATTAAAGTCAATTAATTAAGAAAAACAGTGTGGATTAAGTAAACAAGACAATTCAAAGTCCTAATAAGTCTTATAATCATAAAAAAATGAAATAAGTATTACAACCCCCAAAACCTAGTGTCACTAGTAGAAGAACTTGCTAAAGTAAAGATATAGTATGGGATATAACCCGAATACTATTTAGAAAAGGAAAAGATAGAAAGTAAAGATAGGTGGAAATTTTGGTGCTATGGATCAGCTTGTAGCTTACCTCGAATTCTCGAATAGCCTCCTCAACGACTTGCATAGTCTTGAGATCCGCTCATATTAGGAAGCAAATCTACACATAAAAAGGTGCAACAAGTGTAGAGTGATTAAATGAAATTAATATGTACTCAGCAGCAACAACGACCGATACTAAATTAAAACAGAGATGAGAGTTGGTTTTCTGAATACTTCATCCACACTTAACTGTTTTAGTCTATCATAGAAAGAATATAAATCACAAGTTTCAAGCATAATAGTAAAAAGATTCTAAGTCCTTAAGTTTTTTTAAGTAGCCGAATAAACAAGTAAGAATGATTCAATCAACCATTTAGGAAAGACATCCAAATAAGATATTAATAAGATGATATGATATGAAAATGTTATGCAATCCAAGGCCTTTCCATCACCGATACACACACATTTTAATACTAGGAAATCGGGACCCATGAGGGACTCGTGAGGTCTATATACCACCCAAAATCATTTCCCTTCATTTTCCTAGCCAATATTAGGCTTTAAATCACATAACTTATCCAATTTAGGCTCACAATACCTGTCTCTAGCCAATCTGGCTCATATCAATCGCATCACTATGTCTAAAACCATTTCCCCTTAGACCCTAGATATATATCCTCAAGTGTAATATGTATGAGATACTATATGAAATAATGAATATGATATGCATAACAATAAGAAACCAAGTTAAGCAATAAAGACTCAATATTTAGCTCATTTTCCATTTTTAAATGAGTATTTGGGAGTGATGACAACATTTAATCACAGATAAAATAGGTAACAAGTATAAATGCATTAAATAAGAGGTCTCATGCCCAATGTCATGGGCCTCCTCCTCTTTTGTGGCAGCGACACAAAAGTAGCCCGTGCAGCACCCGTAGTCCCACCTGAATACAAGCCAGCCTTATATTATCCCAACTTTCTTAGCACGACCCGATGCCTATGATAAAGCTTGCCTCAAAGGCTTATCTTCTCTTGTGCTTCCTGTTTGACGTCAAGGCTTCTGCCTTGTCTTGCTATCGTACTTCTGTGGTATATCTCATATGTTGGGTCTCATCTACGCGCACATCTTGGGTTGTCTAGGGACATGTTTGCCACTCACATGGCACTAAGCATCGCTCTCGCGCGCACAATCTAATCCTCAAGTTTGACACTTGCCTTGAGCCTGCACACTTGGCTTAAGCTTTGCTTGAGTAGGGTAACTTTCAATCATTTGATTTTGTCATGTGCGACTTTAATAATATGCCTATGGATATATCACAACATTAGAAAACATATCCCTCATAACATACTTCCATCTTGCATGGTGCAGCATCACCCCATGACTGCACGTCTAGGCCAACAGACCCTTGCTTGCAAAGATGAACCCAAGACAAGCTCACAGGTCAATACACGAGGCTCTTAAAAGGGGTGCCTCGAGTACTAAAATGGCACAGAGGTATTTAAAATGCATAAGAATAGCTCACGGGGCATAATTAGTCCACATGCCAAGCCTCTGACACTCATTGTGCACCTAATACTGGCCCAAAGGGGTGGCGCCATCCATAGAGTTGCCTCACTCATATGGATACCTAAGACACTCCTTTGAGAATCCTAGGTAGGACCTTAAGGTACTCCATAAAGGTTGCTCACTTAGTGTGATATGTTAAATAGAACGCACGGGGAGGGCTGGCTGAGCTGCAACACCTCTACCTCCCTTATATATGCTCTTAAGAAAAATACCCAGGCTTCCAAGCTAGACATGCTATGGCCAGAGAATCATAATGGGTCTCCCAAAATCCAAATGAGGTGCAATTTGTTTGTAAGTCTTCCTATTGAGTTCCTTCACACATTCATGAAGTCTCATCCCATTCACACACTCGTGGAACACATTATAGACTGCGGAAGCTTTAGATAATTACGACAATACCACTTCTCCTTGGCTAAGTCAAGCCCATATGTAAATGACCTCCAAATGACCGCAAACTTCGTAAGAATATATAAAAAATATAAGGAATAATGCATTCACCCAAAATACCATGATTCCAACCATATATTGGAAACACACGTCACTGACACTCAAGCTCGCACGGGGCCATCGTTCGTCGACCTAGACCCTTAGGCTCCTCTCAAGACCTTGCAAAACTATATTGACAATCTTAGTAAATGTCATGCAACATCTCCAGATGGTCGTTACCTCCCACATAGTCCCTTTACCAAATGCTCCTTCTGAAGCCCATCATCAGTGAACGTCGCCTACGTAGCTGACACTCCCATGGCCCATCTGGGCGCGCTACTTTTTGGGTTCCAAGTCACAACGAAGGTAGCTCATAACACTAATAAAAAATCACACTATCAATATATGCTATCAGCTAATTCCTAAATCATGGAATTAAGATCGGACTATACAATTGAAAATACACAAATTCCCTTAGCATGACACCGGTACTTGATACAAGTGTTCATCACCTCACAAATATTTGGACCCCCTTAGTTTCCCCATTACTCCCTCTTACATAGTCTATTTTAACCAACCAAGATGCTTTAATGAGGTCAAGAAACGACTCAACTTTCCTAAATTGTAGTCCGACAGTCACAACGAAAGCTTGCCTTCTGTAGAGCCTTCGAAGATCCCACTCTATTTAAATATAGATTATACGTTAGCACACAATTCTATAGACACCTACATCACTATATGATAGTTTAGGAGCCAAAAATTCAGCCAAAATGGGATCCAAGCCCCAAATAGTAAAATGGGAAATTAGTCTCAAAATTAGTATACCCATGATCCATGAAGTCTAAATACCAAAAAGGAACCAAATCCAACTTCAATTTGATAATCAATTGACGAAATCCCTATTTACACCTAATTTTTATCCTCTAATGCTTTTATTTATTTTTTCGAAGTTCCTGAGTCATGAACATAGTGAAATATGTATTTTACAAGATGAAAATGATTTTACAAATTATCCCGGTGACATTTTTGCCATTTCATTTGGCAAAATCACATCAAGTATATCATTTATATACTTATATATTATTGAAGTATATTTATCAATTTCATAACTCAAATTGATGAGGACAATTATTTAATTTATTGTATAAATTAATTGTAATTAATTAATAAGAATTTCACTCCGCAAAATTAGGAATTTGATTAATTAGATGAAGTTTCAAATAGAACCTATATTTCATTGTCATTTTCACTTAATTTTAAAGGATTTTGAATTTTTGGCTTTTATTTCAAAAGGTTTGTTTTAAATTTGTTTTTCGAATGTGTTTTAATTCAGCCAATTTTGGCCATAATTGAAATCAGGTGGCAATATTTTAAATTAATTTGTGGCCACATTTTGCAAAATTAACCCAAACTACCAGACCTCTTTTATGTTACATCCCATATTTTGAATGTCGTTTTCATCGTGGGTTAACTAACGTAATCTTAGTAAGGTTGAGATCCCATCACAGTGCTAAGAAAGGTTTAAATAGGTGTTAAGTACGATCATAAGAGTTCGGGGCTAAACGAATTGAAGAAAGTAAGTTCGTTGAAATTCGAGGAGAACTTGTACAAATTCTGGACAAAATTTTGGCCCATATCTTTGGGGATATATCTCTATGAATATAAGGAATTACGGAGTCCATATCATATCTAAATACAAGTTCAGAGAGTAGATTTTCCAATGCAACAAACCTTAGTCAATCAAACCTCTGTACAAAAAGTTATGTACATTTTAAGACAACACATTTTGGCGAAAGTAGAATGAGGCCGCAAACTGAGTTTGTGGCACCACATTTAGGTCACATTTTGGACGTTTTTGGGCTGCCATTGCCTAGAGATGCAATGGACTTGTGAAGTAAATGTGGTGACTTGTGGCCATAAGTGCCTCCGCAAACTCGAAGCAGTAGGGCGGCTTTATTGGCTTATAACCCAACTAAGACTTCATTTTTACCACCAACACTTCCCAAACATTCTCAAACATTTTCCTAGGGTTATTACACCATCTAAGATCAGTTCCATATAAATTTGAAGGTAAATCTTCCATAGATAATCATCAAGAGCTTGGAAATCCACATAGAAGCAAGACAGAATGAAGGAGCTTCTTGATACTTGGAAAGAAATTCATGGTGCAAGCTTTCATAGCTGAGTTAAGGTGAGTTATTGATGTTCTTAATGATCTCTAAACATCTCATAACTTTATTGAGATTATGGATAAAGAAAACTTGTGATAGTTGAGTTAGAACTCCATGAAAGAGTTTCTACTAACCTTGTTTATTTCTTGAGTTAACTTGGAAATGGTCATAGCTTGAATTTGAAAGATGTGGTGTTAGAATTATGGACTATGTATGGTGATATTATGGTTGTTGATGTTGTTGTATTGTTGTTTTTATTGATAAGGATATTGTGTTGAAAGGAAGTTGATAGCATAGTTAGTTGACATGAACACCATCACTAGAAGAGTATGCACTGTAGGTGTTCGTTGAATTGTTCTAGCAAATTGATTCTTAGTTGTCAATTGTATGTTAATCCAAAATCCTCTATATCAAGTAGAGAATCGCTCGTAAAGCAATCGGGGGGTTGCGAGACATTGTTAACTAAGCGATACCAGTATGTAAAGCAATTCCCCTTCTTTCAAAAGCATGAAATATAAAGTGTTTATCATTTTCAAAAAGAAATATTGAAAGCTTTATTCCATTCGTATATCGTTTATCTCTCATCAGGAATCGTTCCCTAGTTAATGTTGTAATTCATATTTCTATCTTAGTGGTTTCTCATCCAAAGTATCATATACCTCCGAGATAGAGTACTTCAAAGAGTAGTCATATGTTGACCAAAAGTCATTTCAAATAGAGTCAAAGAGTTTTGAGTTCAAAAGAGGCCTTAAGAGTTGTTTTTACTATATATACATATATATATTACTCACACCAGTATTGCGAATAGCTAGTAGGAAGTTGTACATGTATATTATACACACCCGGGCTACAACCAGAGGGCAGACACTTATATGTGCATCCATACACACACCTCAGAGTATCACCCGAGGGCAGTGACATATTACACACCTCAAGCTATATGCCGAGGGCAGTGACATAGTACACACCTCAAGCTATATGCCGAGGGCAGATTATATATTAAGGCCTATAGTTAAATGTTTCATATTGGTTTCATAGTTTCATTGTTAGCCCTATGCGGTAGACAGGTTATCGGAGTATCAAACTGCTTTTATGCTTCTCTTTATAGCTTATATTTCCATATTTCTATTCATGCTTTACATATCGGTACAATTCTTTCATACTAGTGTCCCTTTTTCCGGGGGTGCTGTGTGTTGGTGTCACAGGTTCTGATATGGGTCCTGATAGACCACCTCAGTAGGAGCTGTTGAGTTCAGCCATCAGTTAGTAAGCTTCATCTTTCCCAGAGCTTCCTGTTCAGGTGTTGAGTGTGATTTATATAGACATGTACATAATGGGTAGGACGGGGACCTATACCGACTATATGGAAGTACATGTACTCGTAGAGGCTCATAGACTTATCTGGTATATACAGTTATGATGTATGGAGTTGTCGGCCCAGTTATTTTTTATTAACTGGTGTTGTGACCTTGTCGGTCCTGTTTATGTATGTATGTCATGTTGACCCCCTTTTGTTCACCCTTATAGGTTGGGTTTTATCCCTATTTTACAAGGTTTGGTCTTGCCGACCCTTTTATGGTATTATTATTCATGTTATGTTCTAGTACAACCTCATTAGCTAGAAGTTATATTAATATAAGAACCTGGTTATCTGAGTGGTACGCTCAGGCCAGCGTGGCACTGCGTGCCAGCCACACCCCCTAGTTTGGGGTGTGACAAAATTGGTATTAGAGCAGGCTAGTCCTAGGGAGTTCGTTAACCATGTCTAGTAGAGTCTTGTTTATGGGTGTGTTGTGCACCACACTTATAGACAAGAGGCTGCCGGGCATCTTGGGATGGTTACTATTCTTTCACTTCAAAGATCATGCTATAAAGATGAAATACATGATTTTAAGTCTAATTCATCCTTTATTCCCTTTTCAGTCATGCCAGTTACTATGAGAACTAACACTAGGCACCGAGCCAATGCTAATAGGGGTGAAGGTACTAGTAATGCCTGCCCGACTAGATCAATAGAGTTGAGGCCCAAGAAGAGTCGCACTCCCATGTATCACCTTTTCCACCTTCACAAGAGGAAATTAGAGGAGGTGCAGTACTTCCAGCTCCTCATGATACATTACCTCCAACTTCACAGAATCCAGTTCCTCCACCCATGTCATTCAAATAAGGAGTGGCGAGTGTCGTGCAATTATTTGCCACATAGTAGCTACATAGCAGTGATAGATAAGGGCTTCCACAGGCGCTTGTTATTTTAATGGCATAGGGAGTTCCAGGACTCGAGAATTTCTCGGGTTGAGTCCACTAGTATTTACTGCAATTGATCCAAAGGCGGACTTTCAGGATTTTATCGATGAGATGTTGTGAGTATTGAGGGTTATGCATGCTCCATAGACAGAGGCGGTAGAGTTGGCCTCTTTTATATTGCAAGACGTGGCTATTCAATGGTATGAGGCTTGGGAGAGGTCCCGAGGACCAGATGCACCACTATCAGTGTGGGAGGAATTTTCAGAAGCTTTTCTTTATCATTATTTTCCATTAAAGGTATGAGAGGCCATGGTAGAGCACTTCTTAAACCTCAAATAGAAGGGCAAAAGTTTAAGATATTATAGTCTGCAGTTCGATTCTATGACTAGATATGCCCCAAATATAGTAGATGTAATGAGGGTCTGAGTTCATCCATTTGTAGTAGGTTGGGATCCGTATTTAATTGGAGAATGTATGAAAACCTCGCTGAATAAGGATATGGATATTGCTAGGATACAATCATATGCTAAGAGATATGTCCCCAAATATATGGGACAAAATTTTGTCCAAAATTTTGCCTAGTTATTTCCGAATTTCAACGAACTTACATTCTTCGATTCGTTTAGCCCCGAACTCTTACAAACATACTTAGCACCTAACTAAACCTTTGTTAACCTAATTATAGGTCTCAACCTTACTAAGCTTACATTAGTTGGGTCACGGTGGAAACAACGTTCAAAGTACATTGGAAGCAGTTCACCTGGTATTCCATGTATTGATGTTGCACAAGTGTGTAGGAGAGCCCTCCTGCATTAACCTCGTGGAAGATGTTCAGATTACCAATGACTTATCTTATGAGGAGACTCTAATAGCTATTCAGATCGCCAAGTTTGAAAGCTAAGAACTAAGGAAGTTGCCTCCGTTATAGTGCTTTGGAGGAATAACAACATAGAAGTAATGACTTGGGAGGCCGAACAAGATATGAAATCTAAGTATCCCTACCTCTTCCGAACCATAGGCGATTACAACAATCAAAGTTAAACTAAGGCAATCCAGGCTTAAGGTGAAGATATATATGGTGAGTTATGGCTAACTCTTAAAGTTACTGATATAATGATGGTCATGTTAGGCCAATGATATAGTATCTGGCCCAGTGTGGCACTTAGGTTAGTTCTGGCTACTTGGCAGGTTTCGGGATAATCCTATATAAAAAGAAAACTTTGTTGAAATTTTTACGAATCCTGATAGTTAGAGGTTCTACATTGATGACCTCAACATTAAAGGATGAATGTTTCTAAGAGGGGAAAGATGTTGCACCCCATACTTTGAACGTCATTTTCATCGTGGGTTAAATAACGTAAGCTTAGAAAGGTTGAGATTCCATTACAAGGTTAACAAAGGTTTAAATGTGTGTTAAGAATGTTTGTAAGAGTTCGGGGATAAACGAATCAAAGAAAGTAAGTTCGTTGAAATTCGGGGAGAATTAGGCAAAATTCTGAACAAAATTTTTGCCCATATATTTGGGGACATATCCATTATCATATAATGAATTATGGAGTCCATATTAGTAATAAATTCTACTTCTGGGAGTCTACTTTCCAATGGAACAAATCGTTCATCAATGAGATTTCTGTACAAAATGTTACGTACGTTATAAGACAACACATTTTGGAGAAAGTATAATGCTGCCCACTACCAAGAGATGCGATGGACTTGCGGTGCAGCATGTGGTGACCTACGGCCGCAAGTGCCACCGCAAACATGAAGCGGGAGGGCATCTTTATCGGCTTATAACCCAACTAAGGCTTCATTTTTATCCCCAACACTTCCCAAACACTCTCAAACATTTTCCCTATGGTTCTTATACCATATAAGACCAGTTCCATGTAAATTTGAAGGTAAATCTTCTATAGATAATCATCAAGATCTTGAAAATCCATATAGAAGCAATATGGAGTGAAGGAGCTTCTTGATACTTGGAAAGAAATTCATGGTGCAAGCTTTCATAGCTGAGTTAAGGTGAGTAATTGATGTTCATAATGATCTATAAACATCTCATAGCTTTATTGAGATTATGGATAAAGAAAACTTGTGATAGTTGAGTCAGAACTCCATGAAAGAGTTTCTACGAACCTTGTTTATTTCTTGAGTTAACTTGGAAATGGTCATAGCTTGAATTTGTAAGATGTGGTGTTAGAATTGTGGATTATGTATGGTGATATTACGGTTGTTGAAGTTGTTGTATTGTTGTTGTTATTGATAAGGATATTGTGTTGAAAGGAAGTTGATAGCATAGTTAGCTGACATGAACACCATCACTAGAAGAGTATGCACTCTAGGTGTTCGCTGAATTGTTCTAGCAAATCGATTCTTAGTTGTCAATTGTATGTTAATCCAAAATCCTATATATCATGTAGAGAATCGCTCGTAAAGCAACCGAGTGTTTGTGAGACGTTGTTAACTAAGCGATACCGGTATGTAAAGCAACTCCCCTTCTTTCAAAAGCATGAAATCAAAAGTGTTTATCATTTTCAAAAAGAAATATTGAAAGCTTTATTCCATTCATATATCATTTATCTCTCATCAGGAATCATTCCCTAGTTATTGTTGTAATTCATATTTCTATCTTATTGGTTGCTCATCCAAAGTATCATATACCTCCGAGATAGAGTACTTCAAAGAGTAGTCATATGTTGACCAAAAGTCATTTCATAATAGTGTCAAAGAGTTTTGAGTTCAAAAGAGGCCTTAAGTGTTGTTTTTTCAATATATACATATATATTACTCACACCAGCATTGCGAATAGCTAATAGGTAGTTGTACATGTATGTTATACACACCCGGGATACAATCAGAGCGTAGGAACTTATATGTGCATCCATACATACACCTCAGAGGTTCACCCGAGGGCAATGACATATTACACACCTCAAGCTATATGTCGAGGGTAGATTATATAGTAAGGCCTATAGTTGAATGTTTCATATTGGTTTCATA
Source organism: Anisodus tanguticus (assembly GCA_034509755.1). NCBI lineage: Eukaryota > Viridiplantae > Streptophyta > Magnoliopsida > Solanales > Solanaceae > Anisodus > Anisodus tanguticus. The sequence continues at coordinate 28,258,797 of CM067550.1, read as the reverse complement.
GTTTCATTGTTAGCCCTAAGCGGCAGACAGGTTATCAGAGTATCAGATTGCTTTTATGCTTCTCTTTATAACTTATATTTCCATATTTCTATTCATGCTTTACATACCGGTACAATTCTTTCATACTGATGTCCCTTTTTCTGGAGGTGTTGTGTGTTGGTGTCACAGGTTCTGATATTGGCCCTAATAGACCACCTCAGTAGGAGCTGTTGAGTTCAGCCATCAGTTAGTAAGCTTCATCTTTCCCGAAGCTTCCTGTTCAGGTGTTGAGTGTGTTTTATATAGATATGTACATAATGGGTAGGTCGGGGACCTATACCGACTATATGGAAGTACATGTACTAGTAGAGGCTCACAGACTTGTCTGGTACATATAGTTATGATGTATGGAGTTGTCGGCCAGGTTGTTTTTTATTATCTGGTGTTGTGACCTTGTCGATCCTGTTTATGTATATATGTCATGTTGATACCCTTTTGTTCACCCTTATAGGTTGGGTTTTATCCCTATTTTATAACGTTTGGTCTTGCCGACCCTTTCATGGTATTATTATTCATGTTATGTTCTAGTACAACCTCATTAGCTGGAAGTTCTATTAATATAAGAACATAGTTATCTGAGTGGTACGCTCGGGCCAGCGTGGCACCGCGTGCCAGCCATACCCCATAGTTTGGGGTGTGACAAAATTGGTATTAGAGCAGGCTAGTCCTAGGGAGTTCGTGAACCGTGTCTAGTAGAGTCTTATTTATGGGTGTGTTGTGCACCACACTTATAGACAAAAGGCTGCCGGGCATCTAGGGATGGTTACTATTCTTTCACTTCATAGATCATGCCATAGAGATAAAATACATGATTTTAAGTTTAATTCATCCTTTATTCCATTTTCAGTCATGCTACGAGAACTAACACTAGTCACCGAGCCAGTGCTAATAGGGGTGACGGTACAAGTAATGCCTGCCTGGCTAGATCGATAAAGTTGAGGCCCAAGAAGAGTCGCACTCCCACGTATCACCTGTTCCACCACCACAAGAGGAAATTAGAGAAGGTACAGTACCTCCAACTCCTCATGATACAGTATCTCAAACTTCACATAATCCAGTTCCTCCACCCAAGTCTTTCAAACAAGGAGTGGCGAGTGTCGTGCAGTTATTGGTACATATAGTAGATACATAACAGTGATAGATGAGGGCTTCCACAGGCGCTAGATATTTTAATGGCATAGGGAGTTCCAGGACACGAGAATTTCTCGGGTTGAGTCCATCAGGATTTACTGCAATTGATCCAAAAGCGGACTTTCAGGATTTTATCGATGAGATGTTGCGAGTATTGAGGGTTATGCATGCTCCACAGACAGAGGAGGTAGAGTTGGCCTCTTTTCTATTGCAAGACGTGGCTATTCTATGGTATGAGGCTTGGGAGCGGTCCCGAGGACTAGATGCAGTATGGGAGGAATTTTCAGAAACTTTTCTTGATCATTATTTTCTATTATAGGTATGAGAGGCCATGGTAGAGCGCTTCTTAAACCTCAAACAGAAGGGCAAAAGTGTAAGAGATTATAGTCTGCAGTTCAATTGTATGACTAGATATGCCCCGAATATAGTAGATATAATGAGGGCCTGAGTTCATCAATTTGTAGTAGGTTGGGATCCGCTTCTGATTGGAAAATGTATGACAACCTCACTGAATAAGGATATGGATATTTCTAGAATACATTCATATGCTAAGAGATATGTCCCCAAAGATATGGGACAAAAGTTTGTCCAAACTTTTGCCTAGTTCTCTCCGAATTTCAACGAACTTACATTCTTCGATTCGTTTAGCCCCAAACTCTTACAAACATAATTAACACCTATTTAAACCTTTGTTAACCTAATTATGGGTCTCAACCTTACTAATATTAAATTAGTTGACCCACAGTGGATACAACGTTCAAAGTACATTGGAAGCAGTTCACCTGATATTCCATATATTGATGTTGCACAAGTGTGTAGGAGATCCCTCCTGCATTAGACTCGTGGAAGATGTTTAGAATACTAATGACTTATCTTATGAGGAGACTCCAATAGCTATTCTAGATCGCCAAGTTTGAAAGCTAAGAACTAAGGAAGTTGCCTCCGTTATAGTGCTTTGGAGTAATAACAACATAGACGAAATGACTAGGGAGGCCGAATAAGAAATGAAATCTAAGTATCCCTACCTCTTCCGAATCATAGGCGATTACAACAATCAAAGTTAAACTAAGGCCATCCAGGCTTAAGGTGAAGATATATAAGGTGAGTTATGGCTAACTCTTAAATTTGCTGATATAATGATGGTCATGAGAGGCCAATGATATAGTATCTGGCCCAGTGTGGCACTTACGTTAGTTCTGGATACTTTTGCAGGTTTCGGGATAGTCCTATATACAAAGGAAACTTTGTTGAAATTTTTACGAATCCTGATAGTTAGAGGTTCTAAATTGATGACCTCAATATTTAAAAATGAATGTTTCTAAGGGGGGAAAGATGTTACACCCCGTACTTTGAACGTCGTTTTCATTGTGGGTTAACTAACGTAAGCCTAGAAAGGTTGAGATTCCATTACAAGGTTAACAAAGGTTTAAATGGGTGTTAAGTATGTTTGTAAGAGTTCGGGGATAAACAAATCATAGAAAGTAAGTTCGTTAAAATTCGGGGAGAATTAGGCAAAATTCTGAATAGAATTTTGGCCCATATATTTGGGGACATATCCATTATCATATAATGAATTATGGAGTCCATATTGTATATAAATTCAATTTCAGGGAGTCTACTTTTCAACGGAATAAATCGTTCATCAATGAGAGCTCTGTACAAAATGTTACGTACGTTTTAAGACAACACATTTTGGAGAAAGTAGATGTGGTCACCAACTGAGTTTGAAGCACCACATTTAGGTCGCATGTTGGAGGTTTTTGTACTACCCACTACCTAGAGATGCGATGGACTTGAGGTGCAATATGTGGTGACTTACGGCTGCAAGTGCCACCGTAAACTTCAAGCAGTGGGGCAGCTTTATCGGTTTATAACCCAACTAAGTCTTCATTTTTATCCCCAACACTTCCCAAACACTCTCAAACATTTCCCTATGGTTCTTATACCATATAAGATCAGTTCCATATAAATTTGAAGATAAATCCTCCATAGAAAATCATCAAGAGCTTGGAAATCCACATAGAGTTAAGGTGAGTTATTGATATTCTTAATGATCTCTAAACATCTCATCTCTTTATTGAGATTATGGATAAAGAAAACTTGTGATAATTGAGTTAGAACTCCATGAAAGAGTTTAAACCAACCTTGTTTATTTCTTGAGTTAACTTGGAAATGGTCATAGCTTGAATTTGTAAGATGTGGTGTTAGAATTGTGGATTATGTATGGTGATATTACGGTTGTTGAAGTTGTTGTATTGTTGTTGTTGTTGAGAAGGATATTGTGTTGAAAGGAAGTTGATAGCATAGTTAGCTGACATGAACACCATCACTAGAAGAGTATGCACTCTAGGTGTTCGCTGAATTGTTCTAGCAAATCGATTCTTAGTTGTCAATTGTATGTTAATCCAAAATCCTCTATATGATGTAGAGAATCACTCGTAAAGCAACCGGGTGTTTGTGAGACGTTGTTAACTAAGCGATACCGGTATGTAAAGCAATTCCCCTTCTTTCAAAAACATGAAATCTAAAGTTTTTATCATTTTCAAAAAGAAATATTGAAAGCATTATTCCATTCATATATCGTTTATCTCTCATCAGGAATCGTTCCCTAGTTATTGTTGTAATTCATATTTCTATCTTATTGGTTGCTCATCCAAAGTATCATATACCTCCGAGATAGAGTACTTCAAAGAGTAGTCATATGTTGACCAAAAGTCATTTCATAATAGAGTCAAAGAGTTTTGAGTTCAAAAGAGGCCTTAAGTGTTGTTTTTTCAATATATACATATATATTACTCACACCAGTATTGCGAATAGCTAGTAGGGTGTTGTACATGTACATTATACATACCCGGGCTACAATCGGAGGGTAGGCACTTATATGTGCATCCATACATACACCTCAGAGTATCACCCGAGGGAAGTGACATATTACACACCTCAAGCTATATGACGAGGGCAAATTATATAGTAAGGCCTATAGTTAAAGGTTTCATATTGGTTTCATAGTTTCATTGTTAGCCCTAAGCGGCAGACAGGTTATCAGAGTATCAAACTGCTTTTATGCTTCTCTTTATAACTTATATTTCCATATTTCTATTCATGATTTACATACCGGTACAATTCTTTCATACTGATGTCCCTTTTTCCGGAGGTGTTGTGTGTTGGTGTCACAGGTTCTGATATTGGCCCTGATAGACCACCTTAGTAGGAGCTATTGAGTTCAGCCATCAGTTAGTAAGCTTCATCTTTCCCGAAGATTCCTGTTCAGGTGTTGAGTGTGTTTTATATAGATATGTACATAATGGGTAGGTCGGGGCCCTATACCGACTATATGAAAGTACATGTACTTGTAGAGGCTCATAGACTTGTCTGGTATATATAGTTATGATGTATGGAGTTGTCGGCCAGGTTATTTTTTATTATCTGGTGTTGTGACCTTGTCGATCCTGTTTATGTATATATGTCATGTTGATACCCTTTTGTTCACCCTTATAGGTTAGGGTTTTATCCCTATTTTACAAGGTTTGGTCTTGCCGACCCTTTCATGGTATTATTATTCATGTTATGTTCTAGTACAACCTCATTAGCTGGAAGTTCTATTAATATAAGAACATAGTTATCTGAGTTGTACGCTCGCGCCAGCGTGGTACCGCGTGCCAGCCATACCCCATAGTTTGGGGTGTGACAAAATTGGTATTAGAGGAGGCCAGTCCTAGGGAGTTCGTGAACCGTGTCTAGTAGAGTCTTGTTTATGGGTGTGTTGTGCACCACACTTATAGACAAGAGGCTGCCGCACAGCTAGGGATGGTTACTGTTCTTTCACTTCCTAGATCATTCCATAGAGATAAAATACATGATTTTAAGTTTAATTCAACCTTTATTCCCTTTTAATTCATGCTAGTTACTACGAGAACTAACACTAGTCACCGAGCCAGTGCTAATAGGGGTGACGGTACAAGTAATGCCTACCTGGCTAGATCGATAAAGTTGAGGCCCAAGAAGAGTCGCACTCCCACGTATCACCTGTTCCACCACCACAAGAGGAAATTAGAGAAGGTACAGTACCTCCAACTCCTCATGATACAGTATCTCAAACTTCACATAATCCAGTTCCTCCACCCAAGTCTTTCAAACAAGGAGTGGCGAGTGTCGTGCAGTTATTGGTACATATAGTAGATACATAACAGTGATAGATGAGGGCTTCCACAGGCGCTAGATATTTTAATGGCATAGGGAGTTCCAGGACACGAGAATTTCTCGGGTTGAGTCCATCAGTATTTACTGCAATTGATCCAAAAGCGGACTTTCAGGATTTTATCGATGAGATGTTGCGAGTATTGAGGGTTATGCATGCTCCACAGACAGAGGAGGTAGAGTTGGCCTCTTTTATATTGCAAGACGTGGCTATTCTATGGTATGAGGCTTGGGAGCGGTCCCGAGGACTAGATGCAGTATGGGAGGAATTTTCAGAAACTTTTCTTGATCATTATTTTCTATTATATGTATGAGAGGCCATGGTAGAGCGCTTCTTAAACCTCAAACAGAAGGGCAAAAGTGTAAGAGATTATAGTCTGCAGTTCAATTGTATGACTAGATATGCCCCGAATATAGTAGATATAATGAGGGCCTGAGTTCATCAATTTGTAGTAGGTTGGGATCCGCTTCTGATTGGAAAATGTATGACAACCTCACTGAATAAGGATATGGATATTGCTAGAATACATTCATATGCTAAGAGATATGTCCCCAAAGATATGGGACAAAAGTTTGTCCAAACTTTTGCCTAGTTCTCTCCGAATTTCAACGAACTTACATTCTTCGATTCGTTTAGCCCCGAACTCTTACAAACATAATTAACATCCATTTAAACCTTTGTTAACCTAATTATGGGTCTCAACCTTACTAAGCTTAAATTAGTTGACCCACGGTGGATACAACGTTTAAAGTACATTAGAAGCAGTTCACCTGGTATTCCATATATTGATGTTGCACAAGTGTGTAGGAGATCACTCCTGCATTAGACTCGTGGAAGATGTTCAGATTACCAATGACTTATCTTATGAGGAGACTCCAATAGCTATTCTAGATCGCCAAGTTTGAAAGCTAAGAACTAAGGAAGTTGCCTCCGTTATAGTGCTTTGGAGGAATAACAACATAGACCAAATGACTTGGGAGGCCGAACAAGATATGAAATCTAAGTATCCCTACCTCTTCCGAACCATAGGCGATTACAACAATCAAAGTTAAACTAAGGCAATCCAGGCTTAAGGTGAAGATATATATGGTGAGTTATGGCTAACTCTTAAATTTACTGATATAATGATGGTCATGAGAGACCAATGATATAGTATCTGGCCCAGTGTGGCACTTACGTTAGTTCTGGATACTTTACAGGTTTCGGGATAGTCCTATATACAAAGGAAACTTTGTTGAAATTTTTACGAATCCTGATAGTTAGAGGTTCTAAATTGATGACCTCAACATTAAGAAATGAATGTTTCTAAGGGGGGAAAGATGTTACACCCCGTACTTTGAACGTCGTTTTCATCGTGGGTTAAATAACGTAAGTTTAGAAAGGTTGAGATTCCATTACAAGGTTAACAAAGGTTTAAATGGGTGTTAAGTATGTTTGTAAGAGTTCGGGGATAAAAATATCAAAGAAAGTAAGTTCGTTGAAATTCGGGGAGAATTAGGCAAAATTCTGAATAGAATTTTGGCCCATATATTTTGGGACATATCCATTATGATATAATGAATTATGGAGTCCATATTGTATATAAATTCAATTTCAGGGAGTCTACTTTTCAACAGAACAAATCGTTCATCAATGAGAGCACTGTACAAAATGTTACGTACGTTTTAAGACAACACATTTTGGAGAAAGTAGATGTGGCCACCAACTGAGTTTGCAGAACCACATTTAGGTCGCATGTTGGACGTTTTTGTACTTCCCACTACGTAGAGATGCGATGGACTTGCGGTACAGTATGTGGTGACTTACGGCTGCAAGTGCCACCGTAAACTTCAAGCAGTGGGGCAGCTTTATCGGTTTATAACCCAACTAAGTCTTTATTTTTATCCCCAACACTTCCCAAACACTCTCAAACATTTCCCTATGGTTCTTATACCATATAAGATCAGTTCCATATAAATTTGAAGATAAATCCTCCATAGATAATCATCAAGAGCTTGGAAATCCACATAGAAGCAAGACGGAGTGAAAGAGCTTCTTGATACTTGGAAAGAAATTCATAGTGAAAGCTTTCATAGCTGAGTTAAGGTGAGTTATTGATATTCTTAATGATCTCTAAACATCTCATAGCTTTATTGAGATTATGGATAAAGAAAACTTGTGATAATTGAGTTAGAACTCCATGAAAGAGTTTCTACGAACCTTGTTTATTTCTTGAGTTAACTTGGAAATGGTCATAGCTTGAATTTGTAAGATGTGGTGTTATAATTGTGGATTATGTATGGTGATATTACAGTTGTTGAAGTTGTTGTATTGTTGTTGTTGTTGATAAGGATATTGTGTTGAAAGGAAGTTGATAGCATAGTTAGCTGACATGAACACCATCACTAGAAGAGTATGCACTCTAGGTGTTCGCTGAATTGTTCTAGCAAATCGATTCTTAGTTGTCAATTGTATGTTAATCCAAAATCCTCTATATGATGTAGAGAATCACTCGTAAAGCAACCGGGTGTTTGTGAGACGTTGTTAACTAAGCGATACCGGTATGTAAAGCAATTCCCCTTCTTTCAAAAACATGAAATCTAAAGTTTTTATCATTTTCAAAAAGAAATATTGAAAGCATTATTCCATTCATATATCGTTTATCTCTCATCAGGAATCGTTCCCTAGTTATTGTTGTAATTCATATTTCTATCTTATTGGTTGCTCATCCAAAGTATCATATACCTCCGAGATAGGGTACTTCAAAGAGTAGTCATATGTTGACCAAAAGTCATTTCATAATAGAGTCAAAGAGTTTTGAGTTCAAAAGAGGCCTTAAGTGTTGTTTTTTCAATATATACATATATATTACTCACACCAGTATTGCGAATAGCTAGTAGGGTGTTGTACATGTACATTATACACACCCGGGCTACAATCGGAGGGTAGGCACTTATATGTGCATCCATACATACACCTCAAAGTATCACCCGAGGGAAGTGACATATTACACACCTCAAGCTATATGACGAGGGCAAATTATATAGTAAGGCCTATAGTTAAAGGTTTCATATTGGTTTCATAGTTTCATTGTTAGCCCTAAGCGGCAGACAGGTTATCAGAGTATCAGACTGCTTTTATCCTTCTCTTTATAACTTATATTTCCATATTTCTATTCATGCTTTACATACCGGTACAATTCTTTCATACTGATGTCCCTTTTTCCGGAGGTGTTGTGTGTTGGTGTCACAGGTTCTGATATTGGCCCTGATAGACCACCTTAGTAGGAGCTATTGAGTTCAGCCATCAGTTAGTAAGCTTCATCTTTCCCGAAGATTCCTGTTCAGGTGTTGAGTGTGTTTTATATAGATATGTACATAATGGGTAGGTCGGGGCCCTATACCGACTATATGAAAGTACATGTACTTGTAGAGGCTCATAGACTTGTCTGGTATATATAGTTATGATGTATGGAGTTATTGGCCAGGTTATCTTTTATTAACTGGTGTTGTGACCTTGTCGGTCCTATTTATATATATATATATATATGTCATGTTGATCCCCTTTTGTTCACCTGTATAGGTAGGTTTTTATCCCTATTTACAATCTTTGGTCTTACCGACCCTTTTATGGTATTATTATTCGTGTTATGTTCTAGTACGACCTCATTAGCTAGAAGTTCTACTAGTATAAGAACCTGGTTATCTGAGTGGTACACTCAGGCCAGCGTGGCACCGCGTACCAGCCACACCCCATAGTTTGGGGTGTGACATTTTAATTCTCAATTGGGCACCTCTAATTCTTTAATTTAAGAAGAGCCCAGTTCAAATTGCACCGGACATGGCACAATTCTTATTTAAAGGGCAAAATGTCCCTTTCTCTTTTCATTCGCACAAGCACCAGTTAGGGTTGAGAAATGTCTAGCCACCTTTATGCTCTCCTCTCTTTCTCTCCCTTTGCTGATTTTGGCAAAGCTTTAGGCGAGTCACTTTCGCCAGTCCTTTGCTTCCCTCTTTTAGGTAATAGCATTAATGGCTCTTATCCACACACACCGCATGTAAACCCAAATAGGTAAGACCTCCCACCCCCATTTGTCCGTTTACTTTTTCTGCAAATCGAACTCAACAAGGATGAGAAGTCCTTAATGTGCTTTGTCTCATCTGTTTATTGAACATTAATTTTCATTTGTTGAAATTCAAATATTATGAATTTTAATCTAAAATCATTCATAATTCCTTCTCCCACATTAGTTTCAAGATGAAATCATGGAGTCTTGGGGTTCTATATAAAGAACCAGATATTTTCGTGTTCAAGAAGTTTGAAAATAGGTTGAAACCCCAATTTCGAGCAAAGAAATTCTAGATTCAGATTTGCAACCTGGGATTAGCTGTTACTGAACCCTAATAGATTTTTCCTACTCTTCTAAGGTTTCTCTTAAGTCTAAAATTTTCTTTTCTTTTCTGTGTGTGTGGCCGAGTTCGTGAAATTGGAGGAAAGGCTCTCAACTTCATATCTCGATAAGGTTGCACATAGAAGAGGTAAACACAGGATCCTCTTGGTTTATTTTTTTGCATTTTTGTGTGTTTTCTGTGTTAATCATGTAGTAGTTTTGCTTGTTCATTTTGCCACATTCATTAGTGTTTCAATGTGATGTCTTGCAAAACTTGCTTTTAGTTAATTTATGTCTTCTAAACCCATGTTTAGGATCATACTAGGTGTAATGTGTCGAGTATGTTGATAATTAGTACATGTTCAGAGGGATTAAGCTATTGATTAAGTTAAATACTTCATGAAGTTTATTGTTGATTAAGTTCATGACAACTTAGTAGCTTTTACTAGCCTATTTGGTTTGACTGTTAATGCTTAAGTATGATGTGTTAGGTTTATGGTTACAATTATGTGGTGCATGTTGTTTCAATACCTTTTTAGTAAATATTGTGATGTAGATTATTAGTATGACTATTTGTTTTCATTTTAAGAGTCATGATCTTCTTTAGTTAAGGTTTAATTTGCTGACTGTGGTTTCGTCCTTCACATGTTTTAGGATCATATGCCAAGTAGTGACACAATTTTAGTTCTTTAGAGACTTAGATATATGTTTGTTAATTTGTTTTACATGATTCTGTGATTAATGTGTGGTCTATGATATGCTCAACTTTGAATCTTTACCAGTATGCCTATAAGACCTGTATGCATGACTTTAGGATAGTGAATGTGAAGCTTTGTGTGGTCTAGATCTTTGTGGATTAGCTGTATACTTGAAATGTTGAAGTATGTTGGTCTTGTTGACTTCCTGTAATTACTTTAGTAGGTGTTAGTTATTTATTTGCTATGGTATGTTGATTATTTGGCTTGTAGTGTACTTGACAACCATCCCAATCATGTTGCCCTACTTAAAGTATCAGTACTGTCACACCCCAATTGGGAGGTGTGGCTGACACCCGATGCCTGGCTAGGCCCCAGCGAGCCCAACTATAACTCAAATAATCTATGTTGTATCGGAAGACAAGCTAGGCCAATAAGGCCAATCTGTAAACTAATCAACGCGACTCAGGTCGATAAGGCCATATGCTAAAGTATCTCGCAAACAACAACAACAATCATATATATATATATATATATATATATATATATATATATATATATAACAGGGCGCCAACTTACCCATAGTCTATATGTACACAAAAATCTATACCTAGTAACCCCGAATGACCTAGATCTTACCACACAAGCTGGTACTCGGAAAATCTACTGAGAAGGTCCTCCCCGCTGTCTATCAGGACCTGCAGGCATGAAATGCAGTGCCCCAGAAAAGAGACATCAATATGAAGTAATATATCAAGTATGTAAGGTAACTAAATAACTAAATCTGTAATTGAACCGAAATATGAGGCATACTGAATATAACTGAGAGTCAACAAATGTCATAGAGGCATACTTGCCTGTCGCAGACTCCTAACAATTATACAAATCATAACAAACTATTTGGCCTCGTCTAAGGCAACTAAAAAGAAGTAAATAACCCCGAAGGCATATGCATAACCCCGAAGGCAATCTGTGTAGCCCCAAAGGAAATCTGTATAGCCATGAAGGCATGAATAATATAGCCCCGAAGGCAACAAGATGTGTAAGATGTTGTAGCCCCGTAGGCAAAACATAACTTTATACGTTCTATTGTCATACTTTCTATCATCTTAATAGTTTTGATAACTATAAGATTGTTCCCAACAAGGTAAAGTCACTATAATAGGGTCATGGTAACCCAAGTACAATCGCTATTAATATCACGTCTTTGTGTCACTATTTGCGAGTGATTTGACGAGGAAATCATGTCAAAAATTTGAATGAAGGGATAGCCTCAAATACCTTAACTTATCTTGTCTCAACAAGGTGAAGTAACCATCCCGTAACACACTTCAATCTATACCAAAACCAGTGCACAATAATCACTACCATAACTAGTAGCAAATACGATAACCAACAAGCTTGATTTAGAATTAAGCTTAGTTCTCTTCCTCTCTCCTTCAACTTTAATTTCCACCAATATATGGAAGACTATGATAACAATAACATCAATATCATACTCAGGCTATTTCTAGTAATTTCCAGCAGGAAGATATAGATACACTTCAAACATCCCAACAATATGAAAACACTTTTTAGGCAACCTTGTTGCCTATTTCTTGTAGTTTTCCACTTATCCAACTCAATAAACACCAAAACTAACTTAAACATGGTAACTAAAGGTTAAAATTAACTTAAAAGATCTAGAGAAACTCCAAAAACAACCTCCTTTAGGTTGAGACAACACACAACAACAATACAACACTAAGAAAGGCTCTCTTCAAGTTTGCATCAACTTGTTGGAGTTGAATCTTGCTTAAATCACCTTAAGATCTTGTGCAAACACCCTTGATTGATGGAGAACCCTTGGGAGAGTATTTGGGGAAGTTTTTCGGCTGAGAGGGGTGAAAATGAAATGTTTGAGATGAAGCTTCCAGATAGGCCTTTAAATAGATTGCCCATTTCCACAAAGTATGGTGGCAAGGTACGGTCCGTACATAAAAATACGGTATGTACATTGCACCATATCTCCCATCCAGAACTTGGACAAATTATCTGAACATCATACAATGATCAAATAGTCTATATATGGTCCATACATTAAAAATATGGTCCGTACATGGCATGAGGCAGATGAAACTTTGTCAAACTTTGAAGAAATGTATCCTCTTCAATTCGTTTAACTCCTATACTTTCCCATACTTTCGTGAACAGGTTTTATACCATCATTAGCACTTTATAAGGACTCATACCTTCCAATAATACTAAACTTGATCGATGACACTTTGACGTAAAACCACAGGGTGTAACATCATTTGCCCCTTAAGAACATTTGTCCTCGAATGTTGGGGTTCCACAAACTTAAGACAACTCTTAATCTGTCGAAAATATTTGGCAGTGTATTCTCTATATATATGACTAAACTAACCGACACACAACTAGAAATACTGGACATGCCACATAGGTCCAATATCAACAACCAATAACACTTGGCCTCATATAGCCGCTAATCATAAGCCGATATAGCATCGAAAGTTGGTACCTTATATTATAGTGTATCTACCATTCTCATAACACTTTTAATACGTCTTGCCTATGGACATCGCTGACCCATGACTATGGCTTCCACTTCGATTCTCACTCTTTTGATTCACGTCTATTTAGTGTATTCTAATCCCGCATAACATTTATAAATTGGATCCCTTTTGGCCTTCTAACACATAAGCCTTATTCGTCGAGCTCTTTATCGTACATCGTCTTACAAAGGGTTATCATTCCTCAGCGTAAGCCTAAAATTGACATCTCTCCTAAATTTTCCCTATCCTTGCACACTTGGTTCTATTCTAACTTATATTCCTCCTTGGAAGTTTAAAGTATTTCTAATTTCCTCTTGAGTTATTTCTCTTACCTAGTCTTCCTATCCTTTAAAATTGTCCTTCTACTATTCGCTTAAGTCTAGCATGCTAATTCCATTGACAACACAGTCTTCGCTGACATTCCATATTAGTATAACAAGAAGCTAGCCTATCCTTAGCGCCTAAAATGAATATGTCAATCTCTATAAGGTCAACTAAGGTCTGTTGATTCCAACTCAATTACTATATAAAACTCTACTGTAACTAACAATGTTATATAGAAAGAGGTAGGTATAAAGCTTGCCGAAGCATAAATACCATACGAAAACAAACTCACCATACATGCCATATTATCTCGGGGAAACTTAGAGTATCGTCGACCGGCTAAAGCATAGATGCGGTTTTGATTACCGCCTGAACTAAAAGTTCCACCTCGACCTCGACCTCTACCAGCAGAAAATTAGGACCCCTGTCCCTAGGGGGCGCACTGAAGTAGATGACCCTAACGCCGAGTCAGTCAGCTGAGTTGAACTACCTTGCTCTCTATCTAGGCAATCCATCATCATGTGACCCTCACAACCACACATATAACAAGTTGTCGATCCTAACCTGCACCTTCTATAATGCCCTCTGCTGCAAGTATCACAATGCAAAGGGACATATCTGATCTAGTCTGAACTCTGCTCCCACTGCGAACCTGATGCTCCTGATTGACCCAATCCCAATAATGATCAGATCCATAACCTTGCGACTAACAGGACTGATGCTTGGGTGGATGTCTGAATGGTCATGGCCTGGAACCACCATGGAATTCCTCTTGAGTCCCTATAAGTCTTGCTCTCTTATGTTGCTCTCTCTCTCAATTCGCTCAGTAACCGATTGTTGATGGCAATGCTCTTACAAATTCTGAGTGAAGGCCTGTATGTGAGAGATATCCATATTCTTATACACGGCAGCTGTAGTACAAGCCTCAACATAATCTATTGCAAGACTTGTTATAAACTGATAAATCCAGGCCCGCATCATGTCAACAAAAGTTGGGGCATACCTCGCCAAGAAATCAATTTAGAGACTATACCCTCGAACGCTAATATCCTCCTGCTAAAGCATCAAAAACTTGTTAACACGAGCCTCTCAAATCTCTAGTGGAAGATAGTGATCTATAAAGGCATCTGAAAACTCATCCCAAGTCTCTGGAGGTGCCTTCTACCTCGAGACCGCTCCCATCCTTCATACATAATAATGACTATATCTCATAATCTAAAAGCTTCTAGCTCAACTGCCTCATTCTTCGAGGCGTTTATAACTCAGAAGACCCTATGAAGCTGATCAATATAGTCTTGAGGATCCATATGTTGATTTGTCCCTATAAACTCTAGAGGACTCAAGCTGATCACTTGCTGCTCATTAACCCTCTAACTAGTCGTTATCTTGCAGTAACTGGAATCTATGAATACAATATCCAAATGAGGGGGTGTTAGGCTTAAATTTTCAAGGCTCAACTCTAAAGCACGATTTAGATCTGAAGAAGGGTAACCAAGTCCTATATGTCTTGTATCTTCCTGCTTATATGATGTGTTGCACAGTATATTTATAAACAAGACTCTACTAGACACAACTTGTAAACTTCCTAGGACACGACCTGCTCTAATAGCAAGTTTGTCACACCCCAACCATGGGAGGTGTGGCCAGCACCCGATCCTGGCTAGGCCTGAGCGAACCTAGATATAACTCAAATAATCTATCTCTTGAAAGACAAGATAGGCTAATAAGGCCAACCTGTAAACTGATACGCCCAAATTACACCTCTGAAAATGATGTAAATCGGTCGTTGATAAATATAGAACCCAATGAAGGTTGTGGTCGAAACCCACAGGGAATACGATGAGAAAAAGTACAATTTAAATACTTAGTCTAGATTTCAATGATGTTGGGAATATATTATTTGTTTGATTATAATCTACTACTTAATTCAAGTACGGACTAATTGCAAATTTTGTAATTCAAGTAAGGAAAGGACTAGGGTTGTGTTTCCTCTAGGTGAATTGATATAATTGGGGCTAGGCTTGATTTCAATTGAATACCTATTATATTAGAGTATGGGCTAATTAAAGGTCCATCCCTAGTTTTCCAACCAAGGTGACAAATTTCATCACTAGGCTTTCCTAAGCCCTAGGATGTGCAAATCAATACACCCATTCAATTCTCACGTTACCCATTCTATTCCTAGCTTTGGGTATTAGATAGGTGTTAATTTCCTAAATCTATGTCATTAATACTTTTTCCATCAAATATTCTTTTCCAAGCAATAAGTGGCTATAGGCACTACCAAAGTTGGTCACCATTTGTATCATAACATAATGAAGCATTAATGGAATATAACATTTATACCCAATATAACCAAGTATTAAAATACCCAATACATTAACATCACCCTTTGAGGTCCATAACCCTAGCTAAGTATTTGGCTACTCATGACAAATGGAATAAAAGCATGAAATATATATGAACTCGTTGTTACTTACATAATAATTGAAAATGAAATTGAATTTGAATGAAAAGTTGTTAAATCCCCTTGAAAAGCTTAAAAACAAGAACAATAGAATGTTAGAGTATTGAGAATACCAAACCGATCTTCAATTCTGAGGCACAAAACCCTAGGAAACTATTTAAAGCTCCCAAAATTCGTGCACACAGTTTGGACAAAAATACCCCCGCATCAGCATCGACGAACCGCAGACCATGTCACAGGTATGACCTGCAGTTCACAGGTCATGCATTTGCATCACAGGTCTTGCAAATTCATGTTTTTCAATGACAGGGTTTGTGACTTGATATGTGGTTCGCAGACATAACATGTTGTTTACAGGTCATGTCATAAATAATGCCCCTGTGTTGTTGATATTGTCCAACTCCCTGCTATGGTTGGAGATCCATCATCAAATCACAGAAAATGCTTGTGGCACGACATGTGGTTCATAGGTCATGTTTTTGGCCTTTTTTCTCCTTTTCACGTGTATTTCATCCCCGCACTCCTTGTCCTACAAAACAACACATATACGTAAAAAATGACGTAAAATATACTTTAAGATAAATAAAAGTGTAAGTAAAAGACATCAAATGTACCGTGATTTCACGATACATCAACACCCCCAAACTTAGACTCTTACTTGTCCTCAAGCAACTAAAACAACACCAACTCTTATGACACATGTTCAAGAATACCCAAAGTAGAATGACTACAACTGTGATAGAAATTAGCCACAAGCATGTACTCAAGACACTCTTGACCCTCACTTAGCTTTGTCAAAACTTGGTGCGACACTCAATAGACAAAGACTAACTCTACAACTTCAAATGATGACAGAAAGCTATTTACATGAAAGATATAGCCAAGAGATCTCGGTTTGAGATGCGATTTCCAATTAAACATTGTAATCAATATGCCCTCACAAAGACCAAAAAAAGTCCCCAAGACACACATATTCACAAACAAAGGGGACAAAATACGAAGAAGAAGAGAACACACTCACATTCACAAAGATCTTTAAAATGCACACATGCAATACCATAGGCTTGTCCTTCATGTAATCCTTAACTAATTTAGACACACTTGATTCGAAATCAACTTTTTGGGTTGTAATGTAGGATTCACGTCAAGGTAGGGATACAATTTGGAAATAATGACTCAAAACCTCCCTAAGCACTACATTTGCACAAGTTTACTCACATTTCCTATAATAACTTTTTCACCACTCATTTTCACCTTTTGTTATAACCTCTAGTCTTTCCCTTATAAACAAAGATTTTATTCGACCTTCCTTCTTATATACCCTTTTTTTTCTTTTAAAATGCCAATACCAAGGAAGGTTTCACTATTTTATTTTGTTTTCCTCTTTTCATTACTCTTTTTCACTTTTTTTTAATTTACCTTATCACCTTTTAAAAACTCTCACATCACACTTCCACAACTACCATCCCCAAACATAAGCTTTTAGCCTATGGTTGCACTTTAATAGCACTTAGGGAGGTCAGGTGCCAAAAGATAGATCAATTAAAGGACAAGGCTTGTAATGTGGTTGCCAAAGAATATGTTAAAGGCTCAAAAGAGGTTCACTAGGGAAACATGCAAGGGTAGGAACTTTTTAGGATAAGAGACAATCCAAGGAAGGCCTAACATCCTCTTTCAAACCAAGCATAGTCTAGGATTTCGCCTTGGAAAACATACTGGGCAAGTTCTAGATCGCACTAATGCAAACAAACTCATCTCACACACACGGCATACGAATTACAATCACTTCTTTTATCACACTTCTAAACCAAATTCTCAAGGCATCTATCAGTCACGACTCTAATAGGAATAATGTCACAAAATGATTCATGCATGTCAATTCATCATCCATTAAGTACATATGCACATCGAACAAAAATTTCAGGGGGGTCACACATACTATACATGATATAGACTAATCAAACCAACACATATAAGTCATAATTTTCAATTATCCTTGAGTAATACATGACACAAACAAAATACGATACAACACATAACAAACTAACTAAATATTCCAGGTTCAACAAGAAAAATAAATGCTCTCGAGAAAGAATTCTATCTAAGAAAACCCAAGAGCAACCAAATATCCAAAAAAATAAAACAAAATATACAAAAAGAAAACACAACTCAGACACTCGGATACCCATCCCCAACAAATAAATAATGCATTATCCCCAATGCATATATATCAAGGATCATAAGGTGAAGGACTCCCTGAGGATACATCAAGCATATGTCTAAGTCGTGTCTCCATCAACTATCTCAACTGGATCTGCTATGGTTGCAGTCTGGACGGCAGGCTCAATCTCTAGAACTGGTGCAAGCTTAGCACTAGTGTCTAAAGGGATCACAGGTCTAACTAATGGTGGAAGGGGAACATATGTAGGTGGAGACAAAGATGAACTAGCTCCGTTGGTATCCTTTGCTCTTTGTTACTCTCGTAGCTACTCTATAGACCACTGCATCACTACCACAGTATCCACCTTATCAGGAGGAATGCCTACTGCTCTCACAGTCGAGTGGGCACTCGCTAAAGGATTATCACCCTTATCGCTATCCGACTCATTCTAACTCTGCCTATCTGACCTATTATTATCATCCTCCATAGTCTAATCATCATCTACATCATCTTATTCGGTGGAATGGTTAACACGAGGCTCGGTGCTCACTCTAGGCTAGGTAGAGAACAACTGTGTTGTTGGTGGTAGTATAGGCCCCGCAAGTACTATCTCTGGTTGTTGGTGATCCTATGCAACTCTGATCTGATAGCTGGTAGACCTTCCTCACCACCTCCCTCAATACTCCCAATAGGAGCTCAATAGCCTGAAGTTGTGCCTCATACTCTTCAGCTCCTCTCTCGCTGCCTCAAGGTTTTCCTTTTGAGGAACTAAAGTTGTCTCTATAGCTTCCTTGACATAAGCTTGAAACTCATCAACCAATTTCATAACCTTGGCCTTAGCTAACCTAATCAATCTCATACTATGAGCAGGGACACCTAGCCCCACAGCTGGGGCAGAAGAAGTGGCCATATATATAGCAGGAACAATCTCTATAGTCTGGGCTGGAACCTCTAGGACTAAAGTAGAGGTCGGGACTGAAGCACCTGCTAGGACTGGCTGATCAACTATGCCAAGAATCTATGTCTCAAGTACAATCAGAGTAGCTTGAGACTGTGGGATGGTGGTCTTCCTTTTGTTACCGTCTTCCAACCGAGTGTAATCCACCATATGTTTGGGCTCTATGTACCTATCAATCCTGTCAATCCAAGGTATTCCTATATTCATGTATAAGGCAGTGATCAAACAAGGGTATGGAAGGGAAGTGTTTCCCTATTGTACCCGATCCCAAATCTTATCTTGTATAATCTCTCCCATATTTATCCTTGACTCGATCATAAGAGTAGCAATCATCAGGGTTTTCTCTAATGCAATATTGGTGCCATTGAATGAAGGTAACACCCTTAAAGATATGATCCCAAGCCAAAATTTTGCCTCATTTTTGAGATTGTTCTTATGTATTCCAATCACTGGATCAATCTAATCAGATGTCTCTTTGGAAATTATGGATGTAGCTCACACTCTATGATCATCCGGGTTCTTTATACTATCATCGTAATCTGTATGATTTAGGGAGAAGTCATCCTCACCCTCACCTTCTTTCTTAAAGTAGAAGTTGTTGATTTTATATGCACGGATATCAACACTCACCCCTCGAATCATCACGAAACTTTGAGGCTCCATTGAAGCTTTGGCCTATCGACTGCCCCTCTTGCTATTTAGAATCGCCCCATAAGTGGCATATAACTCTCTCACAATCACCGAGAGGTAGTTACCCATAGTTTTTATGAAACAATCCCATCTCAATGCCTTTAATTTTCGGATAATGTCGGGGCACCCAGTCTTTAACCCATTCCTACTTATCCTCTTCTGTTCGTGTATTACCCAGGTCAGGTTTCTATTATTTTTTACCTCAAAGACTGCTAGATATAGTTATTTGGACCCAAGCTCGACAAATCGGGGGGCAATCTTCTCCTCCTTTCTCTTTTGGACTATCTCTTCCAAAGTATCCACCTCAGGCAACTCAGATACCTCGCGTGTAGTGGTTGTCCCCTCTTCAGACTGGGGGTCATCATCCATCAGCGCTTTCCTTTTCCGCGAGGTCATCTTCTTAGTGCCTTTTGGTTTGTTTGTTCTTGTCATCCTGTAAGTTTAAGAAAGAAAAATATTTATGATTTTTCTTAATTATGAAAGGAAATACAAAAAGAAAATCAAACACCATATTTTTTCCGGAGGTGACACTATCTGCGACATGCTCTGGGGTTCATAGTCATGACCTGTGACGCTGCAGGCATGACCTGTGATTCACAGTTCATGTCATAGAAAATGTCCACAAAAGAGGTCTAATGATCAAAAATCACTATCACAATATGTGGTTCACCTGCGATTCGCAGACATGGTCTGCGATTCGCAGACATGGTCTGCGATTCGCAGACATGGTCTGCGATTTGCAGGTGATACCGCAGACTGTGACAATGAATAATTTACACTTGAATACTTTTGATCCCCTATTTTCATATATTTTCTATGGACTACCGATACCAACAACCAATACACACACGCACCCACTACTAATTCTCTTAAGAAAGTTGTCACGCCATCCATCATCGGGAATTTCAATTGGTATGGGGCATAAACACACTTAAACATACAATGCATACTCAATTTCAAACTCTTATGGTCAATACCAACTAATTTAGGTTCTTAGCATAATCAACAAACTTCGGGTACTCAAGACTTCCCCGAATGCATTTACTTACACACTACAAAATTAGTTCAATAATTCATTCAGGACTTTTATCCAAACCTTGTGAGTATGATATTCAAGTGAATTCCCTAAATAAAAGGGGACTCAAGACTTCCCCCATGTCAACCAGTAAGCATGTTTCACAAAAAGTTGTCATGAATTATCCAATTTCAATATAAACAACCCCTACACAACTCATAATTTAAACTATGAATGCTCAATAGAATCTTAATGTCAAATAATTAACCCTAGGTCAAGTTCATAACCAACATAAATGAAAGTGTAGTAGATGAATATTATAATGAACGTGACCAAAAGTCCATAAAGAGAAGACAAGAGCGCACATACCTGATTGTTGACTATTTATGGTTGATTTGGTGCCCTATGAGATGGATTTGTTACTTTTTTTTCCTGAAAATCAGTACGTGCACAATAGGTGTGTTGTAATCGTGAACAAGAATCTAAGGAATTAAAGTGTTTGATGAAATGAGGAGGATTTGGAATGGGATTATAAGGGCTAGGAGTTGAAAATTGTTTCAAATGAGTAAAAATCATTTGCAAAATAGAAGCAGAGGGATGGTTTCAAACACTTATAACCTCTCAGGGGTCGGGTCCAGACCCAAACCCTTTTTACCTATGCATGACTTGCGATTCACACATACCACCGCAAATAATTTATGCGGTTCGCATTTATAATGCAGACCGTGCCTGATTGTTTGATTAAATTTTGAAACTTGGGCCTTGGTCTGCAGTTTGCATACTGTGCCTTATACAATTTATGTTGTCCGCAGATGAACCGCAGACCATTCTAGTAATTTTATGTCTGCATTTTCGCCAATTATTCCATTGTATCTCTAATTTCCAATCCTACTCACTTTAACAAACATCAAAACATGAAAATAACTAAAAAAATAAAAATAAAACTAAAAACACTTGGGTCGCCTCCCAAGAAGCGTCTAATTTTACGTCACGACACGACATTGTTACCAATTCTTCAGGGTTCATTGAGGTAGAGCACCTCAATAATCTTGACTTTGTTGGGCATCCCCAAGTAATGTTTCACTCATTGCCCATTCACCTTGACCCGACTACTTGGTCTTCAACTTCCTGGAAAACAACCTCAGCCTCAAATTGAACAACAACACCCGATCCCCCGGGCTAAACTCTCTCTTCAATATCTTTTTATCATGGAAGTGCTTCATCCGGGCCTTGTAAAGTGTCGAACTCTCATATGCCCTGAGACAGAATTCATATATCTCATTCAATTACTCTGCTCTCAATATCGATGAATCACTCAACTCAAGATTCAATTTCATCAAGGTGCAGATTGCTTTATGATCAAGTTCAACCGGGAGATGAAAAGCCTTCCCAAAAACCAACCTATATGGTGACATGATAGGAGTTTGGAAAGCCATTCGATATGCCCAAAGAGCATCATCCAATTTTCGTGACCAATCAATTCTTGTGACATTGACCGTCTTGGATAAGATGTCTTTGATTTCCCGATTCAAAACTTCCACTTGCCCACTTATTTGGGGATGATAGGGCGTAGCCACCTTGTGTTTGACACCATACTTCTCAAGAAGACCTTTGAACAATTTATTACAAAAAATGGAAACCCCCATCACTAATTATAGACCTTAGAGTACTAAACCTTGAGAAGATGTACCTTGTTAAAAATGTGGTGACACTCTTTCCTTCATTATTAGGAAGCGCTAAAGCCTCCACCCATTTTGACACATAGTCAATAGCTACAAGGATGTACTTATCACCGTACGAACTCATAAATAAAATCAATGCCCCAACATCAAACAACTCAACTTCAAAGATGGGAGTCAAAGGTAGCTCATGCTTTCTTGAAATGCCCCAATGCCTTTGACATTGATAACATTCTCTCACAAAATCATAGGCATCTTGATGGATTGTTGGCCAATAGTAACCACTTTAAAGCACTTTCTCCGCGGTCCTTGCACAAATATGGTGACCACCAACGGGAGATGAATGGAAATATTTGAGTATAGGTATCATTTCAACCTCCTGAATACACCTTCTTATCATGTTATAGGCGCAAACCCAAAAATGATAGGGCTCATCCCAATAAAACATCCGGACATCATTCAATAATATCTTCTTTTGATTGGTAGTGAGATCACTTGGCATAATGTCACTCACATGATATTTGGCAAAATTGGCATACCATGGAATCATATCATGTGATCCCGCCATTACTTACTCATTCGGGAATGAATCATTCAGCTCAATTCCATAACTAAGCTTCCCCCCATCTTCAACCCTTGACAAGTGGTCTGCCACTTGGTTTTCACATCCCTTCCTATCTTTCAACTCAAAATCAAACTCTTGTAAAAGCAAGACCCAACGTATAAACCTAGGCTTTGCATCTTTCTTAGCCATGAGATAACGAAGAGTCGCATGGTCAGTGTGCACAATAACTTGAGTTCCCAACAAGTAAGCTCAAACCTTCTCAAAAGCATAGATAATCGCAAGCAACTTTTGCTCGGTAACGGTATAGTTCATTTGCGCCCCATTGAGATTCTTACTTGCATAATAAATTGGATGGAAAATTTTGTCTCTCCTTTGGCAAAGAACTCCACCCATAGCATATCCACTAGCATCACACATGAACTCAAATGTCTTTGATCAATCCGGAGCAATAATGATAGGGTCCAAAGTGAGCTTTTCTCTCAAACACTCAAATGCTTTTAGACAAGCTTCATCAAACACAAACTTGGTCTCTTTCTCCAACAATTTGCACAAGGGATTTGCCACCTTAGAGAAGTCTTTAATAAACCTTCTATAAAATCCGGCATGGCCTAGAAAACTTTGAACACATTTGACATAGGTGGAGAAAGCTTAACAATCACCTCAACCTTGGCTTGATCAACCTCTATACCCTTCTCTAAAATTTTATGCCCAATAATTTCCTCTTTTACCATAAAGTGACATTGCTCCCAATTGAGAACCAAGTTGGTCTCCTCACAATGCTTCAACACCCGAGACAACTTTTCTAGACAAGTATCAAAAGAGTTTCCAACACGGAAAAGTCATCCATGAAGAATTCAATGGATTTCTCCACCATGTCGGAAAATATAGACATCATGCATCTTTGAAAAGTGGCGAGAGCATTACATAACCCAAAGGGAATTCTTATAAATGCAAAGGTACCATAAGGACAAGTGAAGGTGGTATTTTCTTGGTCTTCGGGGGTAATGGTGGTTTGGTTGTAACCCGAATATCCATCAAGGAAACAGTAGAAGTCCCTCCCCACAAGTCTATCAAACATTTGATCCATGAATGGCATGGGGAAATGGTCCCTCATTGTCCAATGGCTCAATTTTTGATGATCCATACACATTTTCCACCCGGTAACCATTCGAGTTGGAATCAACTCATTCTTCGCATTAGGCACCACAGTAACACCACCTTTCTTTGGAACACATTGCACTGGGATTACCCATTCACTATATGTTATAGGGTACAAGACACCGGTGTCCAACCACTTGATTATATCCTTTTTCATGACCTCTTACATAGGAGGATTCAACCTCCTTTGATTCTCAACACTCGATATACATTCTTCATAATGCTTGATTTTGTAGGTGCAAATACCGAGAGAAATGCTCTATATGCGCAATTGACCATCCAATGGCCCTTTTATACCTTTTAAAAATTGCCAATACTATTTCACGTTGCTCTTCCATCAATAGATTTGAAATTATTACGGGCAAGGTGTTGTTCGGACCAAGAAACTCGTACCTTAAATGTGAAGGGAGAGGTTTGAGCTCCATTGTAGGTGGTTTAATGATGGATGGTTTGGCGGGAGGAGTTGCATGATTTTCAAGGTCAAGATCAAGCTTCTTGGCGTTGTAGTTGTATGACCCCAATCCAACCAAGGCATTCACCATCTCCTCAAATTCTTCATTGTTCTCACCATCATAACTTATCAACACCGCTGCCAACACTTCACCAATGTACTCATTTCCCACAGTAGTCTCCACGGCATCATCTAAAGTATAAATAACCAACACCACACTCATGTCCGCCGGTTGCGTCATTAACTTGTAAATATGGAATGTGATCTCTTCATTATTCATCCAGAGTTTTAGGATACGCCCAAATTACACCTCTGAAAAGGATGTAAAGTGGTCGTTGACAAATATAGAACCCAATGAAGGTTGGGGTCGAATCCCACAGGGAATATGATGAGAAAAAATACAATTTAAATACAAACCTCAATACTTAGTCTAGATTTCAAAGATGTTGAGAAAATATTATTTGTTTGATTATAATCTACTACTTAATTCAAGTACGGACTAATTACAAATTTTGTAATTCAAGTAAGGAAAGGACTAGGATTGTGTTCCCTCCAGGTGAATTAATGTAATTGAGGCTAGGCATGATTTCAATTGAACACCTATTATACTAGATTATGGGCTAATTAAAGGTTCATCCCTAGTTTTCCAACCTAGGTGACAAATTTCATCACTAGGCTTTCCCAAGCCCTAGGGTGTGCAAATCAATACAACAATTCAATTCTCACGTTACCCATTCTATTCGTAGCTTTCAGTATTAGATAAGAGTTAAATTCCTAAATATATGTCATTAATGCTTTTCCCATCAAATTCTTTTTCAAGCAATAAATGGCTATAGGCACTACCAAAGTTGGTCACCATTGATATCATAACATAATGAAACATTAATGGAATATAACATTGATACCCAAACTAATCAAGTATTAAAACACCCAATACATTAATACCACCCTTTGAGGTCCACAACCCTAGATAAGTATTTAGCTACTCATGACAAATGGAATAAAAGCATGAAATATATAAGAACTCGTTGTTACTTACATAGTAATTGAAAATGGAATTGAATTTGAATCAAAAGTTGTTAAATCTTCCTTAAAATCATAAAAGCAAGAATAATGGAATATTGGAGTATTGAGAATACGAAACTGATCCTCAATTCTGAGGCACATAACCCTAAGAAAATATTTAAAGCCCCCAAAATTCGTGCACATAGCTTGGACAAAAATACCCCTGCATCAGCATCGGTGAACCGCAGATCATGTCACAAAGTTGACTTGTGGTTCGTAGGTCATGCATTTGCATCACAGGTCTTGTGATTTCTTATTCTTCAGTGACAGTGTTTTCTACTTGATATGCAGTTCGCAGACATGACCTGTGGTTCACACGTCATGTCGCAAATAATGCCCTTGTGTTGTCGATATTGTCCAACTCCCTGTTGTGGTTTTCCATCCATCTGCAAATTGCAAAAAATGTTTGCGGCATGACATGCAGTTTGTAAGTCATGTTTATTGTCCTACATAAATAACACATGTATGTAAAAAATGGCATGAAATATACTTTAAGATAAATAAAAGCATAAGTAAAAGACATCAAATTTACTGTGATTTCACGGTACATCATAAACTCACCAACGCAACTCAGGGCGACAAGGCAATATGCTAAAATATCTACAAACAACAAAAGCCAATAGATATATAAGAGGGTCATTAAGGTTGTTATGCTAACACTTCTACAAACATAGAAACGTCTACAAGCCGCTAGAGAGTGATATTATCATGGCTGGGATAGGGCCCCGACATATCCATGTTCTGTATGTACACAAAAATCTAGACCTGGTAACTCTGAATGACCTGGAGCTTTTCACACAAGCTTGTACTCCGCAAATCTACTGAAGAGGTCCTTCTTGTTGTCTATCAGGACCTATATCCATGAAATGTATTGCCCAACAAAGGGACATCAGTATGAAGTAATGTATTGAGTATGTAAGGTAACAAGATTGAAATATGAAGCATACTGAATATAAATAAGAGTCAATAAATGTCATGGAGGCATACTTTCTATCTCGAACTCCTAAACAACTATACAAATCATAACAAACTATCTGGCCTCATATAAGAAACTCAAAGGAAGTAAAGAGCCCCGAAAGCAATTTGTATAGCCCCGAAGTCAATTTGTATAGCCCCGAAGGCAAGTGCACATTATATATATCCCTGAAGGAAAGAGTAGCATAGCCTCGAAGGCAATAAGATGTGTAAGATGTTGTAGCCCCGTGGGCAAAACATAAATTTATACGTTCTATTGTAATACTTTCTATCATCTTAACTATTTGGCTAACTATAAGCTTGTTCCCTGATAGGGTCATGGTAACCCAAGTACAATTGCTATGAATATCATGTCTTTGTGCGACTAAGAAGGAGTGCTTTGATGAGGAAATCATGCTAAAAATGTAAGGAATGGATAGCCTAACATACCTTAGCTTATCTTGTCTCAACAAGTTGATGGAACCAACCCGTAATGCAGTTTAATATATACCAAAACAAGTGCACAATAATCACTACCAAAACTAGTAGCAAATATGATAACTGACATGTTTGATTTAGAATTAAGTTTAGTTATCTTCTTCTCTCCTTCAACTTTAATTTCCACCAACATATCTCATACATGGAAGACTATGATAACAATAACATCAACATCATACTCAAGCTATTTCTAGTAATTTCCAACAGGAAGATATAGATACACTTCAAAAATCCCAACAATATGAAAACACTTTTATGAGCAACCTTGTTGCCTCTTTCTTGTAGTTTTCTACTTCTCCAACTCAATCAACATAAGAACTAACTTAAACATGGAAAAAAAGGTTAAACTTACTATAAAAGATCTGGAGAACACACAATAATAATACAACACTAAAAAAGGCCCTCTTCAAGTTTGCATCAACTTATAGGAGTTGAATATTGCTTAAATAACCTTAAGATATTGTGCAAACACCATTGATTAGATCCGTTGGGAGAGAATTTTGGGATGTTTTTGGGCTGAGAGGGGTGGAAATAAAATGTTTGAGATGAAGCTTCAAGATGAGGCTTTAAATAGGCTGCGCACAGCCACAAAGTTTGGTAGCAAGATACGATCCGTGTATCAAAATACAGTAAGTACATTGCATTGTACCTCCCACCCAGAACATGGCCAAATTCCCTGAGAATCATACGGCCATTAGAAAGCCTTTATACGGTTCGTACATTAAAAATACGACCTGACATGAGGCAAATAAAACTTTGTCAAACTTTGATGAAATATATCCTCTTCGATTCGTTTAAATCCTATACTTCCTGATACTTTTGTAAACAGGTTTTATACCATCACTACCCCTTCCCAAGGTCTCATACCTTCCCGTACTACTCAAGTTAATTGATGACACAATTTAACGTAAAATCACGGGGTGTAACAAATAGACTTATTTAACAACCTGAATACAATCATGTATGTTAGTTTAGCCTAAACATCCCTGCATATCTAAAATAGTTACATGTTTCCCTCTATGTCTATATGTCTAATGAGTTGATTGCTCATCTACCTTGTCTGTTTTAACCATAAAAATTCCTCCATCACAGCATGTAATACCTCTTAATAAATATTTATTTACCATGCTTATCTGTTAGGTAGTCTAAATGGTGTCTACATTAGCATTCTACACCTATTTGAACTAGTCTACCATGTTAAGTCATAGATGAATTCCGTGTCTAACTTATAATCATGTTCATGTAATAAGCATATATATAAGGCTTAGTTTGATGCTGAAAACTATTTAAGTGAGTCGAAGGTCTTGGTATATGATTTGAATAGGTATTACTTAGGAATAATGTCTTTGCTTCTTGTTAAGTTATGCCCATGTCTAGACTGCCTACTAGGAGTATATGTTTGTCTTACCTGGGTTTATGAAATTTTCCATATTGAGCGTATTTGTTTTACCAGTAGTTAAGTAAGTGTATGTGATTGAAAATGACACTAGCCTTGTGGTTTTGCTACTTCCCTACTTTCATTCAGTATCTTATTGATATGATAAGTTATTTTGGGTCAGTCCCTGAACTTGTTAGCTCTGTGTAAATCTAAAAGAAGAAATGTTGAGACCTTCTTTCCTTGCCTTTGATCTAAAGCATGCACTCTCCATGTTAGTTTAAGAAAGAAATCAACATCTTTTGTTTCTTATGTGAAGTTAATTGTATGAATTTGGTCTTTCTGTGTCTTTTAAATATGTGTAAATTGATTTTTTTCCTAATGAGTGTCTAAGTCATAGGATCATAAAACAAGCTTCTTTATTAGTACATATTTCATGACCCATCTAATTATTTTTAGTTAAAAATCTTTATTTGACTATTTTACCCTTCTCGTAGACTCTATGTGGGGTTTGTGATGTGCAGGAATGGGTGGCATGAATCCCGAGGTCCATTTATGTGGGTTTCAGATGAAAACCCAAAATAAGAACCTTAGAGTTAGATAGTTTGATTCAAGGTTGACTTTTGAGTAGATGGGTTCATTTTCGGGTTCCGTCACTTCCGATAGTTTCGGAGGGTCATTTATGACTTAGTCGAGTCATTGGTTCACTTATCGAGACAATTGGATATACTTTGTGACTTTATTTGTGAAATTTAGATATTTGGTTATTTTAGGCGATTCTTTAGAAAAGTATGTTTTAGCTCAGTCATATGGGAAATATGAGGATGTGAGTGAGCTCGTATCACTGTTTACCTTTGGAGAGCATGTCTAGTTTGTGTTCGGGGGGCCTCGGGAGTGTTTCTGTTATACCCCGTGATTTTTGCATGCAATCGAATGAATGATTATTTGATTTGAGCTCTGACAACCCGAGGCCCTTTCTAAGGGTCATGCATGACTTATATGAGTATTACAGAGATCTATGGAAGGTTGGAAGTCAATTGGTTTAAAGAAAATACATCTCGGTAGAGTTTATTGAAGATTAGATGATATGCCCGATGGAAGCCGATCCGCTTCACGGATCGAGCTACAAATGAAGGCCCTTGTTTCCCCACCACTCTACCACCATCTACGGTGGGAAATGCGGCCACAGATAAGGATCTATGTCGTAGATCCTTCCGCAGGATAGAGGCGGTGGAAGGGTCTATTTAAGACCAAAAGTTGGGCAGCTCTTTTCTCATTTTATATTTCGACCAAAATGGTTCCTTAGCATCCCTATACTCTCTCCTAGGGTTCCTTATCATGGAAGAACATTTCTCTAAGGCCATGATGTGATTTCTCTCTTGGGATTATCAAGATCACCTTGTAGTCTTCTCTAGTTGATGTTGGCTACTAAAAATCTCTTTAACCTTGGTGGAGAACTTGTTATGGAGTGGTTTTTTGCTGTTTAAAGACTATCATTCGTAAAGCTCTTGGAAGTTTGTGATGCGTTGGTAGCTAAGTGACGCAGGTATGTAAGACTATTCCCTTCTTTCAAAGGCATGACATCCAAAGTACTTGTCATTTTTAAAGAAACGTCCAAAGAACTATTCTACTCGTGTATCAATTATCCCTTGTTGGAAGTAGTTCCCTTACTATTGTTGTGTTTCATGTTCATTGTTAATTGTCCAGTTGAGACCTTACTTTTTCTCGATGGAGTCTGTCAAGTTATAGTCTTGTATACCAACAAGTTGTCATTGAAAAATAATTAAAAATACCGAACCAAAGTTAAGGGCTCAAAGCCTTGGATACCTTCAAAGGACGAGTCCTATTCACATGTTGTTGTCCGTAATTGAACACACCTATTATCTCTCTAATGTATTCTGTGTATCTTGTTTTTCCCGGAACTTCATAGATCTCAACAAAGGGGGTTCTAAAGAGTTAGTCGTCGAGTCAACCAAGAGTCGTTTCAAAGCAAAGTTAAAATGTTTATAAGTTTCAAAGAGGCCAAGAGCCATGGTTGGCACTGTATATTACCCACACCACCCAACTTATGCCGGTGGGCGGTTATACCTACATATATATATCTATATATTATTCACACCACCATTGCGACCAATCAGTGGGACGTTTTACATGTACATTATACACACTGCGCCGCGCTATAATCGGTCGAGCTGAGCACTTATATGTGCATCCATACATACACCTCAGACTATACCTAAGGGAAGTGACATATTACACCTCGAGTTATAAGCTGATGGAAGCTTACAAACTAAAGTTGTTATACCAAGAGATCAGTATAATTTTAGAGTTTCATTGTTCGCCCTATGAGGCATGCAGGTTATCAAATTGTTTTTATGCTTCTCTTTACATCTTATATTTGCATATTGATCTTCATTCTTTACATACAAGTACATTTCATTCGTACTAATATCCCGTTTGCTAGGAGCACTGCATGTCATGTTGCAGATTCAAATTGAGGTATAGACAGACCTCCTTAGTAGGAGCTGGTTGAGTTTTGCAGATCGAGTGGTGAGCTTCACTTCATCTGAAGCTACCGAGTCATAGTCATGAGCTGAGTTTGGTACATATACAATTTTTGGGTAGGTCGGGGCCCTATCCCAGCCATATCTCTGATGTCAACTCGATATTTATCTCATTTTGCATATCTTCCGTCGTTGTCAGCCTATGAAGCCTATGAGGGTACGTTGTGTACTCATGCTACACTTGCTGCATTCTTTTTGGATGCAGATACATCGCCATATGGCTGAGTCTGAGCCGGTAGAGTTCGAGACTTCAGGGTGAGGATGATACCTTCCGGCATACCCATGGAGGCTCCTATCTTATCCTCTCTTTTTATTATATTCGAGAGACATGTCAGGCATTTAGACTATGTTACTTTCCTTTATCAGACTCTGTATTTGACTTAGAGCTCTTGTATCATTTACCAGATCATTGGGGGATTATATTTGATTTTCAAAATTATATTCTGCATTTGATAATATAATCGACAATTGTTAAGTATTTTGTTACATTTTCGCATTTCTTCTTACATCTTATTTGAGGTTGAGATTGGGTGTGGTTCGCCTACCGGTAGGAAGTGTAGGTGCGACCACAATTCTTAAAAAGGGGTCGTGACAAAGTTGGTATTAAAGCTTTATGTTAAACGGTCTTAAATACAAGAACGATGTCTAGTAGAGTCTTACAGACCTATGCGGAGACGTCCGTACTTATCTTCGAGATCATTGGGGGATTATATTTTCTTTTCAGAATTATATTCTGCATTTGATATTATAATCGACAATTGTTAAGTATTTTGTTACATTTTCGCATTTCTTCTTACATCTTATTTGAGGTTGTGATTGGGTGTGGTTCGCCTACCGGTAGAAAGTGTAGGTGCGACCACGATTCTTAAAAAGGGGTCGTGACAAAGTTGTTATTAAAGCTTTATGTTAAACGGTCTTAAATACAAGAGAGATGTCTAGTAGAGTCTTGGAGACCTATGTGGAGACGTCCGTACTTATCTTCGAGAGGCTATGAGACATTTAGGAAAATTCACTTTCTTCATCCCTTTTGTGCTAAAATTAATAAAATTGGTATCTGACCTTTATTTCCTATTCTCTCACAGATGGTGAGGACTCGTGCCCATGTAGAGAGAGATGATGCAACGACACATGCAATTGTAGTGCGCAGTCATAGTAGAGATCGCGGTATGGGCGGTGGTAGAGCTCGAGGAGCTACACCGGTGAGGGGTGGAGCACTGAGAGTCGGTCAGGCTCATGCTAGATCTATGTCACCTGAGCCGTACATTGATCCTCAGGATGAGCTGTTTGATTAGGAGATAGGGCCAGCCCAAGATCAGCCCAAATTTATAGCTACTCCAATTCTACAGGACACTTTGGTCAGGTTGTTGAGTGTGCTTCATTGTTTTTCCCAAGCGAGCGGGCATTCAACTACTCCAGGTGGGTCACAAACCCAAGTGGGAGAGGGACAGACTCCCGAGTTTCATACTCTAGGGGTTCAACTGGCTGTTATGTATAATGAGAATCTGACACCCGAGTATGGTTCCTGGCCGATTGCAGGGACTGCTAGGACCCGCGATGAGCGGAAGATATGGGAGCACTTTTCCAACATATAGCCTTTCATATTCTATGGACAGCCCGAGGAGGATGGGTATGAGTTTATTGTGAGCTGCCATGAGAGGTTGCACACCTTGGGTATCGTCGAGTCGCACAGGGTCTGTTTTGTTGCTCTTCAACTTATGGGGCATGCAAAGCAAAGGTGGAGGGCTTATGTTGATTGTCGACCAGCGGGGTCGCCTCTGTTAACACCCAATTTCGGCTCGTCATTCTTAAAATATAACGTCTCAGGGAGTCCTGATCGACAAAAAGCATGAAATAGCATTTTTTGCATATTTTACATTTTCGACAATTTGTTGATAATTATCCTTATTTGTGTAAATATTAAAATTTTCATCAATTTATTATCATTTAAATTAATTTCAATAATCATTACTTAATCACCGTCAGCTGCACATATACCGCACACCACTATAATTTTATTTTAGTTCTTTATGGAATAGTATATTTATACTTACATTTTAATCATATTTTAATATAGTCCATCAGTAAAGGAAAATCAAAAGATTTTATCGCAAACATAGTAATTCACATTGTGCAAATTAACCGGTTATCATCTCACCTGCTCTCATCTGCTTTTTTCCCCCTCTTTTTCTCCTCTGCAGGCCCCATATATTTCCTACTTTTGACTTTTTTTTCTTCTTTTTTCCTAGCTCATGGGATTTGCTTTTGATTCTGGGGAGAAATTTATTTTATGTTTAGATCTTCGATCTTATTTTTGGAAGAGGAAGATTTGACTCTTCCTATCTTTTTCACACACGGCAGATCCCATCCCTAATTCCCCATTTCCCTAAAACTCTCCCTCTTACTCTCACAACAACCCCATTCTCCTTCTACCAAAATTCTCAAGAAGTCTATCTCTTTTTCTCCTTGAACGACCAGTCCCCTTTTATTTTTCTCCACGCGTGCTTCCTCCGGCCAGCTCCTCGCTGGATCTCGAAGCTTCGGCGAACTCCAAACGTCCATCCCCACCACTTCCTTTTCCACCTACATGCCCCCAGATATGCTCCCCTCAACCTCTGTTGGAAATTTACTAAATGTGAAATTAAGTATATCCCATTAATTTATGACTCGAACAATTGGGCCCACATGTCGGAAACGTTGTTTTCACACACGTGCACACGTAGTGCTAAGTATCGCAAATTTCACTAATGAAAGAGATATTGGTACGTATGTAATACGTTTGATACATAAAATTATAGACGGTTATTGGCCAAATGACAGAGTATTCCACATTGGTAAACGAAGGAAGAAGTGTACGAAATGTAAGATGAAACGAGTCGGATTTCACCACGGAGCCGTGAAAGGCCATGGTGCCACACCGTCGGAGCCGCGTCGCTAATTCACAGAGCCGCGGCGCTTCGGAGGAAGAATGCTGCGATGAGAAGTTGGAAAATCTGACATTTGGGCTGGTTTTGGAGCATTGATTCTCCATTACTTGGCACAAGAATTCAACCATTATTTGGCTGAATGTAACCCCTCAATCAAGTGTCATTACATGGCTATTGAAGATCATTAGTTGGCTAGTCAAGACAAAGTAGATGACCTTTGAAGAACTTATTATTAAACTCCAAATTCAGGAAGATAATAAGAAGGCCTTGCCTAGGGTAAACAACCCGCTGAGGCAAAGGCAAATCTGGCTGAGGACAAAGAGAACCCAAGCAAGAAGCGCAAGTTCCAGAAAGACGGCAACACCCAAGCAGCGGAGAAGTTCAAATGAAACTGTCACCACTGTAGGAAACCTGGTCACATGATCAAGGACTGCCGCAAGCTCAAGAATGAGCAATAAGAGAAGGCCAAGGCTAAGGGCAAGTCACAAGTTAACATCGTCAAATACCAGTTTCTGGACGACATGATTGATGAGTTCTCAGCGGTGGTGCTAGAAGCAAACCTTGTTGAGAATCCTATGCAATGGTGGATGGACACTGGTGCTACAAGACACATCTGTTCTAATAGAGATGCCTTCTCCACTTATACACCGGTTACAAACAAGAAGCTGTTCATGGGCAACAACGCTTCCTCTGACGTGCTGGGGGTAAGAAAGGTAGTCCTGAAGATGACTTCTGGAAATGAGCTCACTCTGAAGGAAGTGATGCATGTTCCTGAGATTAGAAGAAATTTAATTTCAGGTCATTTATTGGTTAATGTTGGTTTTAGGCTAGTGTTTGAGTCCAATAAATTTGTAGTCACTAAGAATGGAACGTTTGTGGGGAGAGGATTCATCTGTGAAGGCCTCTTCAAAGTTAACGCCATGTCTGTGTTACTTACAAGCAATAATATAGAAGCTTCTTCTTACTTGCTTGAGTCATCTAATTTATGGCATCATAGATTAGGACATGTCAACTACAAGTCCATCCAAAGGTTGGTAAAGTTGGAGTTGTTGCCGTATATCGACGTAAACCTTCAACATAAGTGTGAGGTGTGCATAGAGGCAAAACTCACAAAGCTTCCTTTTCGATCCGTCGAAAGGAATACCGCTCCTCTAGAACTTATTCACACAGATATATGTGATTTGAAGTTTGCACAAACTAGAGGGGGGAACAAGTACTTTGTGACATTCATTGATGATATCACAATGTATTGTTACCTTTACTTATTGAAAAGTAAGGATGAAGCCTTTGAAGCGTTCCGACGTTACAAAGCAGAAGTTGAGAACCAACTAAGCATGCAGATTAAATCCATTCGTAGCGATAGATGGGGAGAATATGTAGCGCCATTTGAGGAATATTGTGCCCAATCAGGCATTGTTCATCAAACGACGACTCCATACTCACCTCAATCGAACGGTGTGGCGGAACGTAAGAACTGCACATTGAAGGAAATGATGAATGCCTTGCTCATCAATTCCGGTCTTCCCCAAAACATGTGGGGAGAAGCTGTCCTTACCGTTAATACGATTCTTAATAGAGTCCCACATAAGGGTAAGGACAAAACTCCATATGAATCATGGAAAGGAAAGAAACCCACCTATAAATATTTAAAGGTGTGAGGTTGTCTGGCAAAGGTCAAAGTACCCAAGCCAAAGCAGGTCAAGATTGGGCCTAAGACTGTAGATTGCATATTCATCGGATATGCAAATAATAGTAATGCTTATCGCTTCTTAGTGCATAAGTCATATATTCCAGATATCCACGAGGGTACAATCATGGAATTAAGGAATGCATAATTCTTTGAAGATACCTTTCTGAGAAAGGAAAAAGACATAACTTCTCGCAAATGAAGTTATGAACAAAGCTCTCAGGAATGGGAGTCGTTGACGGCCCGGATCTAGATGGTTCAGATCTAGTGGATCTAGAAGTGGTTGAATATCCACAATCTAGTGTTCCAGATTCTCAGAACTTGGAGACTCCAAGGATGGAACTAAGGCGAAGTAAAAGGGCCAGGAAGGATAAATCCTTCGGTCCTGACTTTGTAGCTTATATGGTTGATGATGAACCAAGGAAAATTGTTGAAGCATTGTCAACTACAGAGGCACCGCTATGGAAAGAAGCTATTGAGAGTGAAATAGGCTCCATTCTTCATAACCATACTTGGGAGTTGGTTGATATTCCTCCGTAAAATAAACCATTAGGTTGTAAGTGGATACTCAAACGGAAGTATAAAGCAGATGGATCTATAGATAAGTACAAGGACAGGTTGGTAGTCAAGGTCTATCGGCAAAAGAAAGGCATTGACTACTTTGACACGTACTCCCCGGTGTCTAGGATGACGTCCATACGAGTATTCATTGCAATCGCAGCATTGCGTGACCTTGAGATACATCAAATGGATGTCAAGACAGCCTTCCTAAATGGTGATTTGGAATAAGAAATCAATATGGAACAACTCGAGGGGTATGTGGTTCCAGGGTAAGAGAAGAAAGTTTGTCGGCTTATCAAATCTCTATACGGGCTGAAACAAGTCCCGAAGCAATGGCACGAAAAATTTGATAGTACTCTACTATCGAAGGGTTTCGCCATTAATGAGTGTGACAAATGTGTCTATATGAAAGGTAACTCTAACTCGTTCGTTATGATATGCATGTATGTAGAAGACATGTTGATCATAGGGAGCAGTCCTAGTATAATTCTAGAGACTAAGAACATGTTGAAACAATGTTTCGACATGAAGGATATGGGTATCACATATGTTATCTTAGGGATAAAAATCTCTAAGACGTCTGACGGACTAGTCTTATCTCAGTCTCACTACATCGAGGATGTTTTGAGAAAGTTTGAGATGTTTGACAGTTCGCCTATAAAGTCACCAATAGATAGAAATCAAAAGCTTGATAAAAATCGTGGTGCACCCATATGCCAGGAGCAATATGCACATGTGATTGGTAGTTTGATGTACATAACAAACTGCACCCGACCTGATATTGCTTATGTAGTTAACAAGTTGGCTAGGTTTACCCGTAATCCGAGTAATGATCACTGGAAGATGTTGAATCGGGTACTTCAATACTTGAAATACACTCTAACTTACGGGTTGCATTATTCGAGATATCCAGTTGTACTAGAGGGGTACAGTGATGTAAAATGGATATCTGACATAGAGAACACCAAGTCCACTAGTGGGTATGTATTTACAATTGGTGGCGGGGCTGTGTCTTGGAAATCCTCTAAGCAAACTTTCATCGCTCGATCCATGATGAAATCAGAGTTTATCGCTTTAGACAAAATAGGAGAAGAAGCTGAGTGGCTTCGCGACTTCTTAGAGGATGTTCCTTGTTGAAACAAATCCGTACCTTCTATAATGATCCACTGTGACAGCCAGTCGGCTCTAGAAAGGGCACATAATTCTATGTACAACGGCAAGTCTCATCATATTCGACGGAGACATAAGACCATTAGGTAGCTGATCACCACGGGTATAATATTCATTGATTACATAAAATCAAAGGATAACATAATTGATCCACTGACAAAGGGCTTACCCAAGGATCAGATGTTCTGCCTGTCTAGGGAAATGAGCTTAAAACCCAAGGTATAAGGACCAATACGGTGGTAACCCAACCTTACTGACTAGAGATCCCAGGAATTAGGTTCAATGGGAAAACTAAGCTGTAAAGGTTCAGTTGATCGCTTCGGTGGAAGCATGAGCACTTCGGATAGTGATTTCTGTGAAGAAACACCAAATCCAAAGTCGTTCCCGCGATAGACAATAAGTGTTATCTGCAGTGTAGGTGAAGGTTAAGTTTCCAAAACCTTTAATGGTCCTCACCGATTGAGGTTAGGTTTGGGGAAACTTTTAATAGTTTCTAACACTTGTAAAGTGGGGTATAGCTAGGGATGGCAACGGATAGGATCTGGACCGGATCCTACTAGATCCAGATCCAGATCCGTTTTTCATACCTGAATCCAGATCCGGATTCAGATCCAGCGGATCCATAAAAATCATATCCAAATCCGGATCCATCGGATCCGCCGGATCCACATGTAAAAAAATTTACCTTGCTAAGAATTTTTTTTTGAACTGACAAACGATTTTTACTTAAGTAACAGTTTACTGTTTTTCAATTTTGAAATGTTCATATGAGATATTTTGTTCGTTGTCTCATTTTGATTGTGAGCTATTAATTAAAAATATTGGACAATGACAATAGTTGTGGAAAATGCTGACTAGTATTTCCACAATGCAGAACTTGCATGTGCTTGAAATCTTCATAAATGAAGTGAATATAATTTTAACTACTTGTCTATGGAGATGTTAGTCATTCACTAATATAACATTGATTTTATTATCGAAGTTACCTCTTTATTTTTTTATTTTTGAGTTAACGCGGGAATAAATTAAACCTGTTTTGAGAATTAAACTTACAAGGATGTGCTTAGCAATTTTAAGAAAATACTTATAAAATTACATTCTAGGTTATGAATATATTTAATAAAAAATGAATTCACGGGTCGGATCTGGACCGGATACGGATCTCAAATACAAGATCCAGATCCAGATCTGATCCGTCAGAAACGGATCCGGGTCCGATCAGGAACCGTCGGGTCCAAATTTTGAAGATCCATATCCTATAAAACGGATCTGGACCGGGTCCAGGATCCATTGCCATCTCTAGGTATAGCAGGATAGCTTGTAGGAGACCACCTATTTAAGTGCGAGGATAGGCCGCCCCAAATGAACGCACTTAAGAATCCAAGAAGTGTTCACGACCACAACGGAAAAAAAATTATGAAGAACTGAGTAAAGGAAGTTGTTGTGTTGGTACCGTTGACTTGACTTACACTAAACACTGACGATTCAAGACATCACGTTCACCGCGCAGTATGTAAGTCCGATGGTATTCAACCATGGAAGGTTCAAACCATATGCTACCTATCTAGATGCAATATCGGTCCGCTGAAAGATTGCTGGAAAAGGTACCAAGTGTGTGCGCCAAAATATCTTTCAAGAGGGGATTTTTGGAAATTTACTAAATATGGAATTAAGTATATTCCATTAATTTATAACTCGAACAATTGGGGCCCGCATGTCGGAAACGTCGTTTCCACACACGTGCACATATAGTGCCAAGTATCACAAATTTCATTAATGAAACAGATATTGATACGTATGTAATACGTTTGAGACATAGAATTATGGACGGTTATTGGCCAAATGATAGAGTATTCCACGTTGGTAAACGAAGGAAGAAGTGTAAGATGAAACGAGTCGGATTTCGCCGTGGAGCCGTGAAAGGCCGCGGCGCCTCCCAGACAGCGCCGCGGTGCTAATTGGTTGGGCAGTCACTGACGCCACGACGCTAATTCACAGTGACGCGGCATTTCGCAGGCAGAATGTTGCGACGGGAAGTTGGAAAAATCTGACATTTGGGCTAGTTTTGGAGCATTGATTCTCCATTACTTGCACATGAATTCAGCCATTATTTGGCTGGATGTAACCCCTCAATCAAGTGACATTACATGGCTATTGAAGGCAATTAGTTGGCTAGTTAAGGGGTCTTCTACTTACACTATAAATTGAGGCCTTTGACTCAATTGAACACAACACTCAACACTTAGAAAATACTCCAGATTTGAATTCATCTTCTTCCTCTCTAGCAAAGTTACTATACTCAAAGTACTTCAAGAGTAACACTTGAGTTTCCTTTGCTCACTTGTTAAAGTTGCTGTTCTATCTTGGGAGACTATTGCTCAACACCGTAAAAGGAGATATACGGGGCAATCTTGTCTTAAAGACAGAGTGTCATCACTCGACTCAGCAAATCACATAAAGTAGTTTGTTAAGTTCTTGATTTCCAGTTTATTGTAATATTTAGTTTATCCTTTCTTACTATTGTAATAGTTACTTACTTTTCGTTTTCTTCAACAATTGTATCCCAACAGCCCTTCATCACCTCACTTGTTTCCCTTCTACTTTTGTGTATATATGTGTGTTGTTGTCGTTGTTTTCGTCGAACAAGTTTGATTTTCCGGCGAACCGGTTCGCTGCTTTGTTTAGACGCCATAGTTAGACGTTCTTGCTGGC
The DNA here is from genome assembly GCA_034509755.1 of Anisodus tanguticus. Lineage (NCBI taxonomy): Eukaryota > Viridiplantae > Streptophyta > Magnoliopsida > Solanales > Solanaceae > Anisodus > Anisodus tanguticus. The sequence goes on along the minus strand of CM067550.1, from coordinate 28,218,832 downwards.
CTTGTCAACTTTCCGGCGATCTGCTTGGTTGGATACGTCACTGCTCTATTTTTATTATTATTATTATTTCTATTGTTTAGTTGTTGGCGATGGACTTTACATATTTAAATTCATACATTATACATGAATATAAAATATACTAGTTGTAGTGTAAAATTTAAGATTCCTTGCTTCACTCTTTGCATATATTAACGTGTATATATTTGTCACTGCTTGAGAAATTTTATTTGTATTAATCATATCTCTAAGGAATGAAATAAAACTAATGTGGCTGATTCTCTATCAAATCAATTTTAAGTTTCTTTTCTCGTTTTTGTTTTGCTCTATTTTGGTTATGTTTGCCATTGCCCCGTTTTGCTATAGTTTCTCGAACTGTTTTTACATTTTGTTTTAAAAATAAATATTGGTTTTGTATCCGAAAAGATATTTTTCCGGACTATTTTACCCTTTATTACATTTTTATTGATATTGACCAAATTACTACACTTAAATGACCGATGAAGTCATTTTCGTCTGATTTTTAAAGCCTCCCATGTACAAAAGACGAATTTTATTTTTAAGTTTATTTATTATATCTTTAATCCATTCTATAATTATTTATTCATTTATTTACACTTTTACTAAGTGTTTATATAGATATTCGGAGATACATCTTGAAGACACACTCGGAAGGAACCGAATATCATCAATAAATCACTGCTTATGTTTATTATGCTAACATTATTTTTCTAAATTTTCTCACATTAATGTTGCTTACACTAACGTCACTTTATCGTATACTATCATTACTTTATCGTATACTCACATTAACACCAATATTACTTTATCATATGCTAACATTATAATTTACTAACATAATTCTTTAATTTTGCTAACGTAATTGATTATACGTCTCCTCTTTTAACATTTCACCATTTATTTCAAGTGGTGGTAATTTTTTTTATACCCCATTATAATTTTTATGCATTTATTACAAGTGGTGGTAATTACTTATACCCCATTATATTTTTATATATTTCATTCCGGTGGTGGTAATTCTTTATATCCCACCAGTAATCCTGAATTTGAGAAAACAACTTGAACACTATTCATTTATTTTCAAGTTATTAAATAAGAGTTTAAAATAACTATATTAATCTGATTTTGAAGTTGGCTTTACCGTTTAGTTTGAATATTTTAATCAGATAAATTGAATCAATGTCTTTAAAAGTTTATTTGAATATTTAAATGCTTGAATTTTTTCACATGGTAAAAATAATACAAATAGTTAACGTATTATGTAAAGTGTATAATATGATTTACATATTTCAAACATTGATTTAAGTGATACTTAATTTTTAGTTTAAATCTCAAATTCTCATTTTGTAAATATATCATACCAAGTTTTAGTTTTAATTTATAATTTCCATTTTATAAATAAATATATATATTGCTATTAAATGTTTAAACTTGTTGATAATCGCATTTGCAGATTTTTTGGGGTGCTTAACACCTTCCTCGAGGAATCATCAGAACCATTACACTTTTTGACTTTTAAAATAAATGTTTTTCGTAAATAACTTTTTATCAAAATGGTTTCCTAATTCCGTAAAAATTAAGTGGCAATTCTGTTTTCACACAAATAGCCAAGTTATGGTACGTTCTCACCGCAAGGTTAAAAATGGATTATAAAGATGACGACTCTACTGGAATATTTTTTAGATTCTAACCAATAGGGTTTTCCTAACTTTTGTGGCTAGTTTTTATTTTACTTATTTACTGTGTTTAATTATTCTTTATTTGTTTAGTCATACGTAAAATATCATAATATTCATTGCTATTTTATTCATTATATGCTTATTTATATACACACTGGCATTGCATTCATGTCATTGAATTCCGCCAAGTGGCATCAAACACATGCACACACACACATGGGTGATTATGAGGGTTCACAATCATCTTATACTATAAAATCATAACTTTTTTTGGAACACGTTAGAAGACATAGTTGGTTTGCGGTCATCTAACAGTCAACAACAGTTCACCTCGAGTTGTCCGCTCGGGTCCCCGGTCTTTTGCAAAGCCAAATCTAGTCCACTTAGAGTAAAGCGTAACCAAATCCTTCTATTTAGAGCATATGACTAAGACGACTTAAATACTCAGAGTGTATTTAAGCCCATTAGAAAATCGTCTTTGTGTGTCAATTTAAGCCCATTAGAAAATTGTCTTTGTGTGCCCTCCACATTCAATTATGTAGTAAATTGAAGGATGTGTACGCCGAGTTGTACAAATCATTGTCTTTCAGAATTAGTTATTTTGTATCCTCATTTGGGATTGTGTTTTATGAACTTTATTATGGGGGTAATGGGACGTCTTACAATGACATATACATCCTTCAGATTAGTTAGTCCGACTTTCGACATAAAAGGTCACGAGTATATTAGGATGTGCCATTATTTGAATTACTTTATTATTTTATAGCTTGTATCTATTACATGACGTTATTGCCGTGTCTTTATTATTTTCATATACTAATGTGTTTCTTTTTTATTTTCCATATTTAAATAATGAATAAAAAATGTTTGACTCGTGGAACCATCGACAGTTTTCACAAAATACAAGTCAATCCTTCTCCTTTTTACAAGAGGGACAACGTCGTTCTCTGAATTTAATGGAGAATAACATTAATCTATGATCACGAATCATACACTTCTTTTGTCACACAGCCTATCTCTAGTTCCTTTCATCTTACATTTTTAGAATGACTCTCCCATTATTAATCTAACTTTGCAGGATAAATAGTTCCTGAACATCACAACTCGGACCTTACAAATCCTCAACTTCCTATCCGAACAGATCAATTATGGGTGTATTTGACCATACTGCTATACTCATCTATTCTATTATTTTTTGTGACTTCCATGCTTTCACCAATTTCTCTTGTTTTTGTAGGAAGACTGTCCCCGCAAATAGTCGGGGATGGTCACAATAATATGTAGTCCATGGAGATACTCTAGAAAAGAACAAAACAACAACTTTCCCCAAAGATAACTGGGAGATATTTTTGACTGAAAGAAAGCCAATATCAGATTCAGCGAGGCATCGCTCCGAGTTTGTCTACCATACTGTATTTTGTACATATTTACAAATTTAATTGATATTCTTGGGTTTATTTATGTAATGTCTTTAGATAATACATATTCTATCATATCTTTACGAACTACGCGTGTCTGATTCTCACAATCGGTGGGATACGTAGGCAACCCTTCTCGGGGTCGGCACCACATAAAACAAAAATCATCAAAATATTTTCCTTCTATTCTATTCACAAACTACGCGTGTCTGATTCTCACCATCGGTGGGATACGTAGGCAACCTTTCTTGGGTTCGGCACCACAAAAAACAAAAATCATCAAAATATTTTCCTTCTATTCTATTCACGAACGCGTGTTTGATTCTCACCATCGGTGGGATACGTAGGCAACCCTTCTCGGGTTCGACACCACATAAAAGAAAAATCATGAAAATATTTTCCATCTATTATATTCACGAACTACGTGTGACTGATTCTCACCATCGGTGGGATTCGTAGGCAATCCTTCTCGGGTTCGGCACCACATAATATAAAAATCATTAAAATATTTTCGTTCTACTCTATTCACAAACTACATGTGTCTGATTCTCACCACACTGTGTGATACGTAGGCAACCCTCTTTGGGCTTGGCACCACTAAAAAATAATAAAAAATAAATAAGTAAAAAATATTGAGTCCTTGGGAAACGCTACCCTCCGAAAGTGGAATGTACCCGCCAAATACACCCCTGTTTGTCCACCTTAGAAAGGGATGTACCTCATCGTCCACCTTAGAAAGGGATGCACCCCTTTGTCCACCTTAGAAATGGATGCACCTCTTCATCCATCTTACAAAAGGAACATACTTCCGCATCTACCTTAGAAAGGAACGCACCTCCTTTTCCACCTTAGAAATGAATATATTTGGCATACCCACTTTTTACTTCATCTTGTCGTGGACAATCATAATTCGTCCTATCGTGGACAATCATACTTTGTCCTATCGTGGACAACCATCATTCGTCCTATTGTGGAGAACCATATTTCGTCCTAGCATGGATAACCATCATTCATACTATTATGGAAAACCATCATTCATACTATCATGGACAATCATACTTTGTCCTATCATGGATAATCATACTTCGTCTTATCGTGGACACCATCATGCATTCTATCGTGGACAATCATAACTCATCCTATTGTGGACAATCATACTTACTCCTATCATGGACAAAAATATTACTTTCTGCATCGTCCTAACGTGGACAAGTAATCGAGTCACCATCAGAGCAAATTTTACTTTCTGTATCGTCCTAACGTGAAAAAGTCATCAAGTTGCCATCAAAGCAAATTTTACTTTCTGTATCTTCCTAACGTGGACAAGTCATTGAGTCGTTATAAGAGCAAAATTTTACTTTCTGTATCGTCCTAACGTGGACAAGTAATCCAGTTGCCATCGGAGCAAATTTTACATTCTGTATCATCCTTACGTGGACAATTCTTCGAGTCGCCATCGGATAAAATTTTACTTATGTATCGTCCTGATGTGGACAAGTCATCGAGTTGCCATCAGAGAAAATTTTACTTTTTGTATCATCCAGACGTGGACAAGTCATTGAGTCGCCATTGGAGTAAATTTTACTTTGCATTGTCATCTTGTCCTTGCCAACTTGTCACTGCCTTGTCATCTTGTTGTAGGAACTCTCGGCATTGTCACCCTCTTCCTATTACATGGCTTATTAATTGTGTCCTAATGGGAGCTAGGGGTTATTTACATGTTACATTATGTCCTAAGGAGAACTACAAGCTAATCTAGGAATTAAAGATAAGCTAAAAGAAACAAAATGGTCTTCGGCCAAGACCTACATACAAAGATGAAATAAACATGCTTCTCGGATCTTTACGTGAAAACTCCAACTCCACTCCATGACACATTAGGCATGTTAGTGTAGATTGACGGGCCATCGTTGACACTCTTAGAAAAACACCTCCCGACTTATAATGAGAGTTTAGGTTCGCGGACTTTCTTTCATCAATCTCCCTTTTTTTTAAAGGAATTTGCCCTCAAATTCGTGCCGTCTAAATGAGATTTTTTTTTCAACAAGTGTTGATCCAATATTTCCACCATTAGATAGGACCGAAGTTTTATCTTGTTGACACCTTCCTTAATTCTTGCCAAATATGGATCCGAATACAAGCCAAATGGTTTTGACTTCACATAATGCTCATTTTTTATCACGGATCCCTCAAGACACTCGGTCTTTCCATCGGTACAATAATGGCACCGTGCACTATTCATTTTTGTGCTAGAGCCAAAGATGACACCTACTCTAGTTTCATGTTGGATGTCCAATGGCTTTTCACGGTTTGGCATGGTTAGAATCGGGGCTTCACAAATCTTTTCCTTCAAGGCTTCAAAGACTCATGTTGCTCTTCGGAACCCTTTATACTCGTCTTTTCTCATTGTCTCTTTGGTAGGGGCAGCAAGGTCACAATAATGTCGAATGAAATATTGAGGAAAAGAAGTCGGATCAAGGCCACTATTTGCCGCAATTATATTCATTGGCTTGAAACCTCCTTGGCTAGATTCCACCGTAGGTGGATCATCACAAATGCTCTCGGATGTTGTGATGTAACCCATGGACCATTGTAGCACCTTGTGTATAGAACTCACGAGGGGACTTGGAAAGTTGCACAACCTGAATGGCATCAAACCCGAGTTGATCTTTAAGACCGTCTTCCATCCACCTTCTCATCGGATTTCCACTTGATGGTGACCACTTCTCAATTCCATCTTGATGAATAATTTGGTCCACTTAATCCATCAAAAGGGCCTTTCAACCTCGGTATAGGAAGTTTGTTCCCCATGATGAAGTTGTCGACCTCTCAGCTTTCAACACACGTGTGCCAAGTTTCATTTTCTTTTGACTCCATCAAGATCATCTCCTTGGCCAGATTGTGTGCATATGCTTGAGGGTTGGGTAATGAATTTCTTGGAAATAAACCAAGAGAATGTTCACTACTTTCCATCGCTAATGGCCCGGTTGAAAGAACATCCGTACATATAACTCCCAAGGGCTCCTTTGAGTCAGTACCTATCGTGCTCTCCTTCTTAGATTTCTTCTCTATCTTTTGTGCATCCAGTAAAGGGTTCTTAGAATTCTCCTTGGCTTCGGATTCCTCCAAGGACTTCGCACCATCTTCATTTGTCACTAATCGGGGGTTAGGACATTCTTTACGAAAGTGTACCAATTCTCGACATTGGAAACACCCTTTTCTCCTTTTTTTATCGCCGTGGCGATCTCTACCTTCTCCGTGTCTCCTTCTACAACTCATTGGTCATATAGTGGATTAGTAAAAGAAGTAGTACCTATTCTACCTTTTGATCTTTATCTTCAACTTCGTGACCATACAAGGGGTTGATAAAAAGAGTGTTGCCCATTTTCTTGAAATTGGAGGGCTTTATGTAAGACTTTGGGGCACCTCTCCTGCGTGGTTTCTCAACCATGCCTCTAAAGGTGCGGCATGACGCCACTTCAACCCTTTCTTGACGACGTGTGGGGAGCTTGAAGTGTAAACTTTGATCATAATCTCTCGGCAAAAATTTCCTCTTCATGTTCTTATTTAATTTCTTCCAAGAGTCAATCTTGGTCTTGCCACTTCTTTTTCGATTGGTTCTCAAATTTTCATACCAATCGGAATCAAATGATTTGAACCTTGATTTGGCAACTTTGAAGCACTCATGATCGTCATACCGCCGATAATTTAAAAATCCCTCAATGGTGTTTAGCCATTCAAGGAACTCTTTTGGGTTCATATCTCCATCAAAAGTTGGGAGATCAACATCTCTTTTTAAGATTGGCACATGTTCGGAAAAAAGGTCGCTAATGAGTTTCTGAAGTTCTTCTTTGTTCGTAAGTGACATTTTTGTGATGGCCATCGCATTAAGGAGTGGTACAGGAGCACCTTGCTATGATACCAATATGATGCAATTAAGGAGGGGTGAGTGAGGGTAAGTGGGGCTGAGTTCAGCAGGGAACAAGTTGACATTACAAAGGGGTGGAAATGGGGTTCTCACATGGGAGGTTTCTGCTGGGCAGTGGGTTATTTGAGGGCTGTTTCGGATGGTTTCGTAAGGAGTAGGGTTAAGAAGTTTTGTGGGGATGTTGTGGACAGGTTGAGGGTTTTCATAGTGATCGGGCTTGGTTAGTTTAGTTGTGGAGGGTGTGGAAAGTTTATTGAAACAATAAGGTTCTCGGTTGGGGCGTTATCGCTGGGAATGTGGGGTTGAGAGGCTGTTTCAGGTAGATGTAGTTGGAATCGGGTTTAGGCGTTTTACAAGGGCATTCCAGGTATGTTGAGGGTCATTTAGATGATCGGGTCTAGTGGTTGGGTGGTGGAAACAAACTGAATCAGTGAGGTCGTGGTAGATGTTGTTTTGTGGACTGTTTATGGTTGCCGGGGTTGGACGGGGAGTTGTGAGTGGTTTAGGGACTTGGCCTTTGTTGTGAGTGTTTAGGAGTTGTTGTGGGAGATGAGGATGATCAGTATATGATGGGTAGGGTTTGGATGGCCCACGAGTTGCAAGATGCAAGCTCGGGTGAAGAGTGGACGACTTGGTGAAGTCATGGTACGGTTTATATGGCTTGGATAATGACAAGGGGTTTTTTAATGCCCGAGCCGACACCAAGATGAGGGTGACCAATTTAACAAGGACTAGAGTGGGGTTGCTAAGTACAAGCCTGAATACTAACCAAGTAATATTGGCTGGAACCTTAGGATAGACCCTAGGTTTGGGTTTGGTTGGGTCACACAGTCCCAACGTCCACTCGCACCAAAGGGGGTTCCTTAAGCTTGGGTTTAGTTAAGTCACAAAGTCTTAACCAAACTTACACAGAAGGAAAACCTTAGTTTGGGTTCAACTAAGTCACACAGTCTTATCTAAACTTGCACCAAAGGTTTGGTTCACACAAGAACCAAAGGTACTCCCGGAGCACCAACTAAGAGTATCTAATCCCGGATTGAGAGACTTTGTTTTCGTGAGTAAAACTCAACTTTATATATAATCAAATTCTGCATGTTTACAAGTCCTAAGGGTCCTATTTATAGTAGCAAATTGACCATTCTAGAAGACAAACTAAATGACACAAACTCTAACTACTTTTCTCGGCCTAGTGAGAACAAATGTGCTTGGTGACCAAGAGTGTTTCGACTAAACCAAGACAATGGAAAAGGTCTTGGCTTTTCTTAGGGACAAAGAATGAATCTTTCACACTCCCTTTGTGGATTCCAAGTAGAAGAGTGGATGGATTTGGCTTCTCAAGACTTCATTTTTCTTGGTACTAGTTTAGAAGCTTCCATCTTGATTTTGGAGTGCCTTGGCTGAATGGAGAAGGGAGTATTTATACCATCCCTTCATCTTCTTGGTGTAGAAAAATACATGGATGAATTATCCTCTTGGAAGCTTCATCTTCTAGACCATTCTTGTCCTTGCCAACTTGTCACTTCGATCTTGTCATCTTGTTGTTGGAACTCTCGGCCTTGTCACCTTCTTCCTATTACATGGCTTATTAATTGTGTCCTAATGGGAGCTAGGGTTTATTCACACGTTACATCATTTCCTAAGGAGAACTACAAGCTAAGCTAGGAATTAAAGATAAGCTAAAAGAAACAAAATGGTTTCGGCCAAGACCTACATACAAAGCCGAAATAAACATGCTTCTCGGATCTTTACGTCACAACTCCAACACCACTCCATTTTCCATGCCACATTAGGCATGTTAGTGTATATTAACGGGCCATTGTTGGCACTCTTATAAAAACACTTCCAGACTTATATTGAAAGTTTAGGTCTTCGGGCATGTTTCATCAGGGAAACTCGAATGCTCACCTGCGGTATTACTGTGACAAATTGGTGGAAGTTAGAAACAATCCCGCTCTGATAATGAGGTTATTTAGCTAAAGTTTGACCAGAGAAGCTTCAAAATAGTTTTCTATGCAGGACATGCATCAACGGGTTACTTGGGAAGATATGGTCGTACACTTCAGGGAAAGATACTGTTACACCTCATGGTTTTGTACATTGCCATTTTTTGTAACGTAGCTAGCTTTGGACCGATAATGGTAGGACCCCTCCAAGAGGTTTATAAAGGTTTACGAGAGTGTTGGGTAAGTTTGGGAAGGTATAAGACTAATCAGATCGATAGAAGTAAGTTTCGATGAAGATCGACAATGTATCAACTATACATGACATTCTGTGAACTACAGAACTACTCTGTGGACCGCATTATTGGTCGCACAATGGGATAAGGGAAGCTGGAAGTTCTGGGCAATTTTGCAGACCCTTCTGCGAGCCGCAAAACTTAGGCGGTAGCCAACCTTTTGGGTTATTTAAGTGGTGGTTCACCTTTATTATTTATTTCCTTGACCAAGACCTAACCTAAACACCTCTATACTCTCTCTAATCAGTTATTCAAGGTTCTCAAGTAATCCTAAGGAAAAACTACCTAAATCCTTCACTAAAAATGTTGAAGATGGTTAGAAAATCACTCTATTGGTGTTGTTAACAAATTCTGGGTTCTTCCAAGTTGAAGTATATTGTTTTAAGATTACTTTTGGCTGTGTTAAGGTATGTTCCATCCTCTTTTAACTACCTTTATATTTCATTAAGGGTTTGGAGTGAATTATTAGAAGATCCCCCTAAACTAAATCTTAGAATCTTGAACTAAAATTGTGTAATTGTTGGGCTGAATTATGTGAATTAAGAGTACGTTATGAAGTTATTGAGTCCATGATGAGGTTGTGGACATGGAGGAAGGTTATTATGAAGTTACAGTATTATAACTCATATAAATTTGGATATAAAAGCTTAAGTAAACTTCGTGAACATAAGGAGTTCGATATAATGTCTAAATGAATTTTCTTGTAAGTTTGGAATCCGTTGTTGATAGCAAATCATTCGTATATTGTAGATTATCATCCGTAAGACGTATGAGAACTTGTGGAACTCTAATAGTTACAACAACAATGTATGTAAGGCTTTTCCAATCTTTGGCATGATCTTGTTTTAGATGAAAAGTGAAATGAGATATCATCAAACGATTCCATTCTTGGTAGCTTGGTTTCTTATGTTTCATTTTCGTTATTTCTCATAAATCTAGTATGTTCCTTGTCGAAACTGTCATTCACATCTTATGATATTCCTTGTGATACGATTGACTCAGAGAACTAGGGTTGGATTGTGAAGTTCGATGTATATGATTCTATAATGATAGTCGGAGGATAACGACCCTAGGTCACTCTGACTCTGTTCATAGTGTCCCTTTAGTTCAGTCTTACATTGCACTTATATATATGTAGCTATTTTTATAAGCGCTATATTAGGCTGGGCAGGCATGTATATATGCAGACCACTGATCAGTTGGCAGATATTACCGCGACCTATATGACCGGGTAGTTTATGATGAGATCACCCCACAGAGAGACTTAAAACCATATTATATGGCCCAAGGAGAGGCTTGATTTTACTTTCATGCATATATGCATTGTTGTATCAACTGCATGCTTGACTTTTTTTCTGAGTTTTAGGTTGAATCTATACCCTTCTCTCTTGTATTAAATCTCTTATTTACATGATTTACATGCCTTACATATTCAGTTCATCTTTCATACTTATGGGGAGCTGTTTTCATGCCTGTAAGTACAGATAGATAGGCCGATGTACCTCCTCAGTATTGTACCTATTTCTAGTTACTGGTTGTCGCACTCCACTTCTCTGGAGTTGATGTACAGAGTCGGTAAGCACTACTACATATATATGGTTATTTTGGGTATGTTGAGGCCATGCTCTGACTTGAAAATGCATGTTAGTACTCGTAGAGGCTTGAAGACTAGAGGTTGTTATATATATGTCTTGTGTGGCTTTGTCGGCCCTTGTCAGTTATTGGTATACTTGTGACAGCCTTATCGGCCTTTACTTAGTTTATGTATATATGTTGTATTGGGCCTTTCCTGCATGGAGGTTACTTGTTGCTTTCTATCATATCTTTGTCATTTGGAGGCCTTGTTGGCCCAGGATTTGTATCAAGGAACTCAGGTACTATAGTTTGTTCGCTCGGGCCTTAGGGTTCTGAGTGCCGACCCCCCGCCTAAAAAAATTTCGGTGTGACAAACTTGGTATTAGAGCAGGTCTGTCCTAGGGAGTCTGCATGCCAATTCTAGTAGAGTCTTGTTTATGGGTGTGTTGTGCACTACACTTATAAACAGGAGGCTACACAACATTTAGGATGGTTATCTTTCTTCTTGATCTAGAATCGTGCTATAGATCTGAGTCGTAAGAGTTCCTTCCATAACCCTTATTATGTTTGTAAATACATGAATAACTTCCATCAGTAGAATCATGGCTAGTAGAGAAATTAAGGATGCGTTGAAGGGAAATGCGAGTAGCATGCCCTCTATTGAGTCATATCCGTTAGAGGAGACGGGTAAGTTGTCTTTTCAAGTATCATCGACTCCAATTTCGATAATACTAGAGGACCTGAAGGAAGCTTCCACTTCACCAGTCCTACCGCCAATAACGTCTGATGAGGATATCCGGAGAGCGATGCAGGTGTTGACTTAGTTGGTTACGTCTCAGGCATGACGCTATCCCAGAGCGGCTCATATTTATAGACCCCTTAAAGGGTTAGGCAGTTCACAGCCTAGGGAGATTTTTAGTCAGAGACCGCTGATGGTTACTGGATTTGACCCAGCTGAGGGTGATAAGAGGGTCAAGATAGTAGGGGAGCGCGGTGGACGACCTTATGGTGACGAGTTACAATTATATTATCAACAGGTTGTACATTCATGGCAGATTGAGTATAATCAGAGTTCTCGGCCAAGGCCGAGGCAGGGGTCACAGACCCCAGTGTCTCTCGGTTTAGAGAGTGCAAGTCGAGTGAGGCCATCTTGGACAACTTGCAGACAGTGTGGTCGGAGGCATATAGGACCATGCCATAAGGGTACATGAGTTTGCTATGGGTGTGGCAAGCAAGGCCAAAAATTACGCGAGTGTCTATGGATGATTGGTAAATGTAAGGATAAGGTAATGGATGGAGCCTCGAGGCCCGATGCCATCTGAGGTATGCTATTATTATATTATTATTGTCGATGTTTTTACCTCTTATGGACTTAGCATTGACGTGTTTGTGTTAAAAGTGTTGATTTGTTCTTTATTTTAGGATTAGATGTGTAATATTACTTGGGGGATTAGATACTCCAACGAGAATAGGTTATGAATATAAAAGTGAGACGCTAGTTAAATTCCCATATATACTTTGGTAAACTGGAAGAAAGTGAAAACTGACTTAGTAACGGAATAGGTAATATGATCCTTCTTTTTGGAAATTATGCTAGGTAGATCCCGAGTTTGTGAAGTTACGTTACTTTGATAATTTTATGAAAGCCCAAGTTTTATGAGTTGAATGGTGAGCCAAAAAATAGTTATGATCGTGGGATGTGAGTGGTATGCTGGAAAGTTTAAGAAGGTTATAAGAACCCATTTGTTTCACGAGAATTTTCTTTAACATAGACAAGGAAGTATTTTATAAATTTGTGACCTAAAAGGTTACACCTTGCTTAAGAGAATGGAAATGACCCCAAGATGTTGTTAATGCGAATGGATTGCTTCAAGTGGATTATATTAATGTTGGATGTGAAGACGTTTGAAACAAGTGCGTAGAATGACACATGTAGAATAATGACCCTAAGTTAAATAAGAGCTAGTTAACCATGGTAATAGAGGGTGGAATAAATCCTTCGTTTAGTCATAAAAAAATCCTATCGCTTACCGTTGAAAATTATTTATCGGAGTATTAGTAAGACAAGCATGTTATAAATGATAAGGTGAAGAACCGTCAATTTTATTAGATGATGAGTCACAATTCTAAATACCTTAGGATAAGAATAGTTAGTTGAAATCAAAGATGTCGAGAACCTTGGGATAATCGAGGAATGAGTGAAGGAAAGCAGAAATGTTTAAGTAGTATGAATGGAAGGGCATGGTGAAGTACTAAAATTAAAGTAGGTATGCCAACAACAGAAAGGTGGACTGTAAGGAGAAGGATAAAAGGGAACAAAGTTATGACTATATAGGTCTCATTAGGGTGTGAATATGTTGAGACAATGTAAGAGTCCAAAGTGAAAAAGGAGCGATGAGAATTCATTTCCTAGAGGTGTCAGACCTTCGATGTTTGAAAAGTTGGTATGAGAAATATATCAACGACAAGAAACCTCCCCCCCCTCCGATAAACTAAAATAGGAAATTAAGAGTAATACGGTTGATAAATTGGGCGAGAGAAGATCTGATTTTGGGAAGACAAGAAGACTTTGGAGAGTCATTGGGCCAAGTGATGCCGCAAATTGGATTGAAATGTGCGATAACTCGCAGGAGGTAGGCAGAAGGGGTGTAACGGTGGGTAAAGCGCAAGATACTCATATAAGGAAGCCAGAAAAGGTGCCAATAAGCCTAAGAATATCAAGGAGTTAAAAAGGTACATTAAGGGGTAGCGACCTGATAAGGAAGGTAAAATATCACACAAGCAAAGATATCTGCAAGCAACTCGAATCAGCTAAAGGTTATTTTGTACAATATAAAAGGAAGTAAGAAAAGAAAGACATTTGCGGCTATGAGTAATAAGAAAGTACAAAAAGGCTTTGTTTCTAGATCCTGAATGAAAGTTCCATACGATGTATCGATGGAGTATTCACAATTAGGACATTGTTAGCCTTAAGAGTTCTAGTGCACGGAGCACCGAATGAGGCTAAAATTATAAAAAGGGTGAAGGTCTAAGTATTTTTAATGATATTATGTACCAATAATCCTATATCGCTAGAATTAAATAGTATTGCAATTCATGCAACCAGCAGTAGGACCGAAAGCGGATTGACTAATGCGGAAGTCAAAAGACACGAATTAGTCTAAGGAATTTACTAGTAAATCAAATAGCCGTTTGACAAATAATTTAGAAGATGGTACCCTTGAGATTTGTAACTTGATAGAATCATCCCTTGTATAAAGAGATAAGGAACGTCAGGATCAAGATTTCACTTTTTGGAAAAATTAGAGAAGATACATAATAAGGGAATTGTCATATGCCATAGCTATTGATGTGTTCCCGATATAGCAGAACTACGAAGAATGTTTTCCACAAATATTCATTACCCGCAATACCCTATCTACCTGGGATGTACCACGACATCTCAAGATGCTGAATGGATGTACTAAAGAAACAATGTGAGAAGGAACCTCATAAAGGTTTCAACCATGGTGTAAATTATCAGCAAGTATGGTTGAATACTAGGAACTGATGGGTTGGCTCAAGATACTGATGACCCGATGAGAATGGGAGACAATTAAATATGATTTTTTAAGGGTTACCTCGCTAACATCATGAATTGATCTAACAATTAGGGCTTCATGTGTAGCTGAGGATTATAGCAGATTATACGATTAAGATAATGGCTCGACTCCATAGTGTCTCTGGCAGTATGTTAATTGATAAGGATGCTCAATTTATAACTAAGTTCAGAAGATCGCTCGAAAGGAGTTTTTGGATACTCGGATAAGCCCCATCACCATGTAGGTATTTGAATCAAGTATGTGATTCAGATGCTCGAGGGAATGTAATGAATTTGCGTAGTGGGTACTAAAGGAAATTTGGATGATCACCTATATCATAGTAAGTTGCATGTGACAACAACTATCGTTTTGAGTACCAGAATGGTATCATATGGAACTCTGAATGTGCTAAGACATAACACCTATACCAGATGATTAGAAGTAAGAAAACTAAAGTCAATGAGATCTGATTTAAAGTATTGCGTCATAGGGCCAGAAAAAGTCTCATGATAGAAGTTATCGACTTTATAGGATTGTCAGTAATATGTGTTTAAATGGATGTCGACTGAATATGGGAAGTAAACTAAATGAGTTGAACTACTGATCACCAGCAAAATAAAAAATATGATTAGCTAAAAAATCTGCCAGGTCATTCCGTTCTCTCAATACATGCTCCACCTTCACTTCCTTATTCCTCTTCAACCTTGTAATGTCTCTAATTATCATGGAGATACTCCAAGTATCTCCCACTAATCTTTTAGTATCATTTTCAGTGTCATAGAGTCAGTCTCCAATATCACTGGTAGCAATGTATGATTAACACAATATGGTAGTCCCTCCTTGAGTGATATTGCTTCGGCGACTAGATTAGTCACCTCTGTAATTCTCTTTGCTACAGCCTGCTGTAAGTTTACTTCAGCATTTCTTTTGAAATATTCTATTAAACTTGGTCCTGGAATCCCTCTTGAGGATCTATCAGAGTTACATTTGAACCATCCATCCATAGAAAATTCCCATTTAACAATTTTACCCACCACTCTTGGTCTGTATGACTCAATCATTTGCATTATCTGTGGCACACTTCTTGATATGGATATATGCTAAGGGAACCTAGTTTTACACAACAAGAAGATATTCATATGGATCTCATATATCACTTTATTAACATACATCTTTCCTCTATTAAAAATTGTGTTTCTCCATTTTCATAATTGCCACATGATTATTAAGGGGAAAGCTTTGAAGACTGGTTTGAGTTTAAGAGGGCATGCAACATTCCACCATACATGTAGTGATTGTTTCATCTTCAAAAAAGGTATTGTGATACCTACAACTGCATTGAAATATTTCCACACCTTTGCATCTATTGCTCCTATAAAAAACAAGTGATCTATAGTCTTCAATCGTCTCACAATGCAGCAATAGCATCTAGCTTCTACATCCATCCCAATTTTTCTTAAAACCTCTCCTACAGGTAATTTAAATTTCCACAACCTCCAAAAAAGGCATGAAATTTTAAATGGTAGGGTTGTTATCCACAAATTCTTAAACACATATATTTTTTGTGATTTCGTTCTTAACAATTCGCATGCACTGCCTACTATAAATTTCTCTGAAGCTGTCATCATCAACCAAGGTTTATCCCACTCATCAGTTGCCTTATGAATTTCCACCTCATGTGTGATATGATACACAATCTCTTCTGGGAATAAATACTACAGCTTATCCATATCCCAATGTCATTTGTTATCAATTCATGCACATTTTGTATGCTTTCATCTATGACAAAACCTTTAGGAACAATGTAATATAACGCTCCCATTTTGTCTAGTTGTCAAACCAGACATTTTATGTTTCACTCTTTGGTTCCCACCATATATCCTGTTCTATATTGTCCCTGGCCTCCAAGATCATTTCCCAAACCTGAGATCCTCTCTTCCATTGCACATTCTGTGGATATTGTCTTTTGCAGTAGTTGATCCACATAAATTAGCCCATAAAGAATTTGTAGTTCTAAAATTCCACCATAGTTTAGCATATAAGGCTTTATATACATCAAATAAAGATCTAAATCCTATGCCCCCTTCATATATTGGCAAGTACAACTTCAACCATGATGACCAATGCTCCTTGTTTCTTCATTGTTGTTCCAAAAAATTCTTGCAAATATTTTATGCAATTAATTTATAACACATTTAGGAGGTCATATTTCTGAGATTAAATGCATTGACATACTTTGTAGAACACTGGTGATCAATACTACCTTACCTCTAAATGATAATAGCCTCATTTTCTAGGCTTGCATCTCATTTTTCACCTTCTTTATCAATTCATTAAGGTCAACTTTTTCATTTTCCTTCATGTGTGATAGGACATCCCAAATATGTAAAAAGAAAAGCTACTATAGCAAAACCAGTAATATCTTTCTCCTATTGTACAATGTCATTTGATACTTTGTTATGTATGTAGAAGAATCTTTTCTCCTTATTAATCTTCTGCCTAGAAACCTGCTTATAATCTTGTAGAATTTCCATTATCAACTTCAAAGATGTAGAGTCTGATGATAAGAAGATGATGGTGTCATCTGAATATGCGATGTGATTCAAATTAGCACTCCATTTTGGCATTCCATAGTTTCTAAAAAATGCTGGTGAGAGAGGATCACCTTGTTTTACACCCGTTATTAAATGGGAAAATCCATAAGACTATCCGTTCAAAAGAACTGAGCACCAATTATTAGATATCAATCTCCATACCATGTCTATAAATACTTCTGCAAATCCTATCTTCCTCATTACCTTAGTTAAAAATATTCATAATACTCTATTTTATGTCTTTGCCATATCAAGATTGAGCACCATATTTGTTGGTTTTTCCCTCAGTCTGATATCAATCATAATCTCTTGAGTCAATAGGACATTTTCTATGATATTTCTATCTTTAACAAACCAAGATTGATTGGCTGAAATTAAAGAAGGTAGAACATTCGCCAGTTTGTCTTGTACCACTCTTGATATAACTTTATTGATAAAGTTACTGAGGCTTATAGGTCTCATATAAGAAAATATCTCAATAGTGTTCTTCTTTGGCAGCAGTACTAAGTTGGTATGTGTAATGGATTTGGGCAATGTCTGACCTTCAAAAAAATGCCTTCACTAAATTATATACATCAGCCCCAACAATGTCCTAGCACACCTGATAAAACATACCGATCATATCATCTGGTCCACCTGAGCTTTCCCCTAATAATTCAAAGACTGCTTTCTTGACTTCTTCCAAACCATAGCTGGTATATGTTGCAATAATGAAAATTCAAATGGATCACCTTCTTGTGTAAACTATTTTTGGTAAATTTAATAGCCTCATCTTCCAATGGAATGGATCCTTTTATCCATGTACCTTCATGATTTTGTATCCTGTTGAGCTGCAGCCTTTTCCTTCTTCCATTGACAATATTATGGAAGAACTTTGTATTTCTGTCTCCCTCAGCAAAGCTAGTAACATGAGATTTCTATCTCCAAATTCTTCCTCATAGAGAATATACTTCCTCATCTCTGCTTGTGCTTTTTGCAATACCACCCTATTAGTTGGTGTAGAATTCTTTTCAAACAGTTCTCCTTGATCCTCACAATATCCTCTCTAATTATTAGTTGTTTAAATATGTCTCCAAACACCTCCTTACTCCATGATGATAATGTAGTTTTGACATTCTTCAATTTAAGCTTAAAGAAATAAATTCATCTCCTTCAAAATCAGTCTGCCAGAATTGATTTACCACCTCCAAAAAATGATGCATGTTCTTTCAAAAACTTGAGGAATCTAAATGGCTTTCTCACCTGCATAGCTTGATCACCACAAGTTAACAATAAAGAGGCATGGTCTGAGCCTATTCTTGATACATAATCCACTTTTATATGCCCAAACCACTCTTGTAAAGAATTGTTTGCTAGCATTCTATAAAGCCTCTTAAATATAAAATCACTACCAGCTCTTTCATTCCACCATATAAAAGGACTCCCTTTAAAAGCAAGTTCAAACAAATCACATGACTTTATGCAAAAAGAGAAATCCTCATATTCAGTAGGATAAACAGGAAGACCTCCTATTTTCTCTTCTTCATTCATTGACATTGAGATCTCCACCCACTAGCCAAGGATCTATCATATGATCTGCTATACAATATACACTATTCCAAAGATCAATTCTTTCCAATACATCACAGTTTGCATATACCATAGTGATTACCAGTAATCTACCCAAGTTATGTAGGAATAGTTTCACAGTGATTTGTTGCTCAGTATCCTGTAACACCTCTACATCTACATTATCCTCCACAAAGAACCAAAATTTTCTATTATAGTTATAGTGAGCAAACTTTATACCCAGCCTTTTTCTGAGACTCTGAATATGTCTAAAATATTGGAAAGGTTCCATCAGTCAAATTATGGAAAATGTTTGATGTCTATGCAGCATTTGAACCCTGAGAAAGGCTTGTTGTGTGTTCGCAGAGCTTATTTCCAAAAAAAGGTCTTACTCATTATTTAAATATTGGCTTACTAGACCCTTTCTTTGGCAATACACTTGTTGGCTGAGCATCAATTACACTTTGTTTCTTTGTCTTATTATTGCCTTTCTGCATGAATTTTGGAGAAATACCAGCTTTGTTTGCCACTTGTTGTAATACCTGATGAACATTCTCCTCCTCTGCAGTATCTTTAATCTTACTATGGTCAGCATCTTCCTTGGATCCTTTGTCCACATTTGCTAAAAAGTCTATGTTATGAGAAGCCACATCATGTAACTCCTATAAAAGAATCTATTTTCTTTATGTAGTGATATGTTTCTTAATATTCACTTGTGCTATTGACATATCATCAACTTGCAAGTCGTCCTTCCCATCTCTAGAGATATTAGTAACCTGAGCAACCTCTTCTCTCCTTGGTGGATATGATCCAATACCCTTCAGATCAATAGACACCATCAGTTGCCCAAGAGGATTAATCTCACTCTTATTAGCAGAAACTGTCTAAATTTCCAAACTTGTTTCACCAATTATAGCCTGTTTATCACCTCTTCCATCATTTTCCTTCTAATTCTCTACATGTGGAATAACCATATCCACTTTTGTTAATTCCTCTACTCTATTTTGCTCCTTATATGTATTTTCCATCTTTTCTACTGTTGAAACTGATATTCTACCATCACCAGATTGGTAATCATTGTCTTCTATCTCCTGATTATTATCATGCCCCATCTCAATGTCTTCTACTAATACAAAAGCTCTCTCAACCCATTATTTAGTATTAAAAACTGCTTATGTATCTTTCCTCAATTGTGGAATCAAAGGATGGGATCCTTCAATATAAACTTTTATACCAGTATCACTATACTTCTCCTTGTCCTCATTTTGTTCTACCATATCCTCAATTCTATCATTAGTTTCCTCTAATTGCACATCCTCTATCATCTTGTTGGGCTCAGGTGTATTTTTTACTGCATCCGCATCTACTTCTTTGGCTACCTCTGCATTTATATCATTGTCAATTTCACCTTCATTCTCTACTATCACCTTGTTGGAATTAGATATGTCTTTAACGACAACAATATCAATATCAGCATCTTTAGCTATATCACCATTCTCAGGCACCTCATTGGTTCCATTAGTAGCTGCATCATTTGCTACATTATGTACATCTACTATAACCTTGCTGGCATCAGTTACATCTCTTACTATATCAACCACAACATCTGCCTCTTTGTTATTTTCAATGGTTACCTTTTCTCTGTTGCTCCTCCTTTATGGGTTAATTCAGCACCTCAAATTTGTTCTGAGTGCTTACACCTTTGTCATGCAACTTGTTCCCATTATCCTTTTCTGCACCTGCACCATCAACTATCTGTTTATCCTTGCCCTTGGTGTTTCCAGGATATGTAACCACCTTACCACTAGATAACACTTTAGGTAGATATTTTTTCACAGGATACCTTCTTCCATAGAACCGCTTATGTGATCCTTGCTGTTGTTTACTCTTTCCCGTTACCTCTTCTACTGCTACTACCTCACCAGACTCTCCCTCCTTTACATATTCTCAACATTGCAAAGTTCAGGATGTAGCACTCTACAATCCTCATTTGCATAGCCTTGCAGCATGCATTCAGTACAATACTTAGGTAAATAATCATACTAAACTCTAACCTTAATAACATTGATCTCCTTAGTTTTTTCATCTTGAATTTCCATCATTATAAACATAGGAAGATCTGCTAATAAGTCAAGTTACACCTAAACTCTTGCACAGTGAGGTCTTGTCTTATTAATCGTAGCTATATCCAATTGAATTGGTTTCCCAACAAGAGATGCCAAAGAAAACAAAGATTCTTTAACCAGAAAAAGTAGGAAGTAGGTTTGGAAAAGATATTCAAGCCATTTCAATCAAAGTTTCCCTATCAATTTTGAAATTAGAATTATATATAAAAGGTCTCATTTGATAAGTATTTCCATCCTTACATTTCAACCAATATGCACTCTTGGAAGATATATTAATGAAATCCTCCATTAATGAACACCTTATCAATACATGCCGATCTCTAAAGAAACCAACTTGACAAATCCCTTTAGCCCCACACTATTTAGGAATAATAATTCTCAATTCCTCCAACTCTAGCAAACCATAAATGAACTTACCAACAATAGCATATTGTAGGTTCTCCGACTTCTCCATTCTAGATACCTCTACAAAAGTCCATCTTACAAAGGGCATTCCATCAACATAAGAGACATTATTGAGCGAGATGGGATCACAAATGTGTGTCGATGTAGGAGAAATAACATCGTAAGAGTTTGGATATAGTTTGGAAAGGAGTTGGTGGTGGTGGAAGGAGACATGTCATTCTATCTAGAAGCATGTGATTGTGGGTGAGTGAGTGGTAGAAATTGGGTTGTGTCATTGGTCTATAGAGGCTGGCCAGCTACAAGTAACGGCTGGCTAGTGGTTTGCATGGCCATGGTTCAAAAACTAAGGTGTCTACTTTAGGGTTTGCATATGAGTATAAGAGAGAGAAGAGAGCGATATGCCAATTTGGGTTTTATTTTTTCGAAAGTCGTTCTTCAGTGGGTGGTTGTATATTCAGTAAGGACCATAAATTCAGCAGCAGATTACGCCAAGTTGTATAATCAAGAAATCATCAGATTACATGGGACTCCAGTGTCCATCATTTCGACTGTGGTGCCTAGTTCACAACAAATTTTTGGATGTTCTTTTAGAAAAGGATTAGCATAAGGGTGAATCTCAATACTTTTTTTCATTCTTAAACATATGATCAAGTAGAACGCTCTATTCAGACACTCAAGGATATGCTGGAAGCATGTCTCTTAGAATTTAAATGTAATTGGTATGATCATTTTTATCTCATTGAGTTTATTTCTACTTATAGATATCATGCCAGTATCAATATGGCCTCACCATTTGAAGCCATGTATGAGCGAAGTTGTAGGTCACCTATTTGTTGGTATGAAGTTGGCAAAACAAAATTGCTATGGTCAAACTTGGTCCAGCATGCTAGAGAAAAAGTTATATTGATTCAGAAAGTTTTGAAAATGGCTAAGAGTCTCTGAAGTCCTATTCATAATTGTTGCGTAGAGATTCAGAGTTTCATGTTAACGATTGAGAGTTTCTTGAATGTTTTTCCTATGAAAGGCATCATGCGATTTGAGAAGAAAGGAATGTTTAGTCCCAGATATATTCAGGCCGTACAAGATCCTACGAAGGGTTGGTCAAGTGGCTTACGAGCTAGAATTACCACCAAAGTAGGTTGTCGTACACTCAGTGTCATGTTATAACATTCACATTTCTAGTACTCAGATCTCATATTATAATATACATGTTTCCAATATTAAGATACTCATGCCAGTTCAGGACTCAAATATCATATCTGCTCAGTACTCAGATATTCATGTCAGTTAAGCACTCAAATATTTACTCAGTTCAGTATTCATTTAGTTCATTATCCGGTCAGTTCAACATTCATTCAATCCAGTACTCAATTCAACTTTCTCATTCAGTATTTATTCACTCTAGTAATTTATTTATTTCAATAAACATTCAACCCAGAATTCACGCAACCATGTCCTTAAGGCAAATTCGACCATCAGAACCATGACCTATCATTCGAGGATGAATAATCCCAAGGGGGATATAATGTAACACTTTGTAAATTTGGGTTAGATGTGAATGTGATAAATGAGTAATAGTGTGACATTTTAGCCATATGAAGTCTTATCAGGATGATTTTGGATGGAAATAGTTAGTTTGAAATCAAGACGAATAGTGAGGTGCATAAGACTTGATAGAATCAACTAAGTTTACGATAGGTATGCCTTCCAGCTTGTTTACGTGAGAATCTGTTAGAAAATGGTGAAATATTAAAACATGAAAGTTATGTCCCCTTGAAATACCTTTCCAAACCATATATGGATCATCTCAATCGAAGATCTGTGCTAGGAATTATGGTCATTTTACTGAAGGTTGTCGACACAGTAAAAAATCATAAAAATTTGACTAAATGTAAAATAGACCTAGGAGCTCACTAAGCTCAGCTCATACCACAACATAGTCAGGGCATAGGCTTAGCTCAGCTGTGTAGTGACCGAAAGGAGAAAATTCTTTAAATGTTTCTAACTACATTTTAGATAGGTGAGCTCACTAAGCTAAGCTCATAGCACAACATAGTAGTGTCGTAGGCTTAGCTTGGCCAGCCAAGGTGTCCAAATAAGTTGTCTTATAAATTCAACACTTAACTCAAAAATTTATCTGTTATATATTCCAACTACGTAGAAAACCCCTTCAGAACAATCTTCTCTCCTCTCAAACCCCCTCCCCCTATCAAGGTAAGAACATCTATATTCTTAATCAATCCTAGCATTAGATACGTGATGCTTAACATGATTCTTAAACAAAAACATAGGATTTCAAAGGTAATCCTTCTCAAGTGATTCAAGCTTGGGTTTGGGGTGTTCTTCGCCGAAAAAGCAAACTAGTTCATTGGACCAGTGTTTACAGGATTGTAGGGCTTCTATCTATATGTGAGAGCATGGTTGTTCTTCCCCACACTAGTTTAATTCATGAAATTCTTTTTCTCCTCGAGTTAGAGAATTATGGTTCGATTCATAATAAACCTCGTTAATTATATATATATATATATATATATATATATATATATATATATATATATACCAAACTTAGGCCGAGGATCTAAAGGGGATAACAGACAGGGAAGGAATCGTGATATAAGGTATTGAGGAATTAAAAGATAATTGAAATATGCAGGAAGTAAATAAAGATTAACTTACAATTTAAGGTTCCAGTTAAGGAAACCATAAATCAAAGGTTCTGCAGGAATTTAAATCAAATAGGCGGTAAAACCAGCCAAGTATGCAGGAATTTAAATAATTTAAAAGCATGAAGTATTTAAAAGATTAGGAGGTAGTACCATCCATAATCTTATTCATTTAAGATATTAAAATTTACAAAGTATTTTATCAAGGAGATATACCTTGGGTATTTCTAAGGTATTTTGGATCATATGATATGAGTCATATGAACTGAATCATATGAGTGGTATTGGGGAATTTTGCTTCTAACCTAAAGGGGATTTTCTTTAGAGCTCTCACTTCTCTCTAGAATCTGAAGTTTAGAAAGAGAAAGACTTAGGAAAAATGACTTTTCTAACCAAGGGAGAGGGAGTCTCCTTTTATAGGAGTTTTACATGGTATTTTGGTAATTAAAAAAGAATCTAACTATTCATCTAAGTGGAGAATAACTATTCATCCGAGTGGAGAATGACTATTCATCCTTTTGGCATTTGCTTGAATTATTGCTGGAATCTTTACTTTTTGAAAGTAGCTTTTTCGGGCACTTTCTTTTGTAGGAATTTTGTCTAAACTCTACTCCGGGTATTTTGAATTCTTTTGGCAACTTTCTCCAGAATCCACTGTTGCCAAAAACTAGACTGTCTTCAATATCAATTTTTAGTTCTTCTTCTTCTGATAAAGAGCCTTGTTTTGATGAAGACGGTGCAACCTTCAGAATTATGGCTTGCATTTCTTCTGGATTTTTGGCCGCTGCAAGCATTGAGGCCATCTGGGATTTCTGTGAAGGTAACTGGGTGTGCTCCGGTGTTTGTAGTGGTGCCGGTGGTGTTTGTAGAGGCGCCTGTACCGGAATGGATTTTCAGGCATTTAACCATTCCTTGACCTTTTGTGGTGTGAGACTTAATGGTATTTTAAAGTTGTCCCACCATCTGACTTTGAATCTTCTTCGGATTGTTGGAATTTTATTGTCCGAATAATCTACGAACCATGTAAATACCCATGGT
The DNA here is from genome assembly GCA_034509755.1 of Anisodus tanguticus. NCBI lineage: Eukaryota > Viridiplantae > Streptophyta > Magnoliopsida > Solanales > Solanaceae > Anisodus > Anisodus tanguticus. Next base: position 28,194,023 of record CM067550.1, on the reverse strand, counting down.
AAGTGAAATTTTATGTGAAAAAGGTGTAGTGGCACAAATCTTTTTTCTTCCTCGGAAGGTTTATATTGGGATTTGAAGAGGCTGAAAGATTTAGCGACTTGGGATTTTTTTATTTCTAGGGTGGATCCAAATTGCTCCCACCATGAATTCCACCTTGTTGGAAATTGTGATGGATTAAATGAGGTATCAAAATGGAAAAAGCCAAGTGTGTCTTTGCTTGATGTTTTGAATGAAAAAGGAATTGAACCAAGCTTGTTGGTAATCCCAGTAATTAAATGAAATATCAAAAAATGGTTCATTTTTATGGGTATCTAGGAAATTTAGGAGTTGAGAAAGTTCATTCCCCCAATCGCTTGGAGCAATTACATTAAGCATTTTGCAAATGGAATAAGAGGGATCTGGGTTATTTTTGTAATTATTATTTTTAATCGTTGTTGGTTCTGATATTTCAAGGATAGCCTAATAAAAATATGGGGCTTTTAAAATATCCCATGATTTGTAAAACCATCTTTGTCCAAAATAATTTTGCAATGGTAAAAAAGGGTCTTCATTAAAAAATCATTTTTTCTAGAGTCACAATATTTTGAAAAAACGGTTTTATGAAAAATTCAGGAGCATGTTTTTTGGGGATATGTGGTACCACAAGTTGGTTTTTTGAAAATTGGTTTTGAGAAAGGGTTTTTGAAGATTCTTCTTTCTCATTTTTTGAAAATTATTTCTGAGAAAGGATTTTTGAAGATTCTCCTTTCTCGATTTTTGTAAAAATTTGAGAGGTTTTTTCCTCTTCTGAGCTTTGAGCAATTTCTTGTTTGGGATTTTGAAGTTGTATCAATGCCTGTTGTAATTCTGGGGATTTCGCAAGGAGTTGTAGAAGATTCTCAGCAGTTACCTCCTGTGCTGGTGTTTTTTGCACAGATGCTGCGGCATTTTCATTTTCTTCTTTCATCATTGCGTCATGCCATGTCAGGGGTTTTTCAGTGGGAGATTTGACAGGGAATTTTTCTTTTTCTTCTTTTATTGGTTTGGCGTTTGTGGGTTTCATGGGGGCCATGGATTTTGTTTGTTGTTGTGGTGCAACAACTGGTGTAGTTATTGGTGGAGGGATATCATCTTTTCTCTTTTGAAGCAAGGCTCCACACATCGCATGGCTACAATATTGTCCGGATTCTCGCATGTCCTTCCTGGATATATTTTCTCTGTAGCCCAGACATTGGGGCAATAGACATTGATAGGACATCTCCGTGTTATAACCGGTATTAGAAATCTGTGGGTTTTTTCTCCTATTTTTGAGTAAACCACTGGTTAAAAATTTTTTAAAGTAAAAAATGTCAGGAATCAATTTGTAGAAAATATTTTAATGCAATATTTTTGAAATAGTTTTGATGTTGTAAATCATACTTTAAAAATTTTGTATATCCAACGGCATCAATTTGTTTGATAGAATAGGTATCACAGTTTCTAGGGGACTCAGAATTCTGATCTAAAAACCTATTCTTTAATTCTTCTAGATGACAAGAATAAGTTTTTATCAGATTGAAGTCTCTAGCTTTTGGTTTTGTCATAAAAGGGAATCTTAAATTCTTAGTATAGGAATCAAAAGAGATGAAATCATTATCAACCTTATAAGGGGTAATAATATTTATAAATGGTGTCCCTAAGATAACGGAGTTGTGAATGTCTTTTACTAAGACAAACAATGTTGCTATAGAAACTCCATTGACGATAACGGACGCGCTGGTTTGGCAATTGATTTCTAACTTTGTGTTATTAGCTGTTGCTAATGTTTCCTGGGTATTTTCATGGAATTTACCAGGTATTAGACATGTTTTTATGCAATTCAGATCTGCTCCTGTGTCAAAAAGAGTAATAGTAGTGATTCTAAAATTGCCTGGGAATTTAAGAGTTATTTTGACAAGGTATTTTTTGGACGTGATTTATCTCAAGACAGTAAGGAATTCTTTTAGGATCTCGTTAAGAAAAGGGTTTTCAGAAGGTTCTTCAGGATTTTCATAGTCGGATTTGTCGGACTCAGAACTGGACTTAGAATTTTCCTGGGTTTCTTTTGAAAGGACTGTTTTTAGTAGCAGAGAGTTATGTTCTTGTTTTTCTCGTAGAGTCTTGATCTCTACTTTGATTTGTTTGACCTCTCTCAAAAGTTCTAGAACTGGGGTTTCTTTGGATTTTTTCATCCTTTTACTCTTTTCAGGATTTTGGTCAAGTCGTAGGTATTTTTGAAAGTAATTGGCAAGATCGTATTTTTGAAATCTTTTTTCTCGTCTGTAAAGGATTTGAGGAGTCTATTCAAATAATATTTTTGGTGTTCGACATCTATGTGTTTAACCATGTCTAACATGAATTCTTGATCCTTGGTTAAAACACAAACAAGTTTTCCCTTACCCTTATCAGGATTTTCAGAAGAACTGCTTGTGAGAAATTCATCTATATGAATGGCTTTGTTGTCTTCAGAAGATAGAGAAAAGTAGTCAGGTTCTGACTCGGCATTTGAATCGGAGGAATCAACGAGAAGATTGGAGATTTTTTGGGTGACTTCATCGTCGAGTTTCAATTCTTGTAATTTTTTGTTCTTTTTGCAGTATCTCGATGTATGGACTTTTTTGTGGCATTTGTAACACGTAATGTCCTTGTATTTGAAATCAGATTTTTTGGGATTCGGACTATCTTTTGAATAATGAGTATTTTTGTAAGGATTTTTGAAATACTTTTCGTTGGTTTTGCTGAAATCTCTCCTTTTGTATCCTCTCGAAGTACTCTTAAGGGATTTATGAGTCTTGCTACAGTTTCCTGTACAACTAGAAGAGGGTTTTGAGAAATCCGTATCAAACTGTTTGCAAAAAGTACCAAGTTCGCACCTAGTTCTCTTTAGCTCTAATTTGAGGTGTTTTTGTAATTTCAGGTCTTGACAGATCTTTATACCCTCATGTTGGGTTATACTAACTAGTTGTTCGTATGTAAACTCACTTTAGGTTATAATCTGTTTTCCACAATTCACTTTGATTTTGTTCCTAACCTTTTCTCCTAAAAGGGTAGGTAGTCCGGCCAGGAATTTTTCTTTCCAAAATGGCTGGTTGGAATCTTCCCTGAGCATAACTCTGGTGAAGAAGGTATTTTTGTACCACTGGAAATCACTGAGCTTTTTGCATTTGAGGTTGGAAAGTAACTCAGCATTTTTATCTTTCAAATGCGAAGAATCTCCTATGAAGTTTAAAGAGACTATGAGAATCAAGGTTGCTACGGCATCTTGTAGGGGTTCACCTTGTTCATCGGGGATATGTATTCCTTCTTCATTAGTTTTGATGGAATTGATGATATATTTATTTTGTTGATCAGTGAGATAATTATCCTACCAACCTTTCAATTGACCAGAGAATCTTGTGATGAGCAGTTCTGCAATGGTCTTGTCTTATGTACCATTCTGAGTTTTGTAGGCATTTGCGGCCATGGTCATTTGTTGCAGAAAACTGAGAATATTTTATTCGTCATCCCATCTATGTTCCAATCATAAATGGAAGAGGCATTGAAACGGGATTGAGAAAGGGGTTTGACTATTCCTAAATCTGGGCCAGGAATAATCTGTAATTGTTATTGTTGTACCTGCTGTATTAGTTTTTGCCAATCCATATGGTTAACAAAGGGTTTTTTATTTTGGAATTGTTCTGGAGTATCACTGTCGTCGGAGTCATGTGTTAGAGCAGTGATTTTATTGAATTTCTAGGTTGTATTTGTATTCATGTATATCATTATGATTGTCATGAACTTGTTTGTGATCCATGTATGCTCATGTTATCTTTTTCATAAGATCTCAGATACCAGTTATGAACTAAGATTGTTCTATTATATGGATTTTCACTTGTTTTCATGTCACAAGAATTATATACATATACAAAATTTCATGTAAAGCTATGTTATGTATACATGCTATATACTATTTATGAATCATGTTTTGAAAACCATGGGCGCAGATGCCACTTATATTCATGTTCAGTATTTTTTGCAGTAACATAAGTTTATCGAGACGGTTCAGATAACCTAAAACTATGTATGCTAACATAGGGTAAGGACCAAACCAAACCCTCTCCTTTAGGTCCTCTAAAATTTCTCTATGGTTCAAGAGCCAATTATAAGTGAATCTACTCAAATCCAACATCAAGAAGCCTAACTAGAGAAAGAAAAGGCTTGTATGGTGTTGTTGAAAAGTTGATTGGGTGTTTTCCTTGCTGTATAAGGTAAGTTTAATCCTCTCTTGTGTACGTTTATGTTTGTTCATGTATTGGTCAAGTTATTTAGTTAAGAAACTAAAGGATGGATACTTGAAGATGATAGTGATGTTGTTATAATGTGTGATTGTTTTGAGAGTAATTCCTTAATGTTGAATAGCTAGAAATTGTTGGAAGTTGCTAGTTATTGTAAGAAGAAGATAAGGAGCCTAATTAGTGTTGGATGGGTTGTCTTTATAGATAGTTACCTGTCACACCCCACCTTGGGGGTGTGGCTGGCACCCAGTGCCTAAATGGCGTGAGCATACCATCCGTGTATCATAACCTGAAATGTAACCGTCTGGACAGACAATGCCTCAAAATGACCAACACGATCAAAATCCGAAAAGGATAACTTGTAACAAGTGATAGCCCAACCAATATGTACATATATAACAAAGCCGACTATGTTATAATGAAGGTACCAACAGCTGACACGGAGGCCGACAAGGCCATACAAAAAAATACACAATGATCACCAGTCTGCAAACCTCTAAGAGTACTAAAACAGGTCACAAGATCGGGATAGGGCCCTAACATATCCAAAAGATATATAAACATCAACAACATTGCCTACCAACTCCGTATAACAACTCCAGAAAAGTGAAGTGCGATGACCAACAACTGATTATGATAACCTATTGGGGAGGTGCGTCGTTAGTCTATCTACACGTGCGGACATGAAACACAGCGCCCCAGCTAAGGGGGCGCCAGTACAAAAGAATATACTGAATATGTAGGGAAAAGTAAATGTAAATAAGGCATTAATGTGAAAAAGAAACCAGAAGATACCACTTGTAACTCTGAAGTGCCATTATGAACCATATTGTACATGAATGAAATATATTCTTGTATATAAATAATGTTGGCCTCTACATCATATGAATTTTTTTTATCAACAATGGATTTATAGCTTATAAAAGGATTCACTTAAACATTTCATCGAACACCTTAAGTGCATAACGTTTATGAGATCTTCTATAGCTTAATCTATTAATATACTAACACATCAACCTTCTTCACTATCCTCCTCCATCTCCATGTTTCAATCAACAACCCAACAACTTCATATTATACCTTTAATTCACATAAAACAACCAACAACAACATACTATTGTTCCAACATTCGTAAACACTTATTCTATAAGATCTCTTCAACAATCAACTTCCGAAAACTTGTACAACCGTAAGAATAAGAAGGGGGAGGTGAAACATAACTTCAAAGTCAAGAATTTATCCAAAGCAAAGGTTACTTCACTTTCAGGAATTCTCCAAAACCGACACCACAAGGAGAAAAGTGATATAACGAGTATCACGGGTTTCTTTACGTTGCAATTAGGGTTATAAAATGAGTTAGAGTGAGAAAGTGGATGAACCACAAACCCTAACTATAGCAAGGTCTGTGAACCACAAACCCTGGCTGTGAATCACAGGTTGGGTCACAGACCTTGCCAGGAATTTACAAATTCCTGTTACAAGTTGTTGCACCATCTGTGTTTCACATACATGGTCTGTGATTTGCAGATCATGCTCTGCGATTCGCAAAGTGTTCCGAGAGGCGATGCTTCAAATTCATCGAAACTTACTTCCACTAATCTGATAAGTCTTAAACCTTTCTAAAACTTACTTAATACCTCTATAAATATTTATTAATCTCATGGAGGGGGTCCTACTATCTCCTAACCTATGTCGGCTAATGTCATGACAATGATGACACATGAGAACATGAGGTGTAGCATCCTTCCCCTCTTAAGGACATTCGTCCTTAAAAAAAATCTAACTCTTAGGATTTATATGAATTTCGGCAGAGTTTCCTCTATAAACAAGACTATCTAAAACATGCCAAGCAGTTAGAAAACATATCTAATAACACACAGGGCCACAACATAGTATAAAATAACAATATCGGCCCCACACGACCATCTATCTAACCAGAAATAAAAAAAGGATAATCATGACTTACCTCAATTGTCAACTGCCGAAGTTTGGGCCGTATCCGCCATATCTGTTTCAACCACATTACCTAAAAAAGATATTTATAGGATAAGCTTGATAGATAAGATAGAAATAGGGATATCGTATCGCACGAGTGTCGATATAAACCTACAGTCTGAAACAAATAAGGCTATTTGGATTTTAGGTCCTCCTAAGCCTCCCACTTCATTTCTTCCATATTATTAATCCTCCATAATACCTTAACGGAGGCTACTTCTTTGGTCCGTATGGCTAATCCTATGAACAATTTTATATGGTGCGATGTACTTGGGGCTAAGTTTTCCCTTCTTGCCAAACCTCATAACGCCCTTTATAGGCGATACCTTCAGGAACACCCAAGCGCTAACAGAAAACTCTATGTCTCAGCATTGATTGTCTGAATAGGACTTCTGCTGACTCTGGGCAGTCAACAATCACTCTTGAATCAATTTCACATTCTCTACTGCTTGCTATATAGAGTTAGGTCCTAATAACTTCGTTTCACCCACAGCCGATATGAGACCTACACTTCTGCCCATATATGGTGCCATTTTACTACTGGAGTTGTAACTGTTATTATAAGAAAATTTAATAAGTGGAAAATAATCCTCACAACTCCCTTTGAAATCTAATACACAAGCTCGTAGCATATTCTCGAGCGTCTGAAGAGTACGTTTGGCCTATCCGTCTGTCTACGAATGGAAATTTATGCTGAGATTAACCTGCGTACCCAAACCTTTCAGGAAGGACCTCCAGAAGTTAGCTGTAAAATGGGCATCTCTGTCAGATATAATGGATATTGGAATCCCATTAAGTCGAACTATCTCTTTGACATATAACTTGGTGTAATCTTCTGCTGAATAAGTAGTTCTAGCAGGTAGAAAATGGGATAACTTCATAATTTTGGCAATGATAACCCACATGGAGTTGAACTTTCTATAAGAATGTGGCAAACCTGTAATGAAATCCATATTGATTACCTTCCATTTCCACATTGTAATCTCTATATTTGAAGCAAACCCCCAGGTTTCTGATGTTCAACCTTAACTTGTTGGGAGTTTGGACATTGGCCACAAATTCTGCAATATTTTTCTTCATATCATTCCACTAGTAAGTTTGCTGAAGGTCATTATACATCTTAGTCTAACAAGGATGAATAGAATACTTGGACTGGTGAATATGTGCCATAATCCACCTACATAGTGCTCCAACATCGGGCACACATTATTGGCCTCTGTATTTAAGAACCCCATCTGCTGACATCTTAAACAACTACTTCTTCTTAAAGGGAATCCCTTCTCTTATTTTGACCAACTCTGGATCATCAAACTGCTTTGCCTTTACTTCTGCTACTAAAGATGATTCTGCGGAATTCTGAACTATAGTATCTTCATCATCTACATCCAGCAATCGCACACACAAGTTGGATAATCTATATAAATCCGTGTCATTTCCAACTTACTAGCCTACATGCCTAAGTCTACCTATGGACTTATGACTCAACATATCAGCTATAACATTTTCCTTGTCGGGATGATACGGGATATCAACATCATAGTCTTTCACCAACTCCAACCACCTTCGCTACCTCAGATTCAATTCTTTTTGCATAAATATATAGTGTAAGCTCTTATGATCAGTAAACAAGTCAACACGAACCATATAAAAATAGTGACGCCATATCTTCAAGCCAATTATAATGGCTTCCAACTCAAGATCATGAGTCGGGTAATTCTGCTCGTGGTTCCTCAAGTGCCTTGAAGCATATGAAATAACCTTGCCATGCTCGATCAGAACACAGCCTAAGCTGACACTAGAGGCATCACAATAAATAACATAACACTTTGAACCTTCTAGAAGTGCCAGGACAGGCGTTGATGTCAACCTACCCTTCAACTCTTAGAAACTCCTCTCACAAGTATCTGACCACTGAAATTTAGATGCCTTATGAGTTAACTTGGTTAATGGAGCAGCAATAGAATAGAAATTCTCAGTGAATCTCCAGTAATAACCTACCAAGAATTGGGCCTCAACCAATTCTTCACAGCCTTGATCTTCTAGATATCAACTTTAATTCCCTCATCTGATACTATATGCCCAAGGAAGGCCACTAAATTCAACCAAAGCTCGCATTTAGTGAACTTAGTGTATAACATACGATCGTAGAGCGTTTGTAACACCGCTCACAAATGATATGCATGCTTTGATTCTTATCGAGAATACATCAGACTGTCATCGATAAACACAACCACAAAGATATCCAAAAATGGCTTGAACACCCAATTCATCAAGTCTATGAAGGACGTTGGTGCATTAGTAAGACAAAAAGACATAACAAGAAACTCAAAGTGGCTATATTTGGTCCTGAAAGTGGCCATCAGAATATATTTCTCCTTAACCCTCAACTGATGGTATCCGTACCTAAGATCGATCTTTAAGAAATATTTAGCATCGTGCAACCGATCAAACAAGTCATCGATCTTGAGGAGTAGATATTTTTTCTTAATAGTAACCTTATTCAACTGACAATAATCAATACACATTCTCAACATGCCATCATTATCATGAACAAACAATACAAGTGCGCCCCATGAAAAGCACTAGGCCCAATGAAGTCTTTTTCTAACAAATCCTTCAGTTGCACTTTCAACTCATTCAACTCAGCAAGGGCCATTCTATAAGGAGGAATAAATATGGATTGGGTGCCTAGAAGCAATTCAATGGTGAAATCAATTTCTCTTTCGGGAGCAATACCCGAAAGTTCATCAGGAAAGACATTTGGAAACTCATTAATGATCGGAACAGACTGAAAAGTTGGAGATTCTGCCTATGCATCCCGTACTCATACCAAATGATAGATATACCCTTTTGAAATCATTTTTTATTCTTTAAGGTAGGAAATAAACCTCCCCTTAGGCACCACCACATCACCTTTCCATTCTATAATGGGTTCACTTGGAAAATTAAAACAAATGATCTTTGTCCAACAATCCGTACCCATAATAATGTCAAAGTAAACCATCTCCAACTCATTTGAGTCGGCTAGAGTATGGAGATCACATATCACTACCTCACTTCCCCGATATACCCATCTAACAATCATTGGCTTACCAACCAGCATAGACACCGCAAATGGCCTACTCAATGACTCAAACTCTTTACTAATATTGCTAGCAACAACAGGTGTAATATATTATAATCGGTGTGGCAAGGCCTGTCACCTGTTAACTCTGACCCTGACCAGAATAAGTAGATCAATCACGATGCTGGCCCTAAATCGGTGGTGGTGCACTAGCTGTAGGATATGATGGGTGCCTAGGAAACTATGGCCTGAACTTGCCTCGTTACACTCAGGTATCACCTGCACATCATGCCCTCTTATGCTGGCCCATATTATGCTCTCAATAAGCCCACTGATGTTTCTTATGATCCTCTAAATTATGTGCACAAGCCTAGATGTGAGCAATATCCATATTCGGATATCAAAAAGTAGCAGTACACTCATTAACCCAGTGTAGCCCCAAACCATTAACAAACTGATGTACTCAATCACTCATCCCAATTATAACCATAGGAGCATATATGGCCAAAGAGTTAAACAACAAGATGTACTCTCGTACACTCATATTACTGTACTCTAGACGTAGAAAACTATCTCGCCTAGCCCGGTGAAGCTCAACTGGCAGATACTACTGTAAAAAAGCCACAGAAAACTATCTCTACCATGTTAGTAGGGAATGAGGTTCTACAGACTGGTCCTATGTCACATACTATGTCAAAGTAACATCTCACAATCTATAAGAGGCTAGCTCTACTAATTCAGGATCAGTAGCACGCATCACCTGCAAAGTCTGTTGAATCTGACCTAAAATGTTCTGTGGATCCACATTCGGGTCCAATCTTGTGAATATTGGAAGGTACAGATTTATGAAGTCCAGGAGTCTCACACTCGCTGCTCTATCAGAAGGACCTATAGTCTAATTCGAGGCTTTAGAGGCCACCAATTGAGTCAATAATTGCAGAGCACTCCGCATAACAAGATCTTACCCAGGAGGAACTAGGGTACATTTGCTTCCCTACACTCTTATGGAGGTGGTGGTGGTGGAGTCCTAGAGGCTCGGGATAAGGCCCCCTCTTGAAACTCCTGTTGTCATGTGTTAGCAGGCGGTACCTGGCTGGCACTCTCTGCCACCTCCACATCCAACTTCTGAATAGTTGTCTATCGTCTAGTCATTGGCATGGCTGAAAGTATAAAGATGATACATATTAGGTATTGAGCACTTAAGATACAGATTAGGTGTTGAACACTTAGGATACAGATTAGGAACACTTACGATCTAGATCAAGAAGGAAGATAACCATTCTAAATGCCCTATAGCCTCATGTTTATAAGTGTGGTACACAACACACCCATAAATAAGACTCTACTATACATAGCTTAGAGACTCCCAAGGACAGACCTATTGTGATACCAAGTTTGTCACACCCATCTTAGGGGGTGTAGTCGGCACCCAGTGGCTAAACAACCCAATTGTACCACATGTATCATAACTTGAACATGTAACCGTCTGGATCAATAAGGCCTCAGAATGACCAACACGACCAAAATTTGAAAAAGATAACATGTAACAAGTGATATCCCAACCAATATGAACATATATAACAAAGCCGACAAGTCCATAATGAAGGTACCAATAGTTGACAAGGAGGCCCACAAGGCTAAACAAAACAAATACACAATTATCATTTGTCTTCAAGCCTCTAAGAATACTACAACAGGTCATAAGGTTGGGATAGGGCCCCGAGATACCCAAAAGAGATATAAACATAAAAAACAATGCCTACCAACTCTATACAACAACTCCAAAAAAGTAGAGTGTCACGACCAATAACAGAATCGGATAACCTACTAAAAAGGTGCGCCCCTATGTCTACCTGCATCTACGGGCATGAAACACAATGCCCCGGTAAAGAGGACATCAGAATGAAAGAATATACTAAATATCTAGGGCATAATTAAATGTAAATAAGTTAACAATATGCAAAAGAAACCAGAAGATACCACTTGTAACTCTAAAGTGCCATTATGAACCATACTGTACATGAATGAAATATATTTGGGTATATAATGTCGTAGGCCTCTGTGGGCATTATTCACTATGTAGTATATCGCGTATATAATGAGGTAGGCCTCTGAGACAATATCATCAATATCATATTTGTATAAAGTATGTATATAACACTATAGGCCTCTGTGGGAAATATAGATATATAATACGTACACAGGAAGACCATTGAAAATATATGGAATACTCTTTTGAAGCTATTGAAGGGATGTAAGGTCGTTACACCTCCGACTATGCTTATGCAGATAATATAGCATTTTTTACTCCTTCATATGAATCAATAAGAACGATAGACAAACTATTGAATTAACTTTCAAGAACCAACAAGGGACCTTATACATCAAATTAAGAATGATATGGTAGAATGCGGAAAGTAATCTTGATAACAAAGAAGTAAGGCACAATAACCAATTGACAGAATAAACCACAAGTATATCATTTACGACTAAGAGTAGAGTCTTTATTGGAAAGCATCTCGTAAGGGTCGTTTCCATATAAATCATGCCAAAGAAAGGAGAGTAAGGACTACATACCTTGTTGCCTTAGCTATACGGATTCCACAAGCCCTCGTATGCTCTACAAACGATTATCTACATCATACGAATGATTGGTATCAACAATGGATTAATATCTTATAAAAGGATTCATTTAAATATTTCATTGAACACCTCACGTGTATAACAGTTATGAGATCTTCTATAGCTTAATCTATGCATATATTAACACAAAAACCTTCTTCACTATCCTACTCCATCTCCATGTTTCAATCAATGACCCAAAAACTTCATACTACACCTTTAATTCACATAAAACAACCCAACAATAACATATTATAGTTCCAAGATTCGTAAACACCTATTATATAAGATTTATTCAACAATCATCTTCCAAAAGCTTGTATAACCTTAAGAATAAGAAGGGGGAGGTGAAACTTACCTTCAAACTCAGAATTACTCCAAATCTAAAGTTACTTCACTTCTAGGTTTTCTCCAAAATTGACATCACAAGGAGAAAAGTGATATAGCGAGGATCACGGGATTCTTTACGTTGCAATAACTTAATTTGTTCTTGATATTGGTTTAGGATCATGCAATATCTTCAGGAGAGGATTTAGGACCTCTCTAGGGTTGTAAAATGTGTTAGAATGAGATCTTAGGCGAATTGGGTCTATTCATAGGTTGATGAAAAAGTTTTTACCAACCCTAACCATAGCAATGTCTGTGAACCACAAATCCTGCCTGTGAATCTCATGTAGGGTCACAAACCTTGCCAGGAATTTACAAATAAATGTCATAAGTTTTTGCACCATATGTGTTTTGCAGATATGGTCTGTGATTTACAGATCATGCTCTGCGATTCACAGAGTGCTCTGAGAGGCGACGTTTTGTCAAATTTCTTCGAAACTTACTTCTGTCGATCCAATATGTCTTAAACCTTTCCAAAACTTCCTATACACTTGCATAAACCTTTATTAATCTCTTGGAGGGGTCCTACTGCCTCTGAACCTATGTTGGCTAATGTTATGATAACGCGATGTATGAGAACATGAGGTGTAACATTACCATTGCTAAAGATTGTACAAGGTCTATGCACAATAGGTGCTCGAGGAAATGGATAAGTGAAGTGACTTATAATTTATTTATTCTATCTTAATGTAAATTATTTATATAACATAGATTTTTATGTGTAGAGCATTTGAGAACTCGTGAGCTATTGACAAAAGGTATGTAATGTTATACCTTCTTTCAAAGTATGAAATCCGAACTATATATCAGTTTCCAAAAGAAAATTTAAAATGAAGTATTCAAATCACATGTTTGTTTATCCTTCATTAGGAGTACTTTCCTGTATTTATATCATATCATGTATAGGTTGGTTTGTTAATTGTATATTTGAGTTTCATAGTCCTCCTTAAAGGAGTGTATCAAAAGTGTAATCTGTTGAGTCGACCAAGAGTCATTTTAAAGAAAAAAGAGTTCCATAAGTTAAGTAAGACAATAGTTTTATTTAAGTTATAGTATATTATGAACACCGCCGAACGAATATCGGTTAGGCCGTTATATATGTATATAAACACCCCGGGCTATAACCGGAGGGTAGTGATATATATATATATATATATATATATATATATAAACACCCCGGGATATAACAAGAGGGCAGATTATATAGTAAAGAAGATTAAGAGTCTCAGAATAGTTTCAGAGTTTCATTGTTAGTCTTGAGTGGCATACAGTTAGTAGGCTGCATCTTATGCCTCATTTTATAGCTTATACTCTCACATTGTTATTCATGTTTTTCATACCGGTATATTTCATTCGTACTGACGTCCTTTTGCTGTTGCACTGCATTTCATAATGCAGGTTCAGGTAGAGGTAGAGAGACCTCCACAGTAGGAGCTTGAGAGTTAAGTCGTTGGTTGGTAAACTTCACTTCTTCCGAGGCTACCAAGTCAGAGGTCATGAGTTGAGTCTTTTATGTATGTACAAATTATGGATAGGTCAGGGTCTTGTCCTGATCATTTCACAGTTATACTTTATTATAGTCTTGTAGACATGTTGTATTTGTCTAGATGTATTGTAGCCTTGCCAACCTAGAGGTTAGTCGATTAATTTATACGATGACCTTGCCGGTCTTATATATGTATGTATATAACTGTTTTGGGTTTGTTTACTCTTCTTGTTGAGTTATTCAGATGATGTGTTGTGTTTCCAAATTGTGGCCTTGTCGGCCCTACATGTATATTGGTTATACTTCCATACTTTTTATGATTATTATGGCCTTGCCGGCCCCAGTTTCCATATGTTTAGGTGTCATGTTTTAATGTGGTACGCTCGAACCAGTACGCCACCAGTTGGCTGCCACACCCCAAGTTGGGGTGTCACGATACAGATCATGACCATGTCCTGGTTTCAGTTTTTTATTACAGTTGATAGTATTCACTTACACTTTCCAATTTACAGGTTTAGTTACAGTCTACATTTATAGTTTCAGTTTCATAAACATGATGTAACTATGTTATTGATTTAGGCTGCCCACTTACTTACTATTTTTTTATGATATTGCTTTACATACAAGTACAATTCCAATGTACTTACGTCCCTATTTCCCAAGGCCTTGCATTTCATGATGCAAGAATTGATACACAAGATGATGGATCTACTCGTTAGGACTTAATCATGTCAGCTATTTGATTAGCCTCACTTCCTTCGTGGCATTGTCATTATTTTTCTACAGTCATGTCATGTTAAATAGTCATGTATGCTCAGACCTTGTCCCAGAAACAGTTAAGTATTTCAGACTCATGTCAGACTTTTCATAGATGAGTCAGTATGTCATGTGGGGTTTTCAGTTATGTTCAGCCTTATGGGCTACACTATCATGTTTACAGATTATTTTCAAGCTTATGCTTTAAAATAATATTTTAAGTATTATTATGATGTTCAAACATTTTATCTAGATTATTCATGTTTTAAATTATATTATGCATTAATACATGTCTCATGATACCCACCCAGCCATGTGGTTCACTCGGTCACATGCAATCAGGCACCGAGTGTTGTGTTCATCCAAGCCCAGGTTCGGAGCATGACAAACCCAGGATTAAGCATTCTTTTGTATAGTACTATCTTGTTTAGAAAGAATCCATTAGCCATTCTCTGTATGGTTTTCTTCTGATTGCTCGTGGTAATTTTGGGATACTCTCCCTTTTCCAAATACATCTTTATGCCGGTGTACCATGACTTGCCGTCCAGTTTTGCCTCCACATGGGAACATGAAGCATGCCCTTATCTAATTCTTATCTCAAGTGGGTTAATATGATGGCTTTCACGATACTGTATCATGGATGCAATAGTAGCAAGAGCATTGCTTGTGCTTGAAGTAAATTTTCCTAATCCTTTTGCACAACCTTTGTTCTAGACTCACATATGGTAGGATCTTTGCATTCTTCATAGTCCACTGTCTTTGTACTTTGTGAATTAGAAGATATGAATCACCTATTACCAGTAACTCCTGGATGTCTATATCAAGTGCCACGCGAAGGCCTAAAATGCAAGACTCATATTCTGTCATGTTGTTAGTCCATTGGAATTTGAGCTTTCCAACCATCGAATACAATTGTCTTATTTCTGACACCAAAACCACTCTGATTCTTGAACCCTTGTAATTGATTGCACCATCGAAAAAATTCTCCATCATGAGTAAGGCTCAGTTATGTCTTCATCTACTGTTAATACTTCCTCATCCAGGAAATAAGTTTGGAGTGGTTCAAAGTCTTTTTCAACCGGACTTTGTGCAAGTAGATCGACCCGTGTTTGTCCCTTGACAGCTTTGTAAACTATGTACATGATGTCAAACTCACTTAAAAGCATATGCCACTTGGCCAACATCCCTATAGGCATGGGTTGCCAGAAGATGTATTTTAACGGATCCAATCTAGAGAAGAGATGGGTAGTGTATGACGACAAGTAGTGTCTTATCTTTTAGGCTACCCATGTCAAAGCACAACACATTTTCTCCACTAGGGTATATCTCGCCTCGCAGGAGGTGAACTTCTTTCTTAGAGAGTAGATGGAGCTCCTATTGTCGTAACTTGCATCTAATGTCATTGTCCAATACTAATAGGTACAATATAATAGACTTCCCGATCTGGGAGGGACTAAGATCGGCGGGTTAGAAAGTTACTTCTTGATGGTGTCGAATGCCTTCTGACATTCTTCTGTCCATTTTATCGGTGCATCATTTTTAGAAACTTAAGTATAGGCTCCACAATTATAGTGGGTTGTGCTATGAACCATCTAATATAATTCAACCTTCCTAGAAAACACATGACCACTTTCTTGGTTTTCAGTGGAGGCAATTCTTGTATGGCTTTAATCTTTGACGGGTCTAGTTCTATGCCTCTCCCACTAACGATGAACCCAAGCAAATTTTTGGCGGGCACTCTAAATGCACATTTGTCTGAGTTTAGCTTCAGATCAAACCTTCAGAGTCTGTCAAAAAAGTTGCGTAAGTGCGTGATATGATCTGAGCTTTCTCTTGATATGATTATGACATTGTCCACGTAAACTTTGATTTCCTTATGGATCATGGTAGTCATAGCTCTCATATAGGTGGTGTCGGCGTTCTTGACGCCGAACAGCATTACAAGGTAGTGGTATACCCCCCCCCCCATGGTGTGATAAAGGCTGTTTTTGGGCATCCTCTTCGCTCATCAAGATTTGATAGTAACCTGTAAAGAATTCCATGAATTATAGAAACTCATTCATTGCACAATTATCAATGAGTATGTGGATGTTTGGGAGTGGAAATTTACCCTTGGGACTAGCTCTGTTAAGGTCATGGTAGTCCACATAAATTCGATTCTTCCCTTCCTTTTTTTGGTACCGACGCAATGTTGGCCAGCCATATCGGGTATGGAGTTACTTGCACCACACTATATTGGATATGTTTTTCAACCTCATCCTTGATCTAGATGCGTAGATCCTGCTTAAGTTGCCTGATTTTCTGCTTCACCGGGGCAAAACCTGCATTGATGTGCATCATGTGGGCCACTATGTCAGTTCTTAGCCTAGGCATATCTGTGTATGACCAAGCGAAGATGTCCATGTATTCTATTAATAATCTTATCAGTTCTTCCTTTTGAGGCGCTTCCAAATGCGTGCTTATCCTGGTTTCCTTAACTGTTTCCTTATCTCCTAGATTAATTACTTCGGTTTCATCTATATTGGGTTTATGTTCATTCTCAAATTTCTCTACTTCTTTGATGAGACATTTAGATAATATGGTTTATTTGCCCATATTCCTCATACTCTTCTTGTTTTGTGTTGTTTGACTCACTCATTTTAGGACATGTGATCACAGATAGAGTTTTTTCATTATTGTTACTGAAAAGACAAGGCAAAGCATGGTTAGTATAAAATAATATGCGTATGAAAAGGGAAGTGTTTTTCACATAAACTGAGGCTTCATTAATTTGCTAATATAAGTACAAACAATGGTCCTGACTCGGATAAACATCGAGTCATTTCCATTTTTTAAATATAACGAGGAAATTTAAAGTGTAAATGGTGGAAATTCGGGCCTCAACCAATTTCCACCAATTTTAAAGAAGAATAAATGCATCAACTCTATCGAGTAGCCAAGAGTAGGGTAGAGCTCCATTTGAATGGTTGCTCATTCAGATCAGCATCGCGGATGGTGGGTGCTTCATTGCATTACTCTAGGATCATGAAGCAATATTCCTCTTAGAACAACATACCTAACCCTTCTTCTACATCCCCATTATTGGAGATTGCCATCCGTATTGGAAATGACTGGTACAAATTCGTAATTGGTTTGCGCAACTTCGGAAGACATTTATTCTTTTTGTCTTCTTCAAAAGCTTTTTTAGGGTTGGGAACATACCTGAGGTAGAAATGGAAACTATTCTCTATAATTGATACTAACTCGACTATGCCCTACAAATCTCTGCATAAGCCTCGCCTGGGTTCAAATCCATTTTGGAGCATAGTAGATGCAATCATTTTGTATATTGTTAGCATGGGGGTTTGATCATCATCTTCTTTATGAGCGGATCCTGCCAATTTCACTAAATGAAACTCTGATCCCTTAGGAGATTCTTTGATTACTGGCATAGAATTGTTCGGATAGTCGTGAATGCTACCCTCTTTGTGAATCACGACTTCATGGCCTCCCAATACGAACTTCAGAGATTGATGCATGGATGATTTCACTGGTCCAGCCATGTGGATCCAGGGTCTTCCCAACAACAGATTGTAGTTGGATCTGATTGTCATAACTTGGAATTCAGTAGTGAATTCAGCGGGGACATTTGGATATAGAGATTCACTTCTCCCACAGGGTCGTATTGGGCTCCATCGAAGGCTCTAAAATTTGTATGACTCTGGCATATTTTTCTTACATCAAAGCCAAATTGATAAAGCATAGATTTGGGACAGATGTTGAGGCTAGGTCCATTATCTACAACACTCGTGATACGATCTCATCTCTACTTTTGATAGTTATGTATAGCGCTTTGGTGTGTGTCATTCCTTCCTTTGGTAATTCATCTTTAGTGTAGGAGATTTTGTGATACCAATGACATGGCCACCAGCCAGGTTCTCACTGCTTGTGCCTGCAGGGACATGAGCCTCATCCAATACCCGCATCAGAGCATGACGATGTTGTGAGGACCTTAGTAGTAGTGCCAACACTGATATTTGAGCTAGCGTTTTCTTCAAATGTTCAATAACGGAAACTCTTTGGGTTGCATTCTTCGCTAAAAATCTTCAGCCTCACCTTCTGTGATGGGCCTCCTTTAGTTTCTTCCATTTCTTGGCACTTGATGCAAGAAATACCACGGACTTAAATTTCCAACTTGAGCCACTAAGTAGCTTGTCGAGGATGCCAACAATTCACCATCTACCTACGGATAAATGCCTTAAATGGGATGAAATGTGGAGTAGAATGAATGGCATCACGTGAATATCTAGGAAGCAAGTTTTATTCGGCCTTTGTATGTAGGTCTTGGCCGAAGACCATGTTTGTTTTTCTTTTAGCTTGTCTTTATTTCTTATCTTAGCTTTTAGTTCTTCTTAGGACACATTTAATGAGCCATGTAATAGGAAGGAATGACTAAACCATGTAATAAGGTGACTAGGACAAAAAGTCTTCCAAGAGGATGACTAAGCCGAGAGGTTAAGGACCAGTTGGCAAGGACAAGAATGGTCTAGAAGATAAAGCTTCCAAGAAGGAAATTCATGAACCAACTAGCTCATGAATGTGACTACTTGAAGGCATCAAAATCATCCAAGGAGAAAGTCAAGAGGTGGACGAATGGTTCATCAAAACAAGTACAAGGAATGGAAGCTTCCAAACACATTCCAAGAAGCTGAGATCCTTGAGAAGCCAAATCAATCCACTATTCTACTTGGGTTCCACAAAGAGGTGTGAAGGAGTTTGAGTTCATCCTTGTCACCAAGAAAAGCCAAACGCTTTCTCATTATTCACACCAAGGCCAAGAACACCCTTGGCCACCAAGAAACCCGAACCCTTTCCCATTTGTCCCAACTTGACCGAAAGGTTCAAGCTAGAGTTGTGTCGTTTAGTTTGTCTTCTAGAATAATCCCTGTAATACTATAAATAGGACCCTTAGGGCATTGTAAATAGGTAGAGTGGATTGATATATAAACTTGAGTTTTACTCATTTGCAAAGTTATTCAACTTGTGTGTTGTTTATCTTAGTTGGTTCTGTGTGAGTCAAACCACTTAGTGTAAGTTAAAGCTACGACTGTGTGACCTAGTTAAACCCAAGCTAAGGTTTCCCTTTGGTGTAAGTCTTGGTTAGGACTGCGTGACCTAATTAATACCCAAACTTAAGGAACCCCCTTAGTGGTAAGCGAACGTTGGAACTGAGTGGACCAACCTAGCCTAAGCTTCAGGTTACTAAATGGGCTTCCGATCACCCTCACTTGGCTAGTTAACGGGCATTACACTTAGAAAACCCTGGTCTTTACCTTGTGGAATTAATCACCTTACCCCTGGTGTTGATTCGGGAAGTAAAACCCCCGTGTCTCTATCCTTGGGCTCATCGACCGAACCTCACTTAAAACATAACAACCGAACCAACACTTAACCATATAAACCATCATTCACCCGAGTTTGCTTCTTGCAACTCGTGTTCAACCCTAATACAACCCGCTATATACTGACCATCCTCAACCTCCACATTACTTCTACAAACATCCCCTCCAAAGGTTTCTAACCAAAACCACTCGTAAACAACCGTCTAATCCCGATAATATCAAACAGTCCACTACAAACACAAACCGAGAACCTCACTGTTTCAGATTCTTCCCGAGACCTTTCCATCATTAAACCACCAAACCCCGATCACCATAACCACCCTTAATGTACCCAAAACAACATCATAAAATGCCTTGACCCATTTCCCTATACAACTACCTGAAACAGTCATCAACACCACGTTGCCGACCGTAACAAACTTACAAAGAACCTCACTGGTTCAGGTCTGTTCCGTGGCCTTGGCACTGCCAAACCACCAAAACCTGACCTTCACTACAACCCTCAACCCACCCGTGATTACCCCACAAAACACCTAAATCTGTTTCCAAGCACAATTACCCGAAATATCCACCAAATACCACTTTATCCGGTCAAACCAAGAATTCGAACACCCATACTTTGGCATGTAATTTTGGGCCAACCCAAATATCACCCACACCCGATCCACTTACCAAATATGACCCTCCTTACTTGCATCAGATTGGTATTAGAGCCAAGTATTCCTGAAGCAACAACGCTATGGGTAACATGAACGAGAAACTTATGAGGGTTATGTCCGAGTTAGTTGCGGAACATGTGCAAGCCTTGAGAAAGGAACTTTCCGGGCATGCCATGAATAACAACACCAAATCAGGACCTATACCAAAAATTTCAAAGCATGAAGGCTTGGTACCCCAACATGTGTTGAGAATTCCACTTGAAATGCATGAGGACACACAAAGGGGAGCAACTTTTTCACACGTGTTGCAAAGCAAATGATAAAGTGTGCAATATTATTATTGATGGGAGAAGTGATGTCAACTTGGCCTCCATGGAAATGGTATACAAGTTAAAACTACCCACCCGCAATCCTCCGAAGCCATATGATCTCCAATGGGTGAACCAAGACGAAAGGCTAAGAGTAGTACAACAAACTCTTGTTAGCTTTTGGATTGGAAGTATGAAGATAAAATATGGTGTGACATTCTCCCTATGGATGCGTGTCATATTTTATTGGGACAACCATGGCAACTTGATCGAAAAGCACAATATGATAGAGAAAAGAATAGCTATTTTTTTTGAAATAATGACAAGAAGTTTTGGTTGGTGCCGTTGTCACCTAGCGAGGTTAAATACATGAAAATCTGAAGCGCAAGGAAACGCAAAACCAAGGCTCCCATACTTGATTCACAAAATATAGGGAAAGAATTTAAGAAGGGGAGTGTTATAGTTACCGATGTGAGGGAAATTCTGAGTGATCTTGCATCTAAAGCACCACCAATGGAAGATGGTGAACTTGTTCTTGATTTATTTTTAAGAAGTCCATTATCTACTCATCAAGATCATGGATGCCATCCGGAAGAAACTAAGGACTTGCTAGGCCAAGAACAAGAATTGTACGGCGGAAGATATGACCGAAAGGTCCTTAACTCCTACCCAACCCCCACATTATTGATGCCGAGAGAGGATGGGACTTGGCACGCATGTTACCAAGAGGTTGATAACCTCACCATGAAGTGCACCATTCATATGCCGAGGTCGAAATATCTTTTTGATGAGTTTGCAACCGGTCCATTATCGATGGAAAGCATTGAACATGCTCTTGGTTTATTTTCGAGAGGTTCTTTGCCCAATCAATGAGCTTATGAATACAATCCGGAAATGGATAAGGGGGTACAACAACACGTGCAATAAACACTGGTGATGGCCATGTCCAAAAGGACTTTAGGTCATATATGGTGCACGACTTGTTGGTGCCAAACGAACATGAGAAGAGGCACACTTGTATTACCATCCAAGATATCGGCAACATCATGAAAGGAAAACTCTCTTTGCCGAGGCTAAAATTTTATTTTGAGGGATCAAGTGGAGCCAAGTGGTTCTACAAGATAGACACGATGAGAGGATACCATCTAAGAGAAACCCGAGAAGAAGATGCATGGAAGATGATCATCGAGGTCGAGTTTGGTTTGAGAAAATGATTTGTAATGATGTGTGGATGGTGTGACGTTCCAAACTCTCCCTTACTCAAGGTATAACGTCCATCCTTGGGACACTTGACATCATCCGAGGACACATGTGTTAACCAACCCGATATGGAGTATATCTGAAGTTGGCCCAAGGCTACGGAATTCATTGCGGTAAATAGTAGCTTTGGCCCAGCTTTTCTTCTCATCACATCATTGGGGAGTGTTGTAAACTTAGTGCCCCTATTGTGAAGTCCCGGTTCTAACCATGCGCAGCCGTGAAAAGTCCTTGGACATCAAACACGAAGCTAGAGTATGTGCCATCTTTTGCTCTCGCACAAACTTGAATGGTGCACCGTTCAATTCTTCAACCTATAGCAAGGCATTATATTTTATGGGATTCGTGGAACAATACGAACATCATTCTATGTCAAAATCATTTAGTTATACTCGGATCCCTATTTGGCAAGTTTTGAGGACAATGCCCACAAGATAAAATTTTCGAACTTATCTAATGGTGGAAGTATTAGATCAACACTAGTTGTTGAAATATTACTACCCCATTTAGATGACACAAATTTGAGGGCAAATTCTTTTGAAGAAGGGGAGATTGATACAAAAAAGACCACGGACTTAAACTTCCAACTTGAGCCACTAAGTAGCTTGTCGAGGATGCCAACAATTCACCATCTAACTACGGATAAATGCGTTAAATGGGATGAAATGTGGAGTAGAATGAATGGCATCACGTGAATATCTAGGAAGCAAGTTTTATTCGACCTTTGTATGTAGGTCTTGGCCGAAGACCATATTTGTTTTTCTTTTAGCTTGTCTTTATTTCTTATCTTAGCTTTTAGTTCTTCTTAGGACATATTTAATGAGACATTTAATAGGAAGGAATGACTAAACCATGTAATAAGGTGACTAGGACAAAAAGTCTTCCAAGAGGATGACTAAGACGAGAGGTTAAGGACCAGTTGTCAAGGACAAGAATGGTCTAGAAGATAAGGCTTCCAAGAAGGAAATTCATGAACCAACTAGCTCATGAATGTGACTACTTGAAGGAATCAAAATTGTCCAAGGGGAAAGTCAAGAGGTGGCCGAATGGTTCATCAAAACAAGTACAAGGAATGGAAACTTAGAAACACATTCCATGAAGATGAGATCCTTGAGAATCCAAATCCATCCACTCTTCTACTTGGGAGCCACAAAGAGATGGGAAGGAGTATGAGTTCGTCCTTGTCTCTAAGAAAAGCCAGCCCTTTCCCATTATTCACACCAAGGCCGAGAACACCATTGGCCACCAAGAAAACCCGAACCCTTTTCCATTTGTCCCCACTTGGCTGAAAGGTTCAAGTTAGAGTTGTGTCCTTTAGTTTTTCTTCTAGAATAATCCATGTACTACTATAAATAGGACACTTAGGGCATTGTAAATAGGTAGAGTGGATTGAGATATAAACTTGAGTTTTACTCATTTTCTAAGTTAATCAACTTATGTGTTGTTTATCTTAGTTCGTTCTGTCTGAGTC
Source organism: Anisodus tanguticus (assembly GCA_034509755.1). Lineage (NCBI taxonomy): Eukaryota > Viridiplantae > Streptophyta > Magnoliopsida > Solanales > Solanaceae > Anisodus > Anisodus tanguticus. The sequence continues at coordinate 28,170,366 of CM067550.1, read as the reverse complement.
AAACCCATTGGTGTAAGTGAAGCTAGGACTGTATGACCTAGTTAAACACTAAGGTTTCCCTTTGGTGTAAGTCTTGGTTAGGACTGTATGACCTAATCAATACTCAAGCTCAAGGAACCACCTTAGTGGTAAGAGAACGTTGGAACTGTGTGGACTAACCTAGCCTAAGCTTTGGGTTACTAAAAGAGCTTCCAATCACCCTCACTTGGCTAGTTCATGGGCATTGCACTTAGCAAACCCCGATCTTGACCTTGTGGAATTGGTCACCTTATCCTTGGTGTCGACCCGGGCAGTAAAAAACCCTTGTGTTTCTATCCTTGGGCTCATCGACCGCACCTCACTTAAAACATAACAACCGAACCAACACTTAATCAAATCAACCATCCTTCACCGGAGCTTGCATCTTGCAACTCGTGTTATACCCTCATCCAACCCACTATATACTGATCATCCACAACCCCCACAGTAATTCACAAACATCCCCTCCAAAGCTTGTTAACCAAAACCACTCGTAAATAACCGTCTAATCTCGACAATATCAAACAGTCCACTACAAACACAAACCGAGAACCTCACTGTTTCAGATTGTTCCCGAGACCTTTCCATCATTAAACCACCAAACCCCGATCACCATAACCACCCTTAATGTACCCAAAACAACATCATAAAATGCCTTGACCCATTTCCCTATACAACTACCTGAAAAAGTCATCAACACCACGTTGCCGACCTTAACAAACTTACAAAGAACCTCACTGGTTCAGGTCTGTTCCGTGGCCTTGGCACTGCCAAACCACCAAAACCTGACCTTCACTACAACCCTCAACCCACCCGTGATAACCCCACAAAACACCTAAATCTGTTTCCAAGAACAATGACCCGAAATATCCACCAAATACCATTTTATCCGGTCAAACCAAGAATTCGAACACCCATACTTTGGCATCTAATTTTGGGCCAACCCAAATATCACCCATACCCGATCCACTTACCAAATATGACCCTCCTTACTTGCATCAGATTGGTATTAGAGCCAAGTATTCCTGAAGCAACAACGCTATGGGTAACATGAACGAGAAACTTAGGAGGGTTATGTCCGAGTTAGTTGCGGAACATGTGCAAGCCTTGAGAAAGGAACTTTCCGGGCATGCCATGAATAACAACACCAAATCAGGACCTATACCAAAAATTTCAAAGCATGAAGGCTTGGTACCCCAACATGTGTTGAGAATTCCACTTGAAATGCATGAGGACACACAAAGGGGAGCAACTTTTTCACACGTGTTGCAAAGCAAATGATAAAGGAGGCCACTGTTTGCTTAAGCATTTTGACAAGCCGCTAGATCAATGGTTTTCACAGAGTACAATCATTTTCTCTTTTGATCATATAAATATTGCATTGATATGATTGGGCAAAGGATTGGTGTTTACAATCGATGTTGTTGTCTATAGGGTGATTGCCTCTCGTCAATAAGATTTTTTATCTTATGCTTCAAATTGATACAGTCTTTTATACTATGTCCAATTCCTCTATATGATAGGCATATGTCTAATCAGCTCAGAAAAAGTGATTTCTGAGATTGGAAAGTTTAGGCGGGGTGGTCTAGGTTAGACCAGCGATGCTTAGCCTCTCAAATAATCGAGTTCTTGTTTTGATCAACAAGGTGAATACCTGAGCTGGCTTCTTCTCGAAGTGAGGATATGGTAAGTTATATATGGTAGAGGGTTGTTGATTTTGGTGGTGGGGATCGGTATATAGGTGCAGACATTAATAATTTTGTTGTGGAGCTTGGTATATAGGTGCATGTGTTTGAAAATTTGGTTGTAGAGCTTGGTAAGTAGGTGCGGGTGTTTGAATATTGGGTTGTGAATAAAAGACATGCATGTGATTGTATGGTGCTGGTAGTAACTTCTTGGGCACGGTGATTGATATATTTCGAGGGGAGAGTGTGGCCCCTCTCATTTGTTAGGCTTTGGATTAGGTGTGTAAGAAACATTTACCACATCCTCTTTCTTCTCTCTAAAGGATCATGCGCGCTCTAATGAGTGGATTTGTTGGATACGCTGATGATCCTACTGGATTTGAGGTCATCCTCTATAGCCTTTTTCATCTTGACCAATTTCGAAAATACTCTTCCAGCCATGGAAAGCATTCAGTCAAAAAACATTGACTCTTGTGATAAAAGAAAATAGAGACCAGTTCTTCTTCGCTCATGGGAAGTTGTACTCAGGCGACTTCGGCCCTCCACCTACACGCATACTCACGGTAATGTTTGGTGGAATTCTTTTTGACCTTTTCCAAGTAATATCAGTCGAGCACTGTTTCCACATTTTATTAGAACCATTCTATGAAAGCCTTCTCCATGTGTTCCCAAGTGTCTCATCGGCATATGTCTTGAGTGGTAAACCACTCGGAAGCCTCTGTAGGCAAACATAGGCAGAATAGACTCAAGATCAGGGCTGAAATCCTTTTTACCCTAACCAATTGGTCGCATATGACCGAAGGTGAGCCTTGGGATTTCCCAATACATTGATCATATAGAACTTGACCACTTTGAAACCATCTGGAAAATCAAAATTGGGATGCATGCAAAGGTTACCATAACATAACCATGTCACTTTTCTGTGTGGCGCGTGTAGACTTTTTGAGAAGCTATATCATCGTTTGCTCCATTTCTTTATCATACTTGACATGTTCTCCATCCAGGCCTTTTCCATCTCCTTGAAATGGTCCAGTTCTGGGGAGAAGACATTTGGAGTGACAAAGGTGTGAAAGGATATTGTTGGATGTGCTAGGTGATTACTAGGGGTAGTGGTGGTTCGTGAAGTAGGTAGGGTAATAGTTCTTGGATGGATAGTGGGATTTGTATGATTAGGCAGTGGTGCTTGGTACTAAGGTACTGAATGAGTAGTTCCTGAGATTTAGGTTGTATTGGAGGGTGATGAAGTATTGTAAGAGGTACTAATGTGGGGAAGTTCAGTAGTGAGCAGGTTTTGGGTTGATGGCATGGTTCCAGCTCTGTAGGCGGGAAAGTGGTCGAGTAGTGAAGAACTTAGATATGGAAAGGGCGGAGAAAGCCTCCTTGTCTCAGCGGTCATTTCTTTGGTAGTGTTTGCCATTTCAACCCTTGTGACCTTCTCTTGAAAGTCAGCAACCCTTTCAAACAACATGGCGGTCATATCCTCATGATGTGATGCCTCTGTTGGGTCCAGGGATATTGAATCCCTTATGATATGCTCATTTTTGTTGCGCTCATTTTTCGAAGTACCAGCCATTTTATTCTTTCCTTTGTCTTCCTCGGAAAGGAATTTTGTCGTGGGCCTTTGATCTGGTAAAGCATGTTAGCGTGACACGACATGAATCGACCCCTCTTTAAGGTAATAAAAACTCAAAGGAAATTGACATTAGTATGTTAGTGACAAATAAGAAATGCAAGGTATCATAGACAACTTGCGTGTAAACACATAAATTCATGCATTTGATCCAAAGACTTGATTGATTCTCCATTCCGAGGCTTTGGATATCTGGTCTTCTGTGTTTTTATGGATTTTGGTTTGAGAGTCTATTGTTGACTTGCTTTCACAATGCTGTCGGGATCAACCACGGAATGACCCCTCACGGTTTCGTCATTCTTTAAATGGGGGGATATAAATTTTATATAATATAGGGAGTGAGTCTTATGTAGACTACCTTATCTCTCTGCGGGAAGGTAGCCCCTTCCGTAGTTCAGTTTACATAAAATATCCCTCAATTTTGTTCTATCTGAATGTTCCCATACCAGGCCCGATAAGGGCTTCCTACGTATCCCCCCTGGGACATCAGGTCGGACGTAGTTTTGATTACATGAAATAGGAATGGATAACACTTGATTGGAAAAAAATGGACACCTAATTCTACACAAGAGATGGCTTCTTCCTAAATCCATAACGGGGCATCGTCCTTACAACTATTCATTCGGCCAATGGCCTTACGTCCTAGTAGCGGCGGGGTAGTACCACCAAAATTTCCCTAGTGTTGACCAAATGTTTCAATTCAAATTTTTAAGGCTTCACATTCCTTGATGTCATGCCCTGTTCCTGTAAAGTGAAATAAACAAATTCCTTTTTAGTTTAGTCTATTAGGTGAAGGTTTCCATACCACAACCTTGAGGGTGTGGCCGGCACTCGGTGCCTGACTGGCCCAAGCGTACCACTTGTATATCATGACATAAACACATAGTCGTCTAGGCAATTATAAAGAAGAGCTGGTCATAACAACCTATAACAAGTGACAACCAAACAAAAATATACATAAATGACAAGGCCGATAAAGCCATAACAAGTATCCCAACAAACTGACAAGAAAGTCGACAAGGTTGTACCAAACAACTATATATCGATCACTAGTCTACAAGCCTCTAAGAGTAATATAACGTATCATCAAGTCGGGACAGGGTCGCACCATACCCAAAATAGCTATAAGCATATGCCACATGGCCTACCACTTTGCGAGCATGAAACACAGTGCCTCAGCAAAAAAAGAATGTTAGTACGAAAGAATGTACTGAATATGTAAGTCATATAAAGTATTTAAATAAGAATGTAATGCAAGAGAAGGGCAAAAAAATCAACCTGAAACTCAGAACTGCCACAGAGGGCGTACAACAGACCTACTCATGATCATATGCCTAGTAGTAAAACCGAGCCATTCTGTGAGGCCATATCATATCATATCAAGCCTCTTTGTGGGGCAAATCATCATAACATACCTACCTGTAGTGGTATGCACATATAAGTATTGTACCCAGCCGACTATAGCACGAATTAGTAGAAAATAGATGCATATATAGAAGTACAGTACATGAACGACCTCAAGGAACATCATAAAAGATCGGAGTGACATAAGGTCGATATCCTCCAACTATCTTTATGCGGCTACGTATATCAACCTTCAGCAACCAACAAGTAAGATATGTATATAAAGTGCAGAAAGTACTCCCGACAAGGGATATACAATGGTCATGAATTACTTTAATGGGATACAAAGATGTGGCAATTAAAACTATTATGAATAGCATTATTCTAAGAGATGTTTTGATACATTTCTGTTAGTTAATCAACGATCATGCCAAGAGCAAGAAATAAGCACTACATACCTTATCGCCTTAGTTATACGGATTTCACAAGCCCACTTTGTTCTACGAATGATTATCTACAATATACGAAGGATTGTTATCAACGACTATTCCATAACTAATAAGAAAACTCATTAAGACACTTCGTCGAGCACTTAGTGTGCATAGAATTCGTACAATCTTCTATATCCAAACTACATGTATATACACTACAAGTTCATCCAATCCTTCCTCCTTAACTTTTTTTTATTTTACTTACCACTAAGATGGATTCCTCCTTAACTTAACGACACATACAATAGAATTTCTTCAAGGAGGTCTGGAAAAAGGATTTTCATTTTAGGCAAGCAAGCTACAGCGCGAGTACCCTTTTTTTACTTTTGCTGCAATAGAGGAGATTTCCATATATATAGGATTATTGTCTGAGTCACGTGGATCACAAAATGGATCTATGATTTCAAGTCCACTCGTTGATTTCAAGAAAACCGAATCAATTAGTTTTTTTCCCAGCGATGCCAATTATTCAGCGCACTAAAATCTAGTGAATGGGGTTCCATATTCATGAAAAGCCAGGTTTAATTCTTGAAGCAGTAGCTCTGGATCGAGAGCTGGATATTTTTTCTAAGATCACTTCCGGTCCTAGGCTTTTTATTAGTTAGTCCTGGTAAAGCCCCCAGGCAACGTATTTTTTGAAACGAGGTCCTCGGTAACGCGACATAAAGACTCCTAACTTCAAAGAAATAGCCCAACAACCACACAACATAGTTTCAAGATTTCTAAAAACTTATCCCAATAAGATTATTCATTAATCACACTTCCAATACTTTTATAATCTTAAGAACAAGATAAAAATGAGGGAACTTACCTTCAAGTACATGAATTGCTCCAAATTCGAGATTATTTCACTTCCAGGAATTCTCCAAACTCGGCACAATGAGAAGAAAGATGATCTAACGATAATAACGAGATTCCTTATGTTGGATTGACTTAGTTTAACCTTTATTTTGGCCTAGGATCATGAGATACCTTTTGGAGGGAGTTTAGTAGCTATATAGGGTTTTATAAAGTGAGAAAATGAGGTCCAAGTTGAACCAATTCGTAAATATAAGGGCTGAAATTTTTCTCCACCGCTATAACGTACCGTTCGTACCTTACAAACAAAAATTTAGAAAACTCCCTATACTTTCTACATCCATCCTACCTTATTTATAAGGTCCGTACATCAAAAGTACGGTCTGTACATTACATAAAACGGGTGTAACTCTATCAAACTTTGACGAAACATATTCTCTTAGGTTTGTTTAACCTTTATACTTCCTGAGGCTATTATAAATAGGTTTTAAACCATCATTATCCTTTCATAAGGTCTCATTCCTTCTCGGGATACTTAGGTTAATCGACGGCACGATTTGACGTAAAACTACGAGGTGTAACAGAGGATTCAAGCAGCCTCAACTGGGCGGATCTTTCTTGTGCTAGCCAGCTTTTGGAATATGCTCGCATATGAGTCTCTAAAGATAGTGAAATCATAGTGCCAAATTTGTGTGTCCAGAGTGATTTCTTCACTGGGGATGATTGGGTCATGAACCAATAGGGAGTTTGGTTCCCACAAGTTACGAATTGTCTTATCGTCAATCAATCTCACAATCCTCATTTTGAGGGCTAGGCATTCATCGACAGTGGCCGGGTTGAATCTTGTGTAAAGGGCATCTCTCGTGAGCATAAATTGATGCCCAATGTGGTAGTCTCTCATAAATGAAGCATGAGGCCCCTACAACCTTCATTTCTTAAAAACATCCTGTGAATTGCATGGGCTTTGGCGTGACTCAAAAAGGAGAAGCATGGGCTTTGAGGGCAATCGCCCACCAAGTTGGTGATGGTGTACGAGCCAACCCCTTAGGAGTCTCGTAATTCTTAGCTGCAAGAAAGGATGTATCTGTCATAGCCTTATTAGTATGCCTACTTAGTTCTTCCTTACAGGGTTTAGGCTCCTTTTTGGGTGCTTCAATCTCTTGTTTGGAAGTCTTCAACTTTCCCAAGTTGTAGTACTCATTTTTTGTAATTCGTTTTGGTGGGCTTCCCACTAGGTTCAAGATTTGTTCAGCCTCTTTGATCTTGTCCTTGAACAAATTGATTTTCTTATCCAGCTTGTTGATTTTTCAGCGAAGCGAGTCTTCGCTTTTCTCTTCACTCACAAAGTTGACGACAAGGGTAGTGGCACTTTTGCTATCATAAATGTACATGGCAGCAAGTCAACTTTTTAAAGAGGTTTAAAATGGGTTAGGCATTTGTGATTTGGTGTTGTTTGTGTGTTTTTGTGGTTTAGTCTCCGGAATGTTGAATCAATCAATAGTTTGGGCGGAATGCATGAAATCACGTAAGCACATAATCATATAATTACAATAATTTATACTATGCACGTTCCTAAAGAACGTTTTGAAACATAATTGTGCCAATTGTCAACTCAAACCATTCCCCCAAAAATTGTAATTTTATGAAATAATAACATTTTTTGAAAAGGGTTACAAAACATGATAAAGCTGACAAGGGGATATAAAATAAATAAGTAAATGAAATAAGCATAAATGCCCACCAGTGGCAGATGATAGGGATCTTTCTATTCGAGCCTTCTTGGCCCTTTGAAGGGTGGTCTGAATCTAGAGGTGAGTCGATGTCAGCATTGAATCTACCTAGAACCCTTTCTATGTGAAAGTCAATGGAGTAGTCTCATCCATCACTCTCTTGATCTAAGCGTCGAGATCCTCCAAACATTCATGTGTGAACTCTAACTCTTGAGTCAAGCTAGCTATGATGGCTTGATCATGCTCTATCTTCTCCAAATATTTGGCATCTCGGTCATCAGCTCCCTTTGTGTTAGGCACATCTTGATCTCAACTTGAAAAGATTTGTCATGGACATAGTGGTAACGGTTGGTCTGGGAGTGAGGGTGTCTTGCAAATATGGCCTCAGCTAGTCTTTGTAGTCTTCATCACACCCAGGGTTAAAGCTATCTTGAGCTAAGGTTTTGGGACCCCAAGTCACTAGACTGTTCCATTCCCATATGATATCCACAAGCTCTCGAATATTATCCTCTTCATAATCTATCAGATATTGCCTCATGATTCCTACTTGGGGTATCACTTGCGTTCTACCAAATTGAATCAAAACTCTAGCAAGTGCATAAGGACGGATTCCTATGATCCCCATGAGTGGAAAGAACGAGCATATTCTAACTCTGACCATAACTTGTCCAAATACAAAGTTAGGGAGCATCCATTATATGTTGTCCTCCCTGAGTCTTTAAAGATGAAGGCCCAACACTCTTTGGTTTGGTTTTCGTAATTTGGGCAATGGATATTGAGGTGGTCTTTCCTATTTTGGTTCCTTAAGTATGGGGACCATCAGACTTTTTAAAATGTTTGATAATCCACGACTGTAACAATAGGTTGGCCTAAGGCTCGATACATATTGACTAGGATGACAATAACTAAGTCAAAGTATTTGGTTTCTCCATTTGTGGTTTTTCCATGAAAGATAGAATGGGTGACAAAAATGACATGGGTATCTATGAAAAGGTTGTCTGTCTTTGGGAAAGACCATGAGTCCTAATAGGCATATGGAAAGGGTTAGGGGTCGGGTGGCTTCCCAATCGGAAAAAGTCCAAAACTCAGTGGAGTACTCTATGAATCCTCTTTTGGTTCAAAAGTGGTTGTGGAGATCCCTAAAGGTTGCAGTCGGATCGAAGATCCAATTGGCACTGACTAGGGATAACAATTTCATGATTTCATCGCAAGTAGGCTTATGTGGGACCTAAAAGTTGTGGTCGGGTCTCTTCCTCCACCTTACACAATTTATGTTACTGTCAATGCAATCTCGAATCTCTTCCAAAGTCGGGGTCATTTCCAACTTGCCGAACCTAAACACCATTCTATCACAATTCCAGTATCCGTTAAGGACCTCTATCGGTTCCCTACAACCCTTCATAGTCATCAACAATAGTAGGTGTCCCAAACAATCTATGACCTTCTTTTGTTGTGCGGTATCCAACTAAGCCCACCAAATTTTAGCATCTCAAGTTTTTCGATGTCCATTTCGAACATTAGGTTTAACACACAAGGCACATAGCACGTTTAATTCTCCCTCCCACACCCCCGAAAGACATAATTTAACACACAAAGAACAATCATATTTCCAGTTAGCAAGTAGTTGGATGCGGTGTCTTCGGGATATTGACTGTCTTGACACAAGGTGGCCTTCTACTGGGTTCAGATACGTCTCAAATATCTAAACCCGACTAGGTAAGCATGCGCTAGTCCATTGTGATTTGGCTTCGCTCTATCCTAGGCAAACTAGAGTGGGCTTTCAAATGACTTAGGACTCGAGCGGACTACTCGAGGTGAATCATTGTCGGCTGTTGGACGACCGCGAACCAACTTCATCTTCAATGTGTTCCAACAAAAATAATTTGGATTTTTAGTGAATGATCGATCGCGAACCCGCATAGTCGCCTTTGAAACCATGCAGTTTTTTGCCAGTTTGGCAGAGTTTATGATATACATGCCATGACAAATATATTTACAAGAATTTAAACAGTTGATGATTGGGTGTTCCTAAAGGTGTCACCCATGAAGGGTGTGATAAGGTTTGGCAAGAAAGGGAAGCTTAGCCCAAGGTACATCGGGCCTTACCAGATCATTCATAGGATAGGCAAGGTTGCCTATGAGTTGGATCTACCGCCTGATTTAGAAGCAGTACATCCAGTCTTCCATGTATCTATGCTGCGTAAGTGTATTAGTGATCCTTCCAGAGTCTTCCCAGTAGATGACGTCCAGGTGACAGAGGAGTTATCCTACGAGGAAAGCCCCGTAGCCATACTTGATCGCCAGGTCAGGAGATTACGGATGAAGGATGTGGCTTCCGTCAAGGTATTGTGGAAGAACCACAATAGGGAGGAAATGACTTGGGAGGCAGAGGATGAGATGAAGAAGAAGTATGCTCATTTGTTCCCTGTGCCTCCAGGTAATTCAATTCAACTCCCCATTTGATTATTGTGATTGATGAATTGCATATGTTCGATATATTGTGGCCCTGTGTGGCATCTGTTGGTTTGCTGAATATAGGCAGATAGGCATAGTTATAAAGAAGACTCCGCCGAAATTTTTCTAGCATTAGACTTATTATGAACATTCGAGGATGAATGTTTCTAAGGGGGGAAGAATGTTACACCTCGTAAGATTAAGACGATCATTAAGAACGGCATTAAGGAAGTAAGATTCGGATATTGAATATAAGGAACGCTTACATATGTTAATACGGGAAATTAGTGTATAAACGGATGTTATCCCAGAATAGTTTTTCTTTAGTCCTATACATGTGACGACGAGAATTAATCCTAGTAGTTGAATTTATTCCAATAGAGTTATGGAATAGTATTGTATTAAAATTGGAATTTAAGTGTTGCATGTGACAATTTTGGGCTAGTTGCCAATTTGGGACAGATTTTGGTGTTATTGGATTCGTTGGTTATTGTTGTTATTATTGTCACTAATTGCATGATGAAATTGAAAGGAAACATTGATATTTAGTTGGAATTAGTTATATGGAAGTATTGAAATACGAAATTGGATTTTAGGAGTTAAGATAAGACTTATGGAATTATGACATGTTGTCGCCAAGAACTTGCATGAAATTGTTGGACATGTTGTGATGTATATGGACTGTTTTAGGGACTGTTTTGTGGTGTTATAATGCTGAAAATTTAGTTACCATTATGCATGTTTAAGTGTGGTAATTGCTAATGTAAGTCCTAAAGGAATAAGGGTGTAGAAAGGCGTAGAAAGGCTTCACATTCTACCCTCGTTGTTGTTGGAACATGGACTATTTTGTGGGCTGTTTTTAAGGTGGATTAAGAGGCTAAATTTACATGAGAAGTGGGTGTATAAATTCACTTTATTGTTGTTTTGGTTGTGCCCTTAATTGGTGCTTAGTTATTGATGTTATTAGACTCGTTTGGAAGTTGTGGAAACATGTATAAACAAGTGCTTCCCGAATTTTTATAGAATAAGAAGTCGTTATTCGATATAAAGTATGCTAGTAATCATAGAATTAACGAACGTATTACCATTATTATAGGTTGAAGTTCTATAATGAGGCATATTCTAATATTGGGTGGATTAGTTCATCTAAAAGGTATGTGAAACCCTTACTTCTTTCTTTTGGCATGATTTAATGAAAGTACGGCGGATGTACTTGATTCTTATACAGTTTAATTCCTAAAGAGGATTGTTATGAGAAGATCTATGATTTTTCAGCAAAGAGTTTATTATGACATTATTATAATGATTTTATTGAGAGTCAAATGATAATTTTTACTTGCATATGGTTACTCATGATATCTACTCGTGCTAAGTGTTACTACTTCACCTCACTGAATCCCGGGCCGGGTTATGTTCGTGCACAGCCTTGCATTTTCTTCACCGAGACCCTCACTAGAGGGTCGGTTACGTAGGATGGATCCATAGATGAGATATGACTTTATCGAGTTCCAGCATGGGCCGGGTTACGATATAAATTTACCGAGTCCCAGCATGGGCCGGGTTACGATATGACTTTACCGAGTCCCAGCATGGGCCGAGTTACGATATGACTTCACCGAATCCCAGCATGGGCCGGGTTATGATATGATTCCACCGAGTCCCGCACTAGTGGGCCGGGTTACGTTACAGATAAATATATATGTATATGGACATGCACTTATGTTTTCTTGATTTGACTCTCATTTTTATAAGGCAACTGACTTTTATTGTTTATGGCACAGTTGGATTTGGATCCTGATTTTTATACTGATCTCCTGTTTTCTGTTGGCTAATTATGATCTCTTTTACAGCTTCATGTTTTACATACTCAGTACATTATTTTGTACTGACCCCCTTTCCTCGGGGGGCTGCGTTTCATGCCCGCAGGTACAGGTTTTTAGTTTGGTGAACCTCAGGCCTAGGTTCATACTCAGCAGGTTGAGAAACTCCTTTGATTCAGAGCTTTGTCATTTTGGGTACAGAACCCTATTATTTTGACTTTTGTATATTTAGGGGCACGACGGGGCCCTGTCCCGTCATATGTTGTTATCCTTCTTGTAGAGGTCTGTAGACAGTTGTGGGTTGCACTAGTGTAAGGGTCAGAAATCAGTTTCGGTCAGCCATATTATTGTACTCTATGTTGGGGGTGTTCCCGTGTATATGTGATATTATCTGTTGGCAGCCTTGTCGGCTTGCCTGTTATATTATTTACTGGCAGCCTTGTCGGCTTGCCTGTATATTGTGTTAGCTAGTTGTGACTCCTCAGGAGGCAGGTACATTCGGGGGTAAAGGCAGCCTTGTCGGCTTGCCTACCCTGGCATATGTTGTTATTGCAGCGTTATGCTACCGGATTTCAGACTCATTAAGTGTTAGTTGGATTATGTGTGACAGATTAGTATAATGACGTCATTAGGGCAGTTAGTCACGGCCCGTCGGATCGGGTCGTGACATTTATATTTTATAAAATTTCATTTTCCATGAATGCCCTTACTTCAAAACTTGTCATTGCATAAATGAACTTAACGACAGGGCTTGAAGTATTAGCAAGATGACAAATTAGGACCTCGAGCCGATTAACTTGCAAAAAGAATGTCCTTGCAATTTTATTTAGCTTGAAATAATTGATTTTAGGGACAATATACATCTGATGAGTCATCCCCCATGCTACCAAAAGATCACCAATTTCCTAATGTTAGAAAAGAATTATTTCTAATTGTAATCATTGAATACATATTTGTGTTTCACGTTGCATCAGCATTTGCAAAAAATTCATTTGATACTTTGCCAGGGCTCTGTGGACTTATATTATTCTTCAAGGAGCTTTTAGCCAAATAGGTTTCATGTTAAGTCAATTCGAATTTGTTCGATCTGTTCAATTGACGTTAACACGTAAACCCACTTAACTAAAGCTCATGTCCGTCCTTATTCATTTGGAGTAGGAAAGCAATTATAAATTCTTCTTCTTGAAATTGGACTAATATATTCAAATTATATTGGCCCCACCTTTGTTTCACCGACTCGACTCTCCTCTACACGGGACAAATCAAATCGCTTGCAGGAGTCCTAGTTTGACACAAATCCTAACACTAGACATGCATTCCATAGAATTAAGATGTATCCAGTCTTTGAATTCTATTCGAATAAGGGAATTGATGGATATAAGGAGGGTGATGTTTGGTAAGTGGGTCGGGTGTTGGTTACAATCGGATTGACCCGGAATTGAGGCACAAGTAGGGGTGTTATTGGTTCTCGGGTTATCGGAACAGTGAGGTGTTGGGTGGTGATTTTGGGTGGATATAGAGGGAATCCATTCAAGGCGTTTTGTGGAGTGGTTGTGGACACGTTGAGGGTGAGATTTATAGTCGGGGTTCGGTGGTTGAGTGGTGGAAGGAGGATGGAATAGAACTGAACCAGTGAGGTTCTCGGTAAGGAGTGTTATACGGACAGTTTGGTGTTGTCGGGGTTGGGCGGGGAGTTGTGAGTAGTTTATGACTTGTGATTTTTGTGGAGGTGTTCAGGGGATGTTGAGGGTCAGGAATATGATCAGGTCTTGGTGGTTTGGTGGTGGAAAGGCTCAGGACTGATCTGAGGCAGTGAGGTCTCGGTTGGTGATTGTAGTGGACTGTTTGTGTGTCGTCGGGCTTGGATTGTTATTTGTGAGAGGTTTCGGTTAATGGAGTTTATAGTGAACGTTAAGGGAGTATTCTGGAGTGTGTTGGTTGAAGGGTAGAGGTAGTTCGGTCGAGGGATGCAATCGGAATGCGAGATGCAAGTCCGGACGCACACCAAGTGTGGTAGACTTATTTTGGTTAAGTGTTTGATGATTGTGGCTAAGTGTTGATGGTTGTGATTTTTAGTAGATGTGGATTTCGTGAGGTATGGAGGATATGCCCAATGATAGAGGAACGGGAGTTAATTGCCTAAACCGACACCAAGGATTTGGTGATCAATGCCACAAGGTCGAGACCGGGGTTTGCTGGTCGCAATGCCCGTGAACATGCCATGTGAGGGTGATCGATGCCCTTGTTTCTCCAAAGGCTTATACTAAGTTGGTCCACACAAGTACCAACCTTCGTTTACCACAAAGGGTGTTCTTCAAGCTTGGGTATAGACTAGGTCACACAAGTCCTAATCAATACTTGCACCGAAGAAGAGTTTGGTTCACACAAGAACTAACTAAAAAGTAAACACACATAAGTAAATACAATTAGCTTTGAGTAAAACTCACTTTTATATATCAATCAACTCTGATCATTTACAAGTTCTAAGGTTCCTATTTATAGTAAACAAAAGACTATTCTAGAAAACAAACTAAAGACACAAACTTTCAGCCTAGTGGGAAAAGGGTTCGAGATTTTCTTATTGGCCAAGAGGCTTCTTGACTTTGGTGTGATCAATGGGAAAAGGTTTGGCTTTTCTTGGAGACAAAGTTGAGCTCAAACTCCTTCACACCTCTTTGTGGAGTCCAAGTCGAAAATGGGATGGATTGGTCCTTTCAAGACTTCATCTTCTTGGAACTAGTTTGGAAGCTTCCATTCTTTGTTCTTGTTTGACAAGCAATTTCGGCCAACTAAGGCCTTCTCTTTGGATGACTTTCTTGTCGTCAAATTCAGTCCTTGAAGTATCCATCTTCTAGAAGTCTCTTGTCTCTGCCATGGTGTCGACCAAGTCATCCTTTGTCCTTGCCATCGTGGCTTGGACAAACTTTATACGATTTTGGTCCCTTTGGAGAACCTCTCAACTTTTGTCTCCCTCTTTACTATTACATGGTTTATTCATTGTGTCCTAGTGGGAGCTAAGAGTTGTTTACACATTAAATCATGTCCTAAGATAAGAGTTAAAAGTTAAGCTAAGAAATAAAAGAAAACAACAAGCTAAAAGAAAACATGGTCTCGGACAAGACCAACAAGAAGGCCGAATAAAACTTGCTTCTTATATCTTCATGTGATAACTCTAACTCCACTCCACTTTCCATGCATTTTTAAGAACATTATCATTGGTTGATTGAACATCTTTGGAACCTCGCGCTTATCACCTTGAGGATCAATTGGACACCTTGAGCTCACGGGGATATTTCCATCAGACTCCCCTTCTTTAAAAGAATTCGTCCTCGAATTCGCGCTATCTAAGTGTGAAAAAAAATTCAACAATAAGTGTTGATTTAATATTTCCACCTCTAGATAAGTTCAGAAGTTTTATTTTGTGGACGCCTTTCTCTAAACTCGCTAAATAGGAATCTGAATACAAGTGAAACAGTTTTGACTCAGAAGGTTGACCATAGTGTGCCATGACTCTCATATAATCTAATGCCTTGTCATAGATAGCATAACGATTCAATGCACCGTTCAATTTTGTGCTAGAGGCAGTAAGGTCATAGTAACTCCATATGACATGATGAGAAGAAGGAGTCGAATCAAAGCAACTATGTACTGCCATGAATTTTGTAGCCTTGGACCATCTTTGAATAGGCTCCATCGTGGTTGGGTTAGCACACAAGCCCTCGAATGATGTTAAGTGTCCCAAGGATGGACGTGATACCTTGTATAGGAAAATGTTTGGGGCGTCACACAAGCCATTTGCTCAAACCAAACTCGACCTCGAGGATCATCATCCGTGCATCTTCTTCGTAGGCTCCCCATAAATGATATCCTCTCTTTGAATCCTTCTTGTAGAACCACTTGGCTTCAAAATAAAATTGTAGCCTCAGAAAAGAGAGCTTGTCTTTCACAATATTGCTGATGGCTTGGATGGTAACACAAGTGTACCACTTCTCATGCTCTTTTGGCACCAACAAGTCGTGCTCCGTATACAGCCTAAAGTCCTTTTGGACAAGGCCCTTTTCTTGCATGCGTTGTTGTACTTCATTAGCCGTTTCCGGATTGTGTTTGCAAGATTGTTGGTTGGGAAAAGAACCTCTCGGAAATAAACCAAGAGCAAGTTCAATGCTTTTCATCGGTGATGATCCAGTTGCAAATTTATCAAAAATATCTTTCGACCTTGGCATAGGAATGGTGCACTTCATGGTGAGGTTATCAACCTCTAGGTAACATATGTTCCAAGTCCCATCCTCTCTCGGCATCAATAATGCGGGGGTTGGGTAGGGGCTAAGTCTCTTTTGATTCTACGAGGAAGAATGGCATCTGCAACGCAAAACACTTAGCATATCGTCAAAACTTTGTCGATTTGGACTTCCCTTGGCCCTTCCATCCTTTTGAAACCATTCTTTAACATCCTTATACGTCATACGAACACTCGAAAATGATTTCAAGTTCTCACGACTCACATCGGCTTACTATATTTTCATTGGCTTGCAAAACTAAGGGGCGTAACAATTCCCTTCAAATCACATTCATTGTTATCGACTGATCATCAATCAACCCCACTCAAATAATATCGTAATATCATAAGTCCCGCAAAAGTAGTCGAGCCAATCCTAGAGTTATAAGCATACTATAATTTATCCTATTGACTAACACCTCCCTCGAGTGTCTTATACGATTCTTGCCTGCAAAGAACCAACCCTTACCTTATTCTTTCAAGCCAAAACACATCCAACTATCCGTGTGAGTTTCCCTGTCCTTTGGTCATCTCCAAAGTCAATATACCAGTAATTGTAGAACTTCTCAAGTATTGATCTTTATATACCATGCCCATAACTCTTATTCAAGAACTAGAGGCAACACCCTGTAATTCCTTAAATAGAACTCCACACTTGTCCCGCGCTAGAGTCATTCCTATTAGTCTATCACTGACTCCAATTAGCCTACGACGTAGTCCAACGTACCAACTCATACACGATCTTTTACACTTACTCTATACTAAACAACTACGAAATAACTCACAAATCAACAATCCATTGGTTTCAACAATCCCTTTTTATCACTAACTTCAAAACACCAAGGGACCCTACGAACACACTCTTTAATTAAATGAACACGACTGTCTACCTCCTTAAGTTGCACTCATCACAGTAACCTTGCCACCTGACTTGGAACCGATAGAAATATACCGAAAGATCTCACAAATCACTAGCTCTTACTCCGCAACCACCTTTCTGCCACGTTGAAGCCCAACTTAACCTCTCATAACCTTATATGAGTTTCACCCTCGTACATGTTGCAACCTTATCCTGTCAAACACGTCAGATACTAATTTTTTCCTTCATACAGCGGAGATTGATCCATTCCATTCCTCTTTCTTACACCTTTGTATTATTATTCCCACTCTCCAAGTATATCACCGAACTGAAGAGTCACAATCACCCTACTAAACTGAACCTTCAAACGATAGTTGAAGACTGAACTGAGTCACGCGTCTGCATCACGGTGAAACATCTTATACTCTACCACGCGACATCATAACCAACCACTCACGTACGAAATAGTGAGCGTGCTCTCACCGTCGGTGATAGAATAAGATGAAGAAGATTCAGATACCAATATGAATGAAGTAGCACGAAAGAATGAAAGAAGGGAAGATTTCCTAAATTTCTTATAGCCTCTCGAGGATAGGTACGAACGTCTATGTACCTATCCGCGAGACTCTACTAAACATTGTACATTTACTCGTGAGACCGGTGAACCTATAGCTCTGATACCAATTTGTCACGATCCAAAATCCCATTTGTGTCGTGATGGCACCTACCCTAACCTGTAGATGAACTACTAACATTCAAGAACAAAATTAAGTAATTAACTGCAAAAGAAGTAAAGGAAGTACATAATATAACAATGCTCCTTAAAATGTTTACATCATCTAACCAAGTACAACGTTTACTACCTAGAACATTGTGTCACTTGTACAAGGACTCTAAGATGCAAAGTGCAAAAAGAGTTAATAATTACGCCCTGAATGAATAAGGGTGACCTGACAGGATGAAGACCAAGGCTACCGAGTATAAGCGGTCTGCCTTAACCTTCTTGTGCTCTAAACTATAACCTGAATATACTGAGTACATGAATCCACGTAAAAGATGCAGCAAGCATAGCATGAGTACACAACGTACCTCCGTAGGCATCATAGCCTGATAACGACGAAAGCTACGTAATAGATATAAACATCAAGTTGAATCTCAGATAAGTCATATTCTAGACAGTACAAACAGTCATATAAATCACTTTATTCACATACGAATTCATAAATCATATAAATCACTCAATACACATAAGGGGCAATCACAATCAAGTACACTTCAATACACGTAGCACACAAGGACTTTACTATCGATAACCACCGATCTAACCCTCTGTCCAAGTCATATTCATATTTCACCTAGTTACCCAACTTGACACAATCAATAAGCAAGTTGATACTTAGTACGCAACATCATTTTATTAATACCTTCCGGGGATATGATACCTAGGCTAACGTACCACCTTAGCTCTTTTATTAACTTAGCCTTAAGACTCCGTTATGACTCTAGGTGTCCAAGGGCATAATACATATTAGTTCATTAACGTCTTCATTATATACAAGTAGGAGTCTACGCGTTACACCTAGCATACAAGTCAACAACTACCACAACAACACCTTAACAAGATCTTTGCTAGACACTTTACTAAATAACACTATCAATCCCTGACAACACACGTGCACACATAATTCTCTTGATCTAAATACTAGTTCTGACAAGTAGGCATTTCCGACCATAATAACAGTTTGACATCGAACACTTAGACTCATAAGTTGTAAACCACACGACCAAATTCACAAAAAATAAGCCTAACCATGGCAACCAATCCAATAGGATTAATCCAATAATCCAACTTCATTTAATCATAAGAATCACCCAAGTTCCAAGCGATCATTGCAAATCACATTATTAATCAACAACAAATCAATATATAAATGTGTGTATGGTATGAATGCCAATTCAAATGTCATGTACCTTTCACAATTAGTATTTCTCCTACCAAGAGTCTCAAGATCATGGAGTTTACCATTATTCATCTCCGAGTACATACAACATCAAGTACACACAAATATATATGAATGGGGTGTATTGCAAATGATATGTATGTATGCAATGGACATATGTATCCGGTATACACACGCTCCTACAATAGGTGTCACATGATCCATGGGAGACACATGAGGTTCATACATCCATCTGAACCCATCGGATCCCAGCTCTGTGATTCTAGTATCATCATCAATCATATCCATCCGAAATTTCCCATCGAATCCCAGCTCTATGGCTGTAGTATCATCATAAATCATCTCTCTTACCATGTACCATATCCAGTAACTGGCTTTCAAGCCCCTTTCATCTGTATCTCAACGTTCAAATATCAATAAAAATGTATATAAATGATATGGATATGTGTACATCATGCAAAAGCATAATAAATACAATCGGTATTATCAAATTCTTTTCCAAGTATTTAGACGAGATGTAGAGTGATAAATGCATGACAAGCCAAATCACATTAAGCTATCAAGTATCAGAAATGAATATTATATACTTACAGAAGCTCAACAACACGTAACTTCATGTACATCACTTTATCGTATTGAAAGTTATGTGATGACTAAACACACAATAACAACCATGGAGACATGCCCACATAATGGCGACGAGCCCAAACAACAGCAATTGAAATCAGCTTAAGGTTGATTCCCCAAAACACCCATTATCACAGTTCAACATCGGTACCCACCCAAGCATTCATCACAACCGCCAAGGTGGGACCCCCAATACGCCCAATACCCCTCAATATTTATAAATAATATGTACTTCTATCAGAGTCTAAAAGAATTAAATTGTAACCTACCTCAATGCCGAGCAGGTGTCACGAACTATCTAGCAAGTGTCTTTCCCTTTCATAGAGCCTCCCAACATGCAAAGTCTAGCGAATAAGTATTATATCTTAGCTTACGAACCCAAAAGAAAAGGGAAGAACCATAAGTAGATAAAGTATTCCAATTAAAAGGGAATCTGAATCCAAAAAGGGCAAAATAATAACTTTACATCAAAAATATTTTATTCAAAGTTCTCAAGGTCCAAAATATTAATCGTCAACCCAAACTAACATTATTTTCATCAATTTAACCAAAAAGCTCCAATTTTTATGAGAAAATCCATTTAGGAAACTAGTTTATAATCCCAACATTCAACTTAATAGTTGTTTCCCATCCACACTACATGATTAGAATAAGAAAGTCATCTAAAAAAATCTCATCCTTAATTGAAGAAATCAAGTTGTCAAAAACTAAGGTTTCAACATTTAAACCCCTTCTTTCCCACCAAGTTACCACCATTAAAATCATTACATAAGAACTTAAATAATCAAAAGGGAGTTAAATAATCTTACCCCCAGAAATCCTTGCTAAATATCTTCAAAAATCCTCCTCTACCGAGTCTCTTTGCTTAAGAAAATGTTTTGGGAAAGTGTGATTCGAAATGGAAAAGTGCGAAAATAAAAAGATTTTTCTGATTCAGCTATGTCCGCTTCTGCTGAACCCCGCCCGCTTTCGCAGACACACTTCGGCGAACACACCATCCGCTAAGGCGGAACACATTAAATATCTACATTTTCGCTTCCGCGGAAGATGCTCGCTTAAGCAAGTGTGTGTCTGCGAACATAATCCCCGCAGATGCAGGGGAAGACAATAACTCTGAGGCTCACACTTGTAGACCAGGACTCGCCTAGGATGGCCCACAGGAGCGACCAACCATTTGTTGAAGCAGATACACCAGATATCAGAAAATCTAGTTTCTCCAAGTTTCACCGCAAAATCCCGACATTCATCCGAGACCTCATGGATACAACCAAACATGCAGACATATGTAAAAACGCCTATGAACTCAACCGTGCCCTCAAAATTCCCAACGGAAGTCACCTTGACCGGGTCAACCCCCAAACGGCCAAAATCAAGTTTCCATCCAAGGGTACGAAATGCTCCCGAATGCCTCAGGAACCGAACCAATTAGGCCACCTAGTCATAATCGACCCTCCAGACCTCATGAAAATGACGGAATTCCGAAAAATGTCTGTTTACCTAAAATTCAACTATTAGTCAAATTATTTCAAATGTAAAGCTCTAATTTCCTCAAGTCCTTTTAGGACATTCCCGATGACCTCAGGAATCGTGTCGCCCATCCCTGCGGGTGAATTGTGCTCTAACGGGGCTAGGGGAAGGGTCAACGGGGATAAAAAGCGTAAAATTCCTAAACAACCAAACGGGTCGTTACATCAGATATCAATTAAACAAATGTTCATCCTCAAACAGAAGAAGGAGAGTATGAAAGCGGACAAGGACAGAACTGGTACAAAAAAGTTACAGCCCGTGAGAAATTACTTAAATGTCCTCATTCTGCCCATTTTGCGCACAAGATTTATGTCCACAAAATCATTATCCTCTGGAAAAAATTGTAGATCAACATACTTGCAGGGGAACCAAGGTTATAAGTTATGTGAGGAGCTATATATTCTGCTAAACTGCTTTTTAGAGTGTGAGTGGATGCAGGCATGCAGCTGTTAAACAGTGTTTGGAATTAGAAAGTCTGGACAAGCAGTGATTCGGGCCAGTGGGTACAATTCGAGTGTGCAGTAATTTCAAGCATATTGGATCAAGTACGATTTTTAACATACAAACACCCGACTGCTAGCATATTATATGATCGTGATATTCAGGTATTATAATTAACTTTTGTTTTCCTTTAAATGCCTATGTCAACACATTAAAATGAGGACTACAACTTTGTTTCTTCTCTCGCTCCTATCTACGCAAAGCACATCCTCTCACATTAATAAACACTTTAATTTAACAACTTATGAAATTGACTCAGAAAGTTTACATAAACATCATATTTAGGCAATTATGGTATCCGACATAGCTATAAGTGAATAAAGTAAATTGAAATAGAATCACTCGGTGTACTCATAATGACATGCTGTGTACAACTCCTAGAGTCATCTTTTTTTTTTTCCGACAACTAATAGAGCCATCAACGATGAAATGGAAAGGTAAGTAACCTTAGCTCTTTTTTTGAAAAAAAAAAAAGCATATACTATCTTGGAAGTTGAGTTTTTACCCTTTCCAACTTTCATAACACATGCTCCCACATGACATTATTTCGTTTTTAGTCGGTCTTAAAAAAATAACTTTTATGTATTTGATAATAATTTAACTCTAAAATTCTTATTTTACTCTTAATAAAATAATTTCTAACCATAAGCTTCAAAAATCTTTTTTTCTTTTTTAAACTTCGTGCACAATCAAACACCTCGTATAAATTAGGACGAAGGAAGTATAAATTTTAAGTTAAAATTCATACATATACTATTTAACTTTCAAATAAAACTTATATTTTTTTAGACTACATAAACAATATTATTTAGCAATATCATTGTTATAGTTGCAAATATTAAAAAAGAAAAAACAGCAGGAGCACGTTGTTTGAACTGTTCGATATGCGAGGCAGCTGACAGGTGTCTGTTTGATCTTACGTGGACCAATGGAGTAGCGAAAACAGATCGTTTCTCAACCCTCTCCTCTCGTCCACGAATTTTGATAACTAGAAGCTTTAACGCCACAAATTTGATCTCATTGCCACGTTGCAGTCCACGTAATATGTAAAATATATTCGAGAAAATCTCAAAAGCAAAAGCTTCTCCCTATATATTACATAGAGAATTCCAAGATCTGTGAATCAAATTAGGGGTTTCTGGAATACGGTATTGATTTTCCGGGTGAGTTAACTGATCTCACGCTGTTAATTTTGTTGTTTTTTCTTCTAGTTTCAGCTTGTGAACTGATTTTTTAGCGAAAATTTTTAATTTGAAGACTATGATTTCGATTTACTACTTTCTATTTTGTTGCTTCGTGAGCAGAGGTAGATCCAGTCGATTCTGAAGCTTTGTGATATATTGCTTTAAGTTTTGGATTAGTATTATTAAGATGGAAATGTAAATACATGTAGATATTCTTTCGAATTTCTTTGATTTCTTTTAATTGGTGATTGGAGCTGATTGTATGTCCTTTTCATGCTTCATATTGGTACGTTGAACCATGACTTAATAAGAGATCTTAGCCTCACTTGTGTGTATTTGTGTTGCTTTACGGACAAGTTAGATTCTTTGAATTCAATGAAGGAAAGTTTGCTTTCTAGCACCAGAATTCTGCTCCTGTTAATTTTACTATAAGAAAAAATAAACGTGTGATCGGATGCAGTAGATGATATTCATTTTATCTGTACAATTATCATATTGATCAAATCAGAATCCAAAATATCCAAAACCTCATTATTTGGAGCTAAAACATCAAATATAGTACTAACATTTGCATTTTGTGTGTTTGGAGTCCACATTGAAAAAAAAAAAAAAAGAGAAAGTGAGGAGATAAAAGGATTTTTCTTGAGGTCTGGGTTCAATGAGCTGCAATGAACGCAACATATTTTTGGTTTCCTATTTCCGAAGTTTTGCTTCTTCTGATTTTCTAAATTGGGCGGTAAATTCTTGAAACATATCTCTACTGTTAAATTCATTATTACTTTCGCGTTTCAACACTTTCCAAGGAATGTGTTCCTATGATGGATATATATATTTTTAAGCAAGTATTTTATTCACCAAAAAAAGTGCATGAAAGAGGTTCTATAATATAGCTTGACTAACAACCCTAACAAGCTCGAAAAGGCAACAAATCTTAATTGTTTGCATTTTGCTTGCTTATGCAGAAGATACAAAGTATTTACAAGTATATTTCAGTTAAGCCAACATTATGTTGTGTAAATATAGCTTCATAAGCGCTTGTTTGTCCAGGAGAAATGAAACTTTTTAACCGGGCATCTTTTCTTCCATGGAGATTATCATTCTCCACTGTGGTCACTCACTGAGTTTCCGTGCCTTTCCCCTTACCAGCAAATAACATCAGGTAACGTGGTGAACTTTGCAAACCCGTGTAATCTAGCATCTGCTATGCACGCTCATCTTTGCAATGACTGCAGTCCCTTTTAAAACCTTAAATCCTATCCTTATTCTTGGTTTTATAAATTAATACTCCTGGCAATATTACTTATCAAAAACTACTCTGAGAAATATTAGCACTTGTGATTTGTAGCAAATCTGAACAACTTTGGAAATATATCTTTTGAGTGAACATGTCCAGTCCAACAGTATCTAAATTCTATGATCGTCATCTCTCAGCTTGAATCTTGTGTCCGAAGAATCCTCCAAATGCCTTAAATATTTCCACATAGAGACACCACGAGACGAAGTCATTGGATTTAATCTCCACTGGTCATCTTCCATTCCTTTATTTTGCTTAAATATCTTGTATCCAGAATATATCTTCCTCCTTAGAATATGAAAAAATAAAGGATTCTCAAAAGAAAATAACAAAAATAAAGTGCTTTTGTTCTTTCCCTAACTGCTCATGTTTATGTCTGATTGGCTTAATTAGTGAGTATGGACCACTTTTACAATTAAATTACTAAGGATAAAAAAGTCATAACCTTCCAAATGATGTTGCTTGTTAAGGAACTTTCTAAAATTCACGAAAAAATTTGAAGGTTGCGGGTTAAAATAGCATGTGCATAGAGAGAATTCTCTTATGAGCCCAACTATCACAGATTTTTGTGGAACTTTAATTGCTCTTGTGTATGCTAAGACGGTATTCTTTTTATGTTTGTCCAAAGTTCTTAACGATTGTTGGTTAGACTTATTTTAGATTTGAAGTGCTCCTGAAACTAAACTACCAGCCAGATGCAAGAATAAAAACAAGTTACTGATGTAACAGAAAATGATGAGATGTTTGTCTATCTCTATTGCAATAAACTTATAACAATTCTTCTCTTTTGATTATTTATAGAGTAAACAGATAATTTTCTTGTTTGATATTCGGTTACTGCAGCCTTCTGTATTCAAAATGTTTGAATTTCTAGAACCCAAAGTCATAACAGAAGCTTTAGCTAGTATGGGAGAATAAACTTGCTAGAATTACACATGAACTTGTAGTAACTAATCCCAAAGTCACAAAATCTGTTTCTAAACCAGCTCTCGACAACCATATGTTCAAGCTAGGCATTGTTGCACACTGTCTACCTTGAGGGGGGCGTTTTGGCTCACGTGTCTGTTTGACCTGTCAGCCAAAGGGTTACTTGATTTCTTTTTCAGAGGACGACCAACTTTCTTATGACCTACTTGTTTGCACTCCCAGACACTTGATTCTTAATCACAGCTTGAGGGGGTACTATTATGGTTTTATATTTGTAATGTTATATTTACCTAGTTCTCAGTATAAAAGAATTGATAATTTTTTTTATTAAGATAATAAATGATTAGTTAGTGCATACTAGATTCTTTTGTTAGTTCTATTGTGATCATATAGCTAGGTTTTTCTTCTTCTTTTGATCAGGTAAAAGCTGTGATGGTATTAGCTAATTTTGCTGTCCATATAAAGAGGCATACCTCAAACTATACAAACAATGTAACATTACCTTTTTCATCCACTTCCCTTGACTACTCGTTACTTGAGTTAGCAAATACCGATGATTTATCAAAAATCTTTTGCTCTTTTTCTTGTTAAGTTGATATTTGCTCATTTTTTCTTTTTGTTAAATCCTTTTTTGTACTCTGTCTATGTGTTTTCAGGATAGTAAATACAGTGATACTCACATTTATTCTCTTCCCTCCAAAAGAGAGGCAACTGTAAAAAGAGATTAGTGTTCTTGGAATCTGAATTATTGATTTATTTCACCTTCTGATCTTACAATTTGTCTCTTTTTTAGTTTATTCCTTGGTTTTAATTCTTTGATCTTCTCTCACTACATATATTATCTTAGCCAAATTGGTGTAGAGGCCTAGTTAATATATAGAAAGTTGTCTTTCAATTTGATCAATTTTAGCTTTTTCCGTAGTTATAACTACTCATAATCTCTCAGGACCTAAGGGTTAAACTTTTAATATCTTCAAGATTAGCAAGAATCATCATTCTAGTTGCATCGGAGGTTTTTCACTTTTTAAATAAACTTTATTAAATTCTAGTGTTGATGAACTCATTTTGAAACTGTTATCTGAAGTTACTTCAGCTAAAATTCTGGAATTGCAGCTAGAAGCTAAAGCTTGGGATGAGTTCTGCGATAGTGATAATCATGTAGTGCAATATCCTAATTGTGGATATGTAAGTTAATTCCTCCCAAGAGTGATAACCTCTCAAGGAGGTAGTTTTATCAAGTATTATGGGAAAACAATCTACTGACAAATATTCTAATCAGCGATAGGAGCAAGAAGAAGTTCCTCTACTAAATAGAAGAAGCAGCATAATGTTTGAAGAGTACTCATGGGTTGATGCACCTGATTGTGTCTTTCCTAATACCTGTGACAGAAACTCAATGCAAGAAGTTTCAAGTCTAGCATCTGAAAATAATGGGACATTGCATCATTGCTTTAAACGTAAAAATATGGACTCCATTGACAGTGAGTTCTGCCAAAATGGCTCATTTCTGGATAACAATAAACCTGCAGTTGGAGAAAACTCATGTACCTTTCCACTTGGTCCCAGTTTTCTGGCTGATGATGATCTCAGTTTTTTTGACAACAATCGTGTGGATAAAGACGTGAATGATCTCTTGTATTATAGCTGGTCTGAGATAGGGGACTTTGAGGATGTTGACATGATGTTCAGGTAATTGCTTTCTTCATATTCAGTGAGGTGAAACTTTTCCATTTTCCTTTGATTATTTCTGTGTTTGAAGGAGGAATTTTATTTACCTTGTACTCGATTTTGTGTTATTTTCCGGCAGTTGTGATTCAACATTTGGACTTGGAGACGTCAATGAGGATGACCTTGGTTGGTTTTCATCATCAGATGCTATTAAAGGATCTGGAGAAGGATTTTCAGATTTTAAGTTTCAAAACTT
This sequence comes from Anisodus tanguticus, assembly GCA_034509755.1. Lineage (NCBI taxonomy): Eukaryota > Viridiplantae > Streptophyta > Magnoliopsida > Solanales > Solanaceae > Anisodus > Anisodus tanguticus. Next base: position 28,143,316 of record CM067550.1, on the reverse strand, counting down.
AGCATCCAATGCACTGGAAAATATCTCTGGCAGACTTGAAGTTTCAAGAACAAAGGAAACGGGCTGTTCAGTTAGTGATTCTGGCACTAAAAATCAATCAGCAAGCTCTAACTTGTGGCCCTCACAGAAAGATGAGTCGGCCAATCCGAGCCATCCATCTTTTGTGAATGGATCAAGTAATTCAGAGTGTAATTTAGTACCTCAAAAGAAAGTAAGTACTATTCTGCCTCAGTGTACTTCAAATTCTTCTCACCTTGTCGTCTGCGTCAGGTTACTTCTAAGGTGGTGGTTTTGAAGAAAGTATAATTTAGTGACCGGCTCCAGGTTGAGAATTCATCAAACAGTCAACCGAGCTCAGCGGTAGTGTAATGGTTAATTAAAAACTGATGGTAGTTGGGACACTCTCTCTCTCTGTGTTCATAGTTTTTATGCAACTGATAACCTCATCATGGGCTCAATTCATCCTCAAAGTAGTTTACCAGTACTATTTTAAATTCTTCGAAGGGGAGCCTGGTAAAGTTGCTTCCATGTGACCCGGAGGTCATGGGTTCAAGCCGTAGAAACAGCCTCTTGCAAGTTAAGGCTGCTTACAATAGACCCTTGTGGTCCGGGCCTTTCCCGGATCCCGCGCATAGCGGAAGCTTAGTGCATCGGGCTGCCCTTTTTCCTAGGGTGCGGTAACTTGTATTGGTAATTTACGTTTATTCATCACTTAATTTGTGATATCTGGACTTTCTAATTGTCTAAGATATTGGGTTGTATCATCTTGCCAAAAAGAATGTGCAGTTCTCTTGATTGCTGTTGCATAAAGATAGTTGACAATGAGTCCCCCTCTTTATAATTTTGCTTGTCTCGTAATATAAATACGAAGAATGCAAAACACCAGAATCAATTGGAAGGAAAGAGGAAAGTTGCTTATCTAGAAAATGGTGATGCTTTGCGTAAAATAGATGGCCTTTCCGAAGAGAGAAAATATTCTACTGAGGCCACTTGATCTGAAGTCAATCTGATATCATCGGGTAGTCCGCAGAAAAATGAAGCTCATGAACCTGAGACTGATTACTTCAATAGTAGCTTTTCTTACATGTCTGATTACAGTCGTTCAGATCAGACTGCCCTTCACCCAACTTCATCGATTACTAAATCTGGAAATGATGGTTTCATGTCTCTTTTGCCCAATGACTTTTTTGCATCAAATCACCTGCAGTCTATGCAGAGCTCTCCTGATCCTTCTTTTCAGATGGATACTATAGAAACAAGTGAAAAGAAGGCAGAAAAGCTACTTCATTCTGGAATTAACTTTGTAAACAACAGTGATCTTGAAGGCATTAGCATGAGACTTCCAGCAGAATTAGGTTCCTCGATTGTACAAGAGAGCACTTCCATTAGTCCCCCTATGAAATTCATATGTTCCAATCTTGTTTGGTGATGAATTTATTACTTTGAGCTTGAAAAAATTATTCAACCATGCATGTCCAACAAACTTTTGATTTGATTCTGGTCTGAAGAAAACATATATATATATATATATATATATATATATATATAACGGACCAAAACCCTCCTAAAATATCACGTTTTTATTAGTTTCATACTTGAACTATGCATTGTTTACGTTTACCCCTGAACTATAACTTTCAAGTGCTAAAACCCCTTGGCTTAACAGATGGCTAAGTGTGTTAACACCTCCTTAGAGGCATGTGAGGGGAAAAGAAAGCCATTTACATGGCTTTTGTAGCGACTAATTAAGCCAGAAAATTAGGTTTCTATCTTTTTTTTGTTATTTGTTTTTATTTCTCTTTAGTTCTTTTTTCTCTATAAATGAGGTCTTCTTCCTTATCCTCTTCACCTTCTCTACATGTGATTTTTTTTTTTGGGTATGTAGATGTGGTTAACATTTGTAATTTTCTTTCTCTTTCAACCCCAAAACACAATAAAATCAAAATTATAGACTGAAATCAAGGTGAAATCGAACCAACTGGGACCTGGATTGCTTCAATTCTCTAAAAGCAAGGACCTCCCAACAAAGTGGGACAAAAATGGCATCCATTATATTTTTCTTTACCTTTTCCTATCTCCCCGTTTTTGCTTTTAACTTTTTTTTCTTTAGTTTTACTTATTTAATTAGGATATATGTGAAAAATAAAACTATTAATAATCTAAATGAAATATGGAAAAAAAGTTTAAATAACACGTGTAATGCCACTTGGCACTTTTTAATAGGTTTTTGGAAGAGTGAACATACATAGCATAAAATGAATAGGAGGTTTTTAGCACTTGAAAGTTATAGTTAGAGGGGTTACTTAAACAACGCATAGTTTAAGTATGAAACTAAAAAAATGTGATAGTTTAAGGGGGATTTCACAGTTGAAAGTTATAGTTCAGGGTAACGTAATCAGGACATAGTTTATGTACTAATAAAAATGTGATAGTTTTAGAGGGTCTTGATCCATTATCTGTACATAATTATATATTCTTGCTCTAGGATCATATTATATGCTAGAAATATTTGACTTGTTGCTATAGTTTAGATGGATATAGTATATTAAAGGTTTGCTGTTACACACACTTACCTATATATATTCATAAGGGAAATGGTCCATTAGAGGTGTAATGAAGCATTTGCAGAGGGTTTTAGCGTTTGGCAGAGAACTGCTAAAGTTAAACTGTTTCTTCTCTCATCTTATTGCATGCATGTGTTGCTTCTTTATCGGGTGACATTTCAAAAGTTTTGGCATGCATGAATTTCTGTTTCAGTTTTAGCTTGTATTATCCAATCTAAGTCCACTCCACTCTGGCTGAGGTGGAGCAGTTACCAATCCTGCTGAAAATGGATTTTAAGTTATACAATGAGTTGAAAATGACTGATTTCCAATATTTTCATTTCCATTAAACTCATTATGTTGTACTTTGTTGGTTTAGTTGGATATAAGGACAAAGCTATGCATAAGGGATAGTTTGTACTGGTTGGCTCGGAGTGCTGAACTAAGACACAGAGATGCTAGTAATGACTATGGAGATGATAGAGATAGAAGCCAAGCGTTGATTAGCGAAAGGACAAACAAGTATGAGTATTTTCTTGAGAACTAAAGACATCATTCTTCTCAAAGCAGCTCATCATTTTGACTCTCGTATTAAAATTGTGTTAATGTGCATGGATAACTTATTTTAGAATAGCATGTGCATGAATAACTTATTTTAGAATTGCTCATCATCTAGGCTATCACATTACCCAAGTTTTGATGCACTACGTACTGCATGTTTTCCCTCGGCAGCCAGTTTAATTGATATTTTGGCTTCAAGCTTGAGCTTAAAGTAGCTTACCCACAGATGTGAGGTCTTTTGTGTGAGTACTTAAATAGTAGTTTAAGTCCAGAACTTTGCTCAATTACATTTTTATCCATTGGGGGCTACTTGTTGATCATTTTTATACTTTGCTAGAAAACTGTGTCTTCGCTAGGTTTATCAATGAAGTAGCCATTGGCCGGTTTCTGCTGGGGTTCTTCAGCAGAATAAACGTTAACATGGTAATAAGTTTTGTGATTAAAGAGCATGATAGTAGAGGTTCTATCAGACTTTAAACTGTGCATGACAATCTAGAGAAATAAGTAGGAACAGTGAATTTTGAACTTCTAGTTTTAAAAGATTTTAATAGAAGAAGAAGAGGAGTTGAAAATCATTTTCTCCGGCAAGAACTCTATTTTTCTGACAAAACATTCTCAATTTTGGGTGGGAGACACGTGACCTGCCATGTTACCAAGGCAGGTTCAATAGGCACATTTTTTACAACGTAAGGCATTCAATAGGTTGGGCCCCTTGGATTAGGTGTCTAATTGAAACTTTTTGGCAAGTTTAAGTGGTATCTTACGTAGTCTTCTAAAAATATTATCCAGAATTTGACTTTTATTTTTAAAATTTTCAGAATGTTTGGTGATAGTGTTTGCAATATTAAGTTCTTAAGTTAGATAGTATCTCACACCGGACAAACAGGTGTGTCCGTACTAAATAGTGTTACTTTATTTTGGTTATAAAAAATAAATAGGTGTGCTTTTTTCTTCATGGGTTGGGTCAGATTTAGGCACATTAAGAGTGTTGAGACAATGTGCAGGTGATACCTGTACAAAGTTTGTATGGTAAAAGTGGGATCATTCAAGATGTTTGGAATGGGTCATTAACCCAACAGGACCAACTTAACGCCACTTTCCAACTTTTTCTTTTAATTTCTTTCTGTTCGATAGAATTGCTTAAAAAGTGATCTGTCTTGTGATCCTCTATTGAAAACCATTTGTTTCTTGCTTCTTTTTCCTCTTTTTTTTTTTTTTTTTTCTATCTGCAAAACTCTCTTATGGATTTATTTGGGATGATAATGTAGCCTACAGTTGACCCAGATTTTCAGCCCACTCAATCTAAACCCTTAAATGTACTTAAAGTCATTGGTGGTCTTCAAATTTTTCTTTTTGGTCGCGTGGGGGGAGGTTGGGGGTTGGTTGGAAGCAGTCATAGGTGATAGATTCTACTTGCATTGTTTCATTACTCAGGGATCACATTATTCCTAGGCCAGGAATGTCTAATGGCTTGTATTGCAGGGGAAAGGATATATGGACATGGAAAGAGACACAAACCCTATAGACCGATCTATTGCACATTTGCTCTTCCTCAGGTCTTCAGGCTCATATGTAACACCTGACCTTGAGCCCTTGGCTTGAGGTCCCCTTCCATGGAAAGCTTTCGTAGAGTTAACTACATTCATGTTTGACATTCTGGTGGATCAAACCTTATCATGCCAAATCAATGAACAGATTTCAGATTCATCATCTCTGAGTTGCCAGCTGGTGATGGCTGAGAACTTGATTTGTCATGGAGAAATTGCAGCTAAATGAGAGAAAAGTCGCTGATGGCTCTGACCATAAATACTTAAAAAGCTTCATGAGGGATGGTGGTGTCTACACTAGTCATCATGCTTCATCGTTAATAGGGTTTCTCAACAGTATGTTACAAGGTATTTTAGGTGTTTTTTTGGATGTTTTATCATGGATGCTTCCCGTCTGTTATGTTGCATCTCCTTGAGTGAGATGTCACAATCAGTTTCTTTTTATCATCACTTGCAATCACATCTTTGTGATTACCACTTTAACAGGATGCATGCACAATCCATTCTTCTGTATACAGATTTCGAAGAACTAATTACATCTGACAACTAAACTTTTTCTGCAATTCTGATAACTGCAAGATAGCCTTGAACTAGTTCATTACATACCTTTTCTTTTTCTACCGTGTAGGCAGTACATTTATATAAATGGTTCCTCACTTCTACTTACCAACCTCTAGCTAGAGGTAAGGAGGTAAGGTCTGTGTACACTCTACCCTCCCCAGACCCCACGTTGTGGGATTTCACTGGATATGTTGTTGTTGGTGTTCTTCCTCACTTCTACTCTTTTCTTTTTTCTTTCTTTTTAATTTGGGAATTTGATCATGTAAGTGATAACAACAAACAGATTTAGACATACTTTTGCTGAAATTTGTTGAAGTATTTGATTTTGCAAATTCAGAAACCTGCAAGCCAAATCCAAGGCTGCTTGTTTTTCCCCTTCCTCTTCTACCTTTCGTTTGACACCTATTGGTGGGCTTATATGAATTTCCAGGTAGATAGTGAACTCTGTGGCTGCTTCACCAGAAAGAAGATAATGTAGCTGGGGAAGCTGCTTAACATGATTTATCGGGTTTAAGTGAATCTGTGGTCCTAAAGATGAAGGGGTGTTTTCTGTAGTGAAAAGAGTGAAGACTGAAGAGTATGGATTATGCATGGGCAATTGCCAACATATCTAAGAGTGACAACATAGCGGAGTCAACCTAAACCCCGGTTCTACGTTTTTCCTTTTTGGTCAGGTAGGTGAGGAGAAATTAAGGGTGAATATCTATAGCAACCACGACTCCAAAATTGCGGACTGTGATTTAAATTCTACTCAATTGTGCTTGTGATGGCTACAATACTTTGTTGATGCATTTCGTGCTCTCCCGATTGAAGAGTGTCTCAAGTATTGGGGATCTTGGAGGTTACAATTGGCTTGTGAGAAATATACTGTTCTAATGTGTAAAAAGATGTTATCAATACATTTTACATTACAGAGCTTACACGATAATCTTTTTGTTGTTGTATGTGGCTGTGTTACGTCATCATATGAGAAGCATTGTTGTAATATGTAAAAACATTGTGATATGTAAATTATTTTATCTAGTACTACCATTTATAAAACTTGTTCATTAAATTTGCCTTGCGATTATGTCGCTATGTCACATCGTCATATGAGTAACATTGTTGTAATGTGTAAAAGAATTTTATAGGATACCATTTATGTGGCAATACTTGATAAAAAATTTCACCTAATAAAAGTGTATTGGTTAAACAGGGGAGGTGGTTATTTTTTATCTTGTGAAAAACTATTTTATCAAATTTTATGAGTGGACTGCACTAAATCGTAAATGAAATTCGCAAGGCTAACACCGACTATAGCTGAGTTAGCCTATCTGTTTGGATTTTTGGTATCAATTGATGGATTATGGAACAGTTCAGTTATTTTTAAGTGATAAAATAGTTTTGTGATTGTAGTGCAGTAAACAAGAGTTTAATGACGGTTAGTGAAATTAACTGGGAGTTGAGCGAACACTCATTTCTTATTAGCTTTCCAACTAATGAATCATGTCCCGACAAAGAAAGGTAGTCAATATTAGACAATCTTACAAGGCATCTGTTGACCCTCTCCATTTCCGATGCTAAAATTTTATATCCCATTTGTATTTTGGCAACATCTAGCAAACAAACCTCATTAAGTCAAGAAATTGATCGGATCAAGTCAACAATAGGGCCAAATTGAAGTTGAATTTTTGTACAGATTTCATAAGCAACGGCTGATTTCAAATCAAAACTTTGAAATTGGGGTCCCAAATCCTACGACCAAACGCCTAACTAAATATCCACACCAATTTAGAAAGCAAACTTTTTCTGCACATGCAGAGCTTCTTTTTATGCTTTCAGAACTACTGGCCATCTGACCATATGATATCTGGATATCTCACTTGATCCCTCAGAAAGAAACCTTGACCTAATTTAAGCTTATACAAGAGGGACGTAAAGTGCATCGGCATGTTACTTGAACACTTGATGTCCTATTGAAAGTGTATTTTCTAAGCAGCTGACTTTTTCTTGATCAGCGTAGAACAGTGTCACATCACCATAAGAAACCACTCACACTGTTGTATGCTCAGACCTAATGCATAGGAGGGATTTAATGGAAGAAAAAGTCAAAACAGTCATTAGCTATAGCAAAACTAAAACTAGTTACCATTAGCAGAAGTAATACTTTCTATCAAAATAAGACGATGAAAAAGCCTGGCACACGTTGACTGCACGACTTCTTCCAAACAAGAAGTATCAAAACCCATATTCTGTTGAAACATCTTGAGAAAACCTAACAAAGTGGTGGCACTATAGCTTTAAAACCAACCAGAATCTACATCGCAGGTTATGCACTTTAAACAGATAGCTGAAAGATTACCGCATAATTCTCAGATTCACTTCAGCTGAGTAGAGCTGCCAAAGTACAGAGTTGATCGATTATGCTACTGGAGGACATACATATAATCGGACCGACTTGTTTTAGACTTGACTAATCAAATTGTTGGCGGAGATGCATTTCTGTCTCACTTTTCCAAGTTGCATGGGATGACTGCCCCTTCATCCTCTTGTTCTTCTCCTTATCTTTGACGGTAGACCCCTTCTTCTTGACTGGCTCTTCGTCAGTGTCTGCAGGGCGATCACCACAGGCTGGGCACACCATCCCTCTCACGTGCGTGTATGTTTTGGGAATTCCACACCTCAAGCACATCCTAATACAAGATGCATTTCGTCAAAGAGATAGTAAATAAATTGCAATCAGTACTCTCAGTAAAAAGAACTAGCACCCATATTGTCTCAAAAAGACGTATAATCCTCACCACATCCTAATGGGATAGAAAAAGAAAAGTTCATTCAGCAGTCTCTAGAAAAAGAACTAATACATACTAGGTGACACTATCATAAATAGAGGTGCGGCTCTTACTATACAGGGACTGCCCCACCCTGGAGGCACAAAAAAGAATATCTAATGGGGTTCACAATGTTGCCATGGCAATAATTTCAAGTTAATGCATGATGGTCTTCGACCAAATTCATCACTAGTCAACCCCAAAAAGGGTGAAACAGGACGGAAAAATATGAGTCCACTGCTTGACATATATTCTATGTCATCTTTGGTTTGAGAAGCATAAGCACCTTAGCTAATATGGGAGGCTTAGCTCATGACGGTTGAGCTGCAGGTACCACATATAAGAATATCCACTTAAATCACTAAAATCTATTACCTGTCAGAAAGTCCAAGATAGAGAACAAATGTTGAAAAGCAAAAACAGATCTTGCATTATATGTTTATGACAGGATATCTTAGGATATTATGTACCCAATGGTTTTGTATTTACGTTGTCCTAAGCACACTCTGCATGCCAGCCATTGATAATCATTATATACACCACAGATGAAAGGACAACCCGGTGCACTAAGCCCCCGCTATGCGCAGGATCCGGGAAGGGCCGGACTACAAGGGTCTATTGTACGAAGCCTTACCTTGCATTATGTTGTTTTCACGGCTTGAACCCGTGACCTCCTAGTCACGTGGCAGAAACTTTACCGGTTACTCCAAGGCTCCCCTCCTCACGGATGAAAACAATAAAAAAGTTACTTCTTGCGGAATCAGTAGCTGATGCTCTATAAGTTGTCAAAACTAAATTTTGGTTCCAATTTTATCAACAATCATAGAACTAAATCAGATCAATCTTAGGTCTTTGCTTTCGGTGCTTGGAACTGACCCTTGGTTTAACAGATTCAGTCCAACCATCAAGCTTGATCTTTTTTTTTTTCCTTTTCTCTGATATCTCTTGGTGCTAAGAGTCCAAAGTGAAAACAGGAGCAGGAAGTTTTCCAACTTAAGAACAGAAAGATAAAATCTCACAAGTCATCACCACTTAATAAAATGAGAGGTACCTTAAGGGTGTGTTCGGTATGGAGGAAAAGATTTTCCGCAAAATGTTTTCCAATTTTCTCATGTTTGTTTGGTCAAAAATTTTGGAAAATATTTTCTTTAGGAAAACAAGTTCCTTAAAAATGAGGAAAATGACTTCCCTAATGAAAGTAGGAAAACAAGTCTCCAAGTGGCATTCAACTAATTACCCCACCACCACCCAACTCACCCCCCGAACCACCCTCATCCACTCCCCCCCCCCCCCCCCCCCACAAAAAAAAAAAAATTGAAAAAAGTTCTATATTCTTTTTTCGGTTTTCTACACCAACCTGCTGCGGAACCCACCCCCCACCCCACCTCCGTTTTAAAAAGAGTTAATTTTTTTTTTCTACACCACCCACCCATCCACTGCCCCACACCCCCCTCTCTCCCTGTGTCCCGCACCCCTAACCCCCTCCCAATTTTTCTAGTTCATATGTTTTATTTTACTTTTATAAAGATTTTATAAAAAATAAAAAAATTGTGTGGTTAAATTTGGTGTGTGGGTTGTGGTGGGAGGTAAGAAAAATTTCTCATTTTTATAAAATAAAATATATGAAATAGAAAATTTGGACGGGGGTTAGGTGGAAGGGTGGTGTGGGGTAGGGCTGGTGTGGTGGTGTGGGGTAGGGGTTGGTGAAGAAGAAGTGTGTTCGAGGGTGGTGGGGGTGGGATTTGGTTGGGTGATGGATGGGGTGGGTGCTTGGGGTGCGTGGTGGGGGCATGGGGTGGTGGGTTGGATGGGGCTTCGGCGAGTAATTTCTCAAAAATATTTTCCACTAACCAACTGAACATGAGAATATAAGAAATTCACTTATTTTCCACTAACCAAACGAACATGAGAAATAAGTAGAAATTCACTTGTTTTCCAAGAACTCATTTTCCAAGAAAATATTTTCCATGGAAAACATTTTCCTCCATACCAAACACACCCTAAAAGCTGAACCAAAGAAAAAACGTTTAAAGAGGAGTGAGATTCTCTTTAATTGATAACAAAAACTGCATCAAAAATCAGTCTCCTAACACAGAGTCTAAGCATTAAAACAAATGTGCACTTGGTACAACTGACAAGGGAAATGATTAACGTGAGTGTGAAGTGATTATGCCAGACAGTAAAAAATTATCTGGACTATACAGCTTGAATTCAATCCATTTGTCCCTTCGATGCCCCTCTTTCTAGGCAGGTGGGGTCATCCGCAGGAAAAACACAGGTGAGAGTTCTTAATAGCTAGATTGACAAAACTGAGATCCTTTGTCTTTTCTTTTCTTTTTTCTTTTTTCTTTTTTTAAATGGGTTGGCAAAACTGAAGATTTAAAAGAGAACAATACTCAACACTTCTGCAACCACATGCTATACATGAAAATGCTTGCAGGCAGTTTACATGGATGCTATAGACTTTGGTGGCTAGTGATTTTTTATGTTCATCATCCTTCTCAAACAGTCAAAACTAATAAAAGGCGACATCTCTATATCTTCACCAGTCTGTTATGTTCAATATCTTCTGTCTCCATCTCAAAAGCTCACAGCAAGCAACCAACCAAAACAAAATTATGCTCCTCGATGGATCCAACAACTGCGCCCTAGTAAAAAGCATCTTCTGTTTACTTGCTGATCCACAAGGATATGGCAGCTATAATTCTGGTTCTGTGGTAGAATTATTTATCTTATTAGTAAACCCCCTCCCCACTCCCTTTTAGGTCTTCAATTTTGACCATCACAAAGCTTAATAACTTTGTCTGAAAACACTGCATCAGTAATAGTATAAAACTATCAAATTAAGTACCGGAGCTTGTTGATAAAGTTAGGAAAGAAACCTGATGACATTGTAGTTCAACTAAGAGCATTAAATGGGTTAGAAATCTCGAAATAGTGAAAGGTGTATGAAATATTAAAACATCTAGTAGTGTGTCAACTATCAAAAGTATCTGTTTGTACAAGTATTTAAACATATATATATATATATATATATATATATATATATATATATTGATAACCATGGCGACTGGGTAAGCTTGCGAGCACCTCAACTTTTCCAGGGGTACCTACTATCTCCCACTAGCACAAGTACCAAGTAACTCTGTCCACCAAGGCTTTGGACAGATGGGAAGAAATCACTTAGTGATTTTGCCTCAGCTGCGATTTGAACCTGATAGTGATACCTCATGGTTCTCAACCCACTTCACTGACTACTAGGCCACACCCTTCGGTGCCAAGTATTTCAAATATTATACGACATTTTGAAATAAAAATTGTCTCATCCAGCGTTTTTAGAAGTGAAAAACGCAATTAGAGACCAGGTCCAAGGGGCTTGAAGCGCAACAGAGAGGTGAAGCGCACAATTACCAAAGTAAATAACACAAGTTACAGAAATAAAAAAAATACCAAGCATATATGAATAATCAAACTGCAACTACAATAACTAATTCTAGCATCCAATTTACAATAATGTTGACATTAATCCAACTTTCAAAGTTGAGAATCTGTTAATAGTAATAGACCGCTCCATTGAAATGATAATCCATACCTCAGAAGCTCTGCTGCATCTTCTGCACCAGGATAGCTCGCAGTTGCCATAGGTTTGCCTCCTTGTACAGTGCCAACAGAAACATTTGCTTGACCATTGGCTGTCTTTGGGATGCCCCCACCAACATCGCTTCTCACCCTCTCATGGATCCCCACTAACTGAGCCGTTGACTCCACTACAGCACCTATAAAGGTGAAAGATTAAAAAAATGAAATGTACAATCCGTGACCATTAAAGATTCTCCTCTATTGTCAAAAAGATAAATACACAAAGAACAAATATCTTGATGGTAGCTGATAAAATTGTACGCTTAATGATGCTTCCTATTGCAAAAAATTTGACATGCCTCATTTTAAGGAAAAAGCTTGACAGCATATCACCGTTGGAGAAATATCGTTTTTTCTTACATTTACCTTGGAGTAACCAGTAAAGTTGCTTCCATGTGACCAAGAGGTCACGGGTTCAAGCCGTGGAAACAGCCTCTTGTAGAAATGCAGGGTAAGGCTGTGTACAATAGACCCTTGTGGTCCGGCGTTTCCCCGGACCCCTCGCATAGTGGAAGCTTAGTGCACCGGACTGCCTTTTTTTTTATACTTCTCTACTTTAGAGGATTAAACTTGAAGTCTGCAAGGTAAAAATGTTGGATGGCAAACAGACTTCAACCAGACCTTTTTTTTTAGTAAGGTAACATTTTGTATTAAAACGAGAAAAGGCTGTGAAGCCATAATTACAAAGAATGTGAGCAAACTAATCTATGCAAAAATTGCTCTATAAAGACTCTATCAATAGCATTAGAGCCTCAGTATCCTCTATGTACTCCTGTTTACACCAAAAATGAAAAGGCAAATTACAATTAAGCTTTATCTTCTGGATTGGGTTACTCTTCCCTTCAAAACATTTTAGATTCCTTTCCCTCCACATAGTCCACCAAATGATCCTAGGATCATACTCCACATTCTTTTTTGGTACTTGTAAGCTATTTAAGTTGCATTCACTTTGGTTTCCTATGCTATGGCTACAACGTTAAACGACGACATCTAAGCCCCTTCACAAGGTTAATTATCCTAATAAAGTGTTTGTCTTTGGTTCTACCCTTTCCCTATTAACTCTATACTTTTAGGTTTTTCCTCCTCAATTGATGCTTAAATATACTTTGTTTAATGCTCTAAACTGCAAACTGAAATATTTGAAGATAGTTGGATCATAAAAAGTTTCTAAACCTCAGAAGTAATGGACGTAATTTAGGTATAACACTACACTCTTACTTTGCCAGAAGACTTGGCCTGCGAACATTCAGGCTTAGCCTTTCCAGAAGACTTGGCCTACGAACATTCAGGCTTTTAGTTTTGCTCCAGTGAATTGAGATTTGGATGTATAACATCTACTAGATGCCTTATAAATCTTCCTGTGCACTACTGAACCAAGTCATTAATTTTGTAACAAAAGTTTCACAAGTAGTATTAATCTGGAAAATGATGAAGCGTTCATGCCCCAAATTGTCTTTAAAGAAAATTATGCCCAAATAGAGTGGAAGGGATATAATTAATATAAGATTGTTAGGAAACAAGGGGAAAATACAATAGTAAATGTTACTGATAAACAGATTCACAATTTGGCTTGAGTCGTGTTGCACTGTCCTAAGAAACTATCTCAACAATGTGAAATGTTTCCCCAGTATTAAACAAGCCTACTTCCACGGGAGAGGATGCAAAACAACAAAATTTCAATAACAAAACCAGCAAGCCGGAAAGTGGATAGGTATGATGGACTGATAGTTAGGCTAACTCTTCTGGCGATCCGCTGAAATGATGAAGTCAAAATGAAGTATATATAGGTTTATAAAAGAGCATCATTGAGTCATGGTTGTGACACATGTCACGCTACAAGTCCAGCGACATGACACGTGTCACTCTCTCAATCAAAGATATTGACACTTGTCACTAATGCATGGTTGACATGTGTTGTGCATGGCTGTCGAGTATCATCATTGCATGTTAGCCTCATGCCTTCATTGCATGTTGGCCACATATCATCATGGGGCATACTTCTCACATCATTGACACTTGTCCAATTTAAGAGTAGCGCCCAATAACACATCAAAATAATTCTTTTGAAATAGAAAGTTTTACCAACAATCTCTCACATATTTCAAAAGATTTTTTTGAAATAAAAGGATAGAAAAAGGATAAGACTTGTTGGATTTGTATGATCAAAATGTTATAGTTTGGTGTCTTTTTGACTTTGAACCAAACTTACAACGATAAAATTTAACTTACTAAAATTACTGGTGAAATATAACATTTTTATGAACAAATAATTCTAGTTGTTTGACATTCATGAGAGTTATAGAGACTTGGCCAAAACCTCATAGGAACGGCCTCACTCCTCTCATATAGGTGAATTCATCAAGTGTACTGGTTTAAATACGGAATCCTTAAGGACTATGAAACCATTAAGAGTTATAACTCATCGTCTCAATTAGTAGAAATTAAGCACTCCCTTTTAGTGCTCAGTGTCAATATCGACTTGTTATTACCAAAAAGAACCTACTTGAGGTTGATCACCATCTCTATAGACATCAAATCATTCTTCACTCCATTCTCTTAAGGAAATCCACTATACAAGATACCATAAATGTTCCTCTCAAATATTTCACTAGTAATTCTGTAAGTTAGATTTATCGGTCTAAGTTTGGTTCATAGTCAAAAAGACACCATACCTATTGCATTTTGATCATATAAATCCAACAAATCTTATCCTTTTTCTATCTTTTTATTTTATTTCAACAAATTCTTCTGAAATATGTGGGGGATCATTGGTAAAACTTTCTATTTCAGAAGAATTATTTTAATGTGTTATTGGGCGCTAGTCTAAAAATAGGATAAGTGTCCATGATGTGAGTATGCCCTCATGATGACGTGTGGCCAACATGCAATGAAGACCTGTGGCTAACATGTAATGGTGATACACGGAAACCATGCACATGCGACACATGTCAACCATTCATAAGTGACAAGTGTCAATCTCTTTAATTGAAAGAGTGACACGTGTAATGTCATAGGTTCTAAAATATCTGATTGCATGCTTATTGGTTATGCAGTACATTGTGTTGCATATCGATTTCTTGTTTCAAAGAGTAATGTGCTTGATTGTAATACTATAATTGAGACAAAGAATGCTGAAGTCTTTGAAGAAACTTTTACACTGTTCGATAAAATTTCTCATGCACCTGTTGAAACAAATAATAAGATCACCTCTAATGAGGAATTAAAGAGCAAAAGGCCTAGGAAACTATTTTCCTTATGGAGATGATTTTCAAACGTTTCTTGTCGATAATGAACCGTCAACTTATTTTGAAGTTATATCTTCTTCTGATGTTGAATGTTGAAAAGAGGCAATAAGAGTAGAAGTTGATTCTATCATGAAAAATAAAACATGGGACTAGACTAATTTACCTCCTGGCACAAAACTTATTGGTTGTAAGTGAATTTTCAAAAAGAAACTTAATCTTGATGGCTCTTTAGATAAATATAAGCTCGTTTAATAGCAAAATAATTTTCTCAAACAAAATATGGATTCTGACCTCACAGTAAGAGCAAAATTGAAACAACATAATAAATTTCATCATATAGAATTAACAGGAAGTGTAGGAGTTAGAAAAGTACCAGCTGGTAAATCATTCTTGTTTCTTCTGTACTTACGGCGACCGTGTCGCTGTCCATCCACGTCCTTTCCAGCTTCTTCAACACTGTTGTTCAAAAACTCCGGCGGCCTTGAAATCTCCAATAATTTCAAACATAAATGTTTCAAACTGCATTTCACATAATAACATGAAAAAAGATAATGCTTTTTTTTGCCCTAGCCACTTAGATTCAGCATTTTGTTGCTCCAATTCATAAAAACAAAAACCAATGGATAATAAAAGTAAAAATTGCGGACATTTACCTCGGAAAAGGCGTCAAGAGCGGATGGAAGCAACGAAGATGAAGAAGGGTTAGGGTCAAATAAGGGTTTATAACGATTCTGTGGAACGTCGTCGTTTTCCTCGTCGGAGGACTTGTCGTACTGAGGTTTTTGTTCTTGTTCTTCTTCCTCCGCCGAGGAGTAGCCTTGTATGAGTGACAAACTCATTGTTGCCGGCCGGCAGGATCCGAATAAGATCCGAATTACAGACCCGAACTCAGAGTTCAGACACCAGTAGCTTGCCGATTATCGTTTTGGTGTCTCACAAAGTAGGACTAAAATTGCAAAATGGTCCTCAAATGTTCAAGCAAAGCTGTTTCTGTACCAGGTAGGTGGGCAAAAAATGGTGAGAACCGAAAAACCCAGTTTTTTCTCGGTTTATTTAAAAAAAAAACAATTTTTTGAAAAATTGAGCCGAATCAAGATTTAGTGATTCGGTTCAGTTTTTAAATTTTGAATACGAACCAAACCGAAAAAATCTAATTAAATATATAATTATTCTTATTTTTTATTTTAGGCTACTACTATCTCTTGAATCATAGTCATTAAAGTCAATCTATGAAGCTTTTAATGAAGTCCAATGCGGCATGAACTTGATTAACATATCACGGAAGCATTGACATAAAATGTAGGGAGAGAAAGTAGTTGTAAATTGGTGAAACTTTAAATGGTCATAACTCTGTGCTCGGATGTCCGTTTTCCCAATCAATTTGTGTTTTCTCCCCCAAATCGATTTCTAATTTTCATTTTTCTTTAGTAAACATCTCACGATACACAATAGATTTCAACGTCGAAATTTCATGGTAGTGTAGGTGTGAATGTCAATTTCAGTTTTGGAAATTCAATTTTTTTAAAAATAAAAAATTCCTCGACCCGACCCGGCCCACTAGAAAAAACCGATATAATCTGATACGTTCGGCGATATAAACTATCGGTTTTTAAAAAAAAAGTTGTATTCGTTTTTTTTTAAAAAAAATTGATTTTTATTCGGTTCATATTTTTCGAATACAAAACCAAACCAAATCGATATACGCCCACCCCTAGTACCAAGTTAACTTTGCTTAAATCTTTCAATTTTTCTATGTTAAAATTCTCTCATTTTGAAGTATTAAATACTAGCTTTCAGCATCTACGTTTATGTCTGAAGAAAATACTGATATAAATATAATTTTTTGTAAGAATAAAACTTAATAAGAAAATTTATTTTATTCTTCAAATAATAATAATAACATCGTGCCTTTTTACGATAGAGGGTGTGTTTGGTAGGGAGGAAAATAATTTTAAAAAAAAACTAGCTCGGTGTACTAAGCTCTCCTATACGCTGAGTCCGGGAAGGATCGATTCACAAGAGTTTATTGTATCACATTTCTTCAAAAGGTTCTTTGGTATGGAGGAAAACATTTTTTGAAAAATATTTTCATTTTTCTCATGTTTGGTTACTCAAAACTTTTAGAAAAAGATTTCCTCTAGAAAAACAAGCTCTTTAAAAATAAGAAAATGACTTCTCTAATAAAAATAGAAAAAATAAATGTATATCAAATACTTTGGAATAATATTTTCTGCTTACTTACCCAACACTAATAATAAATAAAAAATTAACTTAATTTTTGAGAAAAATATTTTCTTAAAAAACATTTTCCCTCCTACGAAACACATCCAGACTAAATACTTATTTGATACAACTATGACAGAATTTATAACTTTTTTTCAAGTGCATTATGCATAAGAGAAACACCCTTAAATAATATAAAATTGAAAAAAAATCACATTATAAAAATAACAAAAATTGAAAGAGAAAAAAGGTTGCAGTTATGGGTATTCAATCAAGTTGTTAATAGTAGATATGCTATTTCACTAGCAAATTCAATCAAGTGCACTCACTGCTCTATTACAGAATTTGCACATTGTGGACATGATACGCTTCAATTCTTCTGCAACAACAATATACCCAGTGGAATCTCACAACGTAGTGTCTATGAAGGGTAGAGTGTACGCAGACTTTATCTCTACCTTGATAGATAGAGCGGCTATTTTCGAAAGACCCTCGGCTCAAGACAAAACATAAGCACAAGCAAAGCAAGAGAAACGGTCAGACGCGGACAAAAAATTTAAAGCATTCTAGAAAAACGAAGCAGTAACTAACGCATGTAAATAAGATAAACAAAGAACACTAAAGAATATATAGCAGCAGAAATCAAACGACAGGAGACTATAAAGCAATACTGCGCCTACTAGTATGATAGGCTAAGCAAACCTACAATAATGATAGCTACCAGTTTGTAAGCGTAAGTAGGACTACGCTCGACTATCTACTACCCTTCTATCCTAATTTGTGTCCTCCACAACCCCTTATCCAAGATCATGTCCTCAGTAAGTTGCCCCTACGCCATATCCCGTTTAATCACCTCTCCCCAATACTTCTTCGGTCTACCTTTACCCCTCCTAAACACGTCCATAGACAACCTCTCACACCTCCGCATTGGGGCATTTGTGTCTCTCCTCTGCACATGCCCGAACCATCTCAACCTCGCTTCTCGCATCTTATCATCCACCGAGGCCACACCCACTCTGTCCTGGATATCATCATTTCGAATCATATGCCTCCTTGTATGCCCACACATCCATCTCAGCATCCGCATCTCCACAACCTCCATCTTTTGGATGTGTGAAGTCTTGACTGGCCAACACTCCGCCCCATACAACATAGTCGGTCTAACCACCACCCTATAGAACTTTCCATTAAGTTTTGGTGGAACATTTTTATCGCATAAGACTCCAGATGCGAGCCTCCATTTCATCCACCCTGCCCCAATACGATGTGTAAAATCGTCATCAATCTCTCCATGCCCTTAGATAATAAACCCGAGGTACTTAAAGCTTCCTTTCTTTGGAATGACCTGAGTACCAAGCCTCACCTCCATGTCTGTCTAATGGTCGCTCCTGTTACTGAACTTTCACTCCAAGTATTCTGTCTTGGTCCTACTCAGCCTGAACCCTTTAGACTCCAGAGTTTGTCTCCAAACCTCCAACTTAGCATTCACTCCGCTATAAGTCTCATCAATCAGGACTATGTGGTCTGCGAATAACATACACCATGACACCTCCCCTTAGATTTGTCTCTTTAGTCCATCCATCACCAAGGCAAATAAGAATGGGCTAAGAGTTGATCCCTGGTGCAGCCCCATTATCACTGGAAAGTGCTCTGAGTCTCCTTCTCCTGTCCGTACCCTAGCCTTGGCTCCATCATACATATCATTGATCGTCCTAGTGTACGCCATAGGTACACCTCTAACCTCCAAACATCCCCATAGAACCTCCATAGGGACTTTGTCGTATTCCTTCTCGAGGTCGATGAAAACCATATGTAAGTCTCTCTTCCTCTCCCTATACTGCTCCACCAACCTCATAATAAGATGAATAGCTTATGTAGTCAAACGCCCTGGCATGAATCCAAACTGGTTCTCCAAAATAGACACACATCTTTTTACCCTCATCTCCACGACCCTGCCCCAAACTTTCATAGTGTGGCTTAGCAGCTTAATATCCTTATAGTTGTTGCAACTCTAGATATCACCTTTGTTCTTGTACAAAGGAACCATTGTACTCCACCTTTATTCTTCGGGCATTCTCGTCGTTTTTAAAATGACATTGAACAACTCAATCAGCCACTCCAAACCTGCTCTGCCTATGCTTTTCCAAAATTCAACTGGGATCTCTTCAGGCCCGATTGCTCGTCCCCTGCGCATCCTGCGAACAACACTCTTAACCTCCTCAACCTTAATGCTTCTACAATACCCAAAATCTCAATACCTTCCAGATCTCCCAACACAATGTCTTCACCTCCTTCTTCGTTCAAGAGTTTATGGAAGTAAGACTGCCACCTCCGTCTAATATACGCGTCCTCCACCAGTACTTTTTCATCCTCGTCCTTGATGCACCTCACGTGATCCAAGTCACGGACCCTCTTCTCACTCATCGTGGCTAGTCTATACAACTTATTATCTCTGCCTTTTTCCTCTAATTCCACATACAGGCGTTCAAAAGCTGTCATTTTCGCCACCGTAACCGCTAGTTTTGTCTCCTTCATCGCCATCTTATATAATTCCCTATTCGTCCACTTATCCACCCCATCCTTGCTTTCTATCAATTTCGCATATGTTTCTTTCTTTGCTTCCACCTTCTCTTGAACTTTACCATTCCACCACCAGTCCCCTCGATGCCCACCACGGCTACACCGCGAGACCCCTAACACTTCTCTATCTACCTCCCGAATGCAACTGGCAGTCCTGTCCTACATACCAGTCACATCCCCACTACTCCCCCAGCCCCCTCGGTCATCGACCTCTCCCTTATCTCGTTTGTACTAGCCATGGTCAAACTTTCCCATTTGATTCTTAACATTTCATCCACAAACCTTCTCTTCTTCTCCATCTTGATCTCCAAATCCATCGCCAAAAGCTTATGTCAGGTTGTAAGATACTCATTCGGAATAACCTTGCAGTCTTTACAAAGACCATTGTCAATCTTCCTAAGAAGCACAAAGTCTATCTGAGTCTTAGCCACCGAGCTACGGAAAGTCAACAAGTGCTCATCCTTCTTCATGAACCTCGAATTGACTATCACCATCTCAAAAGCTTTAGCGAACTCCAAAAGTGAGACGCCTCCCCCGTTCATGTCCACGAGGCCAAAGCCTCCATGCACGTCGTCATAACCCCGGAAGTGACCCAATATTTCCATTGAAATCCCCTCCTACAAATAATTTCTCAGTGGGCGGTATACCTCTCACCACCTTGTCCAAATCCTCCCAAAAGTGCCTCTTCTCCTCCTCGTCCAAGCCCGCTCGCCGTAAGCACTAATAATGTTCATAGTGGACCCTCCAACAACCAACGTAATCGCCATCATCATGTCATTGACCCTTCTAACCTCTACCACCTGATCCCTTAGCTCACTGTCTACCAAAATGCCTTCCCCATTCCTATACATCGACCTACCCGAGAACCATAACTTATACCCGTCCACATCCTTAGTCTTAGGTCCTACCCATTTGGTCTCCTGGACACAGGTTATATTAATCCTCCTCTTCTTAAGAATCTTAACTAGCTCTATGGACTTCCCCATTAAAGTCCCAACGTTCCAAGACCCTACTCTTAGCCTAGAAGGCCCTTTAACCCACTTACTCATCTAACCCTAGCCCTCATCCCCGATCGAGAACATGACTCTAGTCTACCATCATTTACCAAAGCCACTAAAAAAACTATAAACTAATCGAGGTTATCCTAAGACGAGCATAAATCAATACTAAAGCACAAGTCGGTAAGAATGTAAAAGGCAAGTTGAACTACTACAACAAGAATGGTATGACTAACGACAAGAAGAATAAAGAAAGAATGTAAAGACAAGATTTAATAAAGGGAAGCATGCACAATTTAACTACAAGGATAAGGACAAAGAATGTATAAGAGCAATCAGAGGTTCCAACTCTAGGTGGAAAGAACATGTCTGTCATCGGAAATTACTATTCACTATCGGATGTTACTGATCACTGCCAGGAAACACTGTTCACCACCTGAACCTACTGGAAAATACATGTTCGCCACCAAGAATCGTTGTTCGATGATAGAATAATTGTTCACCACCGGAAGTACTGTTCACTACCGAAAGTTATTTTTCACCGCCGGAACTTGCATACCTGTGCACTCCTAACCGGAAACCTATTGAAGGGATTTCTGGTTGCAGAGTATATGAGACAAAAAAGTCAAAGGAGAAGAAAAGAGAGAAGATGAGAGGATCTACTTCTGGCTAGAATAGCTCTCTAATGTTAGATCGGCTAGAATAGCTCTCTAATGTTAGATCGGCGTACCTAGTCGAAGCCGCGATGGTGGCTGTCGGCGATAGATAGAAAGAAATAATGGAAGAAAAAAGGGCAAAGAGATAAATAGGAGAGGGTGGAGAGAGAAAGAGAAGGATGGAGGGAGAAGCAGACCTTGTAGCCGGCCGAAAAAAGGGTGGGTGGGTGATGTTCTTACTGTTCACCGTCGATGGATGAGAGGGGTTACAGATCCTTACCATTGGGAGAAGATGAGAGTAGAGAGAGAGAGATCTAGTGATTAAAAAAAAACTATAGGCTTCAATTCTATGGAACTAAATTAGAAAATCATCACTGTATGGGGTGAAATCTGATTGAGACATATGGGCAATTTAGGAGATGACACATGTGGAACAGTGGCATGATAAGCATGACTCATCAATAATAGTTCTGGTCTTGACATGTAAGCATGTACGGGGTGTCACGCCCCAAACCTGAAGAGGCGTGGCTGGCACCCGGTGCCTTACTCAACCGAGCGCACCAACCTGTAACTTATAAACTCGGGACATAAACCAGAACGCTTAGGCCCACAAGTCAAACTTTTATTGAATCTGTAGGTGGGCACTTACCCAAACGGAGCTGAAAAGTAACCCAAACAATATATATATATATATATATATATATACACCTACCTACCTAAGTAGGCCAAACAAGGCCACCATAATTTTCTACAATTGAATAGCTCAAGGTTACATAAACAAGGGCCGACAAGGCCGCACAACATATTGTACATATCGACATGTGTCTACAGAGCCTCTAAGAGTGACTGACATCATAATATGGTCAGGATAAGGCCCCGGCCTACCCTAAAAATAAGATCTGATAATCTTACAACTAGACTCGGTTGCACTCTAGATAAAATGGAGTATTATCGATCCTCTGCTGAATGCCAACCCTGTCAATTATAAGGGCTCGTCAAACTGGCTACCTTAACCTTCGTGTATGAATGTAGTACCGCTGGTAAAAAGAACGTCACTACAAAGAAATGTATCGAATATGTAAGGCGGATAACATAAACATAATAAGCACTGAGGCTCATGAACATGAATAATATACATGAACAATAACTAGTTTACCATACCACTGGTTATTTGGAACCATATGATCACTCTGTCTATGGGATTAGGAATTATCTGTAATAACTCTCTATGACTACATATGTCGTACCCTTTACCTATCACATCTAGATCATAATTTGTCAGAAATGTACTTGTATGTAACACTTTATATCACAAGCAAACATAGAAAATCTTGAATAAAATAGTGGGCACCTATGCATAGCAAAGCAGATCGTCCATAAGGCTCAGTGTATCTCTCACCGATTATAAAGTCGTGATATCTCTGTATATCACTTTATATCTCTGTATATCTCTCACCAGCCATAAGGTCGGGGTATCTCTCAATCGTTATAAGGTCGGGCTCTCATCAGTCATAAGGCAGGGATATAGTAACTCTATTAATAATAGTAGTAAAATATAGTATTGTATATATAAACTCTCTACTCTTTCTATTAACGTAAAATAAGAAAGAACTGAATGTAGATTCTCGACAGGGGATAGCTCACACAACCTCAATCACAACATACAAAGGCTAATTAACAATTAACAAGCTAAAGAATCATGGTCTTTCATTATAAGATCATTGGCGTCCTGTTACCTTTTTCTCTTCACTTCTCATATTTATAGATTTCATTTTCCCTTTCTATGATAGGCTAGATATTAGGGACAATCATCAGAAGCCCCAACTAATACTCGTAAGATTAATCATTCTACACACTCTATGATATTTCTGGTTTGATACATTATTCATAGGGATGTCATGAATCCTTGTCTAGCACTGATAGGCTTATCTATTTATGTACTATGTGTTACTTCTTAAACTCTTTCATTACTTACATAAAGAGGTGGCCTATAACCCTACCTTTTGATATCTTAAGGAGTAGACGTTCTTATGGGACGCCCTACCCGTTCTTAGGACCAATGACTTACTTATATCACTATAGCACATTTGGCTCTTTTAGTTTATAATACTTGTTCTTTTACCAAGGTACGACATTTGGTCGACTCTATGAATATGTACTTCCGAGTCTTTCTGTTTTAGGAGGAACAAGTTATGAGACAAGCTCAACCATCAGCCAACAAGTCAATACAAGTCAAGAGGAGGCTCTACAACATGAAAGCACTCCCAACAAGGGACAAACAATAGCAAGAACATGATGTTTCATTTTAAAATTGTTATTCATATGCAATTATGCCAAAAAGGAAATGATAGACATTACATACCTTGGATATAGACTCCTCAATAACCAAAACGAATAGCCTGTAAAAACCACATTAGCTATAATAAATGATAGAAATACTAGTCAAACTTTGGGCAAACACAACAACAACATATCAAGCGGCAAGCTCATTATACGATTATCTAAACGGTGTTTATGTAACGACCCGATCGGTCATTTTGAGAACAGATTATCTATTTTATGTACCGTCTATTCTGGAAGCTCCGTAAAGATTATTTTGACCTTTTTGCAAAATTTAAAGTCAAACGAATGTCATTTGGTTCACTTTGAAAGAAGGTTTCACTATGGAAATTCTAGCATTCTATTATTTGAATAAATTATTTATTTTGGGAAAACGTGCTCTGATTGGAAATATAAAGATTTTGTTAGATTTAAAATGTTATTTATGACATGTAGAATTTGACGGAGCTAATTTTAGAGTTTGTTTGGTTGGTTTTTGATAATTAAATCGGTTTTAGCATTAAATATGCCTATTTATGGTGAAAAGATGGTCACGGAAAGAAATAAGACCCGGGTTCAAAATTTGTTATTTTCGTTAGCTTCATTTGATGTTTATGTCTTGTGGGGATGGGTGGTGTCATTCCCGAGGTGATCGGACGGGAATCGGAGAAGAAAACCTAAGTTTTGGAATTTTGAAGTTCTTAGTTTGAGAAGTTTGACCAAAAGTTGACTTTTGAGTAAATATGTCCGTAATTGAATTCCGAAAGTTCCTTTAGGTCCGGAATGTGATTTATGACTTATTTGAGTCGTTGGTTCAGTTCCCAAGAGGTTCGGGTGTGATTTAGGTAGTTGGTTGAGAAACTAGTTTTGAGATGATTTGGAGTTGACCATGATCAAAATTGGGTCAAGATGGTCTCGTTTGGATGTTTTGAGAGTTCTAATAGGTTCGTATGATGATTTTGGACTTGTCCACAAATTTTGGTTAGATTTCAATGAGTTCCGGATGTGTTTGGGTTGTATGGTGTTTGTTTTTGGTTTCGATGTTTTGAGAAAAAAAGGTACCATAATTAGAAAATGACCTTTGTTTTGTGTTTCTATTGAACAATTTGATATGTATCATAATTTTGGAGGTATAGAAACAAGACTCGTCGTGTTTCGCCATCGTATGAGGGAGATATGACCATTTTACTAAAGAAATTCACTGTTGGTTTTCTCTAGTGTTACTTTCCAAAAAATTATGATTTAGCCCCAAAGTTCGCCCTTATATTCCAACATTCTTTCAAAACTTAAAAACATCACATGTCTCTCATTTAAAGACCAAATGGGTAATTCAAAATGATATCTTGGGTGGAATTTTGCAAGGATTTTATTAGGATTGTCAAAGGTGAGCTTCGTAATCAACTAGCATCTGATTTGGACCGAAACAGTTGTTGTATTTACTTTTCTCCACTTATTTGGGATTTAGTTACTTTTATTAGAAGTTTGGAAGCTCGGATTGAGGTAATTTTTACAGCGTTGTTCTCGTATCAACAAGGGGGTAAGTAGCCAACCTTTATTTTGACATTTTTTCAAGTTTATTTTTGTTGGTTATCGGTTTTATCCGTGTTTGGTTGGGGAAAATTAGGGTTTTGAGTTCTAGAGTTGAGAAATGATAAACCTTTGATTCGAGGATCAATTTATGAATGAAATTAGTTGATTTATGGATTTATAACCTATAGGCTATGAGTAACTCAATTTTACAATGAAATTACAGTTTTGACCTTCAGGGCTCGGGATTGGCTTTTTAGGTCCATTTTTTTGTTCTAAAATAAAGTATAGTAATATGGGTATCGTTGGATTCATCTAACTCTGCAGATAAGTATTTGACTATATTGAACTCATTCGTGAGTTTGGACATGATAGAGCTTTTAAGAGGCTTAATCTTCGGGCGGATCGAGTTGGAAACGTTCGTGAGCTATGCGACTTCAGATATAAGGCAAGTTGAGACTTACTAGACCTTAATATAGTGTTTATGTATTGGTTTAATAACTAATGGTAGTAATGGAGAATTTGGGATCCCATATTAGTGAAGTGACGAGCACTAATCCGGACACCGGTGAACTTAACTTGGGTAATTAATGAACTTAGTACTATATGCATGAAGGAGATTAAGTGTTTAGCCTTCGGGCTCTGAGCGCGATGCATAAATCCACGTAGGTTGGTATGATTATTGATTATTTGAGCTTGTAGACATGTTTGATATGCTATTATTAATTTCCTTGTCATGCATTCATCACTCTACATCTTCTCTAAATACTTGAAAAAGAATTATTAATACTGATTGTATTGCTTATGTTGATTGGATAGTGTATTCATATCCATATCATTCATATATATATATATATATATATATATATATATATATATGTCATATTGACATTTACAATGTTGAGATACTAAGGAAAGAGGCTTGGGAAATCGGTTATTGGATATGGTGCATGATACAAGAGTAATGACTGATGATGACACTTCAGCCACAGAGCTGGTATCCGATAGGATCGGATGGATATATGGACCTCATGAGTCCCTTATGAGTCACGTGATAGCTACTACAATAGCGTGTGTATACTGGGTATATATGGCCATTGCATACATACATACATACATATCATCTGCATTGTATTCATTCATATTCCTGATATGTATTTGATGTTGTGTGTACTCGGTGTTGATTTCTGATAGACTTCATGATCATGTGACTTTTAAGGAAGGAAATCCTTACACCTTGTAATTTATACTTTATGTAAAAGGGAAAATATGAGACGGTATGGTGAGGATATAAAGATGGGATCTTTATGACTTGGGTTGCTAGAAATGAAATAGAGATAGGATCTCTACGTGTTCCTTAGTATAAGAACTAAAATATTGGACCTTTAATGGTAACTTCTTTGTTTGGATAAAAGATGTAATCTTGAGGATTTAGATGCCCGATTGAGTGTGGGTTGGAACCTTATCGCTAAACTTATCCTAATTGAGGTAAAGTTAAAAGACTTTAGTATGATCTTTGAAAAGTAATGTACTTTATCATTTGGACGGTTTTGGAATCCTTAGTTAGATGGTTGTAATGCTTATAAAATGTATAATTTCACTAACCAAGTAATAAGAGAAGTATTGGGAGTACCAACCCTCGCCACCGCTATAGTTAGGATCGGTCGACGATGCTGCTGGGTACATGTGCTTCCCGTACTCCCTCTACACTTGTTGCACTCTATGTGCATGTACTGAGCCGAACGCCAGCGGAGGGACTTGACGCAGAGCTTGGAGATTCATCTTTGGAGTCCAGGGTAAGGCGTAGATTCTATCCCGACACTGGAACTCTTCATCTTGTTATTTTACTTTTCAGTCCTATATTTTAGATAGTGATTGTATTTAAATTTCTAGACTTGTATTCGATTATTAGCTTTGTACTCATGACAAACAGGTTTTGGGGGATGTTTCTAAGGTTTATGTTTTAAGTGTCGAGACTTTGTCAGCATTTCTGTTGCTACTTACTTCTTCCGCATTTACATTTATATGATTTTGTTTTGTATGATTAGGTGTTCACCTACGTGTTAGGGTAGGTGCCCTCATGGCATAAATAGGATTTTGGATCGTGACAGTTTCCTTTCGCCCCTTATCTCCTCAAGCTCATAACAACAACAGAACACCTATAAACCATCAAATCTATATATCCAACACCTTGACATAATAAAATTGGCCCAACAATACAACATACCAACACCCAACTATTAGTTTACAACTTGTAAAAACAAATAAATTTAGGCAGAGTCGGGCATATTCATGCGTATGCTAAATAAAATTATGAGGCACAGTCTTCCATATTAATATGATTAAGTAAGGGGCAGATCTACCATAGATGTAAACAAGAATAATAAAACTTGAAAACCTGATTAAAAACTTGGTTATTATTAGATAATAAAAACTGAAGATTACAAAAAATTGAGAAGACCTAGAGGGATAAGCTCTTACAATTCTAGAGAGAACTGTAAGAGTATTTTCAGATCTTGGATAGTAAAAAATGTGTGTTTACAAGTGATGGGGGAGGCTACTTATATCCGAAAGTCTTTGAATAAAAAATTACATAAAAGGCACTATTTTAGAGATAATATTTTACGACGTCATAGTGTCGACCAAAATGAAAAATATCTATCTATTTAATGAAAATGGATATTCTTCGTCTTCTTCTGATGTGGCTTCAGACGAGGACGCTTGAGATTGCTGGCCTGGAGCTTTTATCTGTGCTAGAAGTTGCTCCATTTGTTTGATTAATTCTGCCTTACTGTTAGACCCTGTTAACTGAGAAGTTGCAATAGATTTTTGTTGTAGGAAGGTAAATAGGGCAGCATCTGTGGTTGGTAAAAATAGTTGGTTGACTATGAACCAATTTTTAACAGCTGGTAAATATGATTCTGATGAATTCCAACTTTTATACCACTTGCAGTGTCCTTGAAGTGCTAACCATGGCAAACCCTTATGTCCTTCTAGCTTGTGGAATGCAAACTTTTGGGAATAAATCCATGGTATATGAAATCTGTGGGAAAATTGGAGGGGCATTGGCACCTGCTGATCACATGAAAATTTAGAATTGAAATAGTCATATTCATCCCTTACTGGTTGGGGGAAAATCTCTATCTTATGACATAAACCGGCCACCATTGATGAATAAACCATTGAGGAAATGTAGGGGTTATTTGTTTGCTCCAAATGATGAACCATGAATGTTTTCCCATCTGATTTTGAAAGGTAAAAGCATTCATCCAAGCTGCTTGATAATCATAATAGTTAAAAAATTGAGGGTCAAAGGGTTGAGATAACTTTTTTGTAAATGAATAGACTAGTACCTCATTCTTCGGCTGTAAGAATTTTATTTATCCATACTGTAGTATGAGTAACATAAGATTGGGTTTTTTTATCTTTTAATGGCTTGAATAAACAAGATTATCAAGGATGGGCTCAAACTCCCTTGTGAGATAATGCATTTTTTGTAAATGAAAGGGATTTACATGGTGAGATAATGCATTTTTGTAGGAGGTCATTGATCTCTTTCTGACAATTAATAGTCAGTTCGTGATTCATTTAAAAAGGATGGGCTTTTGTTGGGATGGTTTTTTCATCAAAATCAGGCTCGCAAGGGAGTTTGACAATATGTTTCTTACGAATCCAGAAGGATGTAGGAAGGTCAGCACAAAGTTCATTTTGAATTTTTTCTTCAAAAGCCTTTATTTTGGTCTGAAGAGAAGGATCCTGAAGTTGTTGCTGCATTCTTTGAAATGCAACTTCTTCTTTCAAAAAATTGATCTGGTACTCTTTGTTTTTTTATGGTAGATAAAAGAAGAGTAATGGGAGGCTTATCGAATGGAAGAAGAATTTCTCTCCCTATTCTTTCTATCAGAATTCCATCGTCGGTGACCATAAATGGGATAAGTCATTCAATGAAGGGAGTGCCTAGGATTACAGGATTGGTAAGGTCTTTTACCAGTAGGAAGGAAGTTCACTTAGACATGGATAAATTGTTTTCTGAAGTTTTTACTTCAACATCAGAGAGTTTAAAACTAATTCCTATTTTTCTGCCATTTGCTGCTCTAAGACCTTCTTTGTTTTTTTCAAAGAATTTTGTCGGAATGAGCCCTTCTTGTATACAATTGAGATCTGCGCCTATATCAAATAAGGCAATAGTATTAAGGATAAAGGATTTGTTAACAACTAAGGTAATCATTATGCGCCATTTTCTGATGAAAACTCTAAACAGGTGATTGATAAATCCAGCTTGATCAATGGGCGAGATTGACCTGGTAGGCTCCTCTGGTCCTGTAGAGAGTTGTTTGAGCATAAGATAGTCAAGTTCTTATTTTTCTTTGATTTCATGTATTTCATATTTGAGGAGGGCTATCTCAGATTGATGATTATTGATAGTAATTTATTTAGTTTTCTGAGAAGGAAATCTAGAAAGAACGTCAGTAATGTTGTAGGTGTTTGCTACCTAGGGATGTTTGGTAAAAATAGTAGAAGAATACAATGTGGAAGGTTTATCTAGGGTTTGTTTGAATTGTTCAAGATAATATTGTTTTTTATCAGAATCTTGAAGATTGTTGACTATTTCTAGAAGAAGATCATGTTCTTTGGTGAGAATATTAATCTTAGTCTGACTGTTATGATCATCTTGTTCTGACTGGGAGGAGCATGAATTAAGATCATCATCTTCTAATTGGCGCTCAAATTCATCATCGGTAATAGAAGCACCACTATCTTCTAAGTATAGATGTTCTATCTGGTTGAGGATAGAATCATCTAAAATAAGGTTTCTAACCTTTTTGGAAATGTTACAAAACTTGGCAATATGTCCTGGTTTATCACACCTAAAGCATTTTCCCTGGTTAGGGGACTGGAAGGATTTGTTTTTGTTGGGAGTACCTTTGGTTTTATCAAAGGAAGGCTTTTATGCTTAGATGCCAAATATCTCGATTTTGACATGGAATATCTTGGTTTCGAGAGATGTTTAGGTGTATGTCTTTTGTGAGGTTTACAAGATGGCAAGCCAAATTGTTCACAGAAACTTCATAGTTCGCAATGAGTTTGTGTTCTGTCTTTGGCTAATTGACGGATAATTTTATCCTGCCGACTGATTTTGAGGGCGACTTATTGGATAAAACTGGTAAGTTGCCCATAAGATATCTGCTCAAAAGAGACAATACTACCAGTGTATTGACTTTGGAGTTATTCTTTGACTAAATCTCGGAGTGATTTAGGCAGACCATCAAGAAATTTTTCATTCCAATATGGAAGGTTGCTATCAAGTCTTTCATAAATTCTGGTGAGAAAAGAATCCTTATACCACCGAAAGTCAGAAAGGATCTTACACTTGAGATTGTTGAGTATTTCAGAGGACCTTTCTTTGAAGATACCTGGACAACCAATAAATGTTTTGATAATGGTATAAATGAGGGTATTGGTGTAGTTAGGAATGGTTTGGCCATCACTGATGATTGGTTCGCCAACTGAATTAATTCAGACAGCTAGGAATATTTTTTGCTTATTCTCGTCAGTAAGATGGGTATCCCACCAACCTTTGAGCTGACCTGTGAAACCTGCTACTAAAACATGAGTAGTAAGTTCGTTAGAAGAGTTATGAGAGGTTCTATACGCCGTGTCTACCATTGTCATTTGTTGTAATTGTTTTGTATAACATTTGGTTTTTTTCTCTCTAGGGTATTAGAGTTTTTGAGGCTTACGCCAGTTTGAGAATTCATTCTTAATTGGAGCAATCTCAAGAGGAGGACGG
The DNA here is from genome assembly GCA_034509755.1 of Anisodus tanguticus. Taxonomy (NCBI): domain Eukaryota; kingdom Viridiplantae; phylum Streptophyta; class Magnoliopsida; order Solanales; family Solanaceae; genus Anisodus; species Anisodus tanguticus. Next base: position 28,112,316 of record CM067550.1, on the reverse strand, counting down.
AGTTCGGACATATCGGAATGTGAAGTAGTCTCATTATCCGTGCTAGCTTCTTCAAGTACACGTACTATAGAGGTTGATGATGTTTGTTCTCTAGTGAGGGTATCTGCCACAACCTGAAAGAGAGTCTTTACAATTTCGGATATCCTACGTTATAATTCAGACGTCTTTGCACAGTCTATGTAATTTTTAGTTTGATGTTCCTTGGCAAAGGTTTTTACCCCATGGCTCTGAACTAAGTTTTTACCCCATGGCTCTAATACCAAATCATGTTTATTCAATCTATTCAAAGATAAACAAACCCAATCTTATGTTACTCATACTATGGTATGGATAAATAAAATTCTCACCTGGAGAATGGGGTACCTGTCCATTCATTTACAAAAATCTATCTCAACCCTTCGACCCTCAATTTTTTAACTATTATGATTATCAAGCAGCTTGGATGAATACTTTTACCTTTCAAAATTAGATGGGAAAACATTCATGGTTCATCATTTGGAGCAAACAAATAACCCCTACATTTCCTCAATGGTTTATTCATCAATGGTGGCCGGTTAATGGTCATAAGATAGAGATTTTTCCCCAACCAGTAAGGGATGGTTATGACTATTTCAATTCTAAATTTTCATGTGATCAGCAGGTGCCAATGCCCCTCCAATTTTCCCACAGATTTCATATACCATGGATTTATTTCCAAAAATTTGCATTCCACGAGCTAGAAGGCCATAAGGGTTTGCCATGGTTAGCACTTCAAGACCACTGCAAGTGGTATAAAAGCTGGAATTCATCAGAAGCATATTTACCAGCTGTTGAAAATTAGTTCATAGTCAACCAACAATTTTTACCAACCACAGATGGTGCCCTATTTACCTTCCTACAACAAAAATCTATTGCAACTTCTCAGTTAACAGGGTCTAACAGTAAGGTAGAATTAATCAAACAAATTGAGCAACTTCTAGCACAGATAAAAGCTCCAGGCCAGCAATCTCAAGCGTCCTCAACTAAAGCTACATCAGAATAAGACAAAGAATGTCCATTTTAATTAAAAAGATAGATATTTTTCATTTTGGCCGACACTATGACGTCATGCATGACGTTGTAAAGCACTATCTCTAAAATAGTACCTTTTATGTAATTTCTTATTCAAAGACTTTCGGCTATAAGTAGCCTCCCCTATCACTTGTAAACACACACTTTTCACTATCCAGGAGCTGAAAAAATACTCTCCCACTTCTCTCTAGAATTGGTATGAGCTTGTCCCTTTAGGTCTTCTCAAATTTTTGTAATCTTCAGTTTTTATTATCTAATAATAATCAAGTTTTTAATCAGGTTTTCAAGTTTTTATTATTCTTATTTACATCTATGGTGGCTCTGCCCCTTAGTTAATCATATTCATATGGAAGACTGTGCCTCCTAAATTTTTTTAGCATACGCATGCATATGGCCGACTATGTCACCTAAATTTATTTGTTTTTACATTCATAATAATATTGATTAATTAATACTCTGACAATTTATTTTTCTTGTTTCCTTTCTCCCTGGATCTTCCCCTAATCTTTTAGGGGCTCCGCTTCCGGTTATATATATGAAGGAGAAGGAGAATCTTACGCAATGAAAAATAGAACAACGAGATCGAAGCGTTGCACAAAACTCTATTTGTTGATATTAACATTCTTGACAAAGTAAATAGCCAAAGTATATGTTTCTACTCACGTTTTTGCTTCTTCAACTAAATGAATTGTTCACCAATTTCAACATTACTTCACCACTTCTTAAGAAAGGGTGCTGCCTATATTTGTTAAGAGGTGGCTGCCTATATATATCAAGAGAAGTAACTTAGCCAAAAAGAAATCATACCATCACTTAGTGGATTGTGAAGCCCATGAGATTACTGCTTATTTAATTACAAAAAACGAGCTTGGCTATAAAGAAGCCACAATTACATGCATATCTAATTAACATGAGTCATATATTGGCTCATTTTAATGCCCACACATGAAATCCCCAATTTAAAGCACTTGTCCCCTCCCCCCTTCCCCACTAAATCCATAATTAAATTATTGTCCCCCCGCTATGATTAATTCCTCATCTAAAATTATTTACATATAAAATTATTCAACACACATCATGTACTCATTATGATAATCATGTGATATAACACTAGTGTCGAAGGCGCCTTTGGCATACACAATATATTATTTTCAATCATCAGTGTCGTACTTTAAAGTCTAAAATTATTTTGGGGCTTCATCGTCTTATTTGCTAGGCTCTTGATCTGAATACTTGGACACAATCTTATTCATACGGGTTTGGGTCTACTCACAAACGTCGGGTGGTTCAAATCTAAATATGAATGTACGGGGTGTTACATTACATGTGGATTAACTAAGACACATTCTAACGTAAAAGATACTAGGTGTTACATGGGGTGGCCGGTCTTATCCTATGAGGATCTGGAACCTCGATGAAATCCTGCCTAGCTACGAAGAAGCAGCACCAGAAATATGACCGAATGTAATTAGGATAAGTCCACTTTACAACCATTTTCGAAGAAACAAGGATTGACTCCTGTAGAATCTCAAACACTGTGTAACAACAGAGATGTGCAAATAATGAACATTAAGAGGGGTGTAAAAGAGGGATTACGTTAACTTTGGGTTAGGTTATAAAGGCACCATTCTCCCTCACTTGTACTCACTTGATTTTTCATCACTATGACTATTATTTTTATTCCATTGTTGCTCAAGTTCTTCAGTTCACATGACTATTACTTCCCGGAGACATTGCCAGACAACAACCCTGAAGAAACTTGAATAAGAATGATCTCTAACATTATTTTGTACACTTTTCTTATTAATCTATTTTATTATATGTTATTGCTATTATCTAAAAATAGCATTTACAATATCATTGTTTGATCATTTTAATCTGCTTGTACATGAACCATTAAACAAATTCAATTGTCTTTCTAAGTCACAGATTTAGGGGTAAACAGTTTGACGTCCGTCGTGGGGACAGGATGACTGCAATATTATTTTGACATATTACAATTCTCTATTAATTTTCTTTAGTCTGTTTTGCAGTATAAGTCGATACCATATCGGGGGTTGAAAGAAACACTTTGAATGTAATTCTGGAGGGTGATGCTGCAAACTTAAATGGTCAATTTCCACCTCTTAATGGGAAAATATGAAAGTATCACCTGGTTTCGCTGGATTCCCCTGACTGCTCCGAGATAATGACCTAGAGTGAGCTTCTATCCACATCGGAGGCCGAGCCCATCATAATGGAAAGGTGCATGCCACCAATGATGATGTCGAGTCCTACAAGGATAATGACAATGATAAGGAGAACGATAACACGAAATTAAGGCATAGTCATTTTGCCTGCTCCGAATCTCCTCAAGGTAGGAGGAGTGACTCTAGTCTAGATGTGGTAGTAAAGCTCTTTTTGACCTAACACAAAATCAAATGGCGATTCAGCAAAATCAAAAAGTGATTCAACATAACCAACTAATGATAAACAATAATGACCCGATGATGCTTTCACAACACCTCGCTCATTGTATGTATTATTGTATAGATATAACGAAAAGAGTCAAAACTATCCTCGAACTATTTGATATAGAGCACATAAAACCTTCATCTGGATTTGGTACCAAAAGAGTCTCTTCCGTCTAGCGAAGGGACAAATGCCCTCGATTTTAATGGACTACCACAAAAGTTAACTTGGCAGTCCAACTGAGTAAAAATTATTGACATAGCTATCAACCTAAGCGATACAACATGGAAAAAATCCTCCTCCCTTTAAATTGATGATTTCAAAACTTTAAAAGAATTTCATTTTTATTTAACTATGAAGAAACTTTATAGGAAAGGCACGATTCATTCAACTTCTCTTTTGATTTCAAACTATATTTGTTTCTTACCATAAACTAATTGTACTCTTATTGCAGCTTTATCTCAAAAAGATAAAAAAAAGTCTTAACTTGTTTGATCCCTTGATATTCCGGCTCCGATAACTGATAGTGAATATATCATATATTCGCCGTATATTATGTAATTAATATTAGTGTGTAGTTATGTAAAATTTAGATCCTCATTCAATTAGGATTCCTCTTGTACACACTATATATTTATATTAATGAGAAAGACTCCCCAAGGGAGATTAATACAATCTTACATGGTATCAAGATCCAAATCCTAAAACAGCTAAACCTAATATTTTCTAGACCCCCCTCCTACTCGGTCGGCGGCTACCCCCCTCACAAACCTTATTTTCTCTCTTTTCTTTCTCTGCCTACCCAAAATTCAGCCCCTAAAATGACTTCCATGGCTACTCCCACCTCTCCCATGGCTTTCTCTTCCTCCCTAGTTGTCACCCACAACCAACCCACTACATCTTCCACTCTTCTTTCCATCCAGTTTTTGCCGTCACAAACATCAAACACTTCATCCATGTAGTTCTTGATCAAGAGGACGATCAATACTCTTCTTGGGTTGAACTCTTTCACATTTATGCATGTGCCTATAACGTGCTTGATCATATTGACGACTATTTCAATCACCCTGTTGAGGTCGACGAAATGGCATGGCACTGACTTGACGCTATTGTCAAGAAGTGGATTTATAGAACCATCTCTAAGGACTTGCTTCATACGATTATGAAAATTGGTGCCTCGGCTTATGAGTTATGGATACGGTTGGAGGAGATATTTTAGGACAACAAGCACACAAATGTTGTGTACTTGGAGGAACAATTCAATAATACACATCTTGAGAATTTTGCCAACATGTTCGAGTATTGTAAACAATTGAAGCTGGTTGCGGACCAATTATCCAATATGAGGACACTAATTTCCGATACAAATATGGTCCTACAACTAGTTACTCGCTTACCGAATGGTGAATATGATACTCTAGCAGCTATGATTCAATAAGTCGATCCACTAACCTATCTTCAACAGGGCCCATTCGCAAATATTATTGGAGGAAACCCGATATGCCAAACAGGAAGAACATAATCAAAAGGCATTAGCAGTAGAATCTCAGGCGACAAACGCCACCCCCGCCGGCCAGCCATGACTGCCGAACAACCAGCAACCGCAGGGCAGCCGCGTAGGTGGCAGAGGCGGTAATGGCCGCGGACGTGGGGGATGCGCAGGCCAGCAGTCCCAGGCCAGCCAAATTTTCCAATCGGTCGGCCCAGACCACTAGCCTAACCAAGGCAATTGGCCTCACCTGCCTGCCCTTATTCGATAGCAGCCTCGGCCCAGTACCTGGTAACCAGGCAGACCAAGAATTTGGGCCACTCCCGAGGCCCACACCAGACATCGATTTCGACCCAGCAAGCACATATAGCTACGACCCAGCAACAGAAGGCTCCCTACAACTTGACCCCCACTGATTTGGGACAGGCCTTCAGCACATTAAATCTCCAACAGCCCGATGAAAAATTAGTACATGGATACGGGAGCCACCTCTCATCTCACACGTTCCTCAGGTAATCTTTTCAAACTGTTTCGTTTAAAGTATCCTCAATTTATTACGGTCGATAATGGTCATTGCATTCCAATTCAAGGTTATGGTACCACCCACACAAAACTACCTCACCCACCTTTCTCCCTAAATAACGTCCTCTACGCCCTCAACATCATTAAAAAATTAATATATATTAGGAAATTTACTCGTAACAATTCTATTTCTGTTGAGTTTGACCCTTTTGGTTTTTCTGTGAAGGATCTACTTACGAGAACACCTCTTACAAGATGTAATAGTGTGGGGGACCTCTACCCTTTCTCATCCATTTCTGTTGCCACACTCCGATCATATACTTCTCTAGTTGCAATCTCTTCGTCAACTTGACACAATAGACTCGGACACCCAAGCTCTCCTATTTTTAATTTTCTTAGAAGCAATAATTTCATTCGATGTAATAATGGGAACCTTGTCCAAAATTGTTATTCTTGCCCTTTAGGTAAGCATGTTCGTCTTCCTTTTAAATCATCTTTAAGTGTTACGTTTTCTCCATTTGACATTGTTCATGTGGACTTATGGACATGTCCCATCACATAAAATATTATCTCATTTTATTAGATGATTTTTCTCACTTTATCTAGGTTACCCACTTAAATTCAAATCTGAAGTTTTTGCCAAGTTTCTTGAATTTCGTATCTATATAAAAACACAATTTGAAAAGGCCATAAAATCATTTCAATGTGATAATGGTCGTGAGTTCAATAATTCTGCTTTTCACAAATTTTGCATAAATAATGGCATGGTATTTCGCTTTTCGTGTCCCCACACTTCCCCCCAAAATGGTACGGCCAAACGAATCATTCGCACTATCAATAACATGGTTCGTACGATCCTTTTTCATGCATCTCTCCCTCCTTCCTTTTGGGTTTATGCTATTAAAATGGTCGAATATATTCTTAATATTTTGCCTACCCACACTCTCCATAATAGAACACCTACCGAAATTCTATTCCGTCAGATCCCCACCTATGATCACCTACGGATTTTCGGTTGCCTTTGTTACCCGAATCTTGCCTCAACGGCCCCTCATAAACTAGCACCCCGCACCACTCCATGTGTCTTCTTAGGTTTCCTGACCAATCGTATGGGGTATTTATGATATGACTTGTCTTCACGTAAGATCCTTGTGTCTTGCCATGTCAAGTTTAATTAAATAATCTTCCCATTTGTAAACATCCAAAAATTTCAGAACACGGATTACACATTTCTAGACGAGTCTGAAGCCTCCCCTATTGTCCACATCATACTTTGTCGTGACGCTACTATTCCATCGCCACATGTCCCCACCTTTTCCGTCACAACCAGAATCCACCGCTGCCACCCATGTCCCGTTGACATTCCCATCACCAGCACCACCAGTCCACTATGCCTCCCCTACCCACTAGCCAGATAATCCAACACTAACATCTGACACTCACATCCCATCAAAAACCTTAGCCGTAGGTAGAACCACAGACCACTCCACGTCGAAGCCACATCCTGACACCTTTCCCTATTGAAACCTCATACCGACACCGGTCACCGGTACCACACCCTTCTCCCAATCCGGTAAACCAGTCCCTGCCCTCACCTGAGACACCACCAACCCGAAACATAACAAACTCGAGACACCCTCAGCCCGCACCCCACCCCTCTGCCCAAACAGCCCCTATCCCCACATATAGAATGGAGATTCATGCTCAGTATGAGATTTTCAAACCTAAAGTTCATTTTAATCTCTCCACTCAAATTGTATCTTAAATCCCTAAAAGCCCAAAATTAGTCAAACTTGACCTGAATTGGAATGCGGCCATGCATGAGGAATTTAATGCTTTAACGAAATATCACACTTGGGATTTGGTTCCGAAGCCAGATGGGGCTAATGTGATTCGGTGTATGTGGCTTTTCCGTCACAAATGACAGTGGTGACCTTGAGCAATATAAGGCGAGACTTGTGGCTAATGGCATAGGGCAGCAGGAGGGTATTGATTGTGGTGAGACTTTTAGTGCGGTGGTTAAACCGGATACCATTCACACAGTTTTGAGTATAGCTATGGGTAAGCATTGGCTGATCCATCAGCTTGATGTGAAGAATGCGTTCTTACATGGGGATTTGAAAGAACTTGTTTACATGCATCAGCCTCCAGGTTTTGTACATCCAGAGGCTCCCCATTATGTATGTTATCTTCGTAAGTCATTGTATGGTTTGAAACAGGCCCCAGGGCGTGGTATGAGTGTTTTGCTACTTACATTATGCAGATTGGGTTTGTATGCAGCAAGTGTGATCATTCTCTATTTATTTTTCATCGAGGTAGCAACATTGCATACTTATTACTATATGTGGATGATATTATTCTGACTGCCTCTTCTGATATGTTGAAAAATGAGATCATTGCTCTACTCAAATCCGAATTTGCTATGACTGACTTATGGAAGTTGAGTTACTTGGTGATTTCTGCGACTAGATCTGCAGATACTATGTTCCTTTGTCAGCGTAAGTATGCGGAAGAAATTGTTTACATGGCTAAAATGGAAAACTGCAAGATCATGCCTACTCCGGTCGACTCAAAGTCGAAACTCAGTGTTGTTGATGGTGATCCAGTGTCCGATCCCACCCTTTAGAAGAGCCTCGCAGGTGTACTTCAGTATCTTACATTCACCAGGCATGATATTGCTTATGCCATTCAGCATGTGTGTTTATTTATGCATGCCCCCATGGAGCCTCACTTTATCGCTCTTAAACGTATCATTCAATACGATAAGGGTACTCTTGATTATGGATTGCATCTCTACCCCTCTGCACCGACCATATTGATATCATCTACGGACGCCGATTGGGTAGGTTGTCCGTACATGAGGTGTTCCACGTCCGACTACTATGTGTTCTTAGGAGATAATTTCATTTTGTGGTCTGCCAAGCGGCAAGCCACACTATCCCGATAGAGTGCAGAAGCAGAATATAGAGGCGTTGCAAATATTGTTGCTGAGATCTGCTAGCTCCGAAACCTCCTCTTGGAGCTTCATTGTACATTACATAAGGCGTCTATGGTTTACTGTGATAACATATCTGCAATCTACTTATCTCATAACACGGTTCAGCACCAGAGAACCAAGCACATTGAGATGGATATACATTTTGTTCGTGAGAAGGTTGCTATAGGTCATGTTAAGGTTTTGCATGTGCCTTCTTCGTATCAGTATGCAGATATCTTCAGTAAATAGCTTCCTAGACAGCTATTTCTAGACTTCAGATCCAGTCTCAGCGTTCGGCCTCCTCCCGCTCAGACTGCGGGGGTGTGATAGCGAATATATCACTATATATTCACTGTATATTATGTATTTAGTATTAGTATGTAATTATGTAATATAGATCCTCATTCAATTAGGATTCCTCTTGTACACACTATATATATTTGTATTAATGAGAAAGACTCCCCAAGAGAGATTAATACAATCTTCTAACAACTTTTGTGATAATCGGAGATTAATTACTTAAAAGCCTGCAACAACGAACACACCTTCTGCAACCTTTGATGTGGTGGTGGTACAAAAGGCAGCGGCGACGGTAGGTGCAAGAACTACCATATATTTTTCATCAACTTATCCCGGTCATCTAAGAACAACCCACAAGTCTATAATTACCAACACAATTTAAATTTTGTCAACTTATTCCAACATCACACCTTCATTTAGCCATACACTTTTAGCTGTTATATTATTTCCTAGGTGAGATGAGATTTATTACCTAACCATCAACTTATTCATGAGATTCTTGATCCTTATGAAAATGGGTCACAAAGAAAAAAAAAAGAACAACAGGAAAACTCTTTCAAGATAAATTTTTGTATTATATGGTGAGGTACACTTGAGTGATAAAAAATTTGTGAGGCACACTTGAAATTGGTAACATGGTGATTTTAATTCTCAATAGATGAGTATGAGTGTGATAAAAGGTTGAATGAATTTGTGTGGTAATCTCAGTTGAATTTGCTTATCCAAAGTCTAATTATTTGCTCACGTGCTTAATGTGTTGCCTATTTTTGTCTGCTCGGAATGAGAAAAAGTTCAAGTGTGAGGGGTATTTTATCATGAGTTGATTACGCTTGATATTTCTAGGCCTTTATTGACATATTTGATTGTAAATGGGAGATTTTATGTGAAAATATGGTTAATTTATGTTTCTTTATTGTAGGAACACACAAGAAGATAAAAGAGCGAGAAACAAAAAAAAAAATTGGAAGAAACTTCACTTAAAGAGCTACCTATGCGCTATTGAAGCTTCAAAGGTAGTACTTCTGCCAAATCTGCACTCTCAACTGCGCGCTATGATGCACTTCCTGACGGGAAGCTTTTATTGAGGACAGTTTAAGAAATTCATTGTCATATTCCTTTGACCTATATAAGCTTGAGCTTGTCTCTAATAGGGCAACTTGGCTGGGAGCGCCGTTTTTGGAGAGAAAAGGAGATGAGAACGACAAGTACTTGAAGTATTCCATCATCAACTGTTTTAATACGGAAGTTTGGATAGATCGTTGGTTATAATATTTTTTATTTCTTATTTTTTGATGTTTTATTCTTCTATTATGGAGTAATTTCTTATAGAGCTTGACAGACATAGTGTTTTGATGATTTATTGTGGATTTTAACTCTTGTTTTTTGTTCTTGAAATTGTTCTTGGAGTTATGAATTGAGTTGTGGATTTGTTCACTATTTTATTTAATCGAAAGAGAAATAGTTTGGTGAATTCTCTGCACTATTTTATTTGATTTTCATTATTAGTTCTTTTAAGTAACCGGAAGAGCTTCTTGAAATTATTGGTTGAGTTTTGAGGAAAATATTCAAAAGATATTTTTCCTTGAGATTAATCCATGAACTTTTTCTTGCACACATGTTCACTGGGCTATTATTAATTTATTAGACAAGGTTTATATTTAATCGAGAGAAGAATCTAAACCATATGCATAATTTAATTCACTATTTAATTTGAGGAAATCAATTGAACTTTAAAGGTGGATTTTTAGTAGAGTTAAATTTCAATAATTATCTTGCACGTGACTTGTCTATTACCCTTACTTCTCCTATTGATAGTAACTGTTTTGTTTCTCATTAACAATTATTTTTAACTATGCTTTTAGACGTAAACCACAATAATCTTAAGATATTATTTTTCTGAATAATACTAAGCAAGATTTGTTTTGAGTAATTATTTGTAGCAATACCTATGGAGAGATGATAACTATACTATACTATCTTTGACTAGCGAAACGCTTAAATCATAGTGTGTTTTGCGCTCGTCATTGAATTGCCTAGGTGGACAGCCATGAAAGCAATTTTTACCCTCTAGTCAGCTTTTGTGGCAACCGTTAAAAGCAAGCGCATTTGTGGTCCCTTCTGTAGACGACAAGGGCTTTTTTGGTACCATAACCAAATGAAGGGTACATGTTTTGTTTCGAATAGTTCGAAGGTATCTTTAATCATTTCCGGTAAATATAATATAGTATCTTTTGCACCAAAAAAATAATAGAACAACTGAGAGGTGTCATAAGTAAGAAATAAATAAAGGAACCAAAATGTTATGATACGAGGGGGGAAATTTAAATGAATATATATTTTTAAGATGAGTGAATTATGATTTTTTTTGTTTATGAGTGAAGAATTGTAGATAAATCAATATATCTCGTCTTCAACTCGAATCATGTATATATAATTAAAAAATACATATTGTGCCAAATTAATAGTAGATCCATGATACATTGTATCTGATGTTAACTTTAGTGTTCAAAGCAGTATTTTTGTAAAATCAGTTTCTGTTTTAAAAACAAAAAAACATAATAAAAAAACTTAAGATCATAAATAGACAGAAAAATTCTAAGCCCACAAATTTCTTGTGTGTCCTTCAGAAATATAATCTCTCACAGCTGCCAAGATTAATGGATTAATTCCTCCCATAATAGAACAAAAAACTATTCTGCGATAGCGACAATGCAAATTTCTAAACTTCAGTGAACTCAAATGGCGGCAGCAAATCACAGGACTGTTACGGTTCACTTTTATGCGGGGCATAAAAGCTACTAAGAGGTTGTTGGAACTCTAATTGGATATTTAGTTTTTAGAGTCGCCACCTAATTTATAAGTAAATTAGGAAAAATGGGTAAAGGGGTTTATTCAAAATTCAGTAAAAAATCCTTTTTGAGCCAAAGTTCGAGGTAAGGATTCTGGTGATCCCCGAAAAAGTTGTTAGACACCCCGGTATTAAGAATTCGTAGAATACGATTGACCTTCGAGTTCTATAGCATGTTTATGTGTTATAAATTGCTTAAGGAGTGTTACTTTCCGCAAAACTCATTAACATGTCATTCATTTCATTTCAAATTATAAAGGGGTTTTGAAAACCAAAGAATTGAATTCCTCCTAAAAAAGGTTAGGGGTAATTTCATCAATTTATTTTCAGACTAAAGTACACTCAAAATTTAATTTAAGTAGAACTCCACTATTTTAGACCGATAGGTTATCCAAATATTCCTTTCCTTTAAAATCATTTGAAGAAAATATTATTTGTTTAAATGACATGCTAAGGTTTTAAGCAGTAAAACACAAGTCTTTCCTTTTTGTTATCATTTTGAAGGTTAACTCTATATCCTACTTTCCAAATCCTGTACTTCAACTCAGATTTCTTTTAAGACTTTTATTTTCAAAAGAACCAATTTGGCTGGGTCTGGCCCAAAACAGTTTTGAACAGTTTCACGACTTATCCCATTTTTTCATATAAATCAGTTTTGAAAGTCAATTCTCAACCCACGTTTTCAGCTATGGTTTTCTTCAAAACACAGTCTGGTTTTCTCATTGATCAGTCCAATTTTGTTAAAGTCAAGTGTCCATATCTATATAACAGCCCCTGTTTCTATCAAAAAATAATCCAACTTTGAATCCAAAACAGTTCAAGTTTCGCTTTTTTAGAAAAATCATTCTATTTTACCAATAAATGTGCAAGTTTCCTTTAGTCCGGTTAAAAAATAATTTTGATGACTTGTAATGACATAGCTGGTCGTTTTTAACCTAAGATCTCTATTTAACTATTTTATTCTTCCGGTAGACTCTATGTGAGTTTATGATGCGCGGATGCGCGGAGATGGGTGGCAAGGATCACGAGATCCATTTATATGAGTTTTAAATGAAAAATCCAAAACTAAAACCTTAGAGTTGGATAGTTTGACTCAAGATTGACTTTTGAGTAGATGAATTCATCTTCGGGTTTCGTCACTTTCGGTAGCTCCGGAGGGTCATTTATGACTTAGTCGAGTCATTGGTTTGCTTCCAGAGATAATCGGATGTATTTTATAGCCTTATTTGTAATATTTGGATATTTGGTTATTCTGGATGATTCTTTAGAAAAGTATGTCTTAGCTCAGTTAAATGGGAAATCCGAGGGTACGTGTGAGTTCGTACCACTGTTTACCTTGGGAGAACATTTCTAGTTTGTGTCTGGGGTCTCGGGAGTGTTTCGGGTGTTTGGTGGCGGAATTGGCCAAGTATCCATCTGCTGGTGTCTGGTGTCCACCCTGACGACACTGGTGTCCGCCTCCATGGAGATTGACTCGCAGAAGCGGTTTAGAAGGGAGTGATGAGTTTTTGCTTTGGCGGAGGGGATTTCCGCAGGGGCGAGTGCGCCTTATAGGAGTAGAGATCGTTTCTACGCTGAGGCGAGGTGTCAAGTGACACCACCTCAGCGAAGTTGAGTTACGCAGGAGCGAGTCCGCGCTAGCGAAGTTGATTCTGCTAGGGCAGAATACCTCAAGCAGATAGCATATTTAATTCCTAGGTCAACGCTCGTTTTCCCAAAAAAGTTATTCTCTAATCTAGAGCCGCGAGAGGGAAATTTCTGAAGATTAAGAGTGTACTCTTCTTTTGGGGTAATATTTCTATCCTTTATGATTTAATCATGATTCCAAGCCCTTTAAAGGTGATTATGTGTGTATGTGAAATAGGGAAAATGAATTGTGACTTCCATTTGAGATTAAGAGAGTTAAATCATTGATTTTGGGGGTGCTTTATGGATTAAATTGCTTTAATATTATGAATTAGTGATGGAAATTGGTAGATGATCATGTTGTAGAGGTTTTTTATTATATAAATTCTTTTGAGCTTGGGAGAAAATTCTAGGGTTTTCAATTGGAGCTTTTTATATATTGATCAATTGAAGGTCCAAATGAGTATAGGTTTCCAATTAACTTAAAGATATGATTACTTAGTATGTATTGATGCTTTTTGAATATTAAAGTTTGAGTCTGGATGACATGGGCCCGGGGTTAGTTTTGGAAGTCTGGCTTTGTTAAAGATTATGTCCTTGTATGTTTTGTAAGCCTTATATTAATGAATAGTATATGCGTGATTAGACTTTAATTATCACGAGGCGCAGCTGGAGGGCAAGGCTATCACAGAGATTTGATTGTTCGAGGCTCCAGCTTGGCCCAGAGTTAGGCTACGATTTACTTTCACTAGACTCCGCTAGAAGTACGTAAACTGATATAAATATTGAGGGGTATTGGGCATGTTTGGGGTTCCCACCCAGCCGGTTGTGATGAATGTTTGAGTGGGTACCGGTGTTGAACTGTGATGATGAGTGATTTGGGAAATCAATCTTATGCTAGTTCCGATTGCTGATTGATTGGGTTTGTTGCCATATGTGGACTCCTCGCCATATTTGTTGTTGTATTTTTATTTATCACACCTGCTTTCGATATAATATCCGATTTGTACTTGGATTGTTACGTAATTGAATTCTTGGAAGCATGTGATATTCATCTCTATATACTTGGTTGCATCTCATTACATCATGATTCTTGCCTTATATTGTCATTTGCATTCATACACTCATGATTTTGTGATATTGATATGAGAGTGGTATGGAAATGTTATGGGTCCAAGAGACAGGAAATATGAGTATACTTATGAGATTAAGGCAACATTGAGATGATGATGAAATACGGGGAACAGAGTTGCACATCTACAATTGTTATTCAGCTAAAAGTTAACCATATCTTCTGTAGGTGCACCAAATATGGTGCTCAAAGTGTCCCTAGCCGGGATATCGGCTATTGTTGCCCATTCTACGTCTTCTATGCAAACATCACCTTTTAGGCTATCCAGCGCGGAGCGGCTAGCCCAGAACTCACATGGGATTAGGCTGACCAATTCAATGTCTGCCCACATCTCAGTAACCAGGTCATGGCTAAATAAATCGAGGATGCAGTCCCCTCCTTCATCAAATTTGGCTGACTAGGAACTCATATCTTCCATTTTCTTGAGACAAATGAGGATCAATTGGGGATCCTCTGACTGAATCCTCTGCACGGTCTGTAGGATTGCCTCGGTTAGAGGTCCATCCGGGGCCACGTTCCCTTGCTGGGGTTCCTCCGTAGGGTTGTCGGTAGGTTTTTCATTCAATTCTGGTTGACCCGACGTCTCTCCTTCAGGCGACATTGCCCTTTGAAGCAACTGAGTCGAATGCCCGCTCGATAGCCTCGGCTACGGCAGACTCAAGAATCTCTTGATTTTTGGCTGCCTTGGTGTTGAAAATTAGATGCAATGTCTGTTGTATCTTACGCAAGGCCTTGGCATGTTGCATCCTTCTTTTCTGAGTCCTGGATGCGACTCTCGATGGTACCTCTTTCTTAACAGGAGCCTGATTGACAAACCATTTCCCCGCTTCTGTGTTGGCGGTTGGTTTATTCATTCTCCGAGGTCTCGTTTGGTTCTCATTTCTCGTCGTGATACGTAAGGACGAAACACTCTCGTTTACGTTAAACTTGACCACCCTCTGTTTGGTTTTAGGGAGTGGTTCTTCATCTATTCGAAGCATGCTCAGCTGCCGGTTGGTTGGCATCCGTACTTGCCCCTCAAGCCTATGCTTGGCGCCGATAAGGACCCTTCTGAACCTCATAGTTTGTTCCTGAAGTTCTCGTTCAACGTCCCTCGAGTATTTAGGGCGGTCATGAAAACTGCTCCTAGCTGGTTGTCTGTCATCGCGAATGTCATGTAGGCTGCCTAACCGGTTGAACACAAAGGTCCTTGTGTTTTTCTCCCCTTCAGGAGGCTTTTTTGGGACCCATACCGTTTTCATCGGTTGTCTCCCTTTGATGTCCCTTGACTCATCGGGCTTAGCAAAAGATACCATAGATATTGGTACCGCGGAAAAGGGGTCGGTATCAATGGACATTTCAGCCATACTCTTGTCGGCTATCTTGAACCTCCCCTCTTTGATGCCCTTTTGGATCACCTTTCTGAAGACCACACAATTAGAAGTAGAGTGAATGTATAGTTATACCACTTGTAGTACTTCTTATCTTTGAGTTCCTCGGCAAGCCGAATCCTATGACCATCAAGCAACCGAATCTGCTTATCTTTGAGCAGATGATCAGAGATCTGATCTGCCTTCGTGATGTCAAACGAGTAACCGACCTTGTCATCAGATGAACTCGTCTCTTTGCCTTTTACGACTTTCAAGGCTGGACAAGAGTAAACCTTACCCTTAACAATCTCGGCCACCATTGTGTCTGCCATGCAGTCGGCTGACTCTGAATCAGACTCATCCGTTTCAATGATGGATACCAAGTGGGAGCCTCGATTTCAGCTGGCTCTTCTTCGATCCTTCTCCTGGACGTACTGATGTATTTGGCTAGCCTTTTTGTCTTACTAGCTCAGGTTAGAGCAGGATTATCCCACCAACTTCTTCTTTAACTGAGGGTGCATGTTGTTGATTATCATGTGGGCACATTCAGACTCGGGAAAGTGTACCGTGCATTTCCCAACCTTCTTTCTGAATCTCTCGATATAATCGGCAGTCGATTCATCGACCTACTGCTTGAGATTCGTTAGATCAGTCACGGTAACCTGAGGTTGGGGCCAATAGAACCTATCATGGAAGCAACCCTCCATGTCAGCTTAGATCTGTACGGAATCAGAAGCCAAAGAGGAGTACCATGCGAAGGTCATTCCCGTTAGAGAGACAGTGAATAGCTGCAACTTGTGATACTCATTTTGGCCATCCCCGCCGCATTGGGCAGTAAATCTACCGATATGCTCGATAGTGGATTTGTCGTCGCCGCCAGAGAAGATGGCAAACTCCGATATTTTGAAGCCCCTCGGCAAAGTTGTTATCCGATCTACCTAATCGGGGTAAGGCTTCTTATAAACAGGCATGTCCAAAAGTTTCAGTTGGATACCAAAATAACTCCGCATGGTATTAGCAATAATTTCCGAGTTTATCAGTTGTGATGTCCCTTGCCGATTCTCGATTGGATTTGGTTGGTAGGCGTTCTGCACTGGCGGCCTCCATTCTGTACTTTATTGGACAGGGTTTTGAAGGTTGTAGGTGGTCTACTAGACATTATCAATAGGTGGGCTAATGTCTCATTGCTTCTGTTGGGTATGGCCACCAAAGCCTGCAACTTGAGCTCCTGGAACGGCTAACGGAGTCTGAAGATAAGGTGGAACAGTATTCCATGGCTGCTCTCCTCGGATGTCGATCGTTCTTAGAAAATTTATGTTTCCTGTAAGGTATGGATTGGGTACTGGAAATGACTGCTAGAATGGTATTCCACTGTAAACAACGTCACCAAATAGCCGAGCTAATTCACAGCTAGGGATGGCAATGGATAGGATCTAGACCGGATCCTACTAGATCCAGATCCAGATCCGTTTTTCATACCTGAATCCAGATCCATCGGGTTCATGAAAATCATATCCAAATCTGGATCCACCGGGTCCACAGATCGGATCTGGATCCACATGTAAAAAAAATTATCTTGCTAAGAATGTAACCTTGCTAAGAATTTTCTTTTGAACTGACAAACGATTTTTACTTAGCTAACAATTTACTGTGTTTCTATTTTGAAATGTTCATATGAGATAATTTGTTCGTTGTCTCGTTTTGATTGTGAGCTATTAATTGAAAATGATGGACAATGACAATAGTTGTGGAAAATGCTGACTAATATTTCCACAATACTGAACTTGCATGTGCTTGGAATCTTCACAAATGAAGTGAATATAATTTTAACTACTTGTCTATGGAGATGTTAGTCATTCACTAATATAACATTGGTTTTATTATCGAAGTTACCTCTTTATTTTTTGATTTTTGAGTTAACGCGGGGATAAATTAAACTTGTTTTGAGAATTAAACTTGCAAGGATGTGCTTAGCAATTTTAAGAAAATACTTATAAAATTACATTCTAGGTTATGAATATATTTAATAAAAACGGATCCACGGGTCGGATCTGGACCGGATACGGATCTCAAATACAATATCCAGATCCAGATACGATCCGTCAGAAATGGATCCGGGTCCAATCCGGATCCGTCGGGTCTAAATTTTGAAAATCCATATCCTATAAAATGGATCTGAATCCACCGGATTCGGACCGGGTCCAGGATCCACTGCCATCTCTAGTCACAGCCAGGGGCCATTGGCTGCCAATTCGGCTGGCTAACATTGTTCGCCTGTATCGTAGGGTCATTCGTAGAAACGTACGGCATAACGGGCGGCAATCCAAAATGTCCTAGAGCCTGAACTGATCTCCGAGCCATGTTGATCTACCCATACTACAGACTCGCTTGGTCAAGTGGCACATTTTGCCCTCCAAGGTTCGGCGGCGACCACACAGTGTGCTGGTTGCCAGGCGATTGAGCATGTGTTCCTAGGTGCGCTACTGGATGCACCTGATTAGGCACTAGCTGATGCACATACGGTTGAGGAACAACATCGGGAGTCACGATCTCATGCTGAACAGCACCGCTCGTCAGAGGGATGGCAGAACTAGCTGAACATTCTCCTGGGTGCATTCAGTTGGTTTCCATCTCCCTCGCTTGCTGAACTTCATTATGTACCATCGGCTTCACAATGTCAGCTAACTGTTTAGAAATTTGGTACATAATATCGTGGATGCCCAAGTCGATCTGTTGTCTAATAAAAGACGTGATCATTATGGTTAGACCTTCAGATTGCCTAGATTCTTCCACAGCTTGGGTTGATGGAGGAAGTGGAGGGGTATCAACCGATGTAGGCATATCCGAGGAGGATGCTGGTTCGTTATTCCTTCTGGGAGGATTTTGTTTAGGATGTGGACTGGACTCGGGGTTCATTTTCTTACCAGACCTTAGGCACATACGCCAAGAATGATCCTAACCTGGAGAATCAAAATTTGCTATTAATTCACCTATGATCCCATTGGGCGTGCCAAATTTGTTCCAGCAATGGATTCTCTAACTACTCTAGAAAGCGTTAGGATGGTGGTATAAGTAAACTAAGAGATAAGAAACATGAATGCAGATGAGTACAGTAAAGTAAAAGGATAAAGATAGATAAAAATTGAGTTGTTTGATTGATTGGTCGTGTCGATAAATACAAAGAATGATCCTAGTTATAGTACAAAAAAGGGGGAAATTGTACAACGTGATCCCCCCCTATGTCAACCATCAAGTAACCCACTAAGTTCAATGGCCGACTATGGGGGAGGTGGTGCCAATTTTCTCGCACTCTACTCCTCTTGCTCGGACAATGGCCCTTTCTTTTAGCTGTTGTTGGTCGTTATCGCTTTTAGGGGTCCGAAAATCCTTTTGACGTGGTCGTTGAGGCGTCTGCATCTGAGTGGGTCCCAGTCGTACCTCTAACTAACAATTCGGCTAAGATGCCTTAGTAGCCGATGAAGTTCTTGTAGTCGAGGGCTAAGAGTAAATTCGGCTATGGAGCAGTTCGGCTGTCACTGAATTCGGCTAAACACTTAAATTATTTTTGAGTGTTAACATTTTCGTAAAATCAATTTCTGTTTTAAAAGTTAAAAAAAAAATAGAATGAAAAAACGTTAGTCAGAAATAGATGAAACAAAAAAAAATTTAGCCCACAAGTTTCTTGTATGTCTTTAAGAAATCTAATCTTCTCACAATTGCCAAGGTTAATGGATTAATTTCTCCCAAGATAGAACGGAAAACTATTCTGCGATAGCGGCAATACAAATTACAGAACTTCAGCAAACTCAAATGACAACAGCAAATCACACATCTTTATGATATTTTTATTTTAAAAACAAATGTAGAGAATTTAAAGGGGAGAAAATTTAATTTTTTTGATGTATTTCAATGTATAAAATCTTAGGTAATGTCTCTGAATTTATAGACAATAAAAGGATAAGATGAATAGGTGCAATCCAAAAGATGTCTCTACCGTTTTCCATTCACACCTTTTAAAAAAATCAACATCTGCTAGTTTAAGAATTGGTAAAATTAGGTTGCACACCAAGCCCCACTAGTGCAACCACTTGTGTAAATATCAATATTTTCCGTTGAAAATTTATGCAAGGGCTAAGTCGTAGGTCCATCTATTTCCCTTTTTTATATCCAACTTTCCAGCTTACGCTAGATTATTCCTGGAGATAGTAGTCCCGGTCCTTCAGCACTACTACCAGTTAATCGCAGGATGTGCCTGAATGACCAGGGTTTGAGAACAGAGCAACTAATATCACCTACAAGGTCCTACCCCAGAAGAGAGCAAATTGCTCCCACCAGGGTTCGAACCCACGCTGCAGACCTCCAGCTGGATTTTAAGTTTCTCTCCTTTGTCATCCAGTTATGCCCAGGGGACCCCTTTTCTCTTTTCACTAAGGGTGTGTTTGGCACGGAGGAACTTTTTTTTTTTTTTTGGTTAGTCAAAATTTTGAAAAAATGTTTTCTATAGCTCCATAAGTGATATTATACATTGATTGTGTCCTCTCCATCCTCCAACACACCTCATCTTCATCTTCATCTTCATCTCCAACCCCATCACCACCAACCCACACCCCTACCCTCCCACCCCTACCTCCAGTAATATTTGTCTAAATTAAATATAAATGTTTTTCAAATAATATTTTTGTACCGAACATAAAAAAATAAGTTAGAAATTCACTTATTTTTCTGAAAAATATTTTCTATGAAAACATTTTCATTCATACCGAACACACCGAGCAACAAGAAGTAGTACCCTCCCAGGAAAAAAAAGAATAGTATCCCCTCACTATTTAGCTGTTGCTAGTATGTATACAGAAACTACATCAAAGAGATGTAGAAATAGAAAAGGTTGAGCCGGCTACCTGAAGCGGAGAAGCAAGAGCTCACTCGACTCGCACGAACAGGGAGGAAGTTTTACTGTTAATTTGGGCTATGAGAATGTTAACAGTTCATAATGTGAAGAATATAAGCTCGAAGGAGAATAATCAAATGTTGATTACAAGTCACATGGATACTTTCACCAAATAGAATAATTATGGTAAAAAGTTGCATAAGACCTTCGAGTCAACCCAGCGTGAAATTTCAACTTGAAGAATAAAATAATTAATTAAAGAATAACAATGATGAAGAGGGAGCTTAACTTAAGTTTATGCGAACGAGCTACAAAACGTTTTGTTCGAGTATTATAGAAATATTAGTGGCCTAAGGTTAATCATGCTAGTAATAATTTGAGCCAAAGGAAGAAGTGATAGAATATACTTGAGATGATAAAGTGATAAAGTGTACTCTCGAGAGTGAAATATCCTTTCTTATTCCGTCATGGATCAAAGAAGAGGTGCGAGAGATATTGATAATTAATGAGAGGTGACAAAGGATAGTAATTGTAGAAGGATTTAGGAAGATGTAAGTGCTCATATAGTTTATGTTGTTTTAAAAATACAATATATGAACTGGTTGATCTTCATTTTGTGCAAACGCAATACACTTGGAGTTGGAGGAGAAGCACATGAAAGATGAAAGATCTTGGCTTCAAATTAAAGAAAGGGAAGGCAAGAAAACTGTAACAAAAATGTTAGACCCTCGATCGAAGTGGGGACCTTCAGTGGGTAAGACTACACCACAGCAACTTGATGTTATTACTTCAGATAACAACATTTTTGTAGATGATTTATGTTCCAAAGGAATGCGGACTAGCAACCTCATACTTGGTATATTGTAATAGGTCCTCCTTCAAAACTTCCACACTTGTCTTCAAACTTGACAAAAGAAAAGAAATTTCAAAAGTCGCGTAACCATAGTGGGGGTATTAGATAAACTTGAGAGAAATGGAAATCTAATTACGGTTATTTATTATCATAATCTAGACCTGTCAAATTAGGATAATATTATTGTTTACCCAAAAAAAAGGGAGGAGGAATTGGCTCATCATTCCACCAATACTTGATCCGAAGTTTTTTTTGGTCCCATTGCTTGGAATTTTATGATGAAATTCATAAAGTTGTTGTAACGTCACGTACTCTTCTTCAATTATTACCAAGTCGGTGCTAGCTGCCATTAAGTTGTTATGTATTGGCGTTAATACTCGCACAAGTGGTAAAAGGGATACCAAACACATCTACTTCTTTTATGATGATTCAAGTGGTAAACAACTTTGTTTACAAAGAAAGGACCATTAATACTCACACAAGTGGTAAAAGGGATACCAAAAGCAAAATTACTCCATTGATGGAATATTTCCTAGCAATAATGCTGATATACATTCTATCTTTGGACAATATTTGAGTTGAAGTTGAAAAAATAAGGCTTATTTGAAGTTGAGGCTCAAGGAGAAATTATGAAAGAGAGACTAGTAGTTGTGTTTGAACACAAACTTCACTAGGAAAAAAAAGTGAAAGTTTGTGAAAGTTTAAATTTGAGAAACTTAACTTGAAAAGCACCTGCAAGCCCCTATTTCAATACTTCACTCAACCCAAAAGTGCACTATTAAATTATATTCCATCCTATGGTGTGTGAATATAAAAAACCCAGACAAATACCTGTTGCGGTTACAGAGGATTGGATACACATAAATAACATTGTAAACTAAAATATATTCCCAATTTCATATTCCTTTTGACATGTAAATTTCTGCTCCAATTGCTATACCAGTACATAAAATTAACGTGCAGATGTGGCAGAACAACTCCATTGGTAACAGAAAGAAAATTGATGTGCAACTACTTCAAAGATTGTCTCATCAAGCAGTCCCTGACTAAGCAAGTGTAAAGAAAGCACTTAATCAAAGAACAAGACGAACATTTTCCCAACAAATTCACGTGAAAATGAACATTGGTATCCAGAGAAATGTTGAGAGGTCGAGTACAGAAAGAGAGCTTAAAGCATATACATGAAATAGAGGTTACTAGAATCTCAACTTCTGGAACACAATGTCTCAGAGAAGGGAGGGCCGCATATTCTCGCCCCTCACCTTAGGGTATAAAGCAGGGAGCAATGAAATTTGAAGTACGGTGCTTGATAACTGAAGTCAGAGGATTTTATATGATATTTAGACAAAGAACTTACCGCAGATATCAGAAACATACAAAGATGAATGGGAGCAACTGTGAAATAACTCCGCTGGTTGTTAGACTTCTGTATTCAGACTCATAACTAGTTCCATTTCGCATCAATTACGGACAGTATCATTTCTGTCAGACCCTAACGACAATATAGCATATAGCAAAATATATCCATTGTAAAACAACAAATACATCATGTACCAAATATGAATATCAAACAAAGTGAAGCTTAAAACAGGACCAGGAGTTTTATTATCAAAACTACAGAATAAGAATTTGGCCACACTTCATTCACTGGTTTGCAATTTGCAAACACTATGCTTGCTCCAGCATCTAACTCTCAAAAGGCCCTATGTATATCAAGTTCATAACCTATCTTTCACATAAAACCAGAGAAGTCAATCATGGAGTATCATTTTCCCTCCTTCCAACAAATGCTACATTTTCACTATGCGATAAAATTCCAACTATTTGTTAAAGTTTGCCTAATTAACCATCCACATATCAGATAATATCTTGAAACAAATTTGATTGATATGAGAGACTGAGAAAACATGCTTGTCAAAGTCCATATCTTTTTTTCTTTTGTTAAGGTAAGATTTTATTGAAAAAGTACCAAGCTGGTACAAAAGGAAACAAGATTCATTCAAAGATCAGACAGACAAGCTATTACTCTTTCCCTCCTAACAATTCCAGAAAATTCATGTATTGGTCCATACTAACTAACAGATTGCTATTACACCAGAAAAACAGATTATGCAAACAGTTATTCTTGACTCTAGAGACGTGAATCCTACACCCTTCAAAACATGCTTTAATCCTCTCTAGCCATAAGGTAAGGTCCAAAAAATGCAAAGTGGGATGGTCTTCTAAATTTGCAGTCTTCAGGAAACCCTTCGAAATTTCCAGCTTTCTAATAAACTCCTTATATCTCTGGGCATCACTCATAAGATGCCATGAAAGTTTAGAAACAGTTCCCAACATTGTCTAGAGAAACTGCAGTGAAGAAGTAGATGATCTACTGATTCCAGGTCATATCACAAGCTGGCAGCAGAAATTTCATCAGCTATCTTTCTCCATATATAAAAAAAAGACAGTCCGGTGCACTAAGCTCCCGCTATGCACGGGGTCAGGGGAAGGGCCGGACCACAAGGGTCTATTGTACACAACCTAACCTTACATTTCTACAAGAGACTGTTTCCACGGCTTAAACCCGTGACCTCCTGATCACATGGCAGCAACTTTACCAATTACTCCAAGGCTCCATATATAAAAAGGAAACCTTTATTGAGTATTTTTTTTATTTACATCAGAGGGGTAGGGGGAAAGGGAAAGGGAATGTTATGCTACTGATAGAGTTTGAACCCTACACCTCAACCCTTTTATTGAGTACTCAAAGTGTGTATCCATAGCTTAAAAAACACTTAATGTTCATCAGCTCTAGAATACTACAATCCAATATTCTTGGTGACCTCCATATATACAGAGACTAGATGCAGAATGCAGATAGTGGACAAGGTATCTGGCTTAAATTTACACAAGTACCTTTATTTTTTACAAGTAAAATTGAAGAAGTATGTCTTGATTTGACAGTAAAAAGGAATACACAACACTGGAGGATTAAGAATGAAGATAGATTAAGTTTATTCTACTTTCTTTTGGGAAGCACTACTGCTAAAACGAAAAATAATGTTCTCAAACAAAGCACTATTAACCCATTCAATCATAATTCATCTACTAATATAAATCATGTGACACAACCGGGTACAAGAATGAACATTCAACTACAACTTCGGTAAGTTGACAAGTACATGAATTGGCATTGGCATAAACAAGGAAATATATAGATATGTAGTAATCACCTAATGAGGTCACCCTTGAATGATAGTCCACATAGTGTTTTAGCTGCTAAAAGTCTCAAAGCTAAAAGGACAAGACATGGATAGACACAAAAGAGATAGATGAAGCTGATGAATAATATGCAATCCATTAGAGAAAAGGCAGTAAACCACACAAACAGTAATGTTTCCTCTCCAAAATATAGAGAAAAAAATCAAGTTACAAAGCACACTAGCATGTTGCCACATCAAATTCAAATTCATACAAGACTTCTTCAGCATTAGACATTTACTACTTATAAAATCTAACAAGGTCTAAAAAATAATAATAGCAACAATATACTTATAATTCTAATCTACACAAACTCTTCATTGATAAGTGAAAATATAATAAGTGAAAACCAGTCAAACCAATGCAGTCATTTGGAAACCAAAAGGATCTCCGGCTTTTTAGCTTTACTGGGCGTGTTAGCATTTGACATAACAGTTGCTGCAGCAGCTACCTTAGCTGCCTGACGACCTCTGCTATCAAGCTGAATCAAACTCCGAGTTGCCAAAATCGCCTGTGGATTCAACTCATGTGAAGCCCTTGCATAAAGCCGTTTCACCGCCACTGAAGCAGAATCCTTCACATCCTCAGCATTCAAAGGACCCAACAAACAATGCCCCAAGATTCTTATCACAGGCTGCAATAGCTCCCATGGAAGTGGAACTCTTGCACCCTTTGGCCTTAATTCATCATATCCATCTTCAATTCCCAAATTCTCCATCGCTCCCTCCAAATCCCCATTACTAATTTCAACAGAATTTTCCGAATTTCTATCAGTTTCATCAAACTCTGACACACAAGGACAATCTTGACCAGCCCAATCAGCAGCAAATCTACAAAAATTCAACTTAGACCAACTGGGCATATGGGAAATCTGTTTATAGTAACAATCTAGAGCTACCCCAACAATGCAAGCACGTTTAGTTGACTTGACAGCAATTTGGTGTTCAAGAGGCGGCGATAAAACCCCGACCAAAGGACGACTATTCTGGGCATTAGACAACCTGGGGTTTGATTTTGCCGACGTGGGGTTTCTGGGACTATGATATAGAGAAGGCTGAGAGAGATCGGGAATAGAAATGAGTATGGGTTTTCCTCCGCGGGATTTGGTTTCAGCAGCGTAAAGGGCAAGAAGAACAGCTTCGAAACCAGAAAGAGAAGTAGTAGCAGAAGTAGAAGAATGGATACGGGAGAGATAGATGGAGGCTAAAAGGGGGATAAAGGAGAGTACCACAAGGCGGAGATCAGTATCGGAGGAAAGGAAAGTGTCGTAAAGCCAGTGACAAAGAGGGTCATCACCGGACCCTGAGAAAGGGGAAGAGAGGGAGGAAGAAATTGAAAAGTATGCCGCCGGAGAGAGGAGAAGAGACCGAGCAGGGCGGTCAGAGTCCGCGAGGGCGGAGAGAGAAGAGTCGTCGGA
Source organism: Anisodus tanguticus (assembly GCA_034509755.1). Taxonomy (NCBI): domain Eukaryota; kingdom Viridiplantae; phylum Streptophyta; class Magnoliopsida; order Solanales; family Solanaceae; genus Anisodus; species Anisodus tanguticus. Next base: position 28,086,171 of record CM067550.1, on the reverse strand, counting down.
GGAAGGGAGGAGGGAGGAGAGGAGGTGGATGCGAGAACGAGCTTTGGAGATGGATTCCCACCAAGAATGCATCGGGTCGTTGTTGTTGTTGATCGGAGCGACGCCGTTTTGGTGGTGGTGGTTGGAAGTGGAAGGTGTTTGGGCGGTGGAGGATGCGGAGGAAGAAGGGGAGTCACCGGAGATTTGGGAATTCAGTTGGAAATCCATTGGGTGGCAGATCGGAGTTGTGGCGAAGTCTCCTATGCGGACAATTTAAGTGCAACGTGGACCTACTTTTAGCCAACTAGTCGTCAAGGTCTGCAAGGATGAAGATTTACAACTCGCTAACCGTTGAAATTGTCTTCACCAAATGTTTGACTAGATGTAAATTATGGGATTGGCAAATGAGTTCAAACTAAGGGCGGCTAGTGGGCCGGGACGGTCCGACCCCGACCTGACCCCGTCACGAGCCCGCCCCTACCCCTTAATATTTATTTTTAATCCATAAGTTATTATATTTATATTTTAATCCAATTTTTCAATTATAAATAACTCATTTTCTCTTCATCTTTCTCACAAATCTTCCTACAATCTCTCAATATATCTCTCTACAAGTCTACATTATTTACTAAATATTCAATTTTATTTATTCATTTGGGAATTGGGAGTGAAGTTGGCAACTAGCTTGAGGATCTTCCATCGAGCAAAGTTTCAATTTTCAACCTCTCTATTACACGTCGACGTTACGTCGGCATTTGGTACATTCGTTCCTTCATTAAATTATTATTGTCTGTTTATTTTATTTAGCGCACTTAATTTTATTATCTTTAATTATTTATTATCATAATTAAAATGGAAGGATTAAGAGGTATGTTTAAGGGAAAGAGTAAGGGTGCTTCTTTTAGTAGGGGTAACCAGGGCAAGGGTACTTCTTCTAATCATCTTATTCCTACACAGGATGATTTTGTTGATACTCAACATTTTCCTACAATACCATTAGATTTAGACGAGGAGCTATTTTCTGGAACTCAAGAAGACTTTAATTTAGACGATGATCTAGATGATACACTCATTAATGTTGATGACAACACACCCACTAGTGCACCTTCAACTGAAATGCCTCTTATTCCCCCTAGTATGAGACGAGGTGCAGCAAATCGACCATTAAAATCAGATGCATGGATATATTTTTTTATAGGGACGTAGAGAATCAAGTAGCTAGATGTAAAATTTGTAAAAATGTTTTAAAATTTAAAACTGGAAAAGGTCACGGTGGGACGGGGGGTTTAATTAGACACGTAGTAAGTGCTCATCCAGCTAGGTATGCCCAATATCAGGCTTCAAAATCGGGTGCGCAAACGCCCGCTCCATCGGGATAAGGTTCACATACTAATACTGTCCCAGACCAAGTACAGGGTCAAATTAACCCTATGACGGGGGAATTGTAGGCCCTAAATACAATAAACATAGAGATAGGGAAGCAATATCAAAATTAGTTCTTTGTGGAGGGTTTGTCTTTTTCATTTTCTTCATCTCCCGGTTTATTCATTACATTAGAGATATATATAATCCTGCTTTTAACGGTTTTCCTAGATCAACTGTTAAGAGAGATGTATTTAAATTCGCACATGAATATCAACAATATTTACGTTATTCATTATATCATTTTAATGGAAAAGTATCTATCACGTCTGATATAGGTCGTAGTACTAACGGCCATGATTATTTAACGGTAACTTGTCATTGGATAGATTATAAATGGTCTATGCAAAAACGTATCTTAGCGTATAGATATATAGATGATAGGCACACTGGTACTTTTATTGCAGATAATATTTATCAAATGTGCCATTATTATGGAATAACCGATAAAATTATGACTATTACATTAGATAACGCTTCTTCTAACAATTACACTATTGCAATTTTAAAAAATAGTTTAACTCCATCTTTTCCAAATCATTTTCATATAAAATGCGCATGCCATATATATATAGCTTAATTGTAAAGGATGGTCTATCACTTTTTCAAGACATTCTTAGTAAAATACAATTTGCTATAAACTTTATTTTTAAAAGTAATAGAGTACAACGAAGAAAAGAATATAAAAAAATTTGTCACGATTGTGGACTACCTTATAGAAAAATTCCAGAAGAAGTATCCACTAGGTGGAATTCTTTATACGAGCAACTACTTGTTGCTTATGACTATAGAAAACTTATAACTTTATTTTTTAACTCTCATAATCAAAATCCAGCTGATATGGTTGTAGATAGTGATTGGATAAAATTTTTCGAACTTATTGTATTTTTAAAGAATTTTTTTCAAGCAACAAAAGAATTTTTCGGTATATATTATCCTACTATTTCAACTATGTTGTTTTATATAACTCTAATATTTTTATTACTTAGTGAATATATGAAAAAACCAGCTTATATGGCAGCTATTAAAAAAATGTTTATCAAAATAAAAAATTATTTTATTCCTTTTTCCACTATTTATATTATTGGTGATGTATTAAATCCGATTATTAAAATAGACGGTACTAAATCACTAATTGAAACTATTTACGATTGTATAGAAGTATTACCACCTCCAAGTCCAAAAAATCTAGATCACCCACCACCTATTGAACAAACTAAAGAAGAAGTGTTGTCTAGCGTAGAAGACCAATGCAAAAAAATATATAGGTTTTACCAACAAGAAAATGCTAGTAACTTACCGGCTTCCATACCATCTTCTTCATCTTCAACACAACCTCACAAAAGACATGTTGTTTCTGCGGCTAGTATTGAAAGCCTCAAAAATAGAATGTGCGGTCGTACCGCTACTAACCAAATTAGCGAGTTGGATATTTTTGTTTTGCAGGGTTTTGTACCGTACCAAGAAGTTATCAATGAAGATGGACATGAAGACTTGCTGAAATATTGGAGGGGGAATGAGAAGACATTTCCGACACTTTCAATGATGACCCGAGATGTTTTGAACATTCAAGCGTCATCAACTGCGTCTAAAAGTGCTTTTTCTGCCGGCAGATATCAAATAGGAGACCACAGACACTCATTAGCCGGAGACAAGCTTGGAAATTGCAGTATTATTCAGAGATTGGATACGAGCGGAGCGGAGAAGGTGCGGTCAACTGGAGATTAACGAAGAAGAAGATGAAAACTACAACGAAATCTTAACCGAAGGTAGTGGAAGCGACATGGATCAATTTGACCAACAAATACCTATTCCAACCGAAGAACCACATGAAATTATCAAGCAATTAGAACATGTTTTTTTGAAAATGTAATTTTTTTAATTGCAATTTTATTATGTAATTTGCAACTTTTGGACAATACCACAAAGTTGCAATTTAGACAATTATATTTGTATTACAAAAAAATCATATGTCTATTAAATAATATAAATAAGAGGCACAAAAACAGCATTGGAATGTTTTTATTACACTATCTTGTCTTGTTTATTGAGTTTTTTTATACATATGTTATTTATTTATTTATAAAAAAAGGAAAACCCGCCGGAACCCGCCCCGACCCGATTCCGACGGGATCGGGATCGGGACGGGACTGGAGCAAGTCCCGCCAAACCCGACCCCACCAGACCCAACCAGACCCGACCCCGACCCCTTTCCGCTCTGACCCCGACCCCGCCATACCCGAGCCCGGCCCACTGGCCAGGCCTAGTTCAAAAACTAAAGTTGTCCAGTGGCCGGCACGTCCCGATCCTATCCCAGCCTGCTCCGATCCTGCCGGGTAAATTATGAGATGGAGATTGTCGGTAATCGAATTCGAAATCGGGACGAGATTAGATATGGTCCCGCCCATTCCGCTTGCAGAATCTAACTGTTGCACAAACGGTTATTTTCAATTTTAGTCGTTGGCAACGGCTAGAAACGGCCATTTTGGCCCCATACCCCCTTAATATTTATTTTTAATCCCTAAATTAGTATATTTACACATTAACTCTATTTCTAACTATTAATATCTCATTTTCCTCTTCATTTTTCTCTCTAATCTCTCTCTCTCTACAAGTCTAAATTGCACACTAAATATTATATTTTATTTGGTAATTTCTATCAAAGTTCAAAAATTGAGATTGAAGTTGGCAACTAGTTTGATGATCATCGACCAAAGTTTCAATTTTCAACCTCGATTACACGTCGGCGTTTGGTACACTCGTTCCTTCTTTTATTTAAATTATTATTGTTTAATTTTAATTATCGTACTTAATTTTCTTAACTTTATTTTTTTATTTGTATAATTATAATGGAACAAGGTGGACGTTTTTCTGATAGAGGTAGTAGGGGTAACATGAGTAAGGGTGCATCTTCTAGTAATCATAATTATGATAATTTTCACTCATGTAGATGAAACTGAACTTTTTAATGTTGATATTAATATACCATTAGATCATGAGGTATATTATGCATCTGAACCAGACTATGATTTAGAAAATGAATTAGAACATAATTTAGATAACACACCTACTAGTGCAACTCCACCTCAGGCTCAAACTAAGTCTCAGGCTAAAACTGAAATCCCTCATATTCCCCCTAGTAAGGCCAAAAACAACAAAAATTAAAATCATCTGCATGTGATTTTTTTGAAAGGGATATTCCTAATCAACTAGCTATTTGTAAAATTTATTGCAAAGTTTATAAATTTAAAACTGGAAAAGGTCAAGGTGAGACAGGAGATTTAATGAGATATGTGGAAAAGGATCACAAAGCAAGCTATAACCAATACTTGGCTGAAAAAGCGGGTGTGCAAATGTCTTCAGAGTTGGGACAAGGTTCACATAGTGTCCCCGACCAAGTACATAGTCGAATTAACCAAATGATGGGGGGATTTATAGGTCCAAAATGTGATAAACACAAAGATCGGGAAAATTTAGCAAAATTAGTTGCTGTGGAGGGTTTGCCTTTTTTCATTTTCTTCCTCTCTTGATTTTATTCATTAGATAAACATATAATCCTGCTTTTAACGATATTCCTAGATCAACTATTAGAAGATATGTTTTTAAATTTGCGCATGAATATAAACAATATTTACGTTATGCATTGTATCATTTTAATGACAAATTGACTATCACTTCTGACATAGGCCGTTGTACTAATGGTAATGATTATTTAACTGTTACATGTCATTGAATAAATCACAATTGGTCTATGCAAAAACGTATATTAGCATATAGATCTATTGATGAAAGGCTCACTGAAATTTATTTTAAGAAATATTTATGAAATTAGTAACTATTATGGAATTACTGATAACATTTTGACTAATACATTAGATAATGTTTCTTCTAATGATTATGTTGTAAACATTTTAAAAACTCGATGTACTCTATCTTTTCCTAAAAATTTTCATGTTAGATGTGCATGTCATATTTATAACTTAGTTGTAAAGGATGACCTAAAACTTTTTAAAAACATCCTTGATAAAGTACAATTTGCTATCAACTTTATTTTTAAAGGTAATAAAATACAAAGACGCAAAGAGTTTAAAAAAATATGTCATGATTGTGGATTAACTTATAGAAAAATTAACTTATAGAAAAATTCTAGAAAAAGTTGAAACTAGATGGAATTCTTTGTATGAATAATTAGTTGTTGCTCACGAGTATAGAAGACCTATAACTTTATTATTTAATGCTCATAATAAAAATTCTTCGGATATGCTTGTAGATGATGACTATGATACAATTTTGGAACTTATTGTATTCTTAGAAAAAATAATTCTAGCTACTAAGAAGTTTTCTGGTATTTATTATCCTACTATTTTGTCTATGTTATTTTATATAGCTCTAATATTTTTGTTATTTAATGAATACATGAAAATACTAACTTACGCTTCAGCTATTACAAAAATGTTTGTAATTTTTTTTCCTATTTCCACTATTTATTTTATTGGTGATGTATTAAATCCTACTATTAAAGTAGACGGTTGTAATGCCCTTATTGAAATGATTTATGAATGCCTTGAAATACTTTCAACAGAACCAACTGAAGAACCAACTAACGAACCAACTAAAAAGATGTTATCTCTAGCATACAAACACAATGCAAAACTATGTATATGTATTACCAAGAGCAAAATGCAAATAATCAACTTACTTATGTACTATCTTCTTCTACTTCACTTCAACTTTATAAAAAACATGCAGTTTCTGCTTCAAGTATTCAAGGCCTTCGAAATAGAATGTATAGTGGTTCAAGTGCTTCACAAATTAGCAAGTTTGATGTTTATGTTTTTCAAGGTGTTGTACCGTTCGAATCAATTGCTAATGAAAATGGACGTGAAGACTTGTTGAAATATTGGAGGGAGAATGAAAAAACATTTCCGACTCCATCAAAGATGGCCCGAGATGTGTTGAATATTCAAGCGTCATACACAGCTTCTGAAAGTGTTTTTCACACGTTAGTTTCTGTTGTATATGGTAAAGCAGTACGGAAAGTAAATAAATATTACAAGTGTTCGAAAGGATAAACGAATTGCCAATATTCTGAATTGTCGTAAAGTTGTTGAGTCTTGAATCTTGATAACCTGAAATCAAGAAACACTAAATCTGGATTGTTACAACTGTGTGCTGAGTCGGTGATGACACTCTGTCTTTAAGACAAGATTACCCCGTATATATTCTTTTACGTTAACGGAAAATAGTCTCCCAAGATAAAACAACACTTTAATCAACACTACAAAGCAAATAGGTTGACCCTGACGAAGAAAACAAATACGAAATGATTTGCTGAAGATATGGAAAAAGAAGGAAGAGTTTCTGTTTTTTGTCCCAACGTTACTGCACACGTTTTGGACTGTGTTTTACTCTTCTGTTTGTCTCTGTGTATATATTTTTGTCTCATTTTTTCTGTATATTTTATGTATCTGTGTGTATCACAATTGAGCCGAAAAGCATTAATATATAGCATAAGGGAGGCTTCCCAACAGACAAGACATGGCTGTTAATGGCCATTGAATGAGGGAATTAAACAGCCAAGTAATGGGATGTTTATGGCCATTGAAGGAGGGTGTAATTCATCCAAGTAATGGTTGTTAATGGAAGGAGTTAATCAGCCAAGTAATGGTTGGTTAATGCACAATAACGCCCCTAAAAATCAACTCCAACGGTAGGCAGAAACTTTCTGCCTTCCGTTGTTACCAAATTCAATATTCTAGAAACTCCAGGGACCAAATTGTAAATATTAAACAATTTAGGGTCCAAAGAGATAATACCAGAAGAAGTCCAAGACCCGTGACCTGTGACCTGTGACCCAAAACTCGAGACCCGAGCCCGAACGGGACGGGACGGGCGGGCGGTGGCGGCGCGCGTGTGGGATTAGCCTTGAACCCAAGCACATCTAGGTCCTCCATCCTTTAAACACATGGGATACCCCTTGGAGTCCCAAACCCTTAGCCAATTTAGAGACTTATAAAAAGATCAATTCTTCATTTTCCCACCGATGTGGTAGATTTGTCCCACACCATATTTCCATGCCTCAAACACCTTACTTCATGGACCAATATCTCTTTCATTTCTCAACGAAATTTGACGATTCTTGGCCCTACGGTCATCTACTCACTTAGTAGATTATGCATGTGAGAAGAGACAAAGCCTCTAACATACGGAACCCTAGTTTTTAACTCATTAAATATGGGTGGACGCACCTCCCATCAAAGGCAAATTTCCAACAATCCCCTCTTGAAAGAGAGATTTTGGCGCACACACATGGTGCCTACTTTCAGCAATCTTTCAGTGAAAAAATATTGCATCAGGAGAGGTAGCTTCTGCTTTGAACCTTCCCTAGTTAAATACCACCGGACTTACTTACTGCGCGGTGAACGTGATGTCTTGAACCGTCAGTATTTAGTGTAAGCCAAGACAATGATACCAACACAATAACTCTCCTTATTCATTTTCATTCTTATGGTTTTGTTCGTTGTGGCCGTGGACATACTTGGATTTTTAAGTGCGCTCATTTGAGGTGGTCTGTCCTCGCACTTAAATAGGTGATCTCCTACAAGGTATCCTGCTATACCCCACTTCACGAGTGTTAGGAATCATTAAAAGTTTCTCCAACCTTAACCTCAACTGTTTGAGGATCGTTAAAGGTTTGGAAGCTTAACCTTTACCCACCATGCAGGTAGCACTTTAATGTCTATCGCAGGAACAACTTTGGATTCATGTTTCCTACAGAAATCATCATCCGGAGTGCTTCTTGCTTCCACCGAAGTGCTCAACGGAACCATTTTACAGCTTAGTTTTCCCATTGAACCAAATTCTTGGGATCTCTAATCATTATGGTTGGGTTTCCACCGCAAAGGTTCGTATTGTTTGGGTTTTAAGCCCATTTCCCTAGACAGGCAGAACACTTGATCTTCGGGTAGTCCAGCTATATCATTTGATTAGTAATCAAGGAAGTGACACCCGTGAAGATCAACTGCCATACGGTCTTATGTCTCCGACAGATCCTGACAGATATGTCCAGACGCCGTCATCCGTGTCCTTTCTAAAGCCGATCTAGCTAGCCACGAGTGTATAAGCGTCGAAGGCACGGGTTTCTCCCAATAAGGGACGTCCTCTAAGGAGTCGTGAAGTTACTCAACTTCTTTCATGCTTTGTATAAAGCGACAAACTCTGATTCCATCATGAATCAGCCGATGCAAGTTTGCTTAGAGGTTTTTCCAAGACCCACCATACACATTTACTTGTGGCTTTGGTGTTCTTCACATCTGATGTCCAGTTTGCTTCATTGTGTTCTCCCAGAACCGCTGGACATCCAGAATACTATAATCCGTAGATAAGCAAATATTTCAGATATCTTCATATCCGACTTAACGCCTTCTACCTATTATTTATTAAAATCATCCGTGAACCTTAGTTCAACTGATCTGCTTTGTGGGCCGATACCAGGTCGGTTGTAGTGTGTAACATACATTAAACTATATGTGACCTGCGCATATCGCTCCTTGTATATGGGTGCACCATGATTTCAATCAGTTATATGATTCATATCCATCAGTGGTTTCAACAAAACTGTCAACTATCTCACAACTGAGTTTGGGGTTAGACCAGTCCGTTAGATGTCTTAGAAATCCAATTCCTAAGATGTCATCTGTGATACCCATATCTTTTGTTTCAATATAATTTCAACTCTCAGACTGTTGGTTTTCCAACTGTTGGCTTTCTAACTTCAGAGTCAATGTTTCTGTGGTCAGATTCATTGTTTCTATTTTATCTGAAACTTCCAGGACCAAAATATAAACATTTCAGGGACCAAAATGAAAGTTCAGGAAGTAGCCCAACGGTCCGGCATACCAACTTTGATTCTCCCCTTCCAACTCTCCGGTTAGGAAGACTGTTTCAATATCCATGTCACGCAAGACTGCAATGGCCCTGGATGTTAAGCTATTCACAGGGAAGCACGTGTACAAGTAGCCGAGGCCTTATACTCGTAAGTAGATTCATCTACTTTGTACTCACTTTTGAGTATTTTTTTTCACAACCCAAAGGTTCTTTTCCTAGAGGAAGATCAATCATTACACAAGTATGGTTCTATATGATGAAATCTATTTCTCTCTTTAGCTTCTTTCCAAAGCAGCGCTTTTGGAGATGAAAATTCTTTGTTAATTATCCATGGTTCGTTCTCAACCATACAAGCTAGAAGGCATGGAACAAGTCTTTGTCCCCTCTTTGCTCCGTCTCGGTTCAACATCTAGAATCCCTGAGTTCTATAGATCTGGAATATTAAGTTCTGGATAGACAGCAACTTCCGAGTCCTGTAGATACGGAACGCCTAGTTTCGGACAGTCAGGCACTCATGGGTTCTTGTTAACCTTGAGCAATTACTCCTTTTTCCTTTTCAAGGAAAGTTATCTTCAAAGAATTCAGCATTCTTTGACGCCAAGAGGCGATAAGCACTACTGTTATTTGTAGATCCAATGGATATGCAATCTACAGTCTTAGGTCCAACTTGACATGTTTCGGTAGGCCAATCTCTACTAAGTCACCCCACATCACAACATTTGTATGTGAGATCATTTCCATGTTTCACACGGAGAGTTATCTTTATCCTTATGCGGAGTTCTGTTGAGAATCGCATTAGCGGTATGTATCGCCTTGCCCCACATAATTTGGGCGTACGGCTTTGCGCTTGGCTAACACCGTTAGACTGAGGTGAGTAATGAGCAGTCGCTTAATGAATGATGCTTCACATTCTCCCCCTCTTTCACTACGAATTCCTCAATCCGTAGGCTTAGTTGATTTTCAACTTCTGCTTTGTAGCGCTTATCCGCTTCAACAACTTTATCTTTGCTTTTCAACAAACAAAGGATACAATACGTTGTACCATCATCAATGAAGGTCACCAAGTACTTGTCTCCCCTCTCTATTTTGTATAAACTTCAAATCACCCATGTAGGTGTGACTAAGTTCTAGAGGAGCGGTGCTTCTTTCGCTATTCCTTTAACGGAATTTGGAAAGGTGATTTTGCCTCTTCGCCTACCTCACATTCATTTTGAGGGTTTATGTCGACAGAAGGCAACAATCTCAACTTCGTTAGCTTTTGAATGACTTTCTATTAAACGTGTCTTAATCTATGATAGCATAGATGCACGGATTACAAATATATCATTCATTTGGCTACAAACATACCGTACCATTCTTAGTTATTACAAACCTGTTGGACTAGTCTCAAACCAGCTTGACCAACAACGTCCCTTTAACCAAGTTTGGGACATGTATCACCTCATTTTAGAGTGATCCTATTCCCTGAAGTCCTATTGAGGACAACCTCTCTAACCCCTTCTACTTTAGAGGTGGCGTTGCTTCACATGAATAACCTCTTGTCCATGGTTAGGGAGTAACCGGATCATATGTGATCTGGATACTCTACTCCAGTTCCTTTGGCCGACTGAGTGTCCAATTTATTTTATGCCTTTCTTTTGGCCTTCAGATCATTTAAGACCTGGAAACTCTGGCCCACCACACTAGGTGTCCATTACTTTTCCTATGGAATGAATTCTGGCCCCACTCCAGTCGTCCGGAGGCTTTGTATGACTGAGTGTCCAATATCATCCTATCAAAGGAATTTTGGCCCCACTCCAGTCGCCCGTAGGCTTTGTATGACTGAGTGTCCAATATCATCCTATGAAGGATCTTCTGCCAAATAGTGTGACAGGCTCAACGTCTTTAGCTTTTAGTCTTCTTCCATTATGATTGGTGCCCAAACAATTCTTGGCGCTTACTTAAGAGTGGTAATAGTTTTCGCACAGTTAGTGAATCTTTCTCTCTCATATGTGTGAACATACTTTACACACTTTTAATAATTACACTTAAAAGAACGAATCTTTTTAAGTCGTTTGCAAAATCCAATCTTTAAACGGGAAGGAATGTGATATTAAACTTCTGATTTTAAAGCGTAAGGAATATAAATTATTTTGTGAAAACATTTTCATATTCCTCCTTACTTTAAGCCCTTTTTTAATCAAACATCATTTAATCTTATTTTTTACAAAGAAGGAAAATTACTTATCCCAATTTTGGATTCTGGCCCACTTTATCGGACTGTGTGTCCATTTCCTCCTTACCATAATTCGGATCTTTTGTCTGGGACATATATAGGCCTTCTGCTACGAGATAGAACCACATCTTCAGCCTTCTCCTCTTGTCCCAGTTGACATCCCCAGCCTCTCGTGGGCGCTTGTTCCCACTACTCTCAGGAGCGGTGACACCATATTGGCCTTCAACATCATAATCACAAGTCTTAAAACTGTTGTATATGGTAAAACAGTACGGGAAGTAAATAAATATTACAAGTGTTCGAAAGGATAAACGAATTGCCAATATTTTGAACTGCCGCAAAGTTTTTGAGTCTTGAATCTTAATAACCTGAAATTAAAAAACACTAAATCTGGATTGTTACAACTGTGTGCTGAGTCGAGTGATGACACTCTGTCTTTAAGACAAGATTGCCCCGTATATATGCTTTTACGTTAACGGAAAATAGTCTCCCAAGATAAAACAATATTTTAATCAACACTACAAAGCAAATAGGTTGCCCCTGACGAAGAAAACAAATACGAAATGATTTGCTGAAGATATGGAAAAAGAAGGAAGAGTTTCTGTTTTTCGTCCCAACATTACTGCTCACGTTTTGGACTGTGTTTTACTCTACTGTTTGTCTCTGTGTATATATTTCTGTCTCATTTTTTCTGTATACTTTATGTATCTATGTGTATCACAATTGAGCCAAAAGGCATCAATATATAGCATAAGGGAGGCTTCCCAACTGCCAAGACATGACTGTTAATGGCCATTGAAGGAGGGAATTAAACAGCGAATGTTTATGGCCATTGAAGGAGGGTGTAATTCATTCAAGTAATGGTTGTTAATAGAGGGAGTTAATCAGCCAAGTAATGGCTGGTTAATGCATAATAACGCCCCCAAAAATCAACTCCAACGGTAGGCAGAAACTTTCTGCCTTTCGTTGTTCCCAAATTTAACATTCCAGAAACTCCAGGGATCAAACTGTAAATATTAAACAATTTGGGGTCCAAAGAGATAATACCAGAAGAAGCCCATGACCTGTGACCCGAGCTCGAGCCCGAGCCCGGACCGGATGGGATGGGCGGCGGCGGCGCGCGTGTGGGCTTAGCCTTGAACCCTAACACATCTAGGTCCTCCCTATTTTAAACACATGGGATACCCCTTGGGGTCCCAAACCCTTAGCCAATTTAGAAACTTATAAAAAGAGCAATTCTTTATTTTCTCACCGATGTGGTAGATTTGTCCCACACCATATTTTCATGCCTCAAACAACTTACTTTGTGGAGCAATATCTCTTTCATTTCTCAACGAAATTTGATGATTCTTGGTCCTACGGTCATCTACTCACTTAGTAGATTATGCACGTGAGAAGAGACAAAGCCTCCAATATGCAGAAACCTAGTGTTTAATTCATTAAATATGGGTGGACGCACCTCCTCATCAAAGGCAAATTTCCAATAGTTTCAACAACAAAAACAGCTAGACTGTGAGATATAATCCTACTTCTACTACTAGTACTAGCCACTGGTTCTATATATGTAGCACAAAATGTTGTTTTAATAGGAGTAGATGTGCAATGGTGATCCAAAATGCTTGGTGGCTCCTCTTGTGCTAAATTAGTATTAAGAAGCTGATTTGCTTGAGCTAGATTGTCTTCTTGCAAGAAGCCTAAAACAGAGGTTGTGGCACTATTAAAAAGGATTGCCCTGTCTCCTACAATGAGCTTCGTTCCCAGCTTCGTCATTTGCATTTGTTTTGTTCCATGTATGCATGATGAAAGGATGCACTTTGTTTTATACTATTTTTTCTAATTTTCATTATTTTTCAATAGATATGAGCTTCTTGATGGCATAGTCATCAATCGTTAACTATGTCGTTTTACCCTTAAGAAAATTCTTATTTTTAAAATTCGCGTGTCATAATAAGATTATTAAAGGAATTCAATCCGGTGAGTACTTTCATTGATATTGCTTGCAATATATACGTTGGTTACATGCATAATGTAAGACTAGAAATTAGGGAAGATGTTGACTAATTACAACATAATATATGCTAACCTAATCTAAAAGATTTACATTGAATAAAACAGATATACAAGAATCATTTTCATATAGTTTATCACACCCCCGCAGTCAAAACGAGAGGTTCTCGTACGTTGAGACTGTCCCTGAAATCTTGAAATAGCACCAAAGGAAGTCCTTTTATGAAAATATATGCTATTTGATAGCGCGAGGGGACATGTAGGACCCGTACTTGTCCACAAGCAACTTTTTTGCGAACAAAATGAATATCCATTACGATGTGTTTTGTGCGTTGATGTTGAACTGGATTTCCAGAAAGGCATATGGCACTAACATTATCACAGTAAACTAATGTAGCCTTATACATGGGACAATGTAGTTCCAAAAGAAGGTTGTGTAACCAACATGACTCAGAAACCACATTAGCAACACCTCGGTACTCAGCTTCAACGCTGGAGCGAGATAGTGTGGGTTGGCGTTTAGACGACCAGGAGAGCAAGTTATCACCAAGAAAGACACAATAACCAAAAGTGGACCTCCTGGTATCTGGGAACCCACCCTAATATGCATCTGTGTAGGAAATCATAGAAGTTATTGAGGAGGGATAAAAATGCAATCCGTGATGAAGTGTACCCTGAATGTAGCGCAAGATGCGCCGGAGAGCATGCATGTGTTCATCCATCGGATTATGCATAAATAAGCAGATTTGTTGTACCGCATCAGAAATGTCAGGTCTCGTGAATGTGAGATATTGTAGAGCTCGTGCAAGGTTGCGGTAGTGAGAAGGATCCTCATAAGGAGTGCTTGACTTAGCACTGAGCTTCGGTTTGGTATCAATCAGAGTGGGATAAGACTTACACAAAGACATGCCAGCACGTTCAATAATTTCTTCTGCATACTTTTTCTGTGATAAAAATAGACCTCATGCATGACGAGTGACTACGATACCCAAGAAGTAACTTAGGAAACCCTAGTCTTTCATGGCAAATTCTAAGCTGAGAAGTGTCATGATAGACTTGCGAAGAGTATCAGAAGAAGCAGTGTGGATGATATCATCCACATATAGAAGAATGTAAGTCATATCATTGCCTTTTCGGTAGATGAAGAGAGAGTTACCAGACTTGCTGTGAGAAAACTCAATTGAAGAAACATAATCAGCAAACCGTTTGTACAAGGCTCTAGGAGCTTGCTTGAGCCCACATAACAATTTCTTGAGAAGATATACATGATTAGGACATTCTGGGTCCCTAAAACCCAAGGGTTGATGCAGGTACACTGTTTCTATCAGTTCACTATGTAAAAATGCATTCTAAACATCCAACTGATGAACGTGCCATGATTTAGAGAGAGCAAGACTGAGCACGGTGCGGATGGTTGCCGGTTTGACAATCGGGCTGTAAGTTTCTCCACAATCCACGCCAACATGTTGACCTGCAACATCACCTACAAGACGGGCTTTATGCTTATCAAAAGAACCGTCAGATTTTTTTATGTCGAAAAATTCACATAAAATGAATAACATTAACATCAGATGGACGGGGCACTAAATCCCACGTCTTATTTTTAATAAGAGCATTATATTCATCATCTATAACCATTTTTCAATTCGGGTATTTGAGTGCAAACACGGGGTTATGTGGTAAAGGTGATTTTGTGGCATGAGTGAGGAAGCCATGGTGATATTTTGTATTTGGTTTAAAAATACCATATTGGCTTATCGTAATGGGTTTGTGGTCCGAACTCGAAGTGGGCTAGAAAATAGGTGGAAGTGAAATGGACTGTGCAGGCTGGATTGGGCCTGGGCCTCTGACGGTAGGCTGAGAAGTGGACTGAGAGGAAGTTTGGGATGGAGTGGGAGGTTCGGTGGAACTGCTGCCTGGTGAGCTAGGCTGCTGAGGACGGGGCAGCGGAGATGTGGGCTGTGGTGTTTGGGTCGGCTCATTTTGGAGAGGTATTGGCTTATTTTGAATGTGGTGAATCACATAAGGGGAAAACCCGTCATCTAGAAAATCATATGTTGAGGAAGTGGGGTTATGCATCTTTGAAAACGGGAATTGAGTTTCATCAAATAAAACGTGGTGACTAATGATAATTCTATTTGAAGACAAAACATAGCATTTGTAATTATGGTGATTTGATGGATGGCCTAAAAAGACACAAGGTGTGGAACAGGGTTAAAGCTTATTTATCGTAATGGCAGGGAAAGGGGGATAACATAAGCTACCGAAAATACGTAAGTGTGAATATGATGGGTCTTTTTAGTACAGAGTATTTAGAAGAGATTGATAGGCGAGAGTTTAACTTGGTAAGATGTTAAGGAGATATGTTGTCATTTGTAATGCATGATGCCAAAACGAAGGAGTGAGTGAAGCATGAGCCATCAAAGTTCGAATGATGTTGTTAATAGACCGGATTTTTATTTTGGCTATTTCATTTTGGGAAGAAGTATGAGGACAGGAAAAACGAAAAGAAATTCTTTTTGCTTTACAAAGACTCAAAAAAGATCATTATCATATTCTCTACCATTATCACATTGGATATTTTTTAACTCCCGTTCGAATTGAGTTTTAATGTAGGCTCGAAAAGTGATAAAGGTTTAATATACTTGAGATTTTTTGGAGATGGGAAAAGTCCATAAAATTTTTGAAAAACTATCCAAGTATAGCACATAATATTTGTGACCCGAAGAACTCAAAACATGAGATGTCCACAAATCACTATGCAAAATATCAAAGGGCATAGAAGTAGAGTTATGAGAATCAACAAATGTCAATATAACATGTTTACTAAGATGACATGAATGACAAAAACTAGAGTTTCTTGTTTTAGTACATTTCAATCAAATTATTTCGCATAAGGAAGTCTAAAAAAGGTGTTCTCGGGTGACCTAAATGGTCATGCCAAAGGGAAGATGATAAAGCTGCAAAAGTGAATAGAGAAACGACTTGATTTGTGGTGGTGGTGATGGGATATAGCTCTCCCTGACTATTACATCTCATTAGTGCCATCCTCGTATGAAAATCCTTCACAGAAAACCCAAAGGGATCAAATTCAACAGAAACTTGGTTATTAGTAGTAAACTTTCGAATTGAAATTAAGTTCTTAATTAAATTAGGGGCATGAAGGGAATTTTTTTAACATTAATGGAGGGTGAGAGGGTTTTAATTTTGTACTACCAAAACTACAAATCGGAATAGAATGACCATTTTCAATAATTATACCATGATTTTTGCTCGAATTAAAATAAGATGAGAGATTACCTTGTGCAGATGTCATGTGAGATGTCGCCCTGGTGTCCATATACCAAGATGGACCGGGTTGAGCAAGGCTAAGTGTGTGCAGAGACGATTCAATGTCTATTGGGCTTGGACCGGTTGCGTTAAAAGCTTGTTGTTGAGGCTTTGGCCCAAGGATGCCGGGCTACTGCTGCGATCGTGGATTATAATTGGGCCTGGCCCAATTATAAGTTGGGTAAAGGCATGGAGGCATTGACCAAGGAGACCACTGTGCCCAAGGGTTTGGCTGCCATTGTTGTTGTTGTCCACGACCGGCGCCACTACTGGTGTTCTGCCCACCGCCGGAGCCACTGCCTCCACCGCGGTTGCCTTTGCTAGAGTTCTGGCTACCTCCGCTGGAGTTTTTATTATTTTTCTTATTATTTCCCTTGTGTCCACGATTTTTATTGTTATTGTTTCGATTGCTATTTTTGTGATTACCGTGAGAGGGGTTTTGGTAGTCGTCATCGAAATTGGGGGAATTTACAATAAGAGCAACCGAACCCGATTCACGGGCGGCGCGTTGGAGGATTGTCGATTCCTCTAAACCCAATTTGGATTTGCAGTTTAAAAGCTAGGCAAGGGGTCATGTTGTTGAATATGAGTTACAAATCCAGCATATGCCTCCGTTAAACCTGCAATCATTTTTAATACCAAACGAGTGTTAGAGACAGGGGCATCGACATTGGCCAATTGATTTGCGAGAAGCTTGAGACGATTGCAATAAGCCACGGTGGTCGGAAGGTCTTCCAAGTTGGTGTTTGTAAACTGATTTTCAAGATGAACTGCCCGAAAATGTTTATTGTCTTGGAAAATGGCGGCAATTCTTTTCCAAGCTTTCTCGGCCGAGTCATCGTTCACAAGAATTGAGTGGAGAATATCTTGTGATATTGTTGCATACATCCATTGCAACACGGCAGTGTCAAGACTGTGCCAAAGGTCAGGGTCAGCGGCCTTCGTTGCATCAATCGCCTTCTTAGCTTTCTCATCCGCGGATGATATGATCAAGAACATTATGGACTATTGCGTGAATTTTGAATAGGGTTTCCCAAGAGTGATATTGGCTGGAATCATTGTCCAACGTAATTGGAATAATGGATTTGACGTTAGTTATGGCCAATGCTAAATGAAATTTTGGTTGATCAGTCATGATAGACGGCGATCGGGAAGGAGTTGTAGTGGAAGAGAGGGTTGCAGCTAGGTTAAAAACAAGGGAAGAAGAAGAGGTGACCTAGTCTGGTACCATAAAGGAATTCAATCCGGCGAGTCCTTTCATTGATATTGCTTGCAATATATTCATTGGTTACATGCATAATGTAAGGCTAGAAATTAGGGAAGATATTGACTAATTACAACAGAATATATTCTAACCTAATCTAGAAGATTTACATTGAATAAAATAGATATACAAGAATCATTTTCATATATTCTATCATTTATGTATCCATTATATTTATTTATTTAAAAATAAACTAAGAAAATTTTATATAACAAAATGAACTAAAATTTAATAATATAAAAATAATATCAAGGTGTGCCTGAATGATAAGTGCGTGCATCTGAAACACCAGAAATAAAAAATAAAGTGTAAATATCTTAACAACCTAGATTGCCTGTAAATATCTAACAAAAAGTATAATTTTCAAATTTATTTTAATTGAATACCATATAAGTATTCCATCAATAAATAATTGAAATGTATTTAATTATGAATTTTTTGAGTATCCTCAAACCAATTCAATAACATTGGTAGCCAAATTAAACACAAGAAAGTATTTTGATCAAGGAAACATAATGGAGAATTTGACGAGTAAATAGAAAATGTAGGACATTGCACTTATGCACCTTGCAATTAAGAGAACATAATTTTGAAGGTTTTTCTTTACGTACTTTACAAATACTGGTTATCTTTTTTACTTGGCCTGGCTTATGCCCTTTCATTTAAAAAAGATAGCTTGACACCGTTTGATAATATATAGACGGCTGAAGAGATTTTTAAATAATTATATATCTAATTATATTTTCTTATAAAATAATGGTAGGGTGAACTCCTTATCTAGTTCATCAAAGAAAATGTGTTTTTGCTCATTCAACCTTTAATTAATATTGGACAAAAGAATGATCCGAAGTTTACAACACATCATATGGTAAAAAAATGATGTTAAAATATAGTACTTTTATGAATTTATGAGATAAAAAGAGAAGAAAAAATAATACAGAAAAAAATTGGGCAACTCCGCACTCGATCTACAAATAAAATCAAAAGAACTTCTACAATATAAAAAAATTAATTTCTATTTATTGTGGTTAATGAACATAATAAAGATAGGTAAGTGAATACGCTCAAGGCATTATGAGTATTCTAAAATTTATTGTGTTTAAAGAGTATAATAAAGGTAGGTAGCCAAATAAACACAAGTTATTACTGAATATATTAATTTAAACAACATTAAGATAGATAGATAGATAGATAGATAGATGTAAGTAGATATTGACATGAAAGATTTAGTATCAAATAGAAACATATAATTTTGTTTATTATTTCCAAGTGTAATTATTGACTACACTTTGCATACAACAAATCTTTAAAGGTCATTTGGTTGGTGACATAAATGATATAATTTTAGGATAAATCACAATTTGTTTATATTTGTTACAATTTTTTATTTTTTATATTTGTTACAATTTTTCATTTTGGGATCAACTATTTTAGAATTATTTATACCATAATAGTGAAATAATACAGAAACTACTAGTTTCGGGTAAGAGAATAATATTACACATATTCTTCTCCAAAGCTTTTCTCCTAGATTTTTATTTAAAAAAACTTTAAAACTGAAATAAAAATCTATCCAAAAAAATATATTAAACTTTTACCAATAAATAAAAAATATATTTGGCATTGGATGAGCATCTACTTTTAAAAGGGAGCCCAGTGCACTATACGCGGGATCGGGGAATGGCCGGACCACCAGTGTCTATTGTAGGGCAGCCTTACAGGATGTTTAGGCTTAAACCAGTGACATCCAGATCAACAACAACTTTACCTGTTAATCCTAGGGGTGGCCAACGGGCCGGGACGAGTCGGGGCGGGTTTGGCGGGATAGGGGTCGGGGCGGGACGGGGGGAGGGTCGGGATCGGGGCGGGACAGGCGGGATTCATCGAAGTCCCGTCCCGTCGAAAAAGGGGCGGGGCGGGGTGGGATTGGGTCGGGATTTTACTCTTTTTTCACTTAATTTAAAAAATAACATATATATAAACAACTCAATAATTGAACAAGATAGTGTGCCTCTTATATTATTTAATAGACATATAATTTTTTTGTAATACAAATACAATTCAAAATTGCAACTTTGTGGTGTTGTTCAAAAGTTGCAAATGACATAGTAAAATTGCAATTAAAAAAATTACATTTTGAAAAAAACATGTTCTAGTTTCTTGATAATTTTTTGTGGTTCTTCTGTTGGAATTGATATTTATTGGTCAAATTGCTCCACGTCGCTTCCACCACCTTCAAATAAGATGTCGTTGTAGTTTTCGCCTTCTTCTTCGTTGATCTCCAGTTGACCGCACCTTCTCCGCTCCGCTCTTATCCAATCTTTGAATAATACTTCAATCTCCAAGCTGTCTCTGACTAATGAGTGTCTGTGCTATCCTATTTGATATATGCCGGCAGAAAAGCGCTTTCAGACACCGTTGATGACGCTTGAATGTTCAACATCTCGGGTCATCATTGAAAGTGTCGGAAAGGTCTTCTCATTCCCCCTCCAGTATTTCAACAAGTCTTCACGTCCTTCTTCATTGAGAACTGCTTGGTACGGTACAGAACTGTGCAAAACAAAAAGATCAAACTGACTAATTTGGTTAGTAGTGTTACCACCACACATTCTATTTCTGAGGCTTTCAATACTAGCCGCAGAAACAACATGTCTTTTGTGATGTTGTGTTGAAGAAGAAGAAGATAGTGTGGAAGCCAGTAGGTTGCTAGCACTTTCTTGTTGGTAAAATCTATATATTTTTTTTGCATTCATCTTCTACACTAGACAACACTTCTTCTTTAGTTTGCTCAATAGGTGGTGGGTGATTTGAATTTTTGGGACTTGGAGGTGGTAGTACTGCTATACAATCATAAATAGTTTCAATAAGTGATTTAATACCGTCTATTTTAATAGTCGGATTTAATACAACACCAATAATATAAATAGTGGAAATATGCATAAAATATTTTTTTATTTTGATAAACATTTTTTTAATAGCTGCCTTATAAGTTGGTTTATTCATATATTTATTAAGCAGTAAAAATATTAGAGCTATATAAAACAACATAGTTGAAATAATAAGATAATATATACCGAAAAATTCTCTCTAGAAATACAATAAGTTCGGAAATTTTTCTCCAATCGCTACCTACAACCATATCAGCTGAATTTTGATTATGAGAGTTAGAAAATAAAGTTATAGGTTTTCTATAGTCATAAGCAACAAGTAGTTGCTCGTATAAATAATTCCACCTAGTGGGTACTTCTTTTGTATTTTTCTATAAGGTAGTTGACAATTGTGACAAGTTTTTATATTTTTCTTTTTTTCGTTATATTCTATTATTTTTAAAAATAAAGTTTATAGCAAATTGTATTTTACTAAGAATCTCTTCAAAAAATGATAGACCATCCTTTACAACTAAGTTATATATATGACACGCACATTTTATATGAAAATGATCTGGAAAAGATGGAGTTAAACTATTTTTAAAAATTGTAACATCATAATTGTTAGAAGAAACGTTATCTAATGTAATAGTCATAATTTTATCAGTTATTCCGTAATAATCGCACACTTGATAAATATTTTCTGCAATAAAAGTACCAGTGTGCCTATCATCTATATATCTATACGCTAAGATACGTTTTTGCATAGACCATTTATAATCTATCCAATCACAGGTTACCGTTAAATAATTATGACCGTTAGTACTACGGCCTATATCAGAAGTGATAGCCACTTTGTCATTAAAATGATATAATGAATAACGTAAATAATGTTGATATTCATGTGCAAATTTAAATACATCTCTCTTAACAGTTGATCTAGAAAAATAGTTAAAAGAAGGATTATACATTTCTCTAATGTAATGAATAAAACCAGGAGATGAAGGAAATGAAAAAGGCAAACACTCCACATCAACTAATTTTGATATTGCTTCACTATCTCTATATTTATTGTAATTAGGGCCTACAATTCCCCCCGTCGTGGGGTTAATTTGACACTGTACTTGGTCCGAAACAATATGTGAACCTTGTCCCGATGGAGCGGGCGTTTGCACACCCGATTTTGAAGCCTCGTATTGGGTATATCTCGCTAGATGAGCCCTTGCTATGTGTCTCATTAAACCCCCTCCCCCCATCCCACAATGATCTTTTCCAGTTTTACATTTTAAAACATTTTTACAAATTTTACATCTAGCTACTTGATTCTCTACGTCCCTATAAAAAAATATCCATGCATATGATTTTATTGGTCATTTTGCTGGACTTCGTTTCATACTAGGGGGAATATGAGACGTTTAGTTGAAGGTGCACTAGTGGGTGTTGTCATCTACATTAGTGGGTGTATCATCTAGATCATCGTCTAAATTAAAGTCTTCTTGAGTTCTAGAAAATAGCTCATCGTCTAAATCTAATGGTATTGCAGAAAAATGTCCAGTATCAATAAAATCATCATGTGTAGGAATATGATTCTGTCTAGAAATAAGATGACTAGAAGAATTACCCTTGCCCTTGTTGCCCCTACTAGAAGGAGCCTGACCCTTACCCGTAAGCATACGTTTAAATCATTTCATTATAATTATACTAATAAATAATTAAAGTAAATGAAATTAAGTGTGCTAAATAAAATAAACAAACAATAATAATTTAATGAAGGAACGAATGTACCAAACGTCGACGTGTAATCTAGAGGTTGAAAATTGAAACTTTGCTCGATGGAATATCATCAAGCTTGTTGCTAACTTCACTCCCAAATGAATAAATAAAATTCAATATTTAGTAGACAATGTAGACTTGTAGAGAGATAGATTGAGAGATTAGAGAGATTATAAGAAGATTTGTGAGAAAGATGAAGAGAAAAATTATGTATTTATAGTTGAGAAATTAGGTTAAAGTGTAAATATAATAACTTATGAGTTTAAAATAAATATTAAGGGGTAGAGGAGGCCAAAAATGGCCGTTGCACAACGACCAAAATGTAAAATGGTCGTTGGTGCAAAGGAGTTTGTGCAAAGGGAGTTTCGGGCGTGACCGGGTCGGGCCCGACGGGATTGGAGTGGGCTGGGACAGGTCGGGACTAGACCATACACATCCCGATACCGTATTTTTTTTTAAATGTCGGGATAAGAGCAGGACCGGGCCGACCCGGTCCACTGACCAGCCTCAATTAATCCTCATGCTTTTAACTTGTTCAAACATCCCCACTATCAGCTGTGTTGTTAACTCCGCCTCTGCTCCATACTTCACTCTCATCTCTCAGCTTTTGTTTAGCTTAAAATCCTCAAACGCCCACCTCGTTATTCTCACCACCCCCCTCCAATTCGCATACACCATCATAAAATGGCTTCTACTGCCTTGTCACAAGCTCTATTCTCCACTCTCAATTCTCACAGAAACCTCGAGAATACCGCCCTTCCGTTGCCCAGGCCACTTGTTGTGTCAAGATCACATTCATTGAATACCCAATTCAACAATACCAAAAAGGCTAGTTTTATCACCAGCTGTGCCTCTCCTGAAAGTGATGCACCTACCAAATCTGAAACTCCAATTGAATTGAGTATGCATTACCCTTATTCTCTTTCTATTTCCCTTGTTTGGATAGTTGTTACCTATTCTATTCTATTGTGCTATTAGTTTAAATGTAATATTTGTTCTGATTGTTACTTCAATTTTGTTGTATCCTATCGTTACCGAAAAGTCTCATTTTGTGTAACTATCTCCTAATCCTATTTTATCCTTTACCTTACTTTTTTATAGTAGCTCTACCACTATCCTACTTTTTTGTAGTTTTTATCTTTCAAATTGTTGATGTGTGACATTATTTAACGATGGGTAAGGATACAATCTTTACAAATGTTGTATTCATTAAAACAAAATATGATACAATATAATACGACATTATGAAACAATATGTAACAACCATCTAAATAGAGTACTCTCCACTTTAACTTGAGAACAGATTAGTCTCTTTTGAATTTGGTTTCTACAAACCTTGTTGTGAAAGAATTGGTTTTGTGCTTCGGTGCTTCCAAAATTTTGTTTGATGTCAATTTGGTTTATTTGATAGGATACCCAGCATTTCCTACTGTGATGGATGTCAATCAGATTCGCGAGATTTTGCCTCATCGGTAAGAAGTTGCTCTTTGTTGTAAGTAATTATTTCAATAGTGTGAAGGGGTCACTGAGCTTGCATTATTTGCAGTTTTCCGTTTCTACTAGTAGATAGAGTGATTGAGTACAATCCGGGAGTGTCAGCTGTGGCTATCAAGAATGTGACAATTAATGATAACTTCTTTCCTGGTCATTTCCCTGAGAGGCCAGTCATGCCTGGTGTCCTCATGGTTGAGGTATAAATAACTTTCATTTCTCATTATTTGAAAGTTTAACTTCTTTTAGCATAAATTTCAACAGTGCACTGGAGGAGTGCAACTATACAGTCATGTATGTTAAAGTACTTGCATTTGCAAATATCTTTAACAACAAACATCAAGTAGTTCACGAGTCAAGAAAAGCAATCTCTTTTGTACAATTTATTCAGGAAATAGGATAAAGTGGTGGCACTGTACCAAGTTACTTAGACCAAAAATCATGATACAGTTAACTTCATGGTGTAGGTCACACAATATATGAAGTTTCTATTATTCTATATCTCTGAGACGTCAAACTTGAATACTTTCTCTAACATTTCAGAATTTTCTACTATATTGAAAGTAATTAATTTCTTTTTTTTCACCTAGAATTTTCCTAATCATGGTGAAAGATGGACGAAAGTTGAAATTAATGCTCAGATTGAAAAGAGAAACTGAAAGCCAATTGGAATGCCTGCTCTCCCGTCACTTCTCCTAGTAAACATTAAGAAACTGTCCCTAAACATTATTCTGCCACATTGGAAGTCAAGTGAAATGCTATTGAAGATATAAACACACAAGTTGGAATAATGTCAAATTACTATGTCTCTTACATCTTAACCTTCTGCTTGCTTTCCTCTCCTTTTCTTTTTCTTCTTAAAAATGTAGTGCCGCCTCTGATAAAGTTTGATCCAATATTTAGATTAGTGGCTCAGTGACAAGACCATCCAATTATTGGTTCATACCCTAAGTGTGAATAAGATCAAATGGTAGTGTGCCTCAGTAATCTGTCTGTCAGTAGGAAAATACAAGGCATTTGGAACGTTAACGACAAAGTGCTTAGTGCTATGCGCCAGTTCTTTGGGATTATATTCCTCTAGCAGTTGACAAGGTCCACTAAGATTGCTTTTGGAAAGTGAAAAGTATTGAGGTTGCTAGGTTATTTTGGGCATTAAAAATAGTGAGACCACATTGCAGTACTTTACAGAGTATAGATGATTAGATAGGGGTGGGCATAGTTTGGGTAAAGCTGAACTCCGAACCGAAATCAGCATTTTTCGATTTTTTGTTCGGTATTTCGGATTACAGTTAGGTGTTCCGATTTAATTTTTGGATTTGGATTTCGGATTTGCAATGAAGAAATTGCAGATTTACGAAAATCCGAGAATTTTATGCCTTATATTTGGCCCTTAGGGCCTTAACTACTAAACCAAACATAACCATTGGACATTAGCACAATCCCAAAACCAATATTCAAAGAAATCATCAGCTAAAGACTAAAGCCCAATAAGTAACAAACTAAACAAGCTGATAGTTCTTTTCTGCTCACCGTTATCACCGCTGTGCTCAAATACCATAGTTGAAGCTAAGTATATAATTCTTAAATGAGGAAATACTCACATTGTTTGATACTACCCACAATTCTCCACTTCTTTTAAAATTTAACTTGTAAAGGATAATGGAGAGTTTCTTATTATTATATATAACTCTATTTTTCTTTTTTCTTGTAATACCTTTCCTCGTACCAAAGGTTTGCATTTGTACTTACGATTACCAAATATTCATATGATTATCGCGGGAATGAGGAACTATTAAGTCAATTTGACATGAACACTTTATTTGAAGTCAAGTTTTTGTAAGGAGAAGAGTTCCAACTTGTAGGCTCAAACAGAAAATCCAAAATAAGCAAACCGAATAATCCGAAATCGAAATTCGAGCTTAACCAAGATTATTTGGATTGGATTTTGGTTGTAATTTAAAAAAACAATGTTAAAATATCCCACATCGGTAGTTTAAGGGATGGGTGGGCTCCTTATATAGATTTGGGCAATCCTCCTCACAAGTTAGCTTTTGGAATTGAGTTAGGCCCAAGATCCATTCTTTACATGGTATCACAGCATGATCCATCCCATAATTATTATTTCTCAATAGTGGGCCCAAACTGAAGTTTTCATGATAGAAATCGAGTTGCCTGACGTCTACCCTTAATGATTAGTTCTAGGAGATTTATGCTAGTTTAATTGTAGGAGAGTAGGAGGTATATGGTTGTTTAATCATATATGAACAGTGAAAAACTAGCTATAGGTTTTGCACTATAAGGATGTGGTCAATACTTCAAAGACGACAAGCCAAGAGATCATTAAGTAGCATCTACCATGAAAATTTTGGATAACTGGCTAGGCAAAAATAGTGAAGTTTTTCTGCTTATGAACTGTCCTTATAATCACTCCATGAGTCAGACAACTTCTCGATCAACACCCCAGCATTGATTTTTTCTGGTTGAGAGATCCCTCGGCCTTCAGTCTTCAGCCGGTTTTTCCCTATTGTTTTTTTATTAGGTAATTTCAGATATTCATTACAAACTTTTGTTTTGTAGTATCTTCCACAGTGAATTTTTTAATTAAGGCTTCCCAAATAGCTTTTGCTTCCTTGCAACTACATTACACATTAAATAATTCGTTAGAAATAGTTTGCAATATGGTGTGTCAACATACCTTATTGGCATATTGCCATGATTCCTATGTTTTGTTATTAGCGTTTGGACTAGGTTATGGATGCATCTCATGAACATCGTAGTGAAAAAAAAACGTTCTTGCCACCGTCTAAAATTTTTATTGGCAAAAATTAAATGTTTGATACATCAGGGCTTGGCATATGGTAGAACGACCGGAACAGGAGCAACGATGGTCAGATGGAGTATCAATGACATTGGTAGTATCTCCAATAGTTTGAGGAGCAATGTTGTTTACCATAATTTCTTAGAATAACAATGGGAAAATAAAAATATTACTACAATATTATTTGTGAGCAAATATACTACTTGGTTTGAGTTGTGCTAGACACTGTCCTAAGAAACTACTTCAGCAATGTGAAAGTGTTTTTCTAGGATTAAACAAGCCTTCCTCTAAAAAGAGCAACAAGAACAACAAAATTTAAATGGACATATCGGGTCACTTCCGGGGGATTATGACGACGTGCATGGAGGCTTTGGACTCGGGAACAGAAATGGGGGAGGCGTCTCACTTTTGGAGATCGCTAGAGCTTGTGGGATGGTGATAGCCAATTCGAGGTTTCTGAAGGAGGAGTACTTGGTGACTTTCTGTAGTTCGGTGGTTAAGACTCAGATAAACGTTTTGCTTCTGAGGAAGGTTGACAAAGGTCTTTGTAAAGACTGCAAGGTTATTTCGAGGGAGGATCTTACAACCCGACATAAGCTTATGGTGATGGATTTGGAGATGGAGAAGAAGAGGGTTGTGGATAACAGGTTAAGAATCAAATGGGGGAGTTTGACCATGGCTAGTGCAAATGAGATGAGAGAGAGGTTGATGGCCAAGGGGGCTTGGGGAGTAGTGGGGATGCGACCGGTATGTGGGATAGGACGGCTAGTTGCATTTGGGAGGTAGCTCAAGAAGTGCTAGGGCCCTCGCGGGGTAACCGTGGTGGACATCGAGGGGACTGGTGGTGGAATGGTAAAGTTCAAGAGAAGGTGGAAGAGAAGAAAGCGGCGTATGCGAAATTGGTAGAAAGCAAGGATGAGGTAGAGAAGTGGACGAATAAGGAACTGTATAAGATGGCGAGGAAGGAGGCAAAGCTTGCGGTTACTGCGGCGAACACGACGGCTGTTGAACACATGTATGTGAAATTAGAGGAGAAAGACGGAGATAAGAAGTTGTACAGACTAGCAAAGGCGAGGGAGAGGAGGGCCCGTGACTTGGATCACGTGAGGTGCATCAAGGACAAGAGAGACAAAGTACTGGTGGAGGATGCGCATATTAGGCGGAGGTGGCAGTCGTACTTCCATAAACTCTTGAACGAAAAAGGAGATAGAGACATTGTGCTAGGAGATATGGAGCAATCTGGTAGGTACCGAAATTTTGGGTATTGTAGAAACATTAAGGTTGATGAGGTTAAGGGTGTTGTTCGCAGGATGCGCAGGTGACGAGCGACCGGGCCTGATTAGATCCCAGTTGAATTTTGAAAGAGTGCAGGCAGGGCAGGTTGACGGCAAGAATGCTCGAAGAATGGAGGTGGAGTACAATGATTCTTTTGTACAAAAAAAACAAAGGTGATATCCAGAGTTGCAACAACTACAGGGGTATCAAGCTACTGAGCCACACTAATGAAAGTTTGGGAAAGGGTCGTGGAGATGAGGGTGAGGAGAGATGTGTCTATTTTCGAGAACATGTTTGGATTCATGTCGGGGCGTTCGACTACTGAAGTCATTCATCTTATTAGGAGGTTGGTAGAGAAGTATAGGGAGAGGAAGAGAGATCTACATATGGTTTTCATCGACCTCGAGAAGGCATACGGCAAAGTCCCTAGAGAGGTTTTATGGAGATGTTTGGAGGTTAGAGGTGTACCCGTGGCGTACACTAAGGCGATCAAGGATATGTATGATTGAGCCAAGACTAGGGTACGGACAGTAGAAGGAGACTAAGAGCACTTCCCAGTGATGATTAGGATCATCTCTTAGCTCATTCCTATTTGCCTTGGTAATGGACGAACTAATGCGACAAATCCAAGGGAAGGTGCCATGGTGTATTATTCGCAGACGACATAGTTCTGATTGATGAGACTCGCAGCGGAATGAACGTCAAACTAGAGGTTTGGAGACAATTTCTAGAGTCTAAAGGGTTCACGTTGAGTAAGATTAAGACAGAATATTTGGAGTGCAAGTTCAGCAACGAGAGCGAGCCTGAGACAGGCATAGAGGTGAGGCTTGGTACTCAGGTCATTCCAAAGAAAGGAAGCTTCAAGTACGTCAGGTTTATTATCCAAGGGAATGAAGAGATTGATGACGATGTTACACATCGTATTGGGGAAGGATGGACGAAATGGAGGCTCGCATCTGGAGTCTTGTGCGATAAAAATGTGCCACCAAAACTTAAAAGACAAGTTTTATAGGGTGGTGGTTAGACCGACTTTGACTTTGTTGTATGGGGCGGAGTGTTGGCCAGTCAACACTTCACACATCCAAAAGATGAAAGTTGCGGAGATGAGGATGTTGAGATGGATGTGTGGGCATACAATAAGAGATTTGATTAGAAATGATAATATTCGAGACATAATGAGAGTGGCCTCGGTGGAGGATAAGATGCGGGAAGTGAGGTTAAGATGGTTCGGGCATGTGCAGAGGAGAGACACAGATGCACCAGTGTTGGCTATGGACGGGTTCAAGAGGGGTAGAGGTAGGCCGAAGTAATATTGGGGAGAGATGATTAGACGGGATATGACACAAGTGCAACTTACTGAGTACATGATCTTAGATAGGGGTTTGTGGAGGACACAAATTAGTGTAGAAGGGTAGTAGGTAGTCGAGCGTAGTCCTACTTACACTCACAAAATGATAGTTGTAGTGTTATTACTGTCGGCCCGATTAACCTATCACACTTATATAGGAGCAGTATTGTTTTATATTCCCCTGTAGTTGTTTTTTCATGCCTTTGATTGCAAATGAAGAGAGCTAGTGCCTTAGTTGAGCAAGAGAATTTATAGGTACTGACCTTAGTTGATGTGCCGAAATGAAAACTAGAGCAAAGTTTAAGGGGTCGTCTATGTATTTTACCTTTGAAATATTGCCAACATAGTGATGCAAACGAGATCTCTGTTTAAGATGCGACAAAATCCACTAATGGTTATGTATTCACCCTTGGTGGTGGTGCCATAGCGTGGAAATCAGTCAAACATACAATCATTGCTAGATTGACTACGGAACAAGAGTTAATAGCTCTATTATTCTTAAAAAAAAAAGTTTATAGCTTCGGAGTTGTCTAGTTCTGAGGTTGGGTGGTGAAGAAATCCTTAGCTAATATTCCTTTAATCAAGGACTTGTTGTCTCCTATGTGTAGATGTTTGATTGTCTAGCGGGTAATTTCTATAGAATAAATTTTATAATTGAACAACACTTAGAGACATGTTGTCATAAAACAACTGCTAAGAGATGGAACGATTTTTGTCGACTATGTGAAGTCAGAAGTAAATTTGGTTTGTTGGAAGAATTTTAATTCTTCAAACCTTAAAAGAAATCGGGTTAAGGCTAACAAGATGTCAATAGAGATGGTAACCTATATGATTGAAGATCCCATTAAGTAGGTTGATATAGGTAATAACAAGTCGATATAGGCCCTGAAGCACGAAAAGGTGAGTGCTTGACTGCTATTAATTGAGAGGATGCGTCATAAATATTGATGAATCCATATTTCTCAAGGCTCGTGTATTTAAAGCAATATACACTTGAGTGAGCCGCTCCTATATGACTTTGGCTTAGTCTTTCATGCTCTCATGAATAACCAGACAGACGCATGGCCTATTCGCGTAAAACCGCTGTCGAAGAACAAATTGTGGGGGGGTGAAAATGTAATTGGTGAAATCTCTTTCTTATAATAAGAATTACCGATTCATAGAAATATTATATTTTACCACTAATTCTGAGTCAAACTTCACTGGTCTAAATTTGGTTCATAGTCTAAAAGACGCCAAACCTATTGCATTTGGACCATACAAATCCAACGAGTCTTAACCTTTTATTCCTTCTGTAAATATTTAACTATTCCGATTAGCTGGATTGTTATGTAATTTTGTTGTTCATGTTCCCTCTTTTTAGAGGAAAGCTTGTTTAATCTTGAGAAAACTCACTGCTAAAATAGTTTTTTAGGACAGTGCCTAGCACGACTCAAGCCAACTACTGCATTTGTTCATAAATAGTTTCAAAGTGCTGATATTTTCTATTCCCATTGTTATTCTAACAACGGAAAGATATAGATAGAAGTTTAAATTTTTATAGAATCAAAATAGAAATGATTTTCGAATTTGATAATTTCTTAGATTCTGTTGAATTGTATCGAATCCATTTTCGATTTTAAGGCGAGCAGTTACCTTATTAAACTTTTCAAAAAGATTAACCACTACACCAATTTAGTGATAAAAGAAGATTGCCCAGCAACACTTTTTGCATGATCGCCACAATTTGTTTGGTATAATGTACTTTGAACTGAATGCCATTGACATAATATGCTGTGGATTATCTTGAGCATTGTAAGGTTGTTTTTCTCAATATGCTGTACCATGAAACATATGTGCGCAATGAGAGAAATTGTTGGTTATATTTAGATTCTGTTGAATTGAATCGAATCAAATCCATTTTTGATTTTAAGGCGAACAGTTACCTTAAACTTTTCAAAAAGATTGACCATAGTGATAAAAGAAGATTGCCCAGCAACACTTTGCATGATGGCCACAATTTGTTTGGTATAATGTACGTTGAACTGAATGCCATTGACATAATATGTTGTGGATTATCTTGAGCATTGTAAGGTTGTTTTTCTCAATATGCTGTACCATGAAACATGTGCGCAATGAGAGAAATTGTTGGTTATATTTATACCAATTTCCTTATTGGTAACAACAAATGATACACATCCTGATAGCGTTCAGCACCAAATTTTCATGGACTCGATGCTGTCCCAACATGGAAGTAAAAGTGTAACAATGTGCATATTGTTTTGGAAGTTTAATATCACTATACAAACATTTCTACACACTATTAGGCGCTGCAGCTCTTCATGATTTCTTCTGGTTGGCATGCAGTGTTCTATTGATTCTTCAATGACACTTCTGTGTGCCTGTTACTTTGGTGAGAGTAATTAGCGGTTGTGTCAACACCAGATTCCTCCATGAAAAATACTACAATATACTCCTGTTGGGAACCTTCTGTGCTAGAGCTTCAAGGACCTAATGTTATCATTTCAAAGAAACTGTGAGATTTTAGAAATTCATTATTTTCTTCCTCTGATCGAAATGCTTTCTATTCTCTAATGCAGCTGTCCGGTTTTGTGAATGAGTTTTATGATTCATACAGGTCAAACAGGGACTTCTCTGATAGTATTGTATAGGAAGCAGGCGGGCTACAGACTTCAATGGTTTTGAAAATGCTCAATATACTTGTTAGCGATCACTTATCACCAGGCTAGGTGCATCTAGTCTTAGTCTGAGAGTTCCACAACGTCTAACCATTTAAACTACCTCAGTGATGCTTCCAGTCAATCCCCTGCTGTATATGATTATATTCTTTCATTGTTTTGTTTGAAAGCAGTCTTAAAATCTGCTGATGTAAAGAAGGATGGTTATACTTAATGGGGAAAGGAAAAAGCTAATGTTACGTGGGTAGAATAAGTTCTATGTGGAGAATCCCACAACATATGTTAAAGTCGATTCCTTATTTCTTTCCATTAAATTTTTGTTGTTAATTTAGATAGATAAGGTGTCGGAAAACTGAGTTCTTTGGTTGCCTCACTTTTGTTGCTGCAAGAGGTTGTTTCGCTATCAGATTCTGATGGGTATCCATTTTTGTCAATATAGGCAATGGCACAAGTTGGTGGCATCGTTATGCTGCAACCTGAAGTGGGAGGTTCCCGGGAGAATTTCTTTTTTGCTGGAGTAGACAAAGTAAGGTTCAGGAAGCCAGTGGTGGCTGGAGATACTTTGGTAATGAGAATGACACTGATCAAGCTGCAAAAACGTTTTGGAATAGCGAAGATGGAAGGTAAGGCATATGTAGGAGAAGATGTGGTTTGTGAGGGTGAGTTCTTGATGGCTATGGGCAGTGGTTGATGCTCTTCTGCTATTTACTAGTTTGAATTATGGCACTTTGATTAGTTCTGCATCTGCTCCCTCCTCATTAATGTTTGATCGAGCGATTCTAATTGAGGCTTTCGATGTCCCGTCTTTTAAAATTAAACCATAAATTATATACATCCGGTATTGAATGCCAGTTTTCTGTATCTGAGTGTAGAAAATACTAAGACTGTCCAGTGGGCCGGATCGGCTTGAAACCGACTCGTCCCGTCCGGATACCTAACCCGACCCCCCCCCCCCCCCCCCCCAAAAAAAAATCGGTGTCGGGGTTCGAACTCGGGACGGGACCTGGGCTCGTCCCGCCCATCCCGGTCTCGATCCCGACCCGCCCTAACTTGCCCCCTCTCGCCCCGCCACCCCCCTCCCCTTTGCAAAAATAACCGTTGCAACAACGATCAAATTTCGATTTTGACCGTTGCAATGGTCATTTTTGGCCCCCCACCGCATAACCCCCTTAATATTTATTTTTAACCTCTAAGTTAATATATTTACACTTTAACCCTATTTCTCAACTATAAATACCTCATTTTTATCTTCATTTTCCTCACATATCTCTCAATTTATCTCTTTACAATTCTAATTGCCTAAGTATTATATTTTTTTGCTCATTTATATCAATGTTCAAAAATTCGGAGTGAAGTTGGTAACTAGCTTGGGGATCATCCATCGAGCAAAGTTTCATTTTTCAATCTCGATTACACGTCGACGTTACGTTGGTACCTTCTTTAAATTATTATTGTTACTTAATTTTAATTATCGCACTTAATTTCACTTACTTTAATTATTTAGTTGCATAATTATAATGGAACGCCTTGGACGTATGATTAATGGTAAGTGTAAGAGTGCTTCTAGTAGGGGTAACAAAAGTAAGTGTACTTTTAGTAATCATATTCCTAGTCCCGATGATTTTATTGACTTCACTCATATAGATGAAACTGTTTTTTTTAAAATATACCATTAGATGTGAAGTATATTCTACATCTGAACCACACTTTAATTTTGACGATAATGTAGATGACACACCCACTAGTGCACCTCAACCCCAGACTGAGTCTCAGCCTCAAACTAAAACTGGAATGCTTCTTATTCCCCCTAGTATGAGTCGAGGCCCCACACAATGATTAAAATCAGTTGCATGAGATTTTTTTGATAGACTGAGAGAATAAAATAGTTAGATGTAAAGTTTGTAAAAATGTTTATAAATTTAAAATCGGAAAAGGTCAAGGTGGGACGGGAGGTTTATTGAAACATGTACAAGGTGAGCACACATCTAGGTGCAATCAATACCAGGCTAAAAATCTGGTGTGCCAGCTGAGTCCGGACAAGGTTCACATAGTGTCTCCGACCAAGTACAGGGTCAAATTAACCCCACGACGGGGGAAATTTTTGGTCCTAAATATGATAAAAACAAAGATAGGGAAAATATGACCAAATTAGTTGCGGTAGAGGGTTTACCTTTTTCATTTCCTTCCTCTCATGATTTTATTCATTACATTCGAGAAACATATAATCATGCTTTTAACGATTTTTCTAGATCAACTGGTAAAATAGATGTTTTTAAATTTGCGCATGAATATCAACAATATTTATGTTATGCATTGTATCATTTTAGTGGCAAAGTGGCTATCACTTATGACATAGGCCGTAGTACTAACAATAATGATATTTAACCGTTATATGTCATTGGGCTGACTTGGTCTATGCAAAAACGTATTATAACATATAGATATATTGATGATAGACACACTGGAACTTTTATTGCACAAAATATTCATGAAATTTGTGATTATTATGGAATAATTGATAAAATTATGAGTATTACATTAGATAATGTTTCTTCTAATGATTATGCTATAAGACTCTTAAAAGTTCGATTAACTCCATCATTTTCATATAAGATGTGCGTGCCATATTTATAACTTAGTTGTAAAGGATGGCCTAAAACTTTTTTAACATTCTTGATAAAATACAATTTGCTAAATTTTATTTTTAAAGGTAATAAAATACAAAGTCGCAAAAAGTATAAAAAAATTTGTCACGGTTATGGATTACTTTATAGAAAAATTTCTGAAGAAATAGCGACTAGGTGGAATTCTCTATATGAACAACTACTTGTTGCTTACGATTATATAAGACCTATAACTTTATTATTTAACGCTCATAATAAAAATCAAAGGGATATGCTTGTAGATAATGATTGAGATTTTTTTTAGAACTTATTGAATTTTAAGAGAAATTTTTTCAAGCTACTAAAGAATTTTCTGGAATTTATTATCCTACTATTTCATCTATGTTATTTTATATAGCTCTAATATTTTTGTTACTTAATGAATATATGCAAAAACAAACTTATAAGGCATTTATTGAAAAAATGTTTAAAAAATACTTTTTTTCTATTCCTACTATTTATATTATTGGTGATGTATTAAATATGACATTAAAGTAGACGATTGTAAAACACTTGTTGAAACGATTTATGATTGTATAGAAGTAATTCCAAGTTCCAACAGACCCAACTGAAGAACCAACTCACGACCCAATTAAAAAAGAACTTATGTCTAGCATACACAATGAATGCAAAAATATATATATATATATATATATATATATATATATATATATATATATATATATATATATATAAATAATCAATCGGCTTCGTACCATTTTTACTACTTTTTGCAACCTTATAAAAATATATGGTTTTCTCGCTAATATTCAAGGCTTTAGAAATAAAATGTTTAGTGGTTCAACTTCTTCACAAGTTAGCGAATTTGATGTTTATATTTTGCAGGGTGTTGTACCGTACAAATTAATTGTTAACGATGAAGGACATGAAGACTTGCTGAAATAATGGAGGGACAATTAGAAGACATTTCCGACACTAGCAAAGATGGCTCGAGATTAGAGATGACAATAGATCCTGGACCCGGTCCGGATCCGGTAGATCCAGATCCGTTTTATAGGATACGGATCTTCAAAATGTGGACTCGACGGATCCGGATCGGACCCGGATCCATTTCTGACGGATCGGATCTGGATCTGGATCTTGTATTTGAGATCCGTATCCGGTCCATATCCGACCCGTGGATCCATTTTTTTATTAAATATATTCATAACCTAGAATGTAATTTTATAAGTATTTTCTTAAAATTGCTAAGCACATTCTTGTAAGTTTAATTCTCAAAACAAGTTTAATTTATCCCCGCGTTAACTCAAAAACCAAAAAAATAAAGATTAAACTTCAATAATAAAATCAATGTTATATTAGTGAATGACTAACATCTCCATAGACAAGTAGTTAAAATTATATTCACTTCATTTGTGAAGATTCCAAGCACATGCAAGTTCTGCATTGTGAAAATACTAGTCAACATTTTCCACAACTATTGTCATTGTCCAACATTTTCAATTAATAGCTCACAATCAAAACGAGACAACGAACAAAATATCTCATATGAACATTTCAAAATTGAAACACAGTAAACTGTTAGATAAGTAAAAATCGTTTGTCAGTTTAAAAAAAAATCTGAAAAAGTATTGGAAGCGTTTTTCTACGGGAAGATTTCAAATAGGAGAATACATACATTCATTGGCGGGAGACACATTGGAGATTGCAGTTCTATTCAGAGATTGGATTCGAGCGGAGCGTAGAAGGTGCAGTCAACCGGAGATCAACGAAGAAGAAAACTACAACTACAATGAAATTTTGTCCGAGTGAACAGGAAGCAACGTCGAACAATTTGACCAACAACTTCCAATTTCAACCAAAGATTCTCAAGACATTGTGAGAAAATTAGAAAAAGTATGATTAACTATGTAATTTTTTTAATTGTAATTTTACTATGTGATTTGCAACTTTTGAACACCTTTAAGTTGTAATTTTGAAATTTTATTACAAAAAAATTATTATTTTTAAAATAATATAAGAGGCACAAAAACAGCCTTGAGATGTTTTTATTACATTATCTTGTTCAATTATTGAAGTGTTTATATATATTATTTTTTAAAATTAAGTGAAAAAAATTGAAATTCCGATCTCATCCTGACCCTGCCCCGTCCCCAACATCGGTCCCCTTTTTCGGCGGGATGTGGGACGGGACGGGACATCTGCCTCTCCCGCCGGAGACCTGATCCCGACCCTTCCCCCGTCTTGCCGGATTCCATCCCGCCGGGACCCGCCCAGCATCGGCCCACTGGCCACCCCTAGAAAATACTAATGAGGGCATCATTGGCCTTGCATTTTCATGTTATGATTCATTTCTTTGACCTCTCTCACAACAGTAAACATTTAAGCTACCATGACGCATCCTCAGAGTACTCTAAATTTGTAATTGTATATACCCTCCAAACTTATGTCAAAGGCAACTTATATCTTTTTCATAGTATGCAATTGGGTTTAGTAAGGTGATAAGCAGCGTCAAGAAAAGAAATGAATTTTTTCAGGTGTAGTCATAGCATGAAGTAGCAAATCCAAGCTTTTGGTTTCTTCTTTCTACGATCAGTGATTCTTTAAAGTAGTTATGGGACATCCTTTACAAACAAAGAGCACCGGCCTCAAGTTAGAAAATTAACATGCTAGCATAGCATAGCTAGTCATGCTTAATCCGAGCAACCTTTAGGCTTTTATAAACTTTCCTCTCTCCTGGCGCACGTTAGAGTGAATTGCTAACGTGCACACACGCTGGAAATGACAAGAGGCCACTCAAAGAAGAATGCCACAACGGCTCCATCAGTTGAACATGCAACGATGGGAGATGAAGCAATTAGAACTCAAGAAAGCAGCGTCATCTGGAGTCACCAACACAAGCCAGATCGCGATGGAACAATAAGCCAATAATCTGGTCTGTTGATTTTGATCTTAAAGATTCCGACAGATATTGAGGCCGTGATGCATACGCTTGGATTAAATCCTCCAGACCTGAATTGGTACATGGAAACTGGCGCCACTTCTCACATGACGTCAAACCAAGGTACTCTCTCGTCTTATTCCAATTTGAGCAAAAATCGTGGCATTATTATTGGTAATGACAATACAATTCTAATTCGTGGTTACGGTAATACAACTTTGTCTCCCCCACATCCACCTCTTGTCTTGAAAAATACCCTTCATGCCCCGAACTTAATTAAAAATTTGGTGTCTGTCCGAAAATTCACCACTGATAATTGGGTTTCTGTTAATTTTGATCCTTTGGGATTTTCTGTGAAGGATTTCAAAACGGGATACCTCTCATGAGATGCAATAGTAGGGGAGATCTTTATCCAATCACGCCCGCCTCAAGTTTCCCGAGTCAAGCCATACCATCGACATTTGCAGCTCTAGCTCCTTCCTTGTGGCATGCACGTTTGGGTCACCCTGGGTCGTCTATTGTTTCTTCTTTGCATAAAAACAATTTTATTTCTTGTCAGAGTATGCGTAGTACTCCAAGTTGTCATTCATGTCATTTAGGAAAATATGTTAGATTACCATTTGTAGCATCTATGTCTCGTACTTTGATGCCTTTTGATATTATTCATAGCGATTTATGGACTATGCCCGTTCTCAGTTCTGTGGGCCATCGTTATTATGTTATATTTTTGGATGATTATTCTAATTTTTTATGGACCTTTCCGTTAGCGAAAAAATCACTAGTTTTTTCCACATTCTTAAAATTTAGAGCGTTCATCTGTACCCAATTCGAACGGAAAATAAAAAATATTCAATGTGATAATGGCAAAGAATATGATAATGAGTTGTTTCGGGATTTTTGTGATGCTAATGGTATAGTTTTTCGTTTCTCTTGTCCTCATACGTCCTCACAAAACGGAAAAGCCGAACGAAAAATTTGTACCATTAATAATATTGTTCGAACTTTATTGGTCCATGCTTCTGTACCCCTTTCCTTTTGGCATCATGCTCTACAAATGACTACTTATCTCCTTAACATACTTCTAACCAAAATATTGGTGTATGCATCTCCTTTGAAAATCCTCTTTAATAAGAATTCTTCGTATTCACATCTTAGGGTCTTTGGGTGTTTATGCTATCCCCTATTTCTGTCAACTACATTTAACAATCTTCAAGCTCGTTCTACCGCTTGTGTGTTTTTGGGTATCCGTCTAATCATCATGGTTACAAATGTTTTGATTTGTCGTCTAATAAAACCATAATTAGTCGCCATGTTATTTTTGATGAAACCCAATTTTTCTTTGCGAAAGTGAGTAGTCCCGTGCCTAGTTCGTATAATTTTTTCGATAACGAAGTTTCACCGCATATTATGCACCACTTAATGGGTCGATCCAGTGAACACGACCCTCCAGCAAGTCTACTGCATGCCGACCCGCCACAGCCCACTGTTTTTGCCCCAGTTTCTGCCTATGGACCGATTGCCCAGCTCACTACCGAGACTGTTTTTGACCCAGTTTCTGCTCCAGTCCAGCCTACTTTTCCAGTTTTGGGCCAGCAGACCCACTGCCTGCTGGCCAGTCTGTCGCCGACCCGACTGTTTCCCAAAATCCACCCGATTTTCCCTCGACACACCGGCTTATTACTCATAGTCAATGGGGTATTTTTAAACCAAAAAGATATTTTAATCTTAATTCTAATATTCTTAAATCCCCACTACCCCGTAACCTAGTGTCTGCCTTAAATGACCCGAATTAGAAATTGGTTATGAACGACGAATATGATACTTTTATTGAAAATAAGACGTGGGAGTTGGTCCCCCGTCCTTCTGGTGTTAATATTATTCGGTCTATATGAATTTTTACTCATAAAGATAATTCTGATGGTTCTTTTGCGAGACATAAGGCTCGTCTTGTAGGTGATGGTAAAACTCAACATGTTGGCGTGGTTTGTGGTGAGATATTTAGCCCAGTAGTCAAATCGGCTACCATTCGCACTGTTCTCAGTCTGACTCTTTCCAAGACATGACCCATTCATCAGCTAGATGTGAAGAAAGCTTTCTTACATGGTGATCTTAAGGAGACAATATACATGCATCAGCCCTTGGGTTTTCAAGACCCCACATATCCTAATTATGTCTGTTTATTGAAGAAGTCCTTATATGGGCTCAAACAGGCTCCACGGGCTTGGTATAAGCGATTTGCGGACTACATATCGACTATTGAGTTTTCTCACAGCAGGTCTGATAATTCTCTATTCATATATCTTCGTTGTACTTCCCTGACTTATATTATCTTATACGTGGATG
Organism: Anisodus tanguticus; assembly: GCA_034509755.1. Classification (NCBI taxonomy): domain Eukaryota; kingdom Viridiplantae; phylum Streptophyta; class Magnoliopsida; order Solanales; family Solanaceae; genus Anisodus; species Anisodus tanguticus. The sequence continues at coordinate 28,045,909 of CM067550.1, read as the reverse complement.
ACATTATCTTGACCGCTTCTTCTGATGATTTACGCAAGTCTATCATGACACTACTCAGTTTTGAATTTGCTATGAAAGACTTGGGGCCCTTGAGTTATTTTTTGGGGATTGATGTCACTCGTCATTCAGATGAGTTATTCTTATCACAAAGGAAGTATGCCGCTAAGATAATTGAGCGAGCTGGTATGTTATCATGTAAGTCTACTTTCACTCCAGTTGATACTAAACCCAAGCGGGGTGCTGCGACTGGCTCACCTTACGAGGATCCCACCAACTATCGCAGTATTGCAGGGGCTCTTCAGGATCTTACTTTCACGAGACCGGATATTACGTATGCCGTACAACAGTTGTTTTTTTATGCATGATCCTAGGGTTGAGCACATAAATGCGCTCAAACGCATTATTCGATACATCCAGGGAACACTTGACTATGGCTTGCATCTATATCCATCGTCGACTTCTACACTTGTATCGTATACATATGTTGATTGGGGTGGCTGTCCAGATACCAGACGTGGAGCGTCTGGTTATTGTATGTTTCTTGGTAATAACTTAGTCTCGTGGTCTGCAAAGCGACAATCTACCTTATCACACTCTAGTGCAGAGGCCGAGTATCGAGAGGTAGCCAATGTAGTGTCTGAGTCATGTTGGTTACATAATATTCTCTTAGAACTTCATTGTCCCATTCAGAAAGCTACCTTGGTTTATTGTGATAATATTAGTGCGGTCTATCTTTCTGGTAATCCGGTTCAACATCAGCGCACTAAACACATCGAGATGGATATCCACTTTGTTCGCGAAAAGGTAGCTCGTGGACAAGTACGCGTCTGCCATGTCCCTTCTATGTACCAAATCACAGATATCTTCACTAAGGGTCTTCCTTCGGTTCTCTTTGAAGATTTTAGGGATAGTCTCAGTGTACGACGACCACCCGCTATGACTGCGGGGGTGTGAAAATATACAAGGATATACACAATATCCAATACCTTGTGTATACCGTGTATATCACAAAAATCCATGACAAGTGAGAGACTGTGATATATACTGTATACACTGCCGTGTATATTCCTAATTTGGTAACATATTATTTGTATATAATTATCATTGTACACTTACCATAATTGTAGAATTTTTGTACAAATAGAATATAGTTTTGAGAGTAAAATAGGAATATGATTTTTCATATTATAGAAATTGTAAATAGTATATACATTTATTCATTAATGAAAATAATCAAGAGATTATTTCTTTTAATCTGGAGTAACCAACCCAAGCCAGATCATCTGGTCCGTTGATTTTGATCTTAAAGACTGAAGAGTTGCAAACTATACCAGTTTGGGTTAAATTCCCAAACCTCCCTTTGAATTGCTGGGGCATGAATTCACTAAGCATGATCAGTAGTAGATTAGGAATTCCGCTATATTTAGATGAGTGTACCACTAGGAGTTAGTTTGTTAAGAGATAGCAAGTAGAATATAGACAAGTGTACAAATAGCATAGTTTCTCTTTCTTTTATTTTGCTGTATATGCATGTACATTATCATTGGATTACACGAGGAAAATACAAAAAGAGTTCCCTGGCTACTGCCTTCATTCTCTGATTTTAACACAAATAGGTAAAGAAATATACAAATTCATATACTAAAAGGCAAATAGGGTAAAACAAAAACACGTACTATTAAATTGAAATTCAAATCAAAATGTTGCGGAGCATCATTTGGGTTTGACTGAATCAAGGTAATATAAAATTACTGGCTTACTGTTCTTTCAAACGGAGCTTGTTCGCCATTTAAAACTTCAGTAGAATTTGAAATTCAAGAATCTAAAATTTCATTTCGTTTTCTTCTAGCTATTTAATAGGAGCAAAGAACCCTAAGGTCCTAATATTGTTTGTGTGAGATAGTTTGTAATATATATGAAGTGGGATGACCTAGAAGTAAAGGTAAACTGAATTTGAAGGGTTTTAATTTGTATTTTCAGTTTTTATTTAAAATTTGAACTTAATGGACAAGTCTGTTCATGAAATAAGATGACTATTCAAAATAATCATTTTTCTAACTCTATAAATAAGTCCATGAAGTAGCTAAGAAAAATATACAGGTATAACAAGGACTTTGTTGTATTCCGAAGGAAATTGATTATACTTTCCCAATCTATATATGGGTAAATCTCTTTAAGGAAAGTCGATTTATCCACACGTCAAAGTCATTTTTTCCTCGATTATGTTTGTCTATTTTTGTAACAATCTTAAAGAGATTTTATGTTACAAAAAATGATACACTGCAGTGGAGAATGGAAAAGAGGGATTAATGAAACAGGGGAATGGAACAACAACAGAGTGTTGATATAAATTGTGCATCTCATGGGAACGGATCATATCGTGGGATTGTGTAAATCCATTCATTAAACAAGTTTGTCTGCCTTTCAACGATATAGGCAGTTGCCAAAGTGCACAATGAAGGTTGGAATTTAGTTTCACCGATGAACGTATTGCAAGTGGGGTTGTTATATAAGGTTTGGCTTAGTTTATATTCATTGTCAAACATAGAAGTGAAACTTTTGGAAAAGGAGAATTCATATATAGTTTTGCTACCACTATAAAAGAATTGCTTAATTTGTGGGAGTCACCGCTAACCGCCGCAAATTGTATAAAATAGCGGGAGTATTTAGGTGACGCAAATTTGCGGGGTTCATTATTTATTATTTTGCGGGGTGTAAACTGCCGCTACCCTTTGAAAGGACGAGCTAAAAATCTAAAATTTCTCCTCATTTTGTAATGCTAGCATATTTCTTCATTTAACTCTAATAACCTATTAGTTCCCAATTGAAAAGCAAAAAATATCATTTGACTTTATACTCTCAGAAAATAGTTATATTTGTCTTTAATTATACTTTTTCAATAAATTTGCCCTTGTCATCCAACTTTCAGGTGAGACATTCGGTTCACGAATCGAAAATCTATCTCCACAGCAAGCTCCTCAATTTAATCCGATCCGTCACGCTTTGGACATCGCCACCGGAATCATTGAGGCCCCGTGAAAACAACTAGACTTCACTGGAAAGATGCGGTACTCATTAGCGAACGTCTTGTCACCAACAATTCTGGATTCCCCTTCTTTTCTGTCACAGTCTACCCTTTTCCAAGCCACATTTACCCCTTCTCCCTTAAATCTCATTCCCCCCCCCCCACCCCCACCCCCACATCCCCACACCTAAATTTTCCTACATGACAAATATGTATGCATTTCCCCCCAACTAAATCTGATCAAACATTTTAATTATCCGAATTCATTTTAAAATCCGCCCCGACCCAATTCTTTCTCTCCTCTTCTCCATGGTGCAAGTCCTCCATCAATGTCAGCTTTGTCTAAATAAATCATTACCGTTGAGAAAAAGAAGACAAAAACTTTCCAATTGTAATACTAGCTGGTTGCATAAAAATTACGTATAATCTATTAACGTTGGTTCAGTTAATAATTCAATATCTAAACATATACTGTACTTTGTTTCCTCCATAAAACATAGATCAGAAACAAAAAGACTATTTCTTTTCTTTTTCTGTTCATCCTACTATTGATTAAGGTTGGTCCCTTTTGAATCTGAAAGATTTCTGTCAAAGATCTTTCCCTTCGACTTCAATGTCCAGGAGTCAGTGCCACAATACATTGGGCACAAGAAGTCCACTTCTTCAGGGGAAAAACCGATATGGATTTTACATCGTTTATGATAAATCTGGTGCACTTAAGACCTTTTCGGAGGGGCCTAGGTATGATGTTCTTTCGCCGGAGATTAAGTCGTTGGTTAGAAGGACGGGCTCCGAACGGTTCACGGCGATTCTATTGGTAGTTCATGTGCTTGATATATAGATCTTAGTAGTAGTTAGACACTGATAACTACAATGTATAGTGTTTGGGACAGTAATTTCTTTCTGCCATTGATGGAGGACTTGCACCGTGGAGAAGAGGAGAGAAAGAATGAAAAAAGAATTGGGTCGGGGCGGGTTTTAAAATGGATTCGGGTAATTAAAATGTTTGATCAGATTTAAATCTTTAATTGGGGAAAAAATGCCACATAGGTTGGAAAATTTAGTTGGGGACATGAAATTTAATGGAGGAGGAGTAAATGTGGCCTGAAAGTGGATGAAAAGGTTAAATTTGTTGAAAAAGTTTAATTAAAGATAAATATAACTATTTTCGAGTATAAAAGGCAAATTTGACCCTTTTTTGATTGAATAAGGGTCTTGGTTTTCTATTTTCTTATTTTCTTTGCTCCAAAAGGTGGAATCTCCCACTCCAGGAGCTCTCACACCCCGGTCCGACAGGTCTGTGAAGGAGGTAAATCATGGTGACTGAATGTACATATTAAGGTAAATGCAATTCCTCCCCAACTCAAAAGAAAAAAAAAACTTTATTCGATTAATTCTAAAAGGAAGCCCTAAATATACTATAGAAGGCGACGCTCATTCTAACATTCTCTAGAAAGCCCTAAACTCTCTCTCTCTCTCACACACACAGTTCGGCGAAAATTGAAGATCACATATTGAAGTCGAAAATTGAAGATCAAAGATTGAAGCTCGAATTGACGGTCAGCTCGACTCAAATTGAAGATTTTTATTTTATTTTTATTTAAGGTTTTGAATCAAGCTCGACTCTATGAAAATCGAAGCTTTTTATCTGTTTATATGAGGTTTATGTAATTAATTTTGATTTTATCTGTTTATTTGAGATTTGTGTATAGAATTTCGGTTTTCTCCATATATTATTTTCTGTTATTGAATGCAATTTTTCAGTCAATATCAGTTGCATGTGGATTCTGAAGGTTTTCATTGGGTTCGTGTACACAGCGGAATTTGAAAATTTTGTGTTTCAAACCCAACAAGTGACGAACTGTAGGATGATTATGAAGTAATATAAAACACGTCAATACATAACATATATATAACCGTAATACTTTGATAGAATACTTACGGTTTGAAAACTCTGGAGTCTTTTAGTAATTTCCGAGGGTGCGCACGCAATTGATATTCGACAACAAGTTCCAAGAACTCCGATGTATACCACCTTCGAACAACTAGGAAATTCGGCAGAGGTTTAAGAGAGAGTTTTATTCCAGGTCTCTAAGACTTAGACTAATATATGAATAATGTATGTAATAATGAATGAGGAGCTGCTCTATATATAGGTGAAATTAGGGCAAAATTCAGATTTTGGATTGACCTCAAAGCCTGGCCCAAAACGAATTGCAGCAGGCCAGCTTGCTGCCCAATTAGCGCCGCGGCGCCTTGCCCTTTTCACAAAATATTTTCAGCACATTTTAATTAAATCCAAAATCTAATCTTGACTTAATTAAATAATTTCCATCAAATAGAAATCATCCCATAGTTATTATTAATTTAAATATCTCGATTTCAAATAGAATATTTAACACTTTCTCAATACACCATTAGATCGAAGAAACAATTGACATAGTGTTACCCTATATGCCTTCCATATATCGACACTAATCATATTAGAGTCTACACGGAACTCCTAGGCGGCGCCGTAAGACGAACTCAATATGTGAGTACATTTACACGAATCCAGTAAACTGAACCTCTATGTGGGAAGATAAAATCCTTTCATTCTCGACGCACTCGATCAAGCTTAGGATTTGCCAAATGTCTATCCAAATGGTTTGATCATTATATCTCATCTATATTGAAATACAACAAGACCATATTCTAGATATGTCTATTGCGTTGGCCAACGACTTAGTCAACCAAATATCAATGAGAAGCTGAGTGTTCTCTCGAATATACACTCGAGGAATGAATCCTAATCTTGGCTTAACTATCACCTTTAATCCACATCGTAATGTACCCAATACAAGTCGTATCTCAACCTCTAAGGCATTTGAGCTTAGGACAGGATCAAAGTATATTACTCTGTAGACAAGGTGTGTATTGACCTCAAGTCTAAATACTTCTATCTCCCACACGTTGGTCATACTTTAGACATGTATAACAAATAATATATCAGCATGGTATACCAATACTTCCAAAGTATCCATGTGTCCATCATGAGTAGCCATTACTCGTAGCAGGTGAGACATACTACATCCTCTAATGATGTGATGCAGACCACATGTCAACTTATAACATATCATCGATATCCCATTCTCAATGATCATTAGTCGAGGCTATTTTAAGAGTTACGTTATAATATTAATATCTCACACTATTAATAACAATGTAACCTCTAGGGATGCATATTATATAATATTACAAACAATCAACTAATAATTTAATAATTGCAAATGTTAAAATATTAATCTCCATTAATAATAATACGAACGTGTATAAAGTACATTTGACCTAATATTGATTGTCTCTAGGACATACATATAATTTCAATCTCCCACTTGGCCTAGAGCCAATCTTTAACATATCTAATGCCCATATTCTCAAAATGACCATTATGCTTGACTAAGCTTAATGGTTTAGTGAATGGGTCAGCTATATTATCGTCTGTGGGAACATAGTCTAATCTAATCTCTTCAGTATCCACCATCTCCTTAAGTATGTGGAACTTCCTTGGTACATGCTTGTTTCTGTTTGTTGATCTTGGTTCCTTAGCCTGTGCAATCGCACCAGTGTTGTCACAATAAATAGTTATTGGACAAATGGCACTCGGAACTACCCTTAGTTCCTTCAGGAACTCTGAAATCGCGACAACTTCTTTACCAGCTTCCGATCTAGCAATGTACTCCTCTTCTGTTGTCGAATCAGCATTTGTAGCTTGTTTGGAACTTTTCCAGCTCACTGCCCCACCATTGAAAATGAATGTGTACCCAGATTGAGATTTGAAGTCATCAAGATCCGTTTGGAAGCTAGCATCAGTGTACCCAGTAGCAGCTAGATTTTATTCCCCACCATAGACTAAGAAGTAATCTTTAGTTCGTCTAAGATACTTAAGAATACTCTTGACTGCTTTCCAGTGTTCTTCCCCAGGATTCTGCTGGAATTTGCAAGTCATACTAAGTGCAAAGACCACATCTGGCCTATTACAGGTCATGGCATACATGATCGTTCCTATAGCCGAAGCATATGGAATCCTCTTCATGCGCTCAAGTTCTATATCATTAGAAGGACTGTCATTCTTAGATAACTTGATGCCTTGACCCATAGGTAGACCGTCTTTTTTGGATTTCCATAGAAAAACGTCTAAGCACTTTGTCTATGTAGAATGACTGTGACTGCCCCAACAATCTATTAGGTCTATCTTTATAGATCCTAATTCCCAGAATGTAGCAGGCTTCACCTAAATCCTTAATCATGAAGGTACTGGACAACCACTCCTTGATTGAATGCAAGAGAGTCTTATTGTCTCCCATTATCAATATGTCATCTACATATATAATAATGAAGGCAATACTCTCATCCTTGCATTTATTGTAAACACAGGGATCCTCTATGCTTCTGACGAATTGTCCAAGCAAATGTTTCAACTCCTCGAGGCTTGCTTAAGCCCATAAATGGACTTTTGTAGCTTGCATACAACATTTGGTTTGGACTCAGACGAAAAACCCTCAGGTTGTTTCATATACACTTCCTCAACTAGATTACCATGAGGAAAGTGGTTTTGACGTCCATCTACCAAATGTCATAGTCATAATATGCTGCAGCAAGCAAAATCCGAATGGACTTAATCTTAGCAACAGGTGAAAAGGTTTTATCATAATCGACCCCAGACCGTTGATTATAACCTTTAGCCACCAACCTTGCTTTATAAGTCTGTACCTTTCCAAATGCATCGATCTTCTTCTTGAAGACCCATTTTCATCCTATGGGTTTAATCCAGCTTGCAAATCAACCAAGTTCCATACTTGATTGATGTACATAGATTCTATCTCGGATTTTATGGCTTCTTGCTATCTCTTCGAATCAATGTCCAACATTGCTTCGCTATAGGTTGTAGGCTCATCGTTATCGGGAACATTTATCTCACTGTGTGTTTCCACAAGTAGATTTAGTTTTTCAGGAGGACGATGAGTCTTAGTGGACCTACGAAGTTGATTGTTTTGTAGTTCAGTGCTTGGTATGTTCTGACTGTGAGAAGGTTCTTGTGTGTTGGATAATCCACTAGCTTGAGAGCTTTCAGGAATATCATTTTCATGTATTTCCTGAATGGGAGGAGGTGCAACCATTGCATCTACTCCCAAAGGCTGTGTACGAGGATCTTGCATTTCTGCATTGTTCCTCGTAACACTCCCACTGGTCAAAGGGCGCACTTGAAGTACCCAATCTTCGCCAAATACTCCTACTGAATTCTTGCCTTGGTCATTCGACAAGGATTCAACCTCTATGTTATCTTGCGGTTCTTGAATTTCTTCAAGTTCTATCTCTGTGCAACTATGTTCCTTGTAGACATATTCTTCTTCAAAGAAAGTTGCGTTCCTGGAAACAATGACCTTATATTCTCCAAGAAGATATAAGTAGTATCCCTTCCTTTGGATACCCCACGAAGTAACATTTCTCACTTTTGGATTCCAACTTGTCAGTGAGCATCTTCTTAACATATGCAAGGCACCCCTAGGGTCTCATATGTCTAAGAGCTGGCTTCTTGCCACACCATATCTCATATGGTGTCTTTTCTACTGACTTGGAAGGAACCCTGTTCAGAACACATATTGAGGTTTGTATAGCATATCCCCAAAGGTATGTCGGTAGAGCTGAGAAGCTCATCATGGATCGAACCATATCCAATATGGTTCGGTTTCTTCTTTTGGCAACACCATTCATCTGTGGTATTCCAGGAGGTGTCCATTCTGATTGGACTCTAGGTAGCTTTAAGTAATCTAGAAATTCCTTGCTCAAGTATTCACCTCCTCGATCAGATCGAAGGGTCTTGATACTCATTGCGAGTTGTTTCTCTACTTCAGACTTGTACTCCTTGAACTTTTCGAAGGCCTCGTATTTGTATTTCATAAGATACACATATCCATACCTTGTGAAGTCGTCAGTAAAAGTAATGAAGTAAGGAAAACCTCCCTTAGCTTGAGTCGAGAATGGTCCACATACATCAGTATGTACCAACTCAAGCACCTCATTGGCTCACACACCCTTCCCAGAAAGTGGCTTGTTGGTCATCTTACCTTTCAAACAGGATTCACAGTTACCATAAGACTCCAAGTCAGATGGTTCGAGGTAGTCAAGCTTCCTTAACCTTGCTATCCTTGTTTCGTTGATATGACCAAGTCTATAATGCCATAGGTAGGTAGAGTTTCTATTACTTATCTTAGCTCATTTATTTTGTACATTGAATATTTCTCGACTATAGTTTAGTGTATATAATCCATCTATAAGAGGAGCAGTTTCATATATAACATTATCAAAAGACAGTACATGACTGCCATTACAAAAAAAAATATGAGGAAAAACCTTCCATGTGCTAAACAGGGATTAAAATGATATTCCTCGTTAACGAGGGTACATAGTAACAATCATTTAACACTGACAATAGCCAGAAGACAAATTTAATCTATAAGTTTCTACGCGCTCAACATTCACTCATGCTCCATTTCCAATGCGTAGGTCCACCTCTCTTGGTCTAACCTTCCTGCTGTCAGTTAGCCCTTGCACATTGGTACAAATGTGTGAGCCATAGGCAGTATCCAATACCCAGGAATGAGAGTTATTTATAGACATATTTATTTCAATGACGTACATACCTTGTCCACTAGAGGTAGAAGCACATGGTGCTTTTCCTCCTCCTGGTGCAGTGCAGTCCTTCTTCCAATGCCCCTTCTTGTTACAGTTGAGGCATACATCCTTAGCCTGATTCACCTTCTTCTTCTTCTTCACACCTCCTTTAGGCTTCGTAGCTGAGGGCGCAGCGAATGCTTTACCCTTCTTCTTCTGCCATTCCTTACCTTTCGGCTTGGGTCGGCTAGTAGAGCTCACCATGAGCACAACTTTACCTTTGGTAGTTGAAGATTCAAAGGCCTTGAGCATGTTATGCAGCTCCGACAGACTCTCCTTCGTTCCTTTCATATTGTAGTTTACAATAAAATTCTCGAACGAACGAGGGAGAGAGTTCAGGATGAGTGTGGAAGCGACATTTTTCTTCAGCTTTATACCAATAGAGGCCAACCTTTCTATCAGTCCTATCATCTTCAACCCATGCTGAGACACTTGGCCCCCTTCATTTAGCTTACACTTGAAGAGTTCTATCAACAACTCATATTCTATAGTTTGGGACTGATAGTCGTAGAGACTTTTCAAGTGTTCGAGCATTTTGTTTGGGTCCATGTTTTCGTGTTGTCTCTGAAGCTCCACTGACATGGAAGATAACATCACACACTGTGCTGAAGTGGCGTCATCTAGGTTTTTCTGATAGGCTAACTTATCGAATGTGGCATATTCTGCAGATTCCTCAGCAGAGACTGTGGGGAATACTTTGTCCAATACATATTCTATCTTTTCTTGCCTTAGAACAATTCTCAGATTCCTTAGCCATTCTAGATAGTTGGGTCTAGTAAATTTGTTCATTTCCATCAACATTTTCAATGATAGGCTCGACATTTTGATAATTTGAAGAGTTAGATAGACAGGAAATTAAACTCAAATTTATTTCCTATTATAAACATTTATTTATGCTAATCAATATGGACTTTTTTTTAATTAGCTCCCACTATTTTAACATACTTCTTCGACCCATTGGTAGAATACGAACCTATATTAATTTAAGGTCATAATGGGCCAAGATCCAAGCCTATGCTATCTCCGCATTTGCTTTGGCTGATAACTTCAATAACACATCTTGGTAGGTTCTAAATCAATCGCAAAACTTATTTGCAACTCTTGGTTGATCAAATATTATATTTAATCTTGCGTCTTTAGATTAGTCCGACACTTTGGCTCCAAGATTTGTCTAAGCAAGTCAACCCCATTACATGACTGTGTTTATGTACCTAAGTAAATTTGTCCTTTGTGAGCAAACACTTTGGTGTAAATACTCATAAAAGTTTATCATCTACCTTTACATTCAAAACACATCTATGAAAGAGTTTGGGTCCTCGTAGATTTAGAGCAAACGCTTTGGCATAAATACTCGTATCGCCGAAAATGATCTTGCACTCTAACAATTATAATGGACGACGCGTTTTAATTTAGACTTGTATTTAAAATTTGGGAACATTTTAGTTTCGGGGATTTTAACCAAGATCAACAATTTGGGTCATATCCAATACGACATTTAATCATGCAATTTTTAAAAACACATTTAGGTGGGAACTATCAACCCAATAGGCATGATATAAGATGGTTTGATCAGTTACTGGGCACCGCCTACCCAGACAATTATAGCGGACATTATGCTAATAATTAAATGTACGCATTTAAACATTTAGCATATAGTTCGTATATTATTCAATAATATAAAATTAATAATAATCATGGGTTAACTTGTTTAAACTCTAAAATTTAAGTCTAACCCAAACAGTCCCTTAAACATTTTTTGATTTTAAAAATTGATTTTCAGGTTATTTCTGTAAATTTCAGATTTTTAGAATTTACAGTTTAGTCCCTCAAAAATTTAAAATTTCAATTTTGAACCCCTTTAAATTCAAAAAATCCAATTTTAATTTTTAGAAAATATTTTCAGATTTCAGGGACTTGTCTGTAATTTCCAGAATTTAAATTAATTACAGATTTAACCCAAAGGACCTAAACTATTTTTCAGAAACTTATTTTAATTACAGATTTTCCCCAAAGGACCAAATCTGCTTATTTGAAAAAGTTTTAATTTCAGATTCTGAAATTCTTAAACTTCAGAATTAGAATCTGAAACTTTTAAAACTTCAGTTTCTGATTCTAATTTTTTTTTCCGGATGAGAAGTGTCGCAACGATTTTTTTTTCCGTCGAGATGAACAGTGACGCGACGCTCCACCATGGAGCCGCGACGTCTTGTCAAACCCTAAGTGGCATCGCGATGCTCCATCATGGAGTGCGGCACCTCCATCTTAGAAACACAAAATCTGCATTTCCGAAACCCTAAAACTGGTTCAGGGTCAGATTTGCAGATTAATCTTCGTTACCCTTCACTATCAAACAACACGTTCATCGACCATCATCCAATCCCTTCTCGTTCTTCGCTTCAGTGCACCATGTTCGCAATGAACCGGTTACGTACATCGACCTAGAAGAGTTAGATCGGAATGACTTCCTCGATTACATCATTGTTTAATAATTTGGGAGACAAGTATGATGTGCCTTTAAGCTATTAGGGTTTCAAGCTTTAAACGACATAAAATTTCAGATTTAAATAAATTCTAACCCATATTATTATCAATGATTACTACATAATCACACAAAACATCCCTGACACTGATGCCACTGAAGGTTTTCGTTGGGTGTACACAGCGGAATTTGAAAATTTTGTGTTTCAAACCCAACAAGGGACAAACTGTAGGATGATTATGTAGTAATATAAAACACGTCATACATAACATATATATAACCGTAATACTTTGATAGAATACTTACGGTTTGTAAACTCTTGAGTCTTTTAGTAATTTCCAAAGGTGCGCACGCAATTGATCCTCGACAACAAGTTCCAAGAACTCCGATGTATACCTTATTCGAACATCTAGGAAATTCGGTAGAGGTTCAAGAGAGAATTTTATTCTAGGTCTCTAAGACTTAGAATAATATATAAATAATGTATGTAATAATGACTAAGGAGGTGCTCTATATATAGGTAAAATTAGGGCAAAATTCAGATTTTGGGTTGTGCTCAAAGCCTGGCCCAAAACGAATTGCAGCAAACCAAATTGAATATTTAACACTTTCTCAATACACCCTTAGATCGAAGAAACAATTGACATAGTGTTACCCTACAGGCCTTCATATATCGACACTAATCATATTAGGGTCTACACGGAACTCCTAGACGGCGCCATAAGACGAACTTAATATGTGAAGTACATTTACACGTATCCAGTAAACTAAACCTCTATGTGGGAATATAAAATCCTTTCATTCTCGATGCACTCGATCAAGCTTGGGATTTGCCAAGTGTCTATCCAAATGGATTGATCATTATATCTCATCTATATTGGTTGACAACAAGACCATATTCTAGATATGTCTATTGCGTTGGCCAACGACTTAGTCAACCCAATATCACTGAGAAGCTGAGTGTTCTCTCTAATATACACTCGAGGAATGAATCCTAATCTTTGCTCAACTACCACCTTTAATCCACATCGTAATGTACCCAATACAAGTCGTATCTTAACCTATAAGGCATTCGAGCTTAGGACAAGGTCAAAGTATATTACTCTATAGACAAGGTGTGTATTGACCTCACTTTAGACATGTATAACAAACATTATATCAGCAGGGTATACCAATACTTCCAAAGTATCCATGTATCCATCACGAGTAGCCATTACTCATAGCAGGTGAGACATACTACATCCTCTAAGGATGTGATGCATACCACATGTCGACTTATCACATATCATCGATATCCCATTCTCGATGATCATTAGTCGAGACTATTTTAAGAGTTACGTTATAATATTAATAACTCACACTATTAATAATAATGTAACATCTAGGGATGCATATTATAGAATATTACAAACAATTAATTAATAATTCAATAATTGCAAATGTCAAAATATTAATCTCCATTAATAATAATACGAACGTGTATAAAGTACATTTGTCCTAATATAAACTGTCTCTAGGACATACATATACTTTCAGATTGTAAATGATTGTGATAAATCAATATCAGTTGCATATGGATTCTAATGCATGGTTGCACAAAGTTTAGGGTTTATGTTGTTATAGGGTATCCTAATATAATATGTCTCTAGGACATACATATACTTTCAGATTGTAAATGATTGTGATAAATCAATATCAGTTGCATATGGATTCTAATGCATGGTTGCACAAAGCTTAGGGTTTATGTTGTTATAGGGTATCAATCTCGATGTGTCTATTGTGCTAATTCCGAAAGAGAAATTTCGTGCACTTCACTTCTCTGTTAATCTCGAAAGAGAATTCCCAAAATTTATTGCGAAGAATATCTGAAGCGATGTACTGAACTTTAGCAGAGACCTGCAATTTCATTCATTTATTCAATAATATGGATTCTACAGTTTCATATTTTAGAATTGATATGAGGAAACAAAGGTGTACTTGCTGTTTATTTTAGATTCATCAATTAATTAGCAGATAGTACTTGCTGTATATTTTAGAATCTAGCGGAAGGTCTGAAATACTTATGTTAAGCTTATAATTGATATGAGAAAACAAAGATGGATCATTAAACAATTTCTGTTTGTTACATTATCAGGTTCTGAGATACTTATGACTTTCACAAACGGTGTTGAAAGAAATAATTCCCTTGATTATTTTCATTAATTGAAAAGCTATATATACAAGTTACATATTTCCATAATAGGAGAATCCTATTCCTATTCTATTTCTAAATCCTTATTCTACCATAATTCTAACTATACAATTATGGTAAGTGTATAACACTAATTAAGGTAACCTTTACACTACAATATACTACAAATATATATACCATATATACAATATTGTCTTGTCCTTAATATACACGAGAATGGGCCCCGCCCTCACCGAGAGCCCACCACCGCTTTGCTTGTCTGTCCGTCGTGGCCGTTTGGCCGAGGCCCACCGCCGAGGGCCCACCGCCTTGCCCATCCCATCGCTTGTCATCTTTGGGCACATTGCTTTGTATACCGTGATATATACCGCTTTGTATATTCGGTGTATATCACGGGTATATTACCTTTGTTTAACACACCCCCCCGTCATAGCGGGCGGTCTTCGAACGCCGAGACTGTCCCTAAAATCTTCAAAGAGAACCATTTGGTAGACCCTTTGTAAAGATGTACGTAATTTGATAATGAGACGGGACATGGCATACGCGAACGTGACCCTTTGCAACTTTTTCACGGACAAAGTGAATGTCCATTTCGATATGCTTGGTACGTTGGTGTTGAACTGGGTTACCTGAAAGGTAGATGTCACTAATGTTATCGCAATATACCAAGGTTGCCTTCTGAATGGGACAATGAAGCTCCAAAAGCAAATTACGTAGCCAACATGATTCGGAGACCACATTTGCTACCCCTCGATATTCTGCCTCTGCACTTGAGCGTGATAGAGTTGCCTGAAGCTTTGCCGACCAGGAGACCAAGTTGTTGCCAAGGAACATACAGTAGCCAGAAGTCGACCGTCTGGTGTCGGGACAACCACCCCAATCAGCATCCGTGTAAGATACAAATGTGGATGTAGATAAAGGATACAAGTGCAACCCATAGTCCAGTGTCCCCTGAATATACTGAATGATGTGTTTGATTGCATTCATGTGCTCAACTCTGGGATTATGCATGAATAAACATACCTGCTGAACCGCATACGTAATATCCGATCTGGTAAAGGTAAGATACTGGAGTGCCCCCGCAAGACTGCGATAGCGGGTCGGGTCCTCGTATGGTGCACCTGCTGCGGCACTCAGCTTGGGGTTTGCATCAACTGGCGTGGAAGTGGACTTACAGGATGAAATCCAAGCTCTCTCTATGATCTCAGCAACATACTTTCGTTGAGATAAAAACAAGCCACCTGAATGACGCTTGACGACAATCCCCAAAAAATAACTCAAAGGCCCTAGGTCTTTCATAGCAAACTCGGGCGAGCATGGTCATGATAGGCGGCGCAAGGTATCGGTAGAAGCGATCAAAATGATATCATCCACATACAATGAGAATGTAGGCCAAGGACGAACCACGACGGTAGATGAATAAGGAATTATCGACTGCGTGAGTGAACCCAATAGTCGAAACAAAGTCAAGCAAACCTCGTATACCAGGCCCGTGGAGACTGCTTAAGCCCATATAATGACTTCTTCAACAAACATACATGATGAGGACGGTTTGGATCCCTGAAACCCAACGGCTGATGCATATAGACGGTTTCCTTGAGATCACCATGTAGAAAAGCATTCTTGACATCCAACTGATGAATAGGCCAAGTCTTCGAAAGAGCCAAGCTAAGCACAGTGCAAATAGTAGCCGGCTTGACCACCGGACTAAACGTCTCCCCATAATTTATCCCAACCTGCTGAGTCTTACCATCCCCTACAAGCCGCGTCTTATATCAAGCAAACGAACCATCTGAATTCTCTTTATGAGCAAAAATCCACATAGACCTGATAACATTAATACCAGAGGGACGGGGAACCAACTCCCACGTATTATTCTCAATAAGAGCATTATATTCATCAATCATAATAATTTTCCAATTAGGGTCATTTAAGGCGGACACAGGGTTACGGGGTAAGGGGGATTTAGAGACATTAGAATGTAAATTACATTGTCTTTTAGGTGTAAAAATACCCCACTGACTACGAGTGACCGGTCTATGACTCGAGGAAGAATTGAGTGAATTTTGGGAATTTTCTGGGCTCGGGACGGATGGGCCAGCAGGCAGTGGAACTGCTGGCCCAAATCGGTAAACTGGGGCGTCGGACCAGTTCCAAAATTGGGCTGGACTGGTCCAATTGCTGGGACTGATCCAAAAGCTGGAACTTCTGCTGCTGGCGGAACTGTGGGACCAGCGGGCAGTGGGCCCGCTAGAGGATTTTGGGTGCGGGATATGTTTGAAAAATTCCGAATAATATACGGGGATATTTAGTCATCCAAAAAATTATACGACCTAGGCTCGGGTGTATGAACTTTTGTAAAAGTAAATTGGGTTTCATAAAAAATGACATGACGATTAATTATGATTTTCTTGGAGGATAAATCAAAACATTTATAACCACGATGATTCGATGGATAACCCAAAAATACACACGGGGTAGACCGATCCTGAAGTTTGTTAATTGTGGTGGATGAGAATAATGGATAGCACAAGCACCCAAAAATCTGAAGATGAGAATAAGAAGGGTTCTTATTATATAGGATTTTGAGGGGGAAAAAATATGTCAGACCTTTAGAAGGAATTATGTTCAGAAGATATGTGGCCATTTGTAGAGCATGATGCCAAAAATATGGAGGTATGGATGCATGAATTAAGAGAGTTCAGACAATGTTATTTATGGAACGAATTTTGCATTCGGCCTTCCCATTTTGTGAAGATGTATGAGGACACGAAAAATGAAAATTGATCCCATTATTAGCACAGAATTCCCGAAACTCCCTATTGTCATACTCTTTCCCATTATCACATTGAATATTTTTTATTTCTCTTTCGAATTGAGTACGAATGAACGCTCTAAATTTGATGAAGACGGAAAACACTTGTGATTTATTCACAATTGGAAACGTCCACAAAAATCTAGAATAATCATCTAAAAAGAGAACATAATATCGATGACCCAATGAACTAAGAACAGGAGACGTCCATAAGTCGCTATGAATAATATCAAATGACATTGAAGTATGAGAATTGGAGTCTACAAATGGTAACTTAACAATTTTCCCTAATGAATAAGACTGACAAAGTGGAGTATGACTCGTACCCTTACAAGAAATAAAGCTATTTTTATCTAAAACTGATAAAATAGAAAATCCCGGATGACCCAGACAAGCATGCCACATGGAAGGAGAGATGGCTGCAAAAGCTGATGGCAAGGCTTGACTCGATGGACTGAAACCAGCATGATAGGATACAGATCCCCCCTACTATCACACCTCATGAGATGACTCTCCGTCTTGAAATCCTTCACAGAGAAACCAAAATGATCAAATTCAACGGAAACAGAATTGTCAGTAGTGAACTTCCGGACAGACACTAAATTTTTAATCAATTTAGGAGCATGTAAAGTATTTTTCAAGAGAAGGGGTGGATTGGGGGGAGACAACATTTTCTGACCATAACCCTGAATTGGAATAGAGTTGCCATTACCAACAATTATACCCCGAGGGGTGCTCAAATTGGAATAAGAGGAGAGAGTACCTGATTCGGAAGTCATGTGAGTAGTGGCCCCGGTGTCCATGTACCAATTTGGGTCCGGTTGAGTCAACCCCAACGTGTGCATCGCGACCTCGATATCGGTCTGAGTGGGGCCTGTTGCATAATGGGCTTGCGGAGGTCGGGGCCCAAGAACTCCTGTCCGTGATTGAGCTGGGCCGTAGCTGCTGGAGCTGCTGCTGTTGGGCCACCGCCGGGTGTTGGGCTCGAAGCGTTGGCCCCCACCGGCCGCTGGAATTTACTGCCTGTGTAGAAGGGCGGCTGGCCCACGGCCCACTGCCTGGCCCACTGCCATGGGCCCCACTGCTGCGACCAGGGGGTGGTGGGCCGCGTTTGCCCCCGCGGTTTTTGTTATTATTCTTGCGATTATTCTTGCCGCCACCATGATTATGGTTTTGGCCTGAATTATTAACAAAACCCGAAGAACTAGGAGAGGACGCCACCATGACGACGGGGGCTTGCTCCGGTAGCCGCCTTTTTAGCCAAACCGGCTTCTTCCAAAGTAAGCATGGAGCGGGCTTGATAGAAGTCGGGAAGAGGGTTGCTTTGGCGAAGGAGAGTTCCAACACCATTATATGCCTCTGAAAGACCGGCAACCAACTGTAGAACGAGACGATTATTAGTTATCGGTGCGCCAACATTACATAGTTGATCTGGCAACTCCTTGAGTTTCTTGCAATATGCAGAAACGTTTGGAAATTCATCCATTCGAACTAGAGAGAATTCCTGCTCGAGTGTGACGACACGTGAATGTTGGTTGTCTTGGAATATGTCACGCAATCAATTCCATGCAGCCATAGCCGTGGTATCCGGCTCAATAATCGTCTGTAGAAGGTCCACCGAAATAGTGGCGTAGATCCACCGGAGAACAGTAGCATCAAGAGTAATCCATAACTTAGGATCCTCCGCAGGAAGGGGTCTAGCGGGAGGAATGATGTGATGAAGAACTTGATAAGAGATAGCGTGAATTTTAAACAACTCCGTCCACGTCGCATATTGGACGTTTTCCATCTCAAGGACAATAGGGATACAACTCTTGATATTGGAAACCATGAGGGCAGGGTGATAATTTTTCTTAGACATATTGAAAGAACAAAGAAGGAAGGGAAATTTAAGAGAGGTGTTTTTGAGAGCGGAAGACGAATTTTGGAAGAGAAACCCGAGGGGGGGGGGTGTCTCGGCCAAAGAGAGGACAAAAGTTGAGAGAAAATTTTTTGTTTAGACCTAGTCTCTTGATACCATGAAAGAAATAATCCCCTTGATTATTTTCATTAATTGAAAAGCTATATATACAAGTTACATATTTCCATAATAGGAGAATCCTATTCCTATTCTATTTCTAAATCCTTATTCTACCATAATTCTAACAATACAATTATGGTAAATGTATAACACTAATTAAGGTAACCTTTACACTACAATATACTACAAATATATATACCATATATACAATATTGTCTTGTCCTTAATATACACGAGAATGGGCCACCGCCCTCGCCCGAGAGCCCACCATCGCTTTTCTGTCCGGATCTCGTGGCTGCTGGCCGGCCGAGGCCCACCGCCGAGGCCCACCGCCGCCCACCCACCGTCTTGTTTGGGCCATCGCTTTGTATACTGTGATATATCCTGCTGTATATTCAGTGTATATCACAGGTATATTACCTTTGTTTAACAGGTGTGAATTGCTTCATACTATAATGCCTATTGCATTCTCTTTCTTTTCCTTTCATCAACCTGCAAAACTTCTTCAGAACTATGCATAGTGCTTGCAACTATACTGGGATAGTGATGCAAAATATTGAAGTAGTTGATCTGTGAGAGCATCAAGTTAAAGAAACATCGACAACATGTTGCGATTTCACATATGATTTTCAAAAGATTTCAATTTCACAAATAATTGTCAAAAGATTTCGAATTACACAAGTCCTATATTTACAATAATCTATAGTACTACTACATTTTCTATGTTGCCTTTTTCGCTAGAAAATCGTAGCTAAAATGACAATGAAGATATCTAGAAAAAAAATAAATCAATTGGGACCCCAACAGCTCAAGTTCATAATTTTCCTTAAAGAATTTGAAGATGGCATGGTTGCAAGTACTAATGAATATGCATAACTTTAAAATCTGAATTGATGAATTTCCACTAGAAGTAGCCATCATAACAAGTTATTTTCTATATGTACAACTTTTAAAATAGAAGTACTATTTTTATGGTATACTAGAAAATAAAAGTACTAGTTATGGATCAATTTTTTTATGGGGAAGTGATGAATTCTGAGAAAACATAAAACCGGAAAGAAGGATTTCACTAACTGGAGACATGAATCTTGAACATGAATAATATTCTACGCAGCATTAATTTTTTCCACAAAAAAGAAACAGAAAGTCCTTATATTCTCTTTAAAGTTGGAGAGTCTTTTGCTGCTTGCTTTCAGCAATAATTGATGCTATTAGAATTTTACCTTATACTTTTTTTATTATCGTATAAAATTATTAATTATGTCTCAACTCTTATAACATCCTGATGAAAATCTGTAGGCGATATTGTCTGCTAATCTTGTTTTCCAATGAATAAATTTTGGATTAGAATACCAAGGACCACAAAAGAATATTCGCTTGGTTTGAATTAATTTTTAGAATTTGTATTTAAGAATGGAGCTATAGGAGATAGAATAAAATGTCCGTGTTCTGAATGTGGTTGTGAAAAATGACATACTAGAGTTGTACTGTTTGATCATTTGATTTGCAAGCCATTCTCTCAAAATTATGTCATTTGAATTATGCATGGGGAAACGAATGTGGTGCGAAATTTCAGAAGCGCAGACATTACTCAGGATACACTACCTCCTCCGGGCCATCTCAAACATTTTGGGGGCCCTATTCTAATTCGTAAAAGTGGGCCCTTAATATAAGTAAATATACGATTTCAATAGTTAGAATGTGCTAAGACCTGCGAATTATGGACATTTACAATAAATTCTGGCTAATACTATGTAATAAAAAATGAAAAAAGAGACCCCTAAAATTTTTCGTTTTTTGGGGGACCTGTGCGGTAACACAGCTCGCACGGGCTCAAAGATGCCCCTGTACCTCCTGAAAATCCCGTAGAATTGTTGATTAATGAAGCATTCCGGGGCTTAAGGCATGAGGGAGTTGATGTAGGTCCATTGCCAGTAGTAGGAGAAAAAGAGATGTTAAATGATATGCCCACTTCATATGAACTTTTTTGAGTTGCTTAAAGATGCAAGGAAAAAAATTATATGAAGGGTCCAAGTACTCAAAGTTAGAATTTTTGTTAAAGTTGTATCACATAAAGTATTTTTCCGGACTAAGTGACAAAGGGATGACTATGATACTAGATCTACTTAGAGATGCCTTTAAATTTACAAAGATCTCTAGTTCTTTTTTATGAGGCTATGAAAATCATCAAGTTGTGTCTTTGATTATATCAAGATAGATTGCTTGTCCGAATAATTGCATGTTGTACTGGGGAGATGATGTTGATGAGAAAACATGCAAGTATTGTCACACTTCTAGATGGAATACCGATGAGAAGAGCACAAATAGTAAAGTGCCTGCCAAATATAACAAGAAAAAGAAGAAGCCTGCCAAAATTTTGTGTTACTCCCCATTAAAGATAAAATTACAAAGATTAAATTGAAATTCGAATCAAAATATTCCGGAGCATCATTTGGGTTTGATTGAACCAATGTAATATAAAGTTACCGGCTTACTATTTTTCAAACGGAGCTTGTTCGGCATTTAAAATTTGAACTTCAAAATCTAAAATTTCATTTCTTTTTTTCCTAGCTATTTAATTGGAGCAAAGATGAACAAAGAGCCATAAGGTCCTAATATTGTTTTTGTGAGATAGTTTGTAATATATATGAAGTGGGATAGACTTATAATCGAAGGCAAAATGAGTTTGAAGGCTTTTAATATTAAAAGCCTTTGTATTTTTAGGTTTTATTTAAATATTTGAACTTAATGGTCATGTATGTTCATGAAATAAGATGACTATTCAGAACCGCCACTTTCCTAGCTCTATAAATAAGGCCTTCTTTCATGAAGTAGCTAAGAAAAATATACAGGTATAACACGAACTTGTTGTATTCTGAAGAAAATTACTTATATTTTTTTCAATCTGTATACTGAAAAATCTCTTTAACAAAAGTTGATTTATCACGCCTCAAAGTCATTTCTTCTATGGCTATTTTCCTAACAGTTTTCTCATGAAAAATAATCATTGATGCACCTTTAGTCTCTATGATCTTATTTTTTCTTAGAGAGTTGCGGAGAAAGTTATACGGTGATTCTATAATTAATAATCATTGAATTATTTAGTGTATATATTTTTCTTGACGAATATTATGTTTATTGTATTAATTGAATATATATATGGTAGTTTCTTCATTGTTTATATAGTAATTACTCCCTCTGTTTAAGTGTCTTTACTTTTTTTTGGTTATGTCTCTCTTAATTTCTTAAACTAGGTACCCAGTCAAACTAATATACTTAAATTAAAATGGAGGGAATAAGAAATCAAAAAAGATTAAATCAGAATTATATAGGTCTTTTAAATGCTTTATTCCCATAAAACTATTTTTTGTATAAATTATTTCCACGTTAAAGCTAATATAGATTGACATAAAGTGATACTGTTTTTGTTAAGATTATTGTTATATCGTAAACACTACATGATAATCTTACATAATAAGAAATATGAAAAAGGCCAAAATGCCCTTGGTCTATCAGAAAAGGTCTAAAAAATACTCATCATCCACCTATTATGCTAAAAATACCCCAGATTATATTTTTGGCTCACTTATATTCTTTGACTAACAAGTCAACACTGAATTAAAAAAAAATTATTTAAGTTTCACATGGCAACTTCTTTCATATTGTTAATTCTCTCCTCTCTCCTCTCCCAACGATAGGAAAGTTGACTCCCAGCCCCTCCCCCGACGGTGAACCCAGGACGCCGTTCAGATCGTCGCGGCACATACCGGCCAGCTTCCATCGGCGACCGACGACCATGTATCAATTTTTTTCTCTTCTTTCGCCCACGGATGATAATGCTCCGACCAGGTACACTCTACATCGGCATCTTTATTATTCACTTTTTTGCTCGCGATTCTGGCCAGATCTTTCTGGCTAATAAGTTTTTCGGCCAGATCTTTCTCCTTAACCTTCCTCTCTTCTCTTTTCACATCCTTTTCTCCTTTACTTTGCAATAGAAAACCCCTCCCCAGTAGGTTTTCGGTCATGTCTAAACATGTACTCGAATTTTTCGGCATCTTTCGCCGGTGAACAGTTGTCTCCGGCAGTGAAGTTCTTCGACAGTGAACTGGCTCTATCCACCTGAAGTTGGTACCTCCGGTTGCCCTTATTATTTCTTTGTTTTGTTATCTTTGTAGTTAAAAATTACCTGCTACATTTTGTTGAAGCTGGACCTTACATTCTTGTCTTTTGTTCTACTATCATTCTTGTCGTAGTAGATTCTTGTTAACTTGAGCTGTTAGTGTTAACCTTTGATTAGTATATTTATGCTCTAGTGGATTTGGTGAGCTATGGTAGACTAAGGTCATGTTCTCGGTCAGGGACATGGGTGAGGGTTAGAGGGGCTAAATGTGTTAAGGGAGCTTCTAGGTTGAGAGTAGGGTCTTGGAATATTGGGGCTTTAACGTGGAAGTCCATAGAGCTAGTTAAGATTCTTAAGAAGATGAGGATTAATATAACGTGTGTTCATGAAACAAAATGGGTATTGATCTAAAGTTAAGGATGTGGACGGGTATAAGTTATGGTTCTATGGTAGGTCGAATTATAGGAATGTGGTAGGCATCTTACTAGATAGTGAGCTAAGGGATCGGGTGGTAGAGGTTAGAAGGGTTAATGGCAGGATGATGACGATTAAGTTGGTTGTTGGAGGGTTTATTTTGATCATTATTAGTGCTTATGCACTGCAAGCGGGCTTGGACGAGGTGGAGAAGAGGCGCTTTTGGAAGGATTTGGACGAGGAGGTATACTGCCCACTGAAAATATATTCATAGGAGGAGATTTTAATGGTCACATAGGGTCAGCTTCGAGGGGTTATGATGATGTGCATGGAGGTTTTGGCTTCGGGGACATGAATGGAGGAGGAGTCCCACTTTTGGATTGTTACACCCCACACTTTGTACATCATTTTCATCATAGGTTAACTAACATAAGCTTAGTGAGGTTGAGATCCCTTCACAAGGTTAACCAAGGTTTATATGGGTGTTAAGTATGTTTCGTAAGAGTCCAGGGCTAAACGAATCGAAGAAAGAAAGTTCGTTGACATTCGGAGAGAAATAGGCAGAATTTCGGAAAGAATTTTTGCCCAAAATATTTGGGGGTATATCTCTTAGTATATAAGTAGTCATGGAGCCTATAACCTATCTATATTCAAGTTCAGTGAGTCTACTTTCCAACGCAACAAACCGTTTGTTAATCGGAGCTTTGTACAAAATGTTATGTATATTTTAGGAAAATGCATTTCGGCAAACATAGAATGCGGCCGCATACTGAGTTTGCGGCATTGCATTTGGGGACTGATTTTGGATGTTTTTGGGCTGCCCAATGCCTAGAGATGCGATCGACTTGCGGTGCAACAAGTGGTGACTTACGGCTACAAGTGCCATATCAAACTCGAAGCGGTGGGGCGGTTTTATGAGTTTATAACTCAACCAAGGCTTCATTGTTCACTCTCAACACCCCAAATTACACCCACTACCTTCCTAAAAGCCCCATAAAGGTTCCTACACCATTGAAGAACATTTCCATAAGCTTATAATGTGATTTCCCCATGGAGAGCTTAGATGATCTTAAATCCTCATTGAATTGTTGAGTAAAGATTGGAGAATTCTTGGGGGTGAAGTGAGCTTGGAATTAAAGTTGTTCTTGTGTCTTTAGGTAAGTTCAATCATCTTCTTCTTGTTCTTAAGCTTCTAAAAGTCATGAAGAGCAATTCTTGCTACTAGTTTCTAAATAATTGTTGGAGACCTTGAACTTTTGTTGTTGGGCTATTTTGTATGGAGTTATAAGGGTGATATGAAGTTGTGGGTTATTGTAGATGTTATGGAAGTGAAGAAGGGGGATTAGGAAGTTTGATTGTGTTTCTACATGTCTAGATTTCTATGTAAAATAAAACATGATTCCTACACACACAAGGTGTTCGACAAATTGTCTAAAACAATTTTCTTATGAATTATGGATTAGTTATTGATAACAAATCCTTCGTATAACGTAGATAATCGACCGTAGAATGTGCGAAGGCTCGTGGAACATAACTAGCTTCTTCAATAAGGTATGTTAAGGCTAAACTCGTTCATCTTTTGACATGATTGTTGAAGTGACGACTTACAATGAAATGTCTGCTAAAGTGACTCTACTTCAGTCTAGGGAAGACATGTATGTTTTTTCACTCAAAAGGAATTCCATGATTCGTGTTGTCTCCTTATCGAGAACACTTCCCGCACCTTATTCCATTTCGTAGCTCCTTGTTGATTTCATAAAAGATAGACAAGATGTATACTATTTTGTAAATGGTAGGAAAGAGTAAAATGGTATGTTATCACTGTAATGATAGTCAGAAGTGTAGCGACCCTACTCTTAATTAATTATGAGCTCTTGTTATGGCCGCTTAGGAGTTACGTATCCATGCTAAAAGGTTTCTTGGCTTCATGATAAAGTGGGTGGTGTTAACGATAGTTCTCGACGTCCGAAATGTGATTTATGATTTACTCGAGTCATTGCTTTGGATCCTAAGTGATTCACATGCTATTTGGATAATTGGTTGAGAAACTAGTTAAGGATTTGGAGTTGACCACAGTCAACATTGGGTCGAGATGACCTCTTGCTGATTTTTTGAGTGCGTGAGTAGGTTCGTAGCGTGTTTTATGATTGAAATTCATATATTGTTTGTGTTCGGGAGGTTCCTGATATGTTTCGGGTGCTAAAACTAAGATTTTACAATTGCTGAATTTTCTGGTGTAACAATTTCGAAAATATCAGTTATGTCCCTAGTTCGCCCTTAAATTTCAGACTTTCTTTAAAGGCCAAATGCATACTGGCCCCCTAAATGTGTTTGACTTTACAATTTAGGCACTTAAACTTGGATTAGTACCTATTGAACACTTAAATTCTAACAACAGTGATCTAATTAAATACATTTTGATGACATGACAAGTTGTGTGTTTTTCACTCTCCTTGAACGAGTGTAGCATCTGAAAATGGTGAATTTATTTTTTCTCTTCTTACATTTCTTTTCCTCCATCTTTCATGATATTGGAAGCTCAAAAACTCTTCTATATGATCTTTGCATCACAACTCATTTCGATAGAACATATCTGAAAAAATTCTCTGTCAAATGAAAATGGGAACATTTCAAAGCTTTCTTCAACAAAACAGAACTGAAATGCAAGTAATAACTAAAATGAATTCCTATTAAGGTTTTGCAAAAATAAATGTGCAATTCCTCAACTAGAATGTTACAACTTGTAGTTTTACGTTGAATCATGTCGTCGACTAACTCTAATAGCAGAGGGGATGTGAGACTCTATGGAATCATAATTATGAGTTAAGACATGTTTAGAGAAGTATTGAAAAGTATATTAGTAAAGCGCGCTCCTTGCATGACTCCATAGTCAAACGAATCGAAGAAAATGCGTTTCACAAAATTTTGTCGAACCTTCTCATTGTTCGGTGGAACATACAGATTGTACATTTATGTACGACCCGTACATTTTTCCCAGAGAGACCATACCTAGCTAGGTCAACTTGAGAACTCCCTGTTTGGGAAGTATGGACAAAATGTACGGTTTGTACAAATGACCGTACTTTAAGTCGGCAAAAGTTTTTCAGCTTATTTATATATATATATTATTTGCTCGACCAAAAATCATTTCTCCTCCATTTTCCAAACCCTAAATAGTTCCTAAAACATTTCTTAAAGATTATCCAAGGGTTATAAGCAAGTATCAAAGGTAAACTATGTAAATTCGGCGTAGGGCATCCCGTGAACATCACTAGATCATCTTCTTTCGTGTTGTAACGATTTTGGAGGAACTTGGTGGTGAAGTAATCTTGGAAATTGAGGTATTTCTTGTGGATTGAGGTAAGTTTCACCCTTCTGCATCATATTCTTAAGATTATGTAAGTGTTTATGATAAGATTGTTGAAGGAATCTTGAAAAACAAGTGTTCATGGATTATGAGAATAAGCTAAGTTGTTGTGGGCTGTTTTATGTGATTTGAATTGCTAGATGAAGTTGCAAGGTTATGGATAGAGTTATGGTGATGAATAGAAGTGGTAGTAAAGATTTTTGTGATAAGTTAAGCATAAACTATCTTACAAAGTTACGCACACAATTTGTTAGACAAAATGTCTAAATGAACTTCTTTATAAGCTATGAACTTGAAATTGATACAAATCATTCGGGTTATTTAAATAATCGTTCATATAGCGTACGAGGACTTATGGAATCCCTTAAACTAAGGAAATAGGGTATGTAAGGCTTATCCCTTTTTCAGCATGATCTTGGTTAGAGCGAAAATGAGACAAAACATTGTTGAGCGAATTCTATTCTTCATAGCTTGATGGCTTTGTGTTTCCACTTCATCAGTATTTATAGTTCTTGTATGTTCCTTGTTGGAACTCTTACTCGTATCTTATGATATCCTTGTCGTACGATTGATATTAAGAACTCTTGTTGGATTGTAACGTTCGCTGTCTATAGCTCCATAATGATAGGCAAGGGCTAAAGACAATAGGTCACTCCACCCTATTCATGTTACTATTCTGAGGTCTTGCACTACACCTATATATATGTATCAATTTTCTTACCGAGCCACGCTATAGTCGGTCGGGAAGGCACTTATATGGCCGAATATGTTATGATGAGATTGCCCCCACAGAGAGGCTTGATATTATACTATATGGCCCCATAGAGCATCCCAATTTTACTTACATGCATATATTCATAATTATGTTAGTTGTATGTCCTCTGCAACCTTTATGAGTTTTAGGTTGACTTATGTACCGTTATCTCATATTACATTCTTTATTTACATGTTTTACATGTCGTAAGTATTCAGTACATTCTTTCGTACTGACGTCCCTTTCTGGGGAGCTGTGTTTCATGCCCGTATGTACAGACATACAAACTGACGTACCTCCACAGTAGGACATCTGCTTTCAGCTGCAGGTAGTCGCACTCCACTTTTTCAAAGTTGTATAGAGTCGGGAGTCACTATTTCATATGTATATGGTTCTTTTGGGTATCCTTTACCTGTTCTAGAACTACTCTTTTTGTGAAACGTCTTAGCTTGAATTTCCTAGCTTATGTAGGGGACCTGTCCCGACTTGATGACCTATGTTGGTACTCTTAGAGGCTTGCAGACTAGAGGTTATTATATACATGTTTTCTATGCCCCTGTCGTCCCTTGTTAGTCATTGATACATTGTTATAGCCTTGTTGGCCTCAGTTATATATATATGTTATTGTTGCTGTTGGGCTTCTTCTATGTGCAGTCTGTTGTTACATCCTATCTTATTATTGTCATTGGGAGTCTTGTCAGCCCATGTCTTGTGTTGTGATGTTCAGATACTACAGTTGGTATGCCCGAGGGTTAGGGTGTCATGTGCCGGCCACCCCCCTAGGGTTGAGGTGTGACATAGAATCACTGGATCTGCTATCTGAACAAAATTTCTGGCACCAAGGCAATGTATTCATATTTTTATAACTATTTGTAAGTGTAAAAGAATAGTTATATTCTCCCTCTAGATTTTCTATTGTACAACTTATTCACAAATTAGTTAACAAAGAATAGAAGATCAAAGTTTGTGGGGGCAGAGATAGGGTCAGTGGACGACGCCATAGCCATAAAGCCTTTTACCTTTTTTTTTCAATTTTTTTGTTTTCTTTTACCCTTGTTATTTAGGATCAATATCCACTTGTCCATGTCTCATTTGTTTCTTTTGCCACATTGATAATGGGTAAAATGCACACAGTTTTCCTTCTGGCTATCTCACAAAAATGTATCTAATTGGAACACGTCTGAAGGAGTTTAGGTGTCCAATACGTACTAGTCCAAGTTTAAGTGTCTAAATAGAAAAGTCGAACAAGTTTAGGGGGTTGTGTATGTATTTGGCCTTACTTAAAACTTAAAAATATCATATCTCTCATTTTAAGGCCATAATGGGGTGATTCAAAAGGTTATATTGGGTCAAATCTCCTAAGGATTATGTCAGGCTTATCAAAGGTGAGTTTCACGATCATTTAGCACCTCATTTGATCCGAGACAACTGCTGCACTTTTTTCTCCACTTGTTTCAAAATTTAGTTACTTTTCTCACAAACTTGGAAGCTGGTGATCTCAAAGGCATTCTTCTGATTGGGTGTTGGAAAATTGGGGGGGGGGGGGGGGTTTATCATAAGACGAATTTTTGCGAAAATACGAAATTGAAGGTCAAGTTGGAGTCTTTTTGATTGATTTTTCGGGATTGAAGTTCCTTGAGTTGAGGGTTAAACTAATGTAAAAGAAAAATTATTGTTTGGTTGCCGGAGTTCGGGGTCACGTTTTTGGGATTTTAAAGCCTTAAGTTAAAATTATGAATTTCTTCAAATTGGAAATCGAATTAAAGTCAGGTTGAGTCATTTTATGGATTTAACTCTGTACATTATGAGTAAATCGATTTTGTACTAATTTTCCAGTTTTTCCCTCGTGGGCTCGAGGTTACCTTTTTGCTTTCATTTTTGGTATTTGAATTAATGTATGACAATATGAGTATCATTAGACTCGTTTTCTTATGAATAACGTGAATTTGATAGATTGAGAGTATTTTGAAGCTTTATGAAAAGTAAAAGTGAAATCTTGAGATTCGTAGCGCGTTTGCTCGGCATTCGAGGTATGTTAAGATGTAAATCTGATCTATGCTCAAGCAGAAGAAATAGGAATAACAACCAACACAGAAGCAGAAGTGAGGGCTATTGTAGAGGCTGTGAGGTACTGTAAGAATGAACTAATGGATCACATCATCATTCAAACAAATTCACAACTGATTGAGAGGATTCTAGCAGAAAATTGGAAACCACCATGGCATATTTCAAAATGGATAGATGAGATACTAGAGCTTAAGGAAGGTATGGAGGTCATTTTCACTCATATGTTAAGAGAAGGGAACCAATTGGCTGATGCTTTGGCAAATCAAGCCCTTCACAAGGGTTCTTTTCAATGCCAAATATTTCAAGAACTTGAAGTAGACAAAAAGAGAATTCGTAATAGTGACATGACATAAATTCCATATCTGAGGATTTGAACCACATAAAGACAACATGGAGTAATTGTATAGAGGAAAACAATAGCAGAAAGGGGTCAAGAACTACACAGATCCAAAGCACTTGGAAAGGCATATTCATATTTCTTTACAGTTATATGGTGCAGTTAAACAAAAGAAGGGAACAAAACACACAAAGATGGAATGTCAGAGATAGCAGGTACAAATGGCAAATATTGGATATAAAGAGCGCAAGATACCTGAGAAAGCAGAAGAGATTCCATGGAAGCTCAAGACACGGATGAAAATGAATGGATACGGTGGCCACACAACATCAGATGTTGAACATATCCGAGACATGCAACATCCGAAAAGGAGTAAATCCATGGAAATAGGTAGAAATACAAGGAAAAATGAAGTGATGCAAAGAATCATAGAGAGTCACAAAACACATACAAGATGCATTTTCTTCCCGATGAGGAGCAAAATCAGATCATTTGCAGCAGAAATGAGGCCGACAACAGCTTAGATCATCATCTTAGGCACCGACGACAGATGGAACAATAGAGAGAAGCTCTGGATAGAGAGAGAAAGAAGATGTTCTAGGGAAACAAATAATATTTCTTACATGTTTTAGACACTATTTTGTTGTTTTTGATTTTTTTTGTGTTTTTATTTTTATTTCATTTTTTGGACGATTTGGACACTTTTCCATTTATTTGTTTTTTTCACTTATTAAAAATCAATAAAAACCCTTTAAGGGCATATTCAAATAAAAAAAAGACTACACTTGAGGGAGGTTTTCACTAATTAAAGGTTTAAAATTGGATTAGTAAGGGGTTGTGGGCGTAACGGAGGTCTCATATCCGTGATATGATGGGAATTGATACGAGTACTAGTGTATGTAAGGATACTTATTGAAAAGTGGAATAAACTTGTGACTGGAATATGCATGTGAACCTACGTGCATTGGAGGTAGTGCTAAATCTACTAGCTTGGTACAATTGTTGATTATGTGGGATTGATAGCCATGTTTGACTTATATTTGATTGATTGAATGAAATCCTTAATAACCTCATCCATTCTTGAAAATCAATTTTTTGAATAAAAATGGGAATTTTCCAAATTTAGTATGATAATTGATGAATTTATGCGATTTGTTGGCTATTAAGTCCAATTGTCAAGTTATTCATATTATATGCTCATTGTGCATTGGTTATGAAGGGATAGGGTTGCACTCAGGTTGCATTATAATGCAAAAATATAAGAAATTTATATGGTTCTAAGCATGAGTAGGTTCTTGATGGCCTATACCCGATTTGACCTGGGAGGTCTGTATTAATACTGGGTTGTGTATGGACCTTGCGAGTCCCCCATGAGTCACATTTTCGTACAGTCTTGGAAACTTTATGTATATACGGAGCATATTGCATTCCTTACTTCCTTATTCGTTATGTGATTGATTTCATATTTGATTCTTGACTATTTGACTACGTGTTTATCTAATTATGTGCTTGAGTGGATTTCCCCTATACCCTATATTGGTGATGAATCCTGATATATTTGCCAAGTATCAGTAAGATAAAAAGGGGAGATTTTCTACTCACATCATCACTACTTCCTTTGTTGTCGGTTTATGAGACATACTGAGTAGACGTATTTCCCTCACTCAGTCTACACTTGCTTCACTCTTTGGGGTGTAGGTTTAATTCTTTGTAATGAGTGGGACCCGCAGAGGTGTTGAGTCCGAGAACATGATTTAAGGAGATTGTGGTGAGCCGCTTGGCTGATTTGCACCACCCTTCTTCCTATATCTTTTGTTAATTTTGTCTTTCATTTGCAACCAGACAGAGTATTAGTGGAATTCTGCCTTGTATTGTAGTCATTGTGGATCTTGTACGCATGACACCAGTCTTGGGTGATATTTATATTTTTGCACTTGTTCATTATATAAGATTTAGTAATTGGATATTCGACTTTTCTCTTAATTTTTCACTTATTAAACTTAATGGAATTAGTAAACAGTTGGGTTGGCTTACCTATCAGTTGGGAATAAGTATTGTCACAACTTTTGAGATTTTGGATCGTGACAATTTGGTATCAGAGCTTTAGGTTCACCGGTCTGATGAGTACAAGAGCGATGTGTAATAGAGTCTTGAGAATCGGTACAGATACATCTATACTTATCTTCGAGAGGCTATGAAACACTTAGAAAAAATCCATTCTTTTATTCCTTATCGTGTGTATGTGATTCAGTTTAAGGTCTTAATCTCTTTGTTTCATTCTCTCATATGGTAAGGACACATTCTCGAATTCGCACCCCAGTGGTTGATATGACATCACACGGTGTAGTACGAGATGTGTCACCATGATAAGGGCACATGTACAAGTTCAGATCGCAACTATTAATTGAAGACTCAATCGAATGGGGTGTGATTTAGACTCTTTAGTTTGGGGATATCTCTAGGAAATGTGAGTGATGATATGAAGGACTGCATAACTGTCATGTCTTCAACGGTTAGTTGCTTAGAGGTCGATGAAGTGCGTTTAGGGTATAACGAGTGATGTGAAGAGAGTTGATGATTTGAAATGGTATGGTTAACAAAAAAATTGGGTAATATCCATCATGGCTTTGAGGGATGCACTTGAAGGGGGATTTAATGTAGCAAATATGGTTTACTCGAGGTGGGATTGGAGTATGAAAACTTTAGCATCGTCCAGATTTATTTGGATAGTTTTGTGGCACGAGGGTATCAATTACTTGTCAATAATTCAATAAGGGAAGGGCACATATGTCGATATCTTGAAGACAAGTGTAAGATTGGGAGGATCAATTGATCATGTGAGAGTAGTGACCATGGTAGGTTGTGAAGAGAAGTTTACAAAGGACAAATATATTGTTACGATTCACTTTTACGTAGAGGCATAAAAACTACTAGGAGGTTGTTGAAACTCTATTCGGATATTGTTTTAGATTCGCCACCTAATTTATAGGGAAATTAGGAAAACTGGGTAAAAGGGAGGAAATTAGGAAAACCCGATAAAATGATTTATTAAAAAATTAGTGAAAAATCCTTTTGAACCAGAGTTTGAAGTAAGAGTTCTGGTGATCCCTTGGGAAGGTGTTAGATATCTCGGTATTAAGGATCCGTAGAATACGGTTGGCCTTCGGGTTCTATAGTATGTTTAATTGCTAAAAATTGCTTTAAGAGTGTTTACTTTCGGCAAAATCATAACATGTCATCTCTTTTTTCATTTCAAGTTTGAAAAGGGGGTTTTGAAAACCAAAATGTTGAATTCTGCTTGAAAAGTTCGTATAGGGGTAATTTAATCAACCCATTTTCATACTAAGGCACACTCAAAATTTGATTTGAGTAGAACTCCACTAATTTAGTCCACTAATTTGTCAAATATCCTTATACATTTTTCGGAAATCTTTTGAAGAAAAAAGGATATAGTCTATTTGAAATGACATGTCATGGGTTTTTTAATAGAAGTAAAATATAAGTCTTTTCCTTTTGTTATTTTTGAAGGTCAACCATATTCTACTCTAAAATTAATACTTCAATTCAAGTCATTAAAGACTTTTTCTTTCATTTTAAAAAAACCAATTTAGTTGGCCTTGGCCCAAAATAATGTTAAAAAGTTGTTTGGAAACTTGACCAATTTTTCATTGGAAAAAACAGTTTTCTGAAATTCAATTTTTAACAGTTTCAGTTTCTTTTCTTTTAAAAAATAGTCTCATTTTTCCTTATGTTAACATTCCATTTTTTCTCCAAAATAGTCCGGTTTTTTAAGTCAAATTCAGTCCAGTTTTAAGTCCAAAATAGATTCGTTTTATATCAAACTCGGTTCAAACTTATCTTTCAAAATCAATTTACTTCCTTATTATATAAAACAATACAAGCATACAGTTTTGGGGCGGATTTGAAAATCATTTTGGTACTCCATTTGTTCTAAACTAAACGACGTAAGTGTCGTTTTGTCTAAATCCTAGGTCATAAGTGTAGGAGTTTCAATGTTATTGCAAGTTCTTTACAAATACAAATCATATAAAATACAAATAAATAAAGGTGAAGAGTTAGGCTGGTGGGCCTACCGAGCCCACCAGTTAACTATTTAGTTGGGTCTTCACGCGCAGCTACAACTCATTCAGATTGATGAAGTGAAATGGTTGTGGCCCAACATATTTGAGAACGTCAACAGTCCAGATGGCCCGTCCCAGTGCGTATAGGAGAAGGAGAGGGAAAAAGGAAGGTACAACTTAGAACGTACCCGAAAGTATCACATACCATACAAATAATTTAAACAACAAAAGCAGTCCAATAATAAACATGGCCCAAATTAAAATAGCAAAGACAACCCAATATTTATATGCAGCCCAAGAACGAATAAGATGGGCTGAGCCCAAATTTTAAACAAGCAGTGAAGCAGATGTAATAAATACAAGAATGTGGGCATGACCCAGATAGCAGCTAAAAGTAACAGGAGAAATGAAGCAAATATAACAAAGAATATGGGCCAAGCCCAGTTTATGTAGTAAGAAAATAGGGAGAACAACTTAGACATTTAAGAGCACTGGGTCAAGCCCAATAAGCGCATCATCAAAGAAGCCAAACTGATATATGTGGGGGTATACTCGACTGATATACCAAATATACCTAGTGTACAATCAAATACCCCTTTGTATATCATACAAATACACAAAATACATCACAATAGAGGATACTGGAAAACAACTGCAATATACATACAAATATGCAAGAAAGAATAGGTCCTTAATCCCCATTTTGTTAGCATTTTTTAAGATAGATGCCCCAGCATGACTATCAGTTAAGGCTGGCCAGTGGGCCGGGACGACCCGACCCCGGCCCGACCCCGCCCCGGTCCCGCCCCGACCCCGCTCTAAAAAAAAAAAAAAATTTAACGGGGCGGGACTCGAACTCGGGACGGGACGATGTCTCGTCCCGCCGGACCCGAGCCCGCCTGGGCCCGCCGGACCCGAGCCCGCCCCGAGCCCGTCCCGACCCCGTCCCGACCCCGACCCCGACCCTTAAACCCCCTTTGCAAAAATGGCCGTTGCACCAACGGCCATTTTAGATTATGGCCGATGGCCAACCGCCATTTTAGGCCCCCCTCCCCCAACCCCCCTACCCCTTAATATTTATTTTTAACCCATAAGTTATTATATTTACACTTTAACCCAATTTTTCAACTATAAATAACTCATTTTCTCTTCATCTTTCTCACAAATCTTCCTACAATCTCTCTAATTTCTCAATATATCTCTCTACATTGTTTGCTAAATATTCAATTTTATTAATTCATTTGGGAATTGGGAGTGAAGTTGGCAACTAGCTTGAGGATCTTCCATCGAGCAAAGTTTCAATTTTCAACCTCTCGATTACACGTCGACGTTACGTCGGCGTTTGGTACATTCGTTCCTTCATTAAATTATTATTGTCTGTTTATTTTATTTAGCGCACTTAATTTTATTGTCTTTAATTATTTATTATCATAATTAAAATGGAAGGATTAAAAGGTATGTTTAAGGGTAAGGGTAAGGGTGCTTCTTCTAGTAGAGGCAACCGGGGCAAGGGTACTTCTTCTAGTCATCTTATTCCTACACGGGATGATTTTGTTGATAC
This sequence comes from Anisodus tanguticus, assembly GCA_034509755.1. NCBI lineage: Eukaryota > Viridiplantae > Streptophyta > Magnoliopsida > Solanales > Solanaceae > Anisodus > Anisodus tanguticus. Next base: position 28,009,960 of record CM067550.1, on the reverse strand, counting down.
TCAACATTTTCCTACAATACCATTAGATTTAGACGAGGAGTTATTTTACGGAACTCAAGAAGACTTTAATTTAGACGATGATCTAGACGATACACCCACTAATATTGATGACAACACGCCCACTAGTGCACCTTGGTGAAATACCTCCTATTCCCCCTAGTATGAGACGAGGTCCAGCAAAACGACCATTAAAATCGAGATGCATGGACATTTTTTGATAGGGACGTAGAGAATCAAGTAGCCATATGTAAAATTTGTAAAAATGTTTTAAAATTTAAAACTGGAAAAGGTCACGGTGGGACGGGGGTTTAATTAGACACGTAGTAAGTGCTCATCCAGCTAGGTATGCCCAATACCGGGCTTCAAAATCGGGTGCGCAAACGGCCGCTCCATCGGGACAAGGTTCACATACGATCTTGTCCCGGACCAAGTACGAGGTCAAATTAACCCTATGACGGGGGGAATTGTAGGCTCTAAATACAACAAACATAGAGATAGGGAAGCAATATCAAAATTAGTTCTTTGTGGAGGGTTTGCCTTTTTCATTTCCTTCATCTCCGGTTTTATTTATTACATTAGAGATATATATAATCCTGCTTTTAACGGTTTTCCTAGGTCAACTGTTAAGAGAGATGTATTTAAATTTGCGCATGAATATCAACAATATTTACGTTTTTCATTATATCATTTTAATGGCAAAGTATCTATCACGTCGATATAGGTCGTAGTACTAACGGCCATGATTATTTAACGTAACTTGTCATTGGATAGATTATAAATGGTCTATGCAAAAACGTATTTTAGCGTATAGATATATAGATGATAGGCACACTTTGGTACTTTTATTGCAGAAAATATTTATCAAGTGTGCGATTATTACGGAATTACCGATAAAATTATGACTATTACATTAGATAACGCTTCTAATAACAATTACGCAATTACAATGTTAAAAAATAGTTTAGCTCCATCTTTTCCGGACCATTTTCATATAAAATGCGCGTGCCATATATATAACTTAATTGTAAAGGATGGTCTATCACTTTTTGAAGACATTCTTAGTAAAATACAATTTGCTATAAACTTTATTTTTAAAAGTAATAAAGTACAACGTAGAAAAGAATATAAAAAAATTTGTCATGATTGTGGACTACCTTTTAGAAAAATTCCACAAGAAGTATCCACTAGGTGGAATTCTTTATACGAGCAACTACTTGTTGCTTATGACTATAAATTACCTATAACTTTATTTTTTAACTCTCATAATAAAAAGCCACGGTGATATGATTTTAGATAGTGATTGGGAAAAAATTTCGAACTTATTGTATTTTTAGAGAAATTTTTTCAAGCAACAAAAGAATTTTCCGGTATATATTATCCTACTATTTCAACTATGTTATTTTATATAACTCTAATATTTTTATTACTTAGTGAATATATGGAAAAACCAGCTTATAAGGCAAGCTATTAAAAAAATGTTTGTCAAAATAAAAAAATATTTTATTCCTATTCCTTCTATTTATATTATTGGTTACGTATTAAATCCTACTATTAAAATAGACGGTACTAAATCACTAATTGAAACTATTTACGATTGTATAGAAGTACTACCACCTCCAAGTCCCAAAAATCTAAATCACCCACCACCTATTGAACAAACTAAAGAAGAAGTGTTGAATAGCGTAGAACACCACCGCAAAAATATATATAGATTTTATCAACAAGAAAATGCTAGTAACGTACCGGCTACCATACCATCTTCTTCATCTTCAACACAACCTCACAAAAGACATGTTTGTTTCGCGGCTAGTATTGAAAGCCTCGGAAATAGAATGTGCGGCCGTACCTCTACTAACCAAATTAGCGAGTTGGATATTTTTGTTTTGCGGGGTTCGTACCGTATCAAGAAGTTATCAATGAAGATGGACAAGAAGACTTGTCGAAATCTTTTGGAGGGGAATGAGAAGACCTTTCCGACACTTTCATTGATGGCTCGAGATGTTTTGAACATTCAAGCGTCATCAGCTGCGTCGGAAAGCGCTTTTTCTCGCAGCAGATATCAAATAGGAGACCACGAGACACTCATTGGCCGGAGACGGCTTGGAAATTGCGTATTATTCGAGAGATTGGATACGAGCGGAGCGGAGAAGGTGCGGTCAACCGGAGATCAACGAAGAAGATGATGAAAACTACAACGAAATCTTAACCGAAGGTAGTGGAAGCGACGTGGATCAATTTGACCAACAAATACCTATTCCAACCGAAGAACCACATGAAATCATCAAGCAATTAGAACAGATTTTTTTGAAAATGTAATTTTTTTAATTGCAATTTTATTATGTAATTTGCAACTTTTGGACAACACCATAAAGTTGCAATTTAGATTTTAGACAATTGTATTTGTATTACAAAAAAATCATATGTCTATTAAATAATATAAGAGGCACAAAAACAGCCTTGGGATGTTTTTATTACACTATCTTGTTTTGTTTATTGAGTTTTTTTTATACATATGTTATTTAAAAAAAAAAAAAAAAAAGGAAAACCCGACCCCGCCCCGCCCCGAGCCCGCCCCGCCCCGATACCGACGGGATCGGGATCGGGACGGGACCGAGCAGTCCCGCCTGCGGACCCGACCCCGCTAGGCCCGCTAGTCCCGATCCCGACCCCCGGATCGTCCCGCCCCGACCCCGCCAGACCCGGCCCGCCAGACCCGAGCCCGGCCCACTGGCCACCCATAGTTGCAGGTAAAGGCTCAAACCTATGGGATGCAACAAGACAAGAGCTAACATATGCACACAATGTGATAGACACACTCATGACATCTTCCAGATTTCAAATTCATACTATGTGAACCAGAATCATCACATAAAAGCAGCATGATCATAAAGGAATCTGTCCTATGTTGAATACATTATCTTTAACTATTCTCTTGCACAGTTTAACAATTAAACCAAATAGGAAAGAAAAGGCTAAGTTAACATGTTGAAGGCATCTTAGGCATGGCTAACATGTTTTCTTATTTTAGTCTAGTATTTAGGAGAGAAAAATGGTATTTAGACAGGTTACAAGAATATAGGACAATCATGAAGGGAGGAGGCAACTCATTTCATACACATGCTCACATTTAGCCATCAACAAACTGATCCTAGATCAACCAAACACATGCTTTCTATAATCAAACCTTAGGACCACATCTAGTCACCTTGACAAACCTAACAGACTACTTATAATGGTGACTCTTCATTCAGTTCGTGATCAACATACAATATTTAGGGCATACAATCATACAAAAATTTTCAAACAACCTCTAGGGCTTAATCAAGTTATAGATAAACTAGTTCATGCAAGTGTAGGATAAGAAAACATGCTATAGAATCTAATTAAGATGCTTCTTAGGTTATTTCAAAGTCATGGTGTTCAGTGTATCAATTAGAGGATAAGATAGAGAAAACACATCTCAGGAAGAAAAGAATCAAACTTTGCATTTAGAGCAGCAATAATGAGCAGAAACTCAAGTCTAAACTTAAAGTCCTTATCCCTATTCCACAGAGCAGGTATAAATAGTCAAATTAAGCCTTTATAACTTGACTTCTAAGTGAGCAAATATGATTCAAGGTAGTTTCTCATTTTTAGACAAGATACCAACCAAATGTTAGCATGTCAACATAGGATTTTAGGTTTTTTTACCCGACAAATGTCAAACTAGGTGATTCAACTTAAAGTTAACAATCTTGGAATGAATACACAAGTATATGCAAACAGTTGCTTAACATGATACTGTGACACAGCGCTAATCATTTTGAAGCCTTTAAAGATTTAACATTCATTCAAACTAAACTTAGGAGCAAGCAGACATGGTTATGATATGAGATCTGAAACCAAAATAGGTAAAATGGCTTTAAAACAATCGACATACAGACAGAACATAGTCATATTAAGGCATACAGAAGGGTTACGTAGCCTAAATGTTCACAGGGGTACTAAGATAGACATTTAACAACCTACACAAGATTAATATGCTATCATTGCAAGATTTAGACTGATAGATACACAGTTAATCCTAAACATAGGTCATAGATATAAGATGCAAGCTTACAAGACACAAGAATTGGATTAGGGAGTTCTAAAGGGTCATCTTAACCTAAGCTAAGTCAGACCCAACAAGTAATAAGCAAGAGCAACACAAAATGAACACAAGTGAGCATTTGAACAACATTACATCAGATACCAAACCCAAACCACGCCAATATACCCATGAATTAGCAAAAACACAGGTTTAAATAGATTTATGAAGCGTCTAAAGGACATTCTAAGTTCATACTTGTTCTCATTTTCTAACATTTACGCATACCAGGCTATACTAGAGTAGAGTTATTCTTGTTTTAAGATAAACTGATCTCAAACCAAGCAATTAGAGCTCACAAGTTCAGATTATCTTGTTATCTTAAGAATCATGTCAAGTTATAACATTTTAAACAGATTTAGCATATTATAATGACCAGTCCGGTCATTTTCAGCTAAAGACCTCTATTTGACTATTTTACCCTTTCTGTAGACTCTATGTGGGGTTTGTGATGCGCGGGGGTGGGTGGCACAGATCCCGAGGTCCATTTATGTGAGTTTCGGATGAAAAACCCAAAATAAGAACCTTAGAGTTGGGTAGTTTAACTCAAGGTTGACTTTTACGTAGATGGATTTATTTCAGGGTTCCGTCGCTTCTGATAGTTTCGGAGGGTCATTTATGACTTAGTCGAGTCATTGGTTCGCTTTCCGAGACAATCAAATGTACTTTGTGGCATTATTTGTAAAATTTGGATATTTAGTGATTTAGAGCGATTCTTTAGAAAAGTATATCTTGGATTGATTAAATGGGAAATCCAAGGGTGCGAGTGAGTTTGTAGCACTGTTTACCTTGGGAGACATGTCTAGTTTGTGTTCTGGGGATCTCGGGAGTGTTTTGGGTGTTTGGTGGAAGTTTGAGTTGAAATCCATTTTGTTGGTGTCTAGTGTCCGCCCCAGCGGTTCTGTTGTCTGCTCATGCGTGTCCACCTCTACAGAGGTTGGCTCGCTGTCACGACCCTTTTTCAGAGATCTTGGTGACACCTACATAATCCCACCGGTAGGCGAACCACTCCTAATCATTCACAAGACATGATATAAATAAAAACAAAAGATAGCAAATACTACATAAGCTGTCTCATAATATAAATGCGGAAGAAGAAATAAGTCTGATACACCAAAACATCCCCAAATGATATAGTCTGTAGATAAAAGACCACTAATGAATCCGATACAAGTCTGAATAGGCACGCATGCCAAAACAAACATAAATAGTCTAATAAAGTCTGTCATGTCTCTCAAATGCAATAAAAGACTGAAATAGAGATAACACTCAAGGGTATGCTGAATATAACATTATCACCCTGAATGTTAGAGATCCACTACTCGAACTCAGCCACGTGGTGCTGCGAAGGTGGAAGGTACTGAATCTGCATCTAAAAAGAATGCAGGAAGTGTAGCATGAGTACACAACGTACCCCCGTAGACATCATAGGCCGACAACGACGGAAGATAGATAATCAGACATAAATATCAAGTTGACACCAAGTAATCTTATACTAGTAGTTCAATAATCTAAGTAAATCACATAACCCACTTATTTTTCATAGAGCTCAACAATGATTCAAGTATCAAGTAGCATATATAATTCTACAATTCCAGAATCCAGTCTAGTTATCAACAATCACCTCAAGTACAAGTCCATTCACAATTTATCAATGAAATGACATAAGTATGTATGATATGAATGCAATGCATATGTACCTTTCTCAACCTGGTATACAATTCATCAATATTTTATTATGATCCGTACACCCATGGGGGATCTGCGAAGTCCATATACCGCTCTTGCCAGCCAGAATTCCACACACGAATCTGACTAGAGCCCAAGACTCATTTTCAAGCCTTATCATGTTGCAGGCGTGAACTCTGCTCCCTCCGTATCAATATTATCTCAATGTGCCATAATCTTATAGTATTCTTACCTTTCCAGCCTCTTGGATCCACATCAAATCCATACCTCTCACACCAATATAATAGAATCACGAGTGTATGAATGCAAATGATAATACAAGGCCAAATATCATGATATAATGAGATGCAATCAAGTATAGAGATGATATGTCACATGCTTTCATGATTCAACAACACATTTGCATAATTCAAGTCGGAATCAAAATATAATATCGAAAGCATGTGTGATGAGTAAAAAATAATAGCAAATATGGCGACAAGCCCAAATAAGCAGCAGTCGGAACCCGCACAAGCCTGATTCCCCAAATCACCCACCAACACAGTTCAACACCGACATCCACTCAAACGTTCATCACAACCGGTTGAGTGGGACCCCCAAACATGCCCAATACCCCTCAATATTTATAACTAATTACGCACTTCTATCGAAGTCTCAAAAAACTAAACCGTAGCCTATCTCTGGGCCGAACTGGAGTGCTACACGATCAATCCTCAACGATAGCGTTGCCCTTCCTCTACGCCTCATGATAATCAAAGTCTAATCACACATATTATATCATTAATATAAGGTTAACACAACATAATTCAAGACTTTACCATGCTACCAAGACTCGAACTTTAATACCCAATTACTAAGAATACATGCTAAGTAGTCACATCCTTAAGTTAATTGGAAATCTATATACATTTGAACTCTAAATTGGACAATAATAAAAAAGCCCCAATTTGAAACCCTAGAATTTTCCCCAATTGAAATAAGCTTATACAACCAAATTTAAGCCTTAAAACATGTTCTTCTAACAATATCCATCACTAATTCACAATCATACAAGTAAACTAATCCATAGACCTCCATTAATCAATAACATAATTCTCTTAATCTCACAAACATGCATAACTCATCTTCCCCAACTTATATTTATACTATATCACCATTAATAAAGAACTTAAAACATAAACTTAATCCACAAAGGAAGAATTACTTACCCCAAGGATGAAATTACTCCTAAATATCTGAAATGCTCTTATGACGATTCTGGTCTCGAGGTTTTCTATTTTGGGAAAAGAATTTTGACCTAAATATTTTATTGGAAACCTGACACAGTACTTACGCCCCGGCAGAATTGACTCCGCTGGAGCGAACTTGGTACTATAGACCAAACCCTAGCTGGGGCAGTGTCACTTGACACCTCATCCTAGCGCCACGACGAATACGACTCTACGACAGCGAACTCGCCCCTGCGAACAAATGCTTTGCCACGATGGAAACCCACCATCTCCCAAACTTCTTCTTCGGCGAGCCAACCTCTCGCCAAAGAGAGAATGTCGGAGCGGACACCAGATACCAGTAATGGGAAAATTACTCCAACCTCCTATCCAACACCTGAAACACTTCCGAGACCCCCCAGACACAATCCAAACATGCTCGTCTAAGGTAAGCAGTTGTACGAACTTGCTCGTATCCTCAGATTTCCCAATTAATCGAGCTAGGGCATACTTTTCTAAGGACTCGTCCATGTAGAAATCAAAATCCAAACTTTACAAATAAGGCCACAAAATACATACGATTTCCTCGGAAAGCGAACCAATGACTTGACTAAGTCATAAATGACCTTCCGGAACTACCGGAAGCAACAAAACTTGAAAATGAACCCATTTAGCCAAAAGTCAACTTTAAGTCAAACTATCCAACTCTAAGTTTCTAGTTTTTGGATTTTTCATCCGAAATGCATATAAATAGACTTCGAGATCCGTGCCACCCACCCCCGCACATGACAAACCCTATACAAAGTCTACAGGAAGGGTCAAACAAGTAAATAAGGGTCTTTACCTAAAAATGACTTAACAATTTATTACATCAGATACCAATTAAAACAACATTCATCCTCGAACAGATAGAAACAAATAGAGGGAACATACAAGAAGTAGTGAACAAGCTAGGATATCTGCTCCGCATATCAAACTTGGTCTCCTAAGTCGCCTCCTTGACATGATGATGCCTCAACGGAACCTTCACATAAGCTATCTCCTTCGACCTCAACTTCCTCACCTACTTATCCAAAATAGCCACATGCTCCTCCTCAAACTCTAAATTATGATCAACAAACACAGAGTCCCACTGAATGATATAAGAACCATCTACATTATACTTCTTCAACATAGACACATGAAAGATTAGATGAATGCCTGAAGGATCTGGTGGCAGAGCCAACTCATATGCCACCTCCCCAACTCTCTAAAGAATTTTAAAAGGACTAATGTACCTCAGACTCACCTTCCCTCTCTTGCCGAACCTCATCACACCCTTCATGGGTGAGAACTTCAGAAGAACTCTATCACCAACCATGAACTCCAAATCTCGGACCTTCCAGTCCGCATACTCTTTCTGCCTGCTCTGAGCTGCCAGGAGCTTATCCTGAATCATTTTCACCTTCTTTAAGGAATCTCTCAATAGATCGGTACCCCAAGGCCGAACCTCGAACGCATCAAACCAACCAAATGGAGATCGATATCTCTTACCATATAAAGCCTCAAATGGTTCCATATCAATACTAGAGTGATAGCTATTGTCATATGCAAACTCCGTCAAAGGTAAGAACTGGTCCCAATGACCACCAAAATCAATCACGTAGGCTCGTATCATATCCTTTAATACCTGAATAGTCCACTCGGACTGACCGTCGGTCTGAGGATAAAATGCTAAATTGAGATCCAAGCGAGTACCCATCTCCTTTTACAAAATCCGCCAGAAATGCGAAGTAAACTGAGTACCCCGATCCGAGATGATATAAATAGGAACTCTATGAAGATGAACAATCTCACATATGTAGATCTTAGCCAACTTCTCTGCATTATAAGTCGTTTGGACTAGAATGAAATGTGCGGACTTGGTCAACCTATCAATAATGACCCAAATGGCATCAAATGAATGGGCATCCTATGAGACACACCACTGAGTCGCTAGTGCTTATACTTGACCTATTGATGATTCTGACACCGAGATACGAAATCAACAATGTCTCTTTTCATCCTACCCCACCAATAGTGCTACCTCAATTCACAGTACATATTAGTAGCACCTAGATGAATCAAATACCTAGAGATGTGGGCCTTTTCCATAATCAATCTGGTCAAGTCTCCCACACGAGGCACACATACTCTACCCTTGAACCTCAGAACACCCTCACTATCAATTATGACCTCCTTGGCCTCACCACTCATCACCTTGTCTATGATTTTATATAACTTCACATCATCATACTGGTGAGTCCGAATCTGATCTAAAAGAGATGACCTCTCCTCCACACAAGCCAGAATCCTACCCAAATTCAAAACATCAAATCTCAGTAAATGATTATCTAGAGACTGGACCTCCAATACCAAAGGACGGTCAGAAACATCCAAACAAGCTAAACTCCCCATGCTAAAATCCTTTCAGCTCAAGGCATCCGCCACCACATTGGCCTTTCCTGAATGGTACAAAATGGTCATGTCATAATCATTCAACAACTCCATCTACCGACGCTGCATAGAATTCAAATCCCTCTGATTAAACACGTGCTGAAGACTACAATGGTCAGTATACACCTCACAATGAACGCTATACAAGTAATGCTTCCAAATCTTTATAGCAAACACAATGGTTGCCAACTCCAAATCATGAACATGGTAGTTCTTCTCATGCACCTTCAACTTTCTTGATGCATAAGCAATCACCTTACCCTCCTGCATCAACAGAAAACCCAACCCAATCCTCGAAGCATCACAATGCACAATAAAGTCCTTCCCCTCTACTGTAAGGGATAAAATTAGAGTTGTGGTCAAAAGAGTCATGAGATTTTGATAGCTCTCCTCACACTGATCGGACCACTAAAATGGAACTTCTTTCTGAGTCAAGTGTGTCATATGCGAAGCAGTAGATGAACCGGCGATAGTAGCTAGCAAGACCCATAAAACTTTGAATATCCATCACAAAAGTTGATCTAGGCCAGTCCCTAACTGCCTCTATCTTATTTAGGTCAACCATGATCCCATATTTGTATACCACGTGCCCCAAGAACGCTATCGAACTCAACTAGAACTCACACTTCAAAAACTTGGTATATAGCTTCTTTTCCTTCAACATCCCAAGGACCACTCTTAGATGACGCTCATGGTCCTCCCGATTCTTCAATATACTAGGATGTTGTCAATGAAGACAATCACAAAAAAATCCAAGTACGGCTTGAATATCCTATTCATCAAATCTATGAACGTTGTGGGGGAATTGGTAAGCCCAAATGACATCACCAAGAACTCACAATGCCCATAATGAGTCCAGAAAGCCATCTTGATAACATTTTCTACCTAAATCTTCAGCTGATAACCAGACCTCAAGTCAATCTTTGGAAATATAGAAGCACCCTGAAATTGATCGAACATGTCATCAATACGCGGAATCAAATACTTATTTCTGATGGTGACCTTATTTAATTGCCTATAATTAATGCACATACGCATAGTGCAATCCTTCTTCTTCACGAACAAGACAGGAGCACCCCATAGAGATACACTCGGTCGAATGAAGCCCTTACTCAATAAATCCTGAAGCTGCTCCTTGAACTCCCTCAACTCAACTGGAGCCATGCGATATAGAGGAATAGAAATGGGTCGAGTGCCTTACTCAAGATCAATATAGAAGTCAATATCTCTGTCTGGCGGCATACCCGGTTAGTCTGCAGGAAAGACCTCGGTGAACTCACTAACTATCAGAACTGACTCAAAAGAAGGAGTTTCCGAACTAGTATCCCAAATTTAAGCAAGATAATCCAAACAACCACGGTCCACTAACTTCCTAACCCGGATGTAAGAAATTACTTTCCTAAGAGCAAGGCTGGGAGCGCCTCTCCACTCTAACCTCGGAAGACCATGCATAGCTAGCGTAACCATCTTGGAATAATAATCCAAAATCACATGATATGGTGATAGATAATCCATAACCAATATAACATTGAAATCCACCATATCTAAGATGACCAGATCTACCCAAGTGTCGTAAACCATGAAAGTAACTACACACATGCGATAAACTCTATCTACAATCACAGAATCACCGACTGGTGTAGTCACACAAATAGGAACATCAAGCATATCACACTATATCTCTAATTTAGCAAAAACATAGGCAAACACATAAGAGAATGTAGACCCTGGATCTAATAACACAATAACAGACTGATGATCGACTGAGATGATACTTATAATGACTGTGTCGGATGCCTCAACCTCAACCCTACCAAGGAATGCATAGCAATGAGTGTGCCCTGCCTTAGACTGAGTACCATGCTAGCTACCTCGGCCTGAACGAGCTCCATCTCTCCTCGACTGAGATCCACCACGACCAGACTGATGGCCACCACGGCTCGAATGAGATCATCCATGGCAAGTCTTATTACCACCTTTAGATATCTGTGATGGGGTCCTAGGTTCACAAGAGGCACCCAAAAATTGTTTGGGGAAATCTCTCCGAAAGTGCATAACCTCTCCACAATCATAACAAGTCCTAACCATTGAGGGCTGTTGAATGGAGATAAAAAACCCGAACCACCATAGTCTAAATATCTAGACTAAGAATCCTTCTAAGATTGGCCCCCACCATCAGTAATCTAAAGAGTTGGCTGAACTGGTCGATTGGGATGCGATTGTTGATATCTACCCTGATACCCATAACCACGGAAATTAGAACCACTGAACTATCTATGTTGCCTTTCCCTTTTATCAGAATTATGTCTATACGTCTTGCCCCTAACACACTCCACCATCCTAGCATGCCCAGCTACAGTCTCTAAAGAAACTCTAGCAACTGCAATGTGGCCAATTGAAGTGGAATATTCAAAACTCTAACAAAATATCTCACTCACTACCTCACTAGGTAGTAAATGTGTTAGCGGGATAAGGCATATAAATGAGTCTCATACTGTGCAACTATAGAGTTGCCATGTGAAATATTTTAAAACTCATCATGCTTGCCCAAACGCAAGCTCAAAGGCACATACATCTCAAGGAACACTCTGTAGAACCTAATCCATGTCAATGGAGGCAACCCCGCGGGTAAGAAATCAACATACACCCTCTACCACTATTTTGTGGACTCCAAAAGCTGAAGGGTCACGAAACTAACTCCATGAGACTCAACAATACCTATAGTATGCAACTCTCATGGCTACTCATAATGAACTCGTATGCATCCTCCTCGAGCTATCCGTAAAATACTGGAGGCTTCATGTTCAAAAAGTGCTCCTAAATATTCCATTCATCACGAGTCATAGATGTCTCTCTAATAGGATGGGGATCAAACTCTGAAGCATGAACCTCACCAATACGGGGAACTGACATCGCTGCTAGCTGAACCCTGAGAGTATGAATCTCAAGGGTAAGAGTCTGACCCTTTCCCACACGGGTTTGAGAATGACCTAAAGTAGTAGGATGTACGCCTGTCTGAGAAACACCATCAAGAACACTCAATAACCTGACTAGTGTGTCCTGTAGAATTGGAGTAGCAATAAATCCAGGCTGATTTTGGGCTATCCCCATCTCCTCCTCTAGCATATCATCTTGAGGTTTAATAACAGGCTCAGGAGAAACAAATCTGGCACGAGCCTGACAGGCTCTCTGTGCCCCACCCCAAGCTAGTGCTGTCGCTCTGGCGCTATTTCGGCCTTGAACACAACCTCTACCACAACTGTGCATCACCGGAGCCGGTGCCGGTACATTCTCTCTCACAGTATCAACATGAGTCCTCACCATTTGTGAGAGAATAGAAACAAAGGTCAGATACCAATTTGATTGAACTTAGCACGAATGGAATGAAGAAAGTGAACTTTCCTAAATGTCCCATAACCTCTTGAAGATAGGTACGGACGTCTCCGCACCAATCCACAAGAATCTACTAGACATTGCTCTTGTATTTAAGACCATTTAACATAGGGCTCTGATACCAACATTGTCACAACCTTTTTTCAGGGATCATTGTGGTACCTACATAATCCCTCCGATAGACGAACCACTCATAATCATTCACAAGACATGATATAAATAAAAGCGGAAGATAGCAAATACTACTTAAGCTATATCATAATATAAATGTGGAAGAAGAAATAAGTCGGATACACCAAAATATCCCTAAGCGATCTAGTGAGTAGATACAAGAGCGCTAATGAATTTGATACAAGTCTGAATAGGCACGCAAGCCAAAACCAACATAAATAGTCTAAGAAAGTCTGTCATGTCTCTCAAATACAACAAAAGACTGAAATAGAGATAACACTCAAGGGTATGCTAGAGATAGCATCCTCATCCTGAATGCTGGAGATATACTACTCGAACTCAGCCACGTGGTGCTGCGGAGGTGGAAGGTACTGAATCTGCATCCAAAAAGAATGCACTAAGTTTAGAATGAGTACACAACGTACCCTTATAGACATCAAAGGCCGACAATAACAGAAGATACATAATCAGAGATAAATATCAAGTTGACACCAAGTAATCCTATACAAGTAGTTCGATAATCCAAGTAAATCACATAACCCACTTATTGTTCATAGAGTACAAGAATGATTCAAGTATCAAGTAACATATATAATTCTTCAATTCCAAAATCCAGTCTAGTTATCAACAATCACCTCAAATACAAGTCCAACCATATTTTATCAATGAAATGACATACGTATGTATGATATGAATACAATGCATATGTAAGGTACCTTTATCAACTTGGTATACAATATGTCAAGGTTTTATTATGATCCGTACAGTCATGAGGGACCCGCGAAGTCCATATATTGCTCCTATCCAGTTGGAATTCCACACATGAATTTGACTAGAGCCCAAGACTCATTTTCGAGCATTATCATGTTGCAGACATACAACTCTGCTCCTCATGTATCAATGTCATCTCAATATGCCATAATCGCATAGTATTATTACCTTTCCAACCTCTTAGATCTACATCAAATGCATACACTCTCACACCAATATCATAGAATCATGAGTGTATGAATGCAAATGATAATACAAGGAAAGATATCATGATATAATGAGATGCAATCAAGCATAGAGATGACATATCACATGCTTCCACAATTCAACAATACATTTGCATAATCCAAGTCAGAATTATGATATCATATAGAAATCATGTGTGATGAGTAAAAAAATAATAGCAAATATGGCGACAAGCCTAAATAATAAGCAGTCGGAACCAACACAAGGCTGATTCCAAAATCACCAACCAACACAGTTCAACACCAGTACCCACTCAAACGTTCATCACAATCGGCTGAGTGTGATCCCCAAACACGCCCAATACGCCTCAATATTTATAACTAATTATGAACTTCTATCAAAGTCTCGAAAAACTAAATCGTAGCCTACCTCTGTGCCAAACAGGAGCACTAAACGATCAAGCCTCGATGATAGCCTTGCCCTTCCTATGCGTCTTATGATAGCAAAAGTCTAATCACACATATTATATCATTAATATAAGGCTCACACAACATAAAACAAGACTTTAAATACTCATCCCGGGCCCACACTACCAAGACTTAAACTTTAATACTCAATTACTATGAATACATGCTAAGTAGTCACATCCTTAAGTTAATTGAGCTCCCTACTTAGCGCGGGCTACATTTGACCCCTAGATCATGAAGAAGTTGTCCCCTACACCGGACCGAAATCTCCATCCCGATTGGAAATCTATACACATTTGAACCCTCAATTGGACAATAATCAAAATGCCCTAATTTAAAACCCTAGAATTTTCCCCTATTTGAAATAAGCTTCTACAATCAAATTAAATCTTAAAACATGATCTTCTAACAATATCCATCACTAATTCACAATAATAGAAGTAAATTAATCCATAGACCTCCATTAATTAATAACATAACTCTCTTAATCTAAAAAACATACATAACTCATCTTCCCCAACTTATATTCATACTATATCACCATTAATGAAGAACTTAAAGGCATAAACTTAATCCACAAAGGAAGAATTACTTACCCCAAGGATGAAATAACTCCTAAATCTCTGAAATGCTCTTATGATGGTTCTGGTCTCGAGGTTTTCTATTTTGGGAAAAGAATTCTGACCTAAAGATTTTATAGGACATTGATACAGTACTTACGCCCCGACAAAATTGACTCCGCTGGAGCGAACCCGCTACGACAGACCAAACCCTCGCTGGGGCAGTGTCAGTTGACACCTCATCCTAGTGCCACGGTGAATACAACTCCACGGCAGCGGACTCACCCTATGAATAAATCCTCTGCCACGGTGGAAACCAATCATCTCCAAAACATCCGCTTCGGTGAGCCAACCTCTCGTCGAGGCGGGCAGGCCGAAGCAGACACTGGTGTCGCTATGACAGACACCAAATACCATCAATGGGAAAATTTGTCCAACCTCCTATCCAACCCCCCAAACACTCCCGAGACTCCCCAGACACAAACCAGACATGCTCGTCTATGGTAAACAATGCTACAAACTGACTCATACCCTCAGATTTCCTATTTAACTGAGCTAGGGCATACTTTTTTAAAGAATAGTCCAGGAGAAATCAAAATCCAAACTTTACAAATAAGTCCACAAAATACATCCGATTGCATCGGGAAGCAAACCAATGACTCGACTAAGTCATAAATGACCCTCAGGAACTACAAGAAGTGACAAAACCCAGAAACAAATCCATTTAGCCAAAAGTGAACTTTTAGTCAAACTATCTAATTTTAAGTTTCTAGTTTTTTCATCCGAAATGCATATAAATGGACCTTAGGATCCATACCACCCATCCCCATGCATCATAAACCCCACACAAAGTCTATGTGAAGGGTCAAACAAGCAAATAAGAGTCTTTATCTAAAAACAACCGGACGGGTTGTTACACTTGCAAAAGCGGGTTCTGAGATTTTCTAGGAGTTCCATCCCAATGATAGTTTTCACGCAGAGGCATATGCACCTCTACGGGGTCTTGTCCGCTTATGCACTGTGGCGAGTTGTCAATTGACTGCGCCTCAGCGAGCCTGTTTTCCATTAGACCGAGACTGCTCATGCGAAGTCGATTTCGCAGGAGCGGAATCATTGTATCTACAAAACCTCATAAATTCCCTAGGTCGAATCACTTTCCCAAAATAACATTTCCATAGTTCTAGAGCTGCCAAAGGGGAATTCTTGAAGATTGGGATTAAATTCTTCGTTTGAGGTAAGATTCTTCATCTTTGTGATTAGATTTCATGTTTTAAGTCTTTAATGGTAGAATAGAATGTATGTAAATTGGGGATGATGAATTCTATTGTTCATATTAGATTAAGAGAGGTTGAAACTTTTATTTAAGGGTGTATTATGGTTAATTTGTTTTCATATTGTAAGTTAGCATTGGAATATGATAGAAGATCATGTTGTAGCATTCAATTTGTGAATATCACTTTCCAATTTGGGGGAAATTCGAGGATTCATAAATTGGGGATTTTCCTAGATTGTGCAATTGAATGTCCTAATGAGCTTAGATTTCCATTTAACTTAGGATATGGTTATCTAGTATGTGTTTATACTTTTTGGGTGATAAAGTTTAGATTTTGATACCGTGGGCTCATGGTTGGGTTTAGAAGTCTTGGTATGCTTAAGGACTACATCCTTGTATTATGTGACAACTTTATTTTAACGTATAATATATAAGTGTTATACTTCGATTATCATGAGGGACTCCGGAAGGGCAAGGCTTGCATGGATGGTTGATCGTTCGAGACTCCTGCTCAGCCTAGAGGTAGGCTACAATTTCCTGTCACTAGAATCCGATAGAAGTATGTAATTATTAGTTATAAATGTTGAGGGGTATTGGGCGTGTTTTGGGGTCCCACTCAAACGGTTGTGATGAACGTTTGAGTGGGTACCGAAGTTGAACTGTGATGATGGGTAATTTTGGGGATCAGCCTCAAGCTGATTCTGACTTCTGTTGATTGGGCTTGTCACCATTATGTGGGATTGTCGCCATATCTGCTATTGTTGTGCTTATTCGCCACACATGTTTGATATGATATCCTGATCGTACTTGGATTACATGTTATTGAATTATTGAAAACATGTGATATTCATCTCTATACTTGGTTTCATCTCATTATATCATGATTCTTTCCTTGTATTGTTATTTGCATTTATACACGTATGGTTCTGATGATATTGATATGAGAGGTCCGAAAATACTGCAGGTCCAAGAGACCGAAAATGTAAGAGATTTAGGATATCATGGTAACATTGAGATGATGATCATACATGAGGGAACAGGTTGCACGCCTGCAACAATTATTATTATTGCTTTGATGGGAAATTCCGAAGGAGTATATGGACTTCGCGGGTCCCCTATGGGTGTGCTGTTCATGAAATTTTAATGCATGTTTATTGAAAGATGAAAGGTACCTGACATATGCAATATATTCATATCATTCATACTTTATTTCATTGATTAGCTGTTGATGAATCATGTGCTGGATTGGTAATTGATGACTTGGTTGATTTTTTGGATAAATGAGGATTTAGAATTGATTATTAAATACTTGAAAACTACTATTGAACCCTTCTGGAATTGGATAACTCTTATGAATAGAATGTCGTATGTGAAATAAGTGGCTCGTTGTTTTAGTGAACTTTTACATGAACTACAAGACTTAATTGGATTATTAAACTGTCTAGTATAGGATTTATTTGGTGTCAATTCAATATTTGTCTCTTTTTGCATATCTTCTGCCGTTGTTGGACTATGATGCCTACGGGGTACGTTGTGTATGCATACTACACTTGATGTATTCTTTTTAAATACATATACAACTCCTACTAGTTCAAGACTTCGTGGCTGAGTCTGAGCAGGTGGATCTCCAGTGTTCGAGGTGAGGATGCTTCCATTAAGCATTGCCCTGGATGCTCTTATCTCTATTTATGTCTTTACTTGTTCTGGGGGACATTATCATGCTTCTTAGACTCTTGTATTCGGATTTAGTGCTCTTATATTATTGACCAGATTTTAGGGATTGTAGAACTTATAATCAGATTTGTTCCGCATTTATGTTATGATTAGACAATCTTTTTAATTCTTATGTTATTTTTGCATTTATTATTTTAATCGTGTTATTAATTGGGAGAGGTTCGCCTATCAGTGGAAAAAGTGTAAGTGCCACCACGATCCCTAAAAGGGGTCATGACACCTATGCTTGTCTAAGCCAACCAACCTTAAAAGGGTATTTCTACGCTCTAACAGTTCAACACTTGGACTGGATATACTTATTTTGTACTATCTTAAAGGTTATGCATTGTTGCTAAGTTCATTCTAAGGCAAATTTACACTACACAACCTAGAATTGCCACGTAACTATAAACATAAATAGAACAACATACATGCTTCTTTTAGATCATTAAGCATATATTACTATAAGAAATAGAGCATTTTCACTCTTATATAACACTAAGTCTATCCTAGAACATAGATAACATTATTTGGACTAAAACTTACTCATTTCTCAGCTAAACAATTTGATATGACCAAACATGTACCATGTTTTAGTCTACTAGCTTAAGATTAATTAATAAACACATTCATCTTACCGATTTGATCACTCAGAATCATATCATCACATTTATAAGCTATTGCATGCTTCTTCTAACAACTAACATACTCAACAAACCTTACATTACTTAAACAAGTTCATCAACATATAAGCATAATATAAATCACATAACTTAACTAAAGCTTAATGAAATAACAAGAATTTAAAAATAAAAGGGAAATAACTCTTTTAGTGACAGCCTTGGTCGAGTTTGGGGCTTGTTCTTCACACCACCACTCGATCAAACACTCTCACACAAGAAAAAGAAAGGTTTTTAAAACTGATGGACTAAATTCAAGACTTAAAATTCCACCAAAGGACCTGAAATCCAATTCACTCGAACTTAATCCAATTTTGATAGAAAATTAAGCTTTTAATATATATATGTATAAGCTCAGAATTTTACCGACCCCTTGATCATGAGAGGGCGGGGATCAATTTATAGAGCCCCAAACCCTATATTTTGGGATTGAATTGGTGTGGGAGAACTGATTTGGGGGAAAACTTCCTCCAAAAAGTTTTCAACCAATCAAAATCACTCAATTCGAAAACAAATGAGACAAAAACTATAAAATCGTAACAGATAACGCAACTAAGAGGGGAAACCTCACCTCAGTGGGGATGGTGGTGCCTATGTGGAGTAAGGCCAAGGGCCACTAATACCCTTGCCCTATTTGAACGAGCAAAGACTGATAAAAAGCAACATACACTGTCTCTTTGCCATATTTGGCATCGCAGGGAGGATGAAGAAGAAGAGAGAGAGAGAGAGAGAGAGAGCACCTAGGGATTCATTGCGAAAGGGAAGGGGATTGGGGGTGGTCTGCGTATTATCAAATCATTGGGCCGGGTCGCGGTTCATTTGACATAAATTGGAAATTGAAATCTTTAAATCAAGCAAAATATTTTTAATTTAAAATAAAATAATTTAAAATTGAGATGTATTATCCTATTTAATTAAAAATTTCCCAATTTTGACGGAATAAATATTGATCATTTTTTAATTGAGAGTTTAAGCAATTAATTGCACATGTATCTTTACTTTAATTTTGAAAAGTTGCAATTTTGATGATCAAAATTTTGTAATATACAACATGATATATAATAAGTATACTGGATGATATTTTGTCGACTAAAATAAAAAATATTTTTTAATTAATTTTGTAAAATTATTTTCGTCTTGTAAAAAACATATTTTACTCCATCTGTGACTCGGAAATCCTGAATAATTAAATAAATATATTAGAGGGTAAAAATTAGGTATCAATATATATGAAAGGTGATACTTAGTGATGAGTTTTGAGGTGGCAACTTGTTATGCGATTAGTACGAAGAGTTTTCTTTCTATCCTATAGAGTTGAGGTGTACTAAGAAGATTAGAAATAGTTCAAGTTTAGTGACACAATGATCACAATGTTTAAGTGTTCATTTGATGGGAGCACGAGGTGTGCTAAGTCTAATAGTGCATGGGAGTATGAAAAGTTAAGTTGAGTTTCGACATGAAGAAATTATGGTGGTGGAATAAGAACATGTGGTTTGGGGTTCTATAAGAAAGTGGGTAATGACATCATATTAAATGTGAGGGGTTACTCGTGGTGAGGTGAATCTTATGGGAATATGTGGTTGTAATCCTTCAGTAAAGGATGTATTTGTAGGTTCACTTGATATTTCGAGGTGCTGCCAAGAGCTTGATGATTTTATGGTTGATGTGCAAGGAAGATGGGTGAGAATAACATGGTATCTTATAAAGGTTATGGTATCATAAGTGAGATGAATTCATTAAGTTGTCTTCGAACAAGGCTACTCTATTTATGAAGTGGATGTTAAAGGAGATAAGTTGGTCAGTATGTTGGACTACGTCATAGGTTACTGACAGAATAGTGATTGATTTATAGGAATGACTCTAGCGATAGACAAACATGAAGTTTCAGTCCTTAAAGAGTTGTTGGCGGTTGAATCTAACTATGGACATGGGATGTGGGTATTGTATCTGTTGCCTAAGGACTCAACAAGTTTCTACAATTATTAATGATGTAACTCTATGGGATCGGCGAAATGATAAGGATAATCACATGATCTATTGGAGGCATCCTAGTTCGCCAAAACAAGGCAAAAGGTGGTTCTTCTTAGGCAAGCATCATTTAAGGACCCTTGAGTGAGGTGTCAGTCAATAGGGATATTTAAAGTGGTAGATCAATGGTAGATGTTAGCTAATTTAAGTTATGGAGTGCATTCAGAGGTTGAATTAAGTATCGGTATTATCGATTGAAATCAAGAGAAGTGAATTCACTATAGGACTTTCGGTGTCGACATTGGATTGGTAAACTCATGAACCAAGATGGAAGAGGGATTCTTCAGTTGAAGGATTTATGGCAAGGATACTGGTATAGAATAGTATGAGAGCGTTAGTAGGAATTCATGCATGCTAATTAAGGATCACCATACATATTATGAATCAGTGCAGTGGTGGTTTGGGATATTACATTGGCAAAAATTAATTTTATTGGAGTAATCAAGGTTGGTCGATACTCTCTGATGGAAAGGTTTCGTGAGGGATTATACATATGATGAACTTGTGTTTGGGGAGTATTTAGTTCTAGGGTTCGAGTGAGGAAAGGGAATCTTCCAAATGCTCAAGGTTGTGGGTTGTTACCATTTTTGCAAATGGTTTTATTAATCTATGACAGTTAAGATATTTCGATACACTCCTCGAGTGGTTTTGGGTGATTTTTTATTAATAACGGTAAAAGTGATTGTGAATGAAATATAGAAATTGAAGAGTTAGGATAAAGACATTTTTCTCTCGAATTGGAAGGATTGTGGTTCATCTTCAGAAAATGAATTTAAATTTAAAGCAACGAGATTGCTTGAGTCAGGTATAGATTATGGCGGCATTTCCTCGCGTCATCCAATTATGGTGTAAATAGATAAATATGACTGAAGATGGAAGTCTATGGATTTTGACCAAGTGTTATTACAAATGCTATAGGTCTTTGCGTTTGGTGATTGATGGAGTGCAGAGGCTGACTAACGTGATGTGATTGATGGAAAGGCAACTTGCATTGTAACAAAGTGGGTAATGTAATAGCATTCTTGAGTGTATGGTCTAGAGGTGATTAGTAAAGGAAATCTTGAAAATTCTATAGTTGGGAGTTAAAGTACTATTTTTGAGGTGAGACTATGTCCGTAGTAGTAGACTATATTGAAGCATTGTGGGTTAGATAACATAATTGAGTATTCTAAGTATGAATAACTTGGGGGTATTTGTGCGAGGTAAGACAAGAAAATTGCAAGATTTGGAAATTTTGAGTTTTTCTAAGGCATAATGAGGTATTGCATTCAAAGAAGTTATGGTTGTGAAAATGTGGAGTACGAGGCCATAGGCCATGAGTCGAAGTGTTCATAGTGGTGAATGAGTTAAGTAAGAGAACAATATAGATAACTCGATCTATCTTGATTTTATAAAGATTTATCATATTAGCGTAACTAGGATGAATTGGTAAAAATGAAGTGTAACGATCCATTTGATCATTTAGGCATTTTA
Organism: Anisodus tanguticus; assembly: GCA_034509755.1. Taxonomy (NCBI): domain Eukaryota; kingdom Viridiplantae; phylum Streptophyta; class Magnoliopsida; order Solanales; family Solanaceae; genus Anisodus; species Anisodus tanguticus. Next base: position 27,987,747 of record CM067550.1, on the reverse strand, counting down.
CCCATGTTGAACTTTGCCCTAGCATCGTTAGAGTGTATTCGACTTGTGGGGATAGGTGGAGCGGTTTCTGAGATATTCGAGTGAGTCTTGGTTGATTTTGAGGAAATTAGCAGCTTTTAAGTTGAATAAGTAAAAAGTGTTGACCAATAGTTGAATTTTGAGTACATGGGTCCATTTTCGAGTTCCTTCACTTTCGGTAGGTCCAGAACATCATTTACGACTTAGTTGAGTATTTGGTTCGCTTCCCGAGGTGTTTGGATATGTTTTTTTGCTATTTGCTAATTTGTGAAATTTGAGTAATTTGGGTGGTTTTGTCGAAAAATGGGCCCTTGCTTGGTTGTATGGGAAATTCGAATGCGCGAGAGAGTCTGTCGCGTCGTTCATAGCATGTTTGGTTTGTATCCGAGAGGTTTTGGGAGTGTTTCAGATGTTAGGTGGGAAATTTGCAATTTGTTGTGCTTGCTGGTTTCTTGTTGTTAAGTCTGTTTAAGTACTGTTTTAGAGTGCGTTTTAGGGAGTCTTGTGTTAATCTTTAAGTTGTTTTGTACTGTGTTTGTTTTTGTTTTGTTTTAAGGATAAAGCGATACAGAATGGAAGTGAGGCGGATTTAGAGAGAATCAACGGATATTGAGGATAAATATGTCAGTTTAGTCAAAGAAACGATTCAGAGAAGTCCTGAAAAGTTCGTGAGGCAGTTGAACGTGTCTCGGATGAAAAAAAAATGACAAATGAGCCGCGATGCTCTAATATAGAGCCGCGACGCTTGTGTCCGTACAAATTACGAGAACTCATTTTTCACAAGGGCAAAAAGGGTCTTTTCAGAGGGAAAAAGGGGAGTTGCTTTAAAGAGGAGGGAGGCAACGAGGGAAAGAAGTTTTTTTGAATCTTGGAGGAGCCATTGAAGATCAATTCCTCAAGTTCTTTTTCTTTGTCTTGAATTATCTTTATGTTAATTTTTAGTTTATGTGATAATTTTGGAATGACTATGAACTAATTATTATATTAGGGTTTTTAATTAAATCACTTGAACCTCTATCATGAACTAATGCAAAGTTAGCTTGTCTTCTTCATCTATTCAGGTATTTTCAATGTGTGGTTATTGAATGAAAATTGATTGACCATTGGTTTTCGTTTATCTGAATGAGTTTAAATCAAAATCTGAAAAGTGAAATTTGAATATGCTATAGTTGAATTGACATAGGCTTAATCTTGAATGAGAGTATCACGATTGCTTGTGTAGCTTTTAGGTTGTCGATCTTAATGCTTCCTTATTGATGAAATTTATCATAGAAATATAGAAAATTCTCATTTAGGTTGAATTTTATATGTCGTAACTTGAATATAAAACATTTTTGTTAACCTGCTATCTTAATAAGAAGAAGAACTGTTAATCTTGCATTAGTAAATAATAGAGTGGATAGTTGATGAGATTGGAATCCCTAATTGCTCTCATTCTCGAATTTAATTAGTGTGTTTTTGCTGCTAGTTTATTTTTTCATTTTACATTCGTTTATGCTTTCTTTATATTAATCTTTACAAATCAAGATTCAGTAGCCAAATAGAAACTAGAGATAATTATTTGGTAATTGATAATTCAGTCTCTGTGGGACGATATTCGGTCTTACCGAAAATTATTACAAATTGCGATACGTATACTTGCGTAGCTCTAAAAATCCGCAGCAAGTTTTTGGCGCCGTTGCCGGGGACTGAAAAATTATCAATATCAAAGTAATTAATTTTATTTCTAATTTGGGTGTTCCTAGAACAAGTTTCTAACTTGATTTGCGTGCATCTTTTGATAATTTTTCAGGTGGTTTTGTTATATGCGAAGAAGAAGAGGAGCACACAACCTTGTTCCTATTAATCCTGAGATTTAGAAAGCGTGCAGGCAGAATCGAAGAAACAAGAGAACTTGTAGTTCAACTATGGTTATGGCAAATCCTCGAAACAATGATGGGTTGAATAGAGGGGTGCCAGAATTGGCGCAGGAACAAGCTCAGAATCCCACTATGAGAAGCTTATAGGATTATATACTTTCAACTGTAACGGGAGTGCAGACATGTATAAGACCACCAGCTGTGGAGGCAAACAACTTTGATATTAAGCCAGCGATCCTGCAAATGGTCCAAGGCAGAGTTCAGTTTGGTGGGTTACCCTCTGAAGATCCCCATATGCACTTGGCCAATTTCTTGGAGCTATGTGTAACATTCAAATACAATGGTGTGACTGATGACGCCATTAGATTGAGGCTCTTCCTATTTTCACTAAGGGATCGAGCTAAAAGCTGGTTGAACTCTCATTAGGCAAACTCTATTACTACTTGGCAAGATTTGGCTCAGAAATTTCTTGCCAAGTTCTTTCCTCCATCAAAGGCCACTAAGCTAAGGGGAGAACTGAACAATTTTTATCAGCTTGATGGAGAATCTTTGTATGATGCTTGGGAGATAATTAAGGAGTTGCAAAGGAGATGTCCCCACCATGGAATTGGATAGTGGATGTTGGTCCATAATTTCTACAATGGGTTGTGTGGTACTACTCGTACCATAATTGATGTAGCGGCTGAATGGGCATTTATGAGTAAAAGTGCCAATGAGGCGTATGAATTGTTAGAAGATATGGCCACAAACAACTATCAATGGTCTGATGAGAGATCAACGAATAGTAGAAAAGTGACCGGGGTTCATAAACTAGATGCCATCACTACTTTAACTGCTCAAGTTTCTTATTTGACAAAACAATTGCAGCAGAATACTGTGTCCGCCAATGCTGTTCAGATGCAATTGGGCTGTGAAATTTGCGGGGGTCCACATACTTTTGATCGACGCGCAACAATGGATCCAAACAATATTCCTACGGACCAAGCTCAGGTTCAAGCAGTTGGAAATTTCCAGAGGCCTTACAACAATCCATTCTCCAACACTTATAATCCTGGGTGGAGGAATAACCCTAAATTCTCATGGAGAAACAACCAAGGCCAACCATCACAGTTTCAAGGGAAATATCAGTAGAACAGTCCACAACAGCCAATGAATCAAGCTTCATTTTCTCAGCAGTCTAGGCCACAAGTCCCACAAGAGAATCCTAATGAATTGCAAACAACTTTGCTGACTCTCACTAATACCCAGACTCAGTTCATAACAGAGACGAGATCCTTCAGTTAGCAAGCATGTTGAATAACAGACCTCAAGGGAATCTGCCTAGCAATACTGTTATGAACCCTAAGGAGAAGTGTCAGGCCATCACTTTGAGAAGTGGTAAACAAGTTAAGCAGTCTGCACCTCACCCACCTGTTGAAAAGAATGACGACTTAGGAGAGATATCTGGTTTAGAGAAAAAGGGGGTTACTGAAGACCACCCTATTACAGAAAAGGCACCACCAGCGGTTATTGTTGATCCTCAATTCATAATTCCATACCCTCAAAGAATTTGGAAAAATTCTCTTGATAAACAATTTTCTAAGTTTTAAGAGGTGTTCAAGAAGTTGCACATCAACATTCCTTTTGCTGAGGCCCTAAAGCAAATGCCCAGTTACGTGAAATTTATGAAGGAAGTTCTCTCTAAAAAGAGAAAGATGGGAGATTATGAAACTGTGTCTTTAACTGAAGTGTGCAACGCCATTTTCCAAAAGAAGCTTCCCAGAAGTTGAGAGATCCATGGAGCTTCACTATTCCCTGCACTATCGGGAATTTTGAATGCAAGCATGCCTTGTGTGATTTTAGGGCAAGTATAAATTTGATGCCTTTTTCTGTGATTCATAGACTTGGTGTGGGTGAAGCTAGGCCTACAACAATGACTTTACAGTTGGCAGACCATTCAATGAAACATCCACAGGGTATTATTGAAGATGTGTTAGTTAAAGTGGACAAATTTATTTTTCATGCTGACTTTATTATTCTTGACATGGAAGAGGATGTTGATGTTCCTATCATCCTTGGGAGACCATTTTTAGCCACGAGGTAAGAACTTATTGATGTTCAGAAGGGTGAGTTGAGACTCCGAGTTCAGGGCGAAAATGTGGTTTTCAATGTGTTCAAGGCGATATCTTATCCTAGAGCAAGTGACAATTGTTTTTCAATTGATGTGATCGAGGGGGTTGTTTATGAGAAGAGCATGAGTACTGACGCTCTTGAGGTGGCACTAACACAGTGTGAAGAAGCTGACAATGATGATGTTGAGCTTATGGAGTATGTCAGGTGGGTGAATTCTTATGAGTTTATAGAAAAAAATATGAGAAGTTGGGGAAAGTTCCAGAAAGACCATTACCTTCCATAGAGAAACCTCCAGTGTTAGAGTTGAAGACTTTGCCAGATCATCTTCACTATATTTATCTGGTGAGAATGAAACTTTACCGGTGATTGTATCTGCTTTTCTGTCTAATGTGGAAGTGAAAAAATTGTTGAGAGTCTTAAGGGCTCACAAGCTTTCCATTAGGTGGACATTAGCAGATATTAGAGGGATAAGCACTTCTACAGTAATGCATAAAATCCGTTTAGAAGATGAGAGCAAGCCTTCAATTGAAGCTCAAAGAAGGTTGAACCTAACTATGAAGGAAGTGGTGAGGAAAGAAATTTTGAAATGGCTAGATGCTGGTGTGATTTTCCCTATTTATGATAGTGCATGGGTGAGCCCAGTGCAAGTAGTGCCTTAGAAGGGTGGTATGATTGTGGTAAGGAGTGAGAAGAATGAGCTTATTCCATCTAGAACTGTGACGGGATGGAGAATTTGCATTGATTACCGCAAGTTGAACAAGGCAATAAGGAAAAACCATTTTCCCTTGCCTTTTCTGGACCAAATGCTGACAGACTAGCGGGCCATAGCTACTATTGTTTCTTGGATGGTTATTCTGGGTATCATCAGATTGCCATTGTGCCTGAAGATCAAGAGTAGACTACATTTACTTGTCCCTATGGTACGTTTGCTTACCGAAGGATGCCATTTGGGCTTTGCAATGCTCCTGTTACTTTCCAACGATGTATGATGGCCATCTTTTCTGACATGGTGGAGAAAACTATTAAGATTTTCATGGATGATTTTTCAGTTTTTGGCTCATCTTTTGATGAGTGTTTGAAGCATTTGGAAGCAGTGTTGCAGCGGTGTGAAGAGTCCAATATAGTTCTAAACTGGGAGAAGTGCCATTTTATGGTGAATGAGGGTATTGTTCTGGGCCACAAAATTTCGAGTAGAGGCATTGAAGTGGACCGAGCTAAAATTTCCACTATTGAGAATCTACCACCTCTAGTGTCAGTGAAAGGGGTTAGAAGTTTTCTTAGGCATGCTGGGTTCTACAGAAGATTTATCAAAGACTTCTCAAGAATTTCGAAGCCTCTTTCCACCTTTTTGATGAACGGTGATGTATTTGATTTTAATGAAGAGTGCCTAAATGCTTTTAAGGCACTTAAGGAGAAGTTAATTTCGACACCAATCATTGTTGCACTGAACTGGGATCTTCCATTTGAACTGATGTGAGATGCAAGTGATTATGCAGCAGGGGCGGTTTTGGGGCAACGAATTGACAAGGTATTTTAGTCTATTTATTATGCTAGTAGAACTCTCAATGATGCACAATTGAATTATGCCACAACAGAGAAAGAGCTGCTAGCCATAATGTATGCATTTGACAAGTTTAGACCATATCTCATTGGTAATAAGGTAATTGTGTACACTGACCATTTTGCTATCAAATACTTGATGACTAAGAAAGATGCAAAACCCCATCTCATTCGATGGGTATTACTGTTGCAAGATTGACATGGAGATTCATGATAAGAAGGGAACGAAAAATCTGGTAGCAGATCATTTGTCGAGACTTGAGGTAGAAGAGAGCCAGAATGTCAAGGAGGTGCACATAAATGACCACTTCCCCGATGAACAACGTTTTGGGGTGAGTGATAGTTCGATGGTTCCTTGTATGCTGATTATGTAAATTTTTTGGTAGCAAAGATTGTGCCTCCTGAGATGTCAAGGCAACAATTGAAAAAATTCTATTATGATGTGAAGCACTACTATTGGGAAAAACCTATTTTTTATAGGCATTGTGTTGATCAAGTCATTCGACGTTGTGTGCCAGATGATGAAATGCACTCAATTCTCACTCATTGTCACACTTTACAATGTGGTGGGCATTTTGGGGCTTCAAGGATAGCTGCTAAGGTGTTGCAAATCGGCTTTTATTGGCCAAGTTTGTTCAAAGATTCTAATGCTTTTGTAAAGGCTTGTGATCGTTGTCAACCACTGGGAACATATCAAGAAGGAATGAAATTCCACTTAATGTGATCTTAGAGGTTGAGCTCTTTGATGTTTGGGGCATTGACTTCATGGGCCCCTTTCCATCATCTTTCAATAATCAATTCATTTTGTTAGCAGTGGACTATGTGTCTAAATGGGTTGAAGCAGTAGAAACAAAGGAGAATGATGGTAAAACGGTCTTGAACTTTCTGCACAAGCACATATTCACACGGTTTGGTACTCCCCGAGCTCTCATTAGCGATGAAGGAGTCATTTTTGTAACAAGCAACTCGATGCTCTACTTGCTCGATATGGAGTCTACCACCGAACTGCTTTGCCATATCACCCTCAGTCAAATGGTCAAGCTAAAATTTGAAACAGAGAAGTGAAGATACCCTTGAGAAGACGGTGGATAGTTCTAGGAAAAATTGGTCTAAGAAACTTGATGATGCGCTTTGGGCCTATAGGATGACATTCAAAACTCCTATTAGAATGTCTCCTTATAGGTTGGTTTTTGGAAAGGCATGTCACTTACCAGTTGAGATAGAGCATCGAGCATATTGGGCCATGAAAAAGCTGAATTTGGATGAGAGTGTTGCGAGATAGAATAGACTACTACAATTGAACGAGCTAGATGAGTTTCGAAATGAAGCCTATGAGAATGCCAAGATTTACAAGGAGCGCACTAAGGCATGACATGACAAGAACTTGATCCGAAAAGAGTTTCAACCCGGACAACATGTACTTTTATTGAATTCAAGGTTGAAACTATTTCCAGGCAAGTTGAAGTCTAGGTGGTCGGGTCCTTTTACTAAGGTGAAGGTTTTTCCATATGGCTCCGTTGAAGTGCAAGGAAAGAATGGCTCGACATTCAAAGTGAAAGGTCAGCGATTGAAGACATACTTGGGTGGTCTTATTGATCCAGCCAAGTCTCTTATCCTCTTGAAGCCCATCTGAAGAGGAGTTCAGCGTCCGGCTAAATGGCGTTAACGATAACGCCATTGGGAGACATCCCAACATTTTATTTATTTTGTTTTGTTTCGATTTATCATTCAAAAATAAAAAGAACCCGAGGTGCATAAAGTAGAGCCGATGATCATTTGAAATTGTGAAAAAAATTGGTGCTCCCAGGTGCTGCGGCGCTTCCATCTGAGCTGCGGCGCCATAGAGACAGATAGAGTCTAAATTTTTTTTTGTTGATGAGCCGCGGCGCATGGGTCGAAATTGTTCGAGCCGCAATGCTACTTCAGGATTTCATTTAAAACCTACCTTTTCTCCTTGTCCCCAAATTACCAAAACACATACCCCACCAGCCCCCCACCTTCTCCGCCCTCACCCATTCCAAGACCCTTATTTTTTTACCGATTTCAATCTTCTCTCCCCAAAAAACCTCTTTCTCTTCTCATTTCTTCCATTGATTCTTTTTTTCCTCATCCCACTCCACATTTTCCCTAAATCCCCTTTTTTGAACCCTAAAATCCCAATCGTTCAAACAAATTCTTTCATAGGTTCTTCAAATCTTCAATACTTTGGGCAATGAAGCATCACATAAGGTCTCTCCTCATAATGTAAGTATTGCATTCAAGCTTTGAGAAGTTTGTGATTTCTTTTATGACATTGGAAGAGATCTAAGTTTGGGAGAGTTGATTGTGTTCTTGTGGTGAATATTGATATTATGGAGTGTTTGTACTGTGATTATTGATAGTGTGGATTGATTGAGTTGTATTTTTCTTGAGTTGAGTTTTTGGGAAGTGAATAAATTAAGGGGAGGTCCTGCCGTATTTTTTGTAGGAAACTTTAAAGTTTTGATAGGTCTTAATGGGTCCATGATGATCTACTTCGAAGGTATCCTCCTCTCGGCCCCTCGTGAATCTACCACCAATGGCCGATTGACAAGAAAAGATTTGCTAACAAAATGGCCCAATATCGGTAAAACAGACTATGCGCCCGTTCTCTAGTTCTAGAAAAGGGCATGGACTTCTAAAATGAGCCATATGAAGATCAGGTATATGAGCCAATGCGAGCAATGATTGCCGATAGAGGTTGGGGAGCATTTGTAAATCCTCTTTTGACAAAACATAATCTCTCAATAGTTTATGAGTTCGATGCCAATTATCCGAAACATGAAAACAATAAATGTTTTGTACGTGGAAAAAAGGTGCTGGTTGGGACAGATGCTATTAACGCTGTGTGTGGGGTCCCCAATTTTAAATAAGAGAAAGATGAATATACTATTTGGAGTCGCTCGAAGATTGACTGTGTTGAGGTTGCTGAAACAGTGGGATATCCAGGGGCACAATGCACATACACCTACGATGAGCCCAAGTGTATGTATCAATGTCAATTTAACAAAGTTGCTCGGGCGTGGCTGTACTTTGTGAGTGCCCATTTTATCCATTCGACGCACTTGTCAGATATACCAACGAACTCGTATTAAGTTGGTTTACACAATAATGAAGGGGTTCAAGGTGGATATTGGTCGGACTGTCAGAGATAGTATATCTTTCACATGCAAATTGACCACTACAGCTGGTTTGGGGCATGGGTCGCTAATCACTGCGTTATGTGCTACACATAGGGTACCCGAAAGCAGCAGTGATATGAAAGCAAGAGTACAACAACCTCTCACTAGATTGATAGTCAATGGATATCCAGACCCTGCACCAGTGCCTCCTCCTAGAGAGAGCTGCCAACGCTAGCCAAAGCATCACCAACGGGGGAATGATGACGGTGATACAGATGGTGAAGTTGGTGATCCAGGACAGAGTAGTAGTGCACCTCTTTTAGCTCTTGGTGGTCCTATTGATTCACACACACCTAACGGACTCATGATCGATTGGCTTATATTATCCAACAAAATCAATATATGATCCAATCGCATCATGCTCAGAATCATAATTTGAACCACTATATGCAGCAGAGATACAATTATGAGACTCACCATGTCGACCAACTCAATTATTTGGTGCACCGTTGGTCCATGAGTGACGATCAAGAGCACTACTTTGGTTATCCTCCACAATACCCGCCGTACCAACCGCCACCGCCACCACCACCACCACCATTTTGAGATTGCTTGTTGGGATTTTGGTAAGTCTTCCTTCCCTTTATTGCTTTTTCACATTAGGGACAATGTGTTAAATAAGTTTGGGGGAGGAGTCTTTGTCTTTGTGTTATTAGTGTTTAGTTGTTTGTTTGTTGTTAGTGTCTTAGTTGGGAAATTAAATTTAGTGTCATGTACTAGTGAATCAAGTTGATAATGATAGCCGATGAGATTGAGTGAATGCGATGTGATATAATTTGATGGAATTGACAGTTGTGAAATGAAAAAAATATATATGTGTGCTTAAGTTGGATATTTCTTGAGTTTGCTTTTGGTTATTAATAAAGATGAAAACTTGATCATGATTGTTGAATTTCTTGTACTCAAATGTTCGATTTATGCATTGTTGAATGTCGGATTGAGGAAAGATGGTGGAAAATTCTAGAACTTACTGGCTTGCTACTTGAGACGAAATCCTAGATGATGCATGTTTAGGAAGATGATTTAGACAATTTTTTTTGGAATGATTGAGCCTTTCAAGCCAACATTGACTAATTTAATCCCTAGTTACCCTTTTTGATCCTTAAGTTAATTCTTTGTTGATTGATGCCTAATTTGGACCTACTTGAAACCCTTTACTATATTTTTTTTCTTCCCTTGAATTTTACCATGAACATATAAGTATATGATTGGGGATTGACTTTTTATAATTGGTATTTTAGATTGGGTGCTATCAATATAAGAGTATAAGATTGAGAAAAACTCAAAACAAATTCAAAAAAAATCAAAATTAAAAAAAATAATAAAAAAATAAAAAAATGTAAGTGTGAATTTTCTCAATCTAGAAAAGAAAAGAAAAATGTGGGATTGCTGTTGGTTTTTAACGTAGATATCGAGTTTGGTTTGTTGGTTTCTATGCTTATGGTAATTTTGAGCCTAAATGATATTTCATCTACCCGTGCCTAAGCCTATCGTTATAACCTATAAAAGTTTTATTGATTCTTGAGCATGTGTTTTCTAAATTAGTGGAGAGTAGCAAGTTAGCAAGCCTATGAGATTATGGACTTGATAGACTGTTGGTGAGAATTTGGTTTGTATAAACTGAGTTGAGTACTTGTTTATTCAGTGATCATGGTTGGGTTGCCATATGTATTGATGATTTTAAGTGAATTTGAGGAATATCTGACTTGGAATTCTAGATTGCAAAAATGATGACTATAATGTTCTAAGGATTATATTGCATGGTATTCATGATTTTTGAGGCTTGATCTTTTGTTATTGACTTGATTCATTTTAGAGTTTTTTTAGAGTGTCTAGAGTTCTTTACTCGAGGGCGAGTAAAGGTTAAGTTTGTGGGTGTTTGTTAAGTCTGTTTAAGTATTGTTTTAGAGTGCGTTTTAGGGAGTCTTGTGTTAGTCCTTAAATTGTTTTGTACCCTGTTACGCTTGTTTTTGTTTTATTTTCAGGATAAAGCGATACAAAATGGAAGTGAGGCTGATTTAGAGAGAATAAGTGAATATTGAGGATAAATATGCCAGTTTTGTCAAAGAAATGGTTCAAAGAAGTCCTGGGAAGTTTGTGAGGCAGTTGAACGTGTCTCGGATGAAAAAAATGACAAATGAGCCGCGGCGCCTACAACAGAGCCGCGACACTGAGGTTCCAGAGAGACCACGTTTCTGGAAGCAGATGAGCCGCGACGCTCTAATATAGAGCCGCGATGCTTGTGTCCGTACAAATTACGAGAACTCATTTTTCACAAGGGCAAAAGGGGTATTTTCAGAGGGAAAAAGGGGAGTTGCTTTAAAGAGGAGGGGAGGCAACGAGGGAAAGAAGTTTTTTTTAACCTTGGAGGAGCCATTGAAGATCAATTCCTCAAGTTTTATTTCTTTGTCTTGAATTATCTTTATGTTAATTTTTAGTTTATGTGTTAATTTTGGAATGACTATGAACTAATTCTTCTATTAGGGTTTTCAATTAAATCACTTGAACCTCTATCATGAACTAATGCAAAGTTATCTTGTCTTCTTCATCTATTAAGGTCTTTTCAATGTGTGGTTATTGAATGAGAATTGATTGGCCATTGGTTTTCCTTTATCTGAATGAGTTTAAATCAACTATGAAAAGTGAGATTTCTGAAATGCTATAGTTGAATTGACATAGGCTTAATCTTGAATGAGAGTATCACGATTGCTTGTGTAGCTTTTAGGTTATCGATCTTAATGCTTCCTAATTGATGAAATTTATCATAGAAATATAGAAAATTCTCATTTAGGTTGAATTTTATATGTCGTAACTTGAATATAAAACATTTTTGTTAACCTGCTATCTTAATAAGAAGAAGAACTGTTAATCTTGCATTAGTAAATAATAGAGTGGATAGTTGATGAGATTGGAATCCCTAATTGCTCTCATTCTCGAATTTAATTAGTGTGTTTTTGTTGCTAGTTTATTTTTTCATTTTACATTCGTTTATGCTTTCTTTATATTAATCTTTACAAATCAAGATTCAGTAGCCAAATAGAAACTAGAGATAATTATTTGGTAATTGATAATTCAGTCTCTGTGGGACGATATTCGGTCTTACCGAAAATTATTACAAATTGCGATACGTATACTTGCGTAGATCTAAAAATCCGCAACACTTGTGTGCCACACTAGCAAACCAATGGCTGATTTTGCGGAGCCGTTTATGTGGAAGTTGGTCCGTAGATGCGAGCCTTGTTAATATTTGGAAAGTATGCTTCAACGACATTGGTTGCGCAAAGGCGATCCGCCTCTATGGTATTTTCTCCGCTTTTGCTTTCATTGGGTACATTAAGTTGGACCGGTTCTGCGGTGGTTCGGTGAGGTCGATTATGTTGAAGTAGGATCATTGTTCCAGACCTAGAATTAAAAGCCTATTTCGAAATCACTTTCCCCATTTCATATTTTGAGACTTAAGCTCGGTGGAAAGGAAAATTGGAAGGTTTCACCACTATTCATCTTTAGGGGTAAGTTTCTAACCTTTTCCAATTAGTTATTCATATTTATGTCTCTTAATCTAGGTTTTATTCTTTGTTTTAGGTAAAATGAACCTAGGGTTGTGTTAGAGAAATACAGAAATTTGGCCAAAGTCAACATCGGGGGAAAATGCATATTTTTCGAAGTTTTGTCAATTTCATTAGCATTGGAACATGATTTATGACTTAGTCGAGTCGTTGGTTCGATTTCCTAGAGGTTCAGATGTGATTAAGGTGGTTCGTTGAGAAACTAGATTTTCGATAATTTGGAGTTGACCACAATCAACATCGGGTCAAGACGGATCCGTTTGGGTGTTTTGAGAGTTCGAGCAACTTCGTATGATCATTTGTGACTTGTAGAAACTTTCAAAATTAGATTTGGACTTCATTTGGTCAAATTTAGGTGTTTGAGTCGTTGGCATAAGTCGCTCGCCTTCGACGCTTCAATATACCATTATATTCATTTGATGTTAGAATTGAGTTTTGATTGTTGTAATAGATGTGTATTGACATTTGTATTCTATAACAACTTTAATCGTCGAGTTCCGACATCGTATGTGGGAGTTATGCCCATTTTAGTTTCGGGAAAAAATGTTGGTTTCTGGTGTGCGCCGCGGCGGACTTCCGGGCGCCGGAGCAGAACCGTTGGGCAGAAATTGGTCCGCCGAAGCGCAAATATCCGTGTATTAAAAATCAGACTGCATCCATTTAGTAATTTGCACATAACTTGAGTTCTAGAGCTCCGATTGATGTGATTTTTGCGGTGTTGTTCTCGTCTCAACAAGAGGGTATGTATTGAATCTTTATTTGACGTTTATTTAAGATTATTTCCATTGGTTATCAATGTTTATCCGTGTTTGGTTGGGTAAAATTGGGGGGTTTTAACCCTAAGTTAAAATTTGAGTTTACTTCAATTTATTATTGTTGTTATTTGAGTAAATTCTTGGTTTTTGGCTTGTTTAAACCTTGAGTAAACTATTTCTAACATAAATTTCAATTTAAATCTGGGTTTTGCAAACATTCGATATGGGTTTTGACAAGGTCATGAAATTGGAGGCTCAATTGTGATTAGAATTTCATGAAACTTTGGATTATGACTTTTTAAATTATTGGTAACGTGTTTCTAACTTATATATATATATATATATCTGATTTTGCCCTTTTGGGCCTGGGTCACTTTTTGAGTTTCGGACTAAAGTATATCAATAAGGGTGTTGTTAGATTCGTATGAACCCGTAGAATACTATTTTGATAATATTGAACTGATTTTCTTAATAAAATTACCATTTTGACCCATGGGGTCCGGGATGAGGTTTTAGATTTACTTTTGACCCCGAGTTCCTTACAAGACATGTTTAGTATCATTAGAATCATGTGTAATGTAGATTTGGTCCTTATGTGTTGATTGAATGTGTGTGGCAACATAGGAACTTGATGCGCTTTTTGAACTACAACCGTCCAATATTCGCTCGGGAGGACGTGTGGATTAGGAGTTTGTGGCTCTTGCTCGGCTTTGAGGTATGCTACAATTTAGTTTTTTGAGACTCTGATTGAAGTACATAGTAGTTATAAATGTTGAGTGGTATTGGGCATGTTCGGGGGTCCCACTCAAATGATTATGATGAATAGTTGAGTGGGTACATATGTTGAACTATTTTGATGGGTGATTTGGAGAATTAGCCTTAAGCTAATTTCGACTGCTGTTATTTGGGCTTGTCACCATTATGTGGGCTCGTTGCTATATTTGATATTGTTATGTTTATTCATCACACCTGCATTGATATGATATCCTGATAGTACTTAGATTATTGTGGTTGGACTATTTGACATGGTATCTGGATTGTACTTGGGTTACTTGTTGTTGAATTCTTAAAGCATGTGTTATTCATCTCCTATACTTGGTTGTATCTCATACATTCTGATTTCTTACCTTGTATTGTCATTTGCATTCATACGCTCATAGTTCTATGATATTGATATAATAGTGGTATGGAAATATTGTGGGTTCAAGGGACTGGAAAAGGTAAGAACACTATGAGATTATGGCAACATTAAGATGATGATGATATGGATGGCCTGAGTTATACGCCATAACATGTATGATGATGATATGGATGGCTCGGGTTGCACGCCGCAATGGGTATGATTATACGCAGGGATTGGGGTTGTACACCTACAACAAATATTATTGCAGCCAAGAGCTGGGCTCCGATGTGACATTTTGGAGGGGTATATGGACTTCACGTGTCCCCAATGGGTGTACATATCATAATAAAAGCTTGACATAATGTACACCAGATTGATAAAGGTACATGGCATTTGCATTTGCATTCATATCATACATACATCTATACATTGATTATATATTATTTGGTAATATGGATTGGTTGATCTCCATGATTAGGCTTATCTCTGTGGATACCTGGATAATTGGATCTATGAAAACTTGGATAAATATTGAATTGGTTTCCATGTGTGGCTTGATTTCTTATGCATTAGTTTGTGGTTATAATTTGTAAGTCTATGACTTTTATGTCTACTGCTACTGTGGTCGGGAGTGTCAATATGTCATGATTATTATCTAGATCCAGGGAAAATATGTGCATGGTGTGTTATCTGTTAATTGACCATATGATTGGGTACCGAGTCTAGCAAGGAACCTGTGATAAGTGTTGCCATTGGGAAGGTAAACTTTGTATGATCTATGTGTGTCAAACTATAATTGTACAAAGACTTAGCTAAATCCAAGACTAAGAATAATAGATAACTTAATGTCATCATGGTTAGTTTTAGTGTAATATTCCTGGAAAACATTCAAAAAGGGTCGTTGTGATCTAAGTGTTGACTTATTTATTGATGTGTTAAGGTTGGGTTAAATGGGGTTAATGTTGAATAAGAGTTGGATAAGAGAGTACTGGTTAGTGGGTACTATGATAGTAATGTCCCTGTTTATGTGAATGGATTGATTGTACTTGATTGTGAATGGAACCTTATGTGAACACTGTGACTTGTTGAATCAATGTATTGATATGTGTACAACATGACTTATATGGGCTAATGTACTATCTAATATAGGCTTATCTGGTGTCAATTTGATAATTATCTTTGTTATATATCTTCTGTCGTTGTTGGTCTACGATATATACATAGGTATGTTGTGTACTCATGCTATGCTTGCTGTATCTTTTCTGATGCAGATACATGTCCCTCTACTAGTTTTCAAGCTGGAGTATGAGTCCAGTCAGGTGGATTTTGGCATTCCGGGGTGAGGATGCTTCTCCTGGCATGCCTTGAATGCTTATTCTCTTACTATGTTTTTACATCTGGATTAAAAGACATAGTTAGACATTTTGATTATGTTATTCAGTTTTGTCCTTTGTTGCCTTCATTCAGACTTGTATTCTACATTAGTGCTCTTGTATCACAGACCAGATTTTAGGGGTGTATTGATGATTTGATTATATTTCCGCATTTCTTTTATATTATTTTATTTATATGGGAAGTGGTTCGCCTACCGGTGGGAATGTGTAGGTGCCACCACGATTTCTAAAAAGGGGTCATGACAAAGTTTGTATAAGAGCTTTAGGTTAAATAGTCTTAAATACAAGAGCAATGTCTAGTAGAGTCTTGCAGATCGATGCAGAGACATCCGTACTTATATTCAAGAAGCTATGAGACATTTAGGAAACTTTGATTTCTTCATTCCTTTCGTTCTAAGTTGAATCAAATTGGTATCTGAACTTCTTCTTCCTATTCTATCATCGATGGTGGTAACACACTCTTAAATTCGTGTGTGAGTGGTTCGATATGATGTCGTGCGGTATGGTATGAGTTGTGCTACCATGATATGAGCGTGTGACCAAATTTAGTCTCCAACAATGATTTGAGGGTATGGTTGACTGGGGTTATGTTTGTGACTCTTCAGTTCGGTCATATCTTTGGAAAGTGGGAATGACAATTCAGAGATGCAATAGAATGAATTTAGATGGATCAATCTCCGATGTATGAAGGGAAAAATTGGTATTTGACGTGTTTGTTGGGATAAGTTAGAAGGTGTACGTGGGCAGATGTCGTATAGGCTATGAAATGTTGAGTTGGCTTTGATTTGACAATATTGTAATAGCAGAGTGGAATTAATGGTTATTGATCAAATCTTGACATGATTATAGCTTGAAGTTGAAAGACACGGTGTTGGAAGATCATGGAGTGTATCTTGTTGTTGTTGTTGTTGTTATTATAATTATTGTTGTTGTGTTTATGTCGGTGCTATTGGGGTTGTGTTGAACAGGAGTAAATAACATGAGTGATAACCATAAACATCATAACTAGAGAAGTATGCATCCTATGTGTTCCTCAAATTATCTCAATGAGTCGATTCTTCGTTTGTCGATCGTATCTTAATACAAAACCTCTACATTGTGTAGATAATCACTATTAAAGCATCCGGGGGTTTGTGTGACTTCATTTACTAAGTGATGCATATATGTAAGACTATCCCCTTTTTTCAAAAGCATGAAATCCAAAGTATTTATCGTCTTTGAAAGGAAATAGTGAAAGCTTTATTCTGTTATCCCTCGTCGGGGATCATTCCCTTGTTACTGTTAAGACCCATATATCTGGCATATTAGTTACTCATCCAAAGTACCATATATCTCCGAGTAAGAGTACTTCAAAAGATAGTCATCAAGTCGACCAAAGGTCATTTCATAACAGAGTCGAAGAGTCTTGAATTCCAAAGATGCCTTAAGTGATATTATTACTATATATATATATAAAACTCACACCACAGTTGCGAATAGCTGGTGGGCAGTTGTACATGTACATTATATATACCCCAGGCTATAATCGGAGGGCAGACACTTATATGTGCATCCATACAGACACCTCAGAGTATTACCTGAGGGTAGTGACATATTACACACCTCAAGATATAAGCTGAGGGAAGAGTATATAATATGGCCTATAGACAAATGTTTCATTTCAGTTTCAGAGTTTCATAGTTCGCCCTACATGGCACGCAGGTTATCAGAGTGTCAGATTGTTTTTATGCTCTTCTTTACAGCTCATACTTTTATATTTATATTAACGCTTTAAATACCGATACATTTCTTTCATATTTACATCCCTTTTGCCAGGGACGCTGTGCGTTTATGCAACAGGTTCTGATAGACCACCATAGTAGGAGTTGTCGAGTTCAGCTGTCAGTGAGTAAGCTTTGTCTTTTCCGGAGCTTCTTAGTCAGGTGTTGAGTATGTATTGCATAGTTATGTATATATTGGGGAGGTCGGGGCCCTGTCCCGACAGACGATAGTACATGTACTCATAGAGGCTCATAGACTTGTCTAGTAGATACAATTGTTGATGTATGGCCTTGTTGGCTAAGTTGTCTTTGTTTAACTTGCATTGTAACCTTGTCGGTCCTGTTTATGTACATATGTTGGGTTTATCTCTATCTGTTCACCTCAGAGGTTGTATTATGGCATGTCTCATAGATTATGGTCCTGTCGACCCTCCCATAACATGTTGTTTGGATTATATATTAGTACGACCTTGTTGGACGGAAGTTCAACTCGTATAGGAGCATGGTTGTCAGAATGGTACGCTCAGGATAGTACGACTATTTCATTCATATCTAGCTTGACTAAAATGATGGAATGGACAAAGAAGTCGTCTTATCGTGCTACTGGCTTTAAACCAGATTGATAATGAGCAGATGCCCTGTGCTCTATCAATCTTGTCCAGTCTTACCAGCAAGCGAGCGAGGGAGACTGACGAAACCCGGGTACATTGGAGACAAATCAATTCATTGTGTACAGACAGACTCATAGTCAACAAGATAAGGAAGTATCAACAAACCCGGTTAGACAAAGGATAGAGATTAAACACCCAATCCAAGAAAAAGCTTCAGAGACGGAGGCGATAGAGTTGGTCCCTTTCAGGTTGCAAGACGTGTCTATTCTATGGTATGAGGCCTAAGAGCGGTCTCGAGGACCAGATGCACCTCCAGCTGTGGGAGGAGTTTTCAGAAGCATTTCTTTATCGTTATTTTCCATTAGATGTACGAGAGCCCAATGTGGAACGCTTCTTAAACCTCTAACTGAAGGGTAAAAGTGTAAGGGAATATAGTATGCAGTTCAATCTATGGCTAGGTATGCTCTGAATATTGTGGATTCAATGAGGCTCGAGTTCATCGATTTGTATCAGGATTGGATCCGCATATGATTAGAGAATGTACGACAACCTCGCTGAATAGGGATATGGATATTTCTAGAATACAAGCATATGCTTAGAGTGTTGAGGACTGCAAGAGTCAGCTTCTAGATGATAGAAGTGCAGAGAGGGAATTAAATAAAAGGGCCAGGTCAGCTGGGTCATTCGGAGAGGCAACGGATAGCTCCAGGCAACAATTTCTTAGATGTCCGCCTCAGTTTGCTAATATGCTCTATGTCAATTTCAGGAGATGAGGTATGACAGGTATGCTTAGTTAGGACTTGGACAAAGTTTGAGAGCTTCTGGTTCTCAGAGGCAGGGATGTTCAGGATAGATGAGGCCTCCATTGCCACTATTTGGCCAGTGTGGTAGGACACACGTAGGACAGTGTTGTCAGGGCTCTTATATGTGTTATTAGTGTGGAAGTATGGGTCACTATATGCGTCAATGTCCAAGCGGAAGTAGATGTGATGTAGCTCGACCGACAGGATCGATGACATCATCTTCATCGAGTGTACGTCTACAGATTGGTGGCGCACATACCTCAATAGGTTAAGGCAGAGGCCGAGGCTGAGGAGGAGCCTCTAGTTCAAGCAGTGCCCATAACCGCATCTATGCTTTATCAGGTCACTAGTATTTAGAGTCATCTCCGGATGTCATTACAAGTATACTATCTATCTTTACCTATGATGTTTATGAACTGATAGATCCAAGTTCCAATTTGTCCTATGTTACGCCTTTTGTTGCTAGCGATTTTGGGTTTGAACCAGAGTTGTTGTCTAAGCCATACGAAGTGGCTACACTGGTTGGTGAGATGATTATAGCATGAATAATTTATAGAAATTGAATCGTGACAGTTTGTAGCTGCCTTACTTTGGCTGATTTAGCCGAGTTTCCTATGGGTGAGTTTGACGTCATTATGGGCATGTATTGGTTGGTTTCTTGTTATGGAAATGTCGATTGTCAAACGAAGGTTGTTAAGTTCAATTTTCCAGGTGAGCCGACCCTTGAGTGGAAATGCAATTCTGTTATCCCTAAAGGTAGGTTTATTTCCTACATGAAGGCAAGACAAATGATTTCTAAAGGGTATATTTATCATTTGGTGCAAGTCAGAAATGCAGATACAGAGCCTCTGACTCTTCAATTTGTCCCTCTAGTTAATGAGTTCCCCGATGTGTTTCCAGACGAACATCCAGGTATTCCTCCTGAAAGAGAGATTGAGTTTTCACTTGATGTTCCCCAGATACGCAACCTATATCTATTCCCCCTTATAGGATGGCTCATACGAAATTGAGAAAATTAAAGGAGCAGTTGAGGGACTTGCTAGAAAAAGGCTTTATCAGGCCTAACACTTCGCCATGGGGCACACCCGTACTATTTGTTCGCAAAATGGATAGTTCTTTGAGGATGTGTATTGACTACAGACAGTTGAAGAAAGTTACCATCAAGAAAAAGTATCCACTTATGAGAATCAATTGTAGAGTGCCAAGTATTTCTCAAAGATCGACTTAAGATCAAGGGTATCACCAATTGAGAGTAGAGGAAAAAGATATTCTGAAGATAACTTTTCAAACTAGATATGGTCATTTTGAGTTTCTAGTGATATCTTTTGGACTCACAAATGCACCGATGACTTTTATGGATTTAATGAACCAGGTCTTCAAACCATTTTTGGATATCTTTGTGATCGTATTTATTGATGATATTTTGGTATACTTGCATATAGAGGCAGATCATGCAGATCATCTTCGAGCGGTGTTACAGATGCTCCAAGATCGTATGATGTACGCTAAGTTTTCTATCAATTTCTCGGGCGGATCTTTTCATCATCTAATAACCCCTAGAGGTCGGAATATAGATGGTAATCTGGTTAATTAAACTTTTTTCAGAGTTAATCAGATAATATAGAGTTGATAATCTAGATTGCAATTTCATTTTTTATAAAGAGTCTATAACCTTCTATCAATATCCAAACATCATGACAATATAATCTTCTATCAATATTCAAACATCATAACATTAGAGTAATATACTTATCAAAATCATAATTAGAAACACATAGTTTGAACACATACCTTTATTCAGATTTTTAGATCACCTGAGTAGCTCAACCCATCTTTGGCTCTGCCTCCCTACGTTCACTGACTTCACGGGATAATGGCCTGGGTGCTTGGGATTCCTCACGGATATCCTCTGAAGATCTTCTGAAAGATGTTGTGTTCCTACTAATATGGTTCTAATCATAAATTTTCAAAGTAATCTACTCTTGTTCTTATGATATTCTTGGTTGATATTAGATATATTCTTATGGTGTTCTTGGTTGATATTCAGTTATAGACTAAGTGTTGCTTAGCTGAACATTGATATTTGAGAGAGTTTGAAGTAAGGTAAGAGTTGTGTATTTTTCGAATGAATTTTCCTTTGTACAAGAGGCTCCTATTATAGATAACCTCGACTATTCAACTTTAATCAAAAAGTCGTAAAGTAAATAGTAATAGACAAAAAATCTTTTCAAAAAGTCTTAAAGGCTACAGTGCCTTGTCTGTTACTTTTCTAAAGTTGTTTTGTCTTCTTCTTCTTTTTTCAAAGTTGTCACTTTTTTCTCTTGTCCTTATTCGGCTGCTTTTCAGATGCTTTTCCAGCTGTCTTGTTCTGTAATGACTTCTCGTCAGGATGTCATTTTCTTGTCTGGCTGCTTTTCTGTTTAGTGCTTTCCAGTTGTCCGGTTGATTCTCTTGAAAGTTTCTCTCAGTAATAAATTGTATTCTGTTAATCTTTTTTTGGGCTTTACCGTAGTTGAAACTACGTTGGGCCATAATCATTTTGGGCTTTACCGTACTTGAAAACTACGTTGGGCCATAATCATTTTGGAATTTACCGTACTTGAAAACTACGTTGGGCCATAATCATTTGGTTTCCAAGCAATGAATTGCATGGTCCCTGCCATAGTAATCTTTTGGGCCGTGAGGCTCCTAATCAATTTTGGGTTACAATTAGTAAAACTACATGTTCCCTGCCATAATAATCTTTTGGGCCGTGAGGCTCCTAATCAATTTTGGGTTACAGGTAGTAAAACTACATGCTCCCTGTCAGGTAATCAGTTAGGTCTCAAGTAGATGAATCTACATGATCCCTGCAAAAGTAATCAGTTTTTCCCTCCTTATTCAAAAGGATCAGGACTTTGCTCCTTTTTTATAGTTATATTAGATGATGATGGCGTTTTTGTTCTTATCATTGGTCTTTTCTTTTGTTCGACCATTGTTCTGTAATGGCTTATAGTCTCGTCTGCATGTGTATGCTTCAGATCAGTAATCTTGTTTAATAGTAAAGTTAATTCTGTAGTCTCCTTCACTTCTATGTCATTATCGTAGTATAGGGTCATTATCTCCTCCACTTCTCCACCTTTAGAACATCCAATTACGGATGCCTTTCTTGTTCTCAACATATCTTCTATTCTCGTTTTTAGGGTCAATAGTCCAAATACTCTTTTGGCACTGAGCCAATCTTGAAATTTTCCCAGTGTACAGGGTATTTTCATGTTCAAGTTCTTGTCATCCCCGCTGATAGTGCTATTCCTTCCTGTTTTAAAGATTTGACAGATGACAATAGGTTTACCTTTTAAATCGGTTGATGCATCTAGTATTTGTATTCCGTAGATTCCTTTTCCAAAGGATTCCTTCACGAGCTCCGTTGATCTTGTGATAATCTGTGACAATTTGGTGATATTAATCATTTTTTCGTCTGTGATTATTTTGACAATAAATCCATAAGTAAATAGTCTTTCCACGATACTCGGATTTGCTCTTTCAATGCAAATAAACCTGGGATATTTACTCAGCTTGGCACTGCGTACAATATCAACGTTAGTCTTGTAATCATAAAACTTATTAATTTTTTCATAGGCACTAATCAGTTCTGGTTTATATTTCAGGGTGTCTGCCATTGATACTGCCGATGATGTTGAAGGTATCGGTGATGGCATGGTTGCTAATTTAGATTAAAATGGTGTAAAGGTTTTTTGTTGTACTAGTGGTATGGTAATCAGCGTTTTCTATTGGGCTTCTCTTTGTAAGGACTTTAGTTTAGAAAAGTCTTGTATAGCTTCTACTAGCTTGTTGATCGTTTGGGTATTCTCTTGTAATTTGGTAATCATTATTTCATTGGTTCGGATAATCTCTTGCATAGCCTTGGCTATGTATTCTTCAAACTCTTCGCTGTTAATCGACATTGTTATATCTGCTAAGAAAATCAGCTAAAACATTCTTAGTTCCAGATATATTCTTAACAATAAAATCATAACAATAGAAAAATGATTGTCATTTTCTCCTTTTATTCTATTGTGGTAAAGGGTCTATTCTGTTTGTAATAAAGGCCTTTACTTGTGTGTTATCCTTTCTAACAATAAATTTTACTGGTAGTAAATGATAATGAAATCTTTTTATTCCAAATTTTACTGCTAATAATTCTTTTTCATTTATATGGTAATTCTTTTCATTTGGTTTCCATGTTCCACCTCCATATCCGCAAATTAACATTTTTTCTTTATCTATATCTTCTTTATCATATGCTATTAGGACTGCTCCTCATCCTATGTCTCTAGCATCTGTAAAGAGTTCAAGTTGATCTTTCTCTGTTGGTATTCTGTGTTTTGGTAATGATTTTACCTTCTCTTTAATCTGGTTTATAGCCTTGGTATGTTCATCTTTCCATTCAAAGGCTACATTTTTCTTTATTAAGTCTTGTAGTGGTTTTATTAGGTATGGTAAATCTTTTATATGGTCTGAGACATAATTTATTACTCCTAAGAATTGATGTACTTCTCTTTTATTTTCTAGTTTATCTTTAAATTTTTTTATTTTTGTTACAACATGTTCTTGTAATTGTATTCCCTCATTATCTATGATGTATCCTAGAAATTTAATATTATTCTTGAATATTTCAGATTTCTTTTCAGATAAAAGTATTCCATGTTGTTTTACAGTTTCTATGAATTGTACTAAATGCTTTATGTGATCTTTTAAATCATTACTATATATCAATATGTCATCCACATATATTATGCAGAAGTCTGCCAATTTTCTAAATACTTGATCCATTCTTCTTTGAAATATTTGTGGTGCATTCTTTAATCCAAAAGGTAGTACGTTCCATTCATAGTGTCCTTGAGGGGCACTAAATGCTGTTAAAGCTCTTGATTCTTTAGTCAGTTTTATCTGCCAAAATCCGCTTTTACAGTCGAACTTACTAAACCAATTTTTATTTCCTAATCTATTGATAATGTTTCTTTTATAAGGTAAACAGTATCCATCAAAGATAGTCTTCTTATTCAATTCTCTGTAGTCAATTACCATTCTGGCTATTCCTCGTTTTTGTTCATTATGTTTCCTTACTAAAAAGGCTGGGCTACTATGTGGGCTTTTACTTTCTCGTATCATTTTTAACTCTAGTAATTCTTTAATCTGAGTCTCAAATTCTTTCTGATCCGTTGGGCTGTATCTTATTGGTTTTGTTCTAACTGTTTCGCTAGGATCTATTAGTTTTATTTCTCCATATATTCTTTCTTTTTCCCATAGTTGTATTGGATTTTCTCCAAAATTCCTTTTTAGTATATTAAGGTATTTTTCCTTTAATAATTCTATATTATTATTCCTATCAGTTTTTATAGTACATAATTTTAAAGTATTCACTGGTAATATTCATTTTAGTACTATCCATTTATTACAGGGTGATTGTAAGCTAAACGTGTTTTTATTTATAACTTGTGTTTTAAAGTAGTCTAGGAAGTTGTTTCCTAATAAAACTTGTTGTTTCATATTATCTAGTTGATATACTATTGGTAGTCTGAAAATAGTCTTTCCTAGTTTAATTCTCATATTTTCAGCTACTATGTCTAATTCTTTTGACTGTTCATTGAATCCTGATACTCTTGCTCTATGTATTCTAGATCTTTTCCATCTATGTGATTCTAGTACATCTTTTCTAGCTAAGCATATATCTGCTCCACTATCAACAAGTCATAAACAATGTTAAAACATCCATCGTTTAAACAGGTTAACTATTTAAATAAATCGTTATGGAGACACAAACGATTAAAGAAATTATTAGTAGAAACAAGAGACCAGCATAGGATAATAATTGATTATCAAGAAAAATGGCTAGAAGAAAAGAGAGACTCTGAAATAAATGTACCAGAAAAAGGATATAAAGAAGTAGAACTAGAAGAAATACTAACAACTATGGACAGACAAGATGAATCTTATGAAAGGTTAGTAGAACTGAATACAGAAATATATTCCGAGAATCTAATGATATCAGAAATACAATCTGAACTAAGAATGGAAGTAGAACATTATGGATGAAAACAGAATAATACAACAACAAGAAAAGAAGTTACAGTTAGAAAGAATAGCCGAAAAACCACTTAGATATAATAGCGATATAAACCAACATATCATAAGTTGTAGAATAGGAATAGAGCTAAAAATGAAAAAGATAAACAACTACGAGAAAGTTATATCAAGATGAATGAACAACGAGAAAAGATAATATTTCTGAGAAATACATTAGCATTAGAAGAAGAAAAACTAAAGCAAAAAGAAGAAGAAATCGACAAAATAAGAGAACATAAATTAGGAAAAGCAATAAACAACGAAAATGAAATAAGAGATTTTAAAGACATTATAAAAAACAATATAAGTACATTGATTTACTAAAATATGGATAAAGGAAAAGAGATAATAGAAGATTCAAAAGAAGCATATTACCAAATGAATACCTATGAAGGAGGAACAACCCAAACACTAAGTTTTAAACCAGATACTTACCAGAAGATTCAAGATGAAAAAGAAGAACTATCTGTAAAAAAGATATTTAAAACAAAATGGTTTGAAAGAAACAAAGAAATAAGATATATAGTACAAAAGCATTAAAATATAATTGATACTACCAGTACCAATGGAAGGACTAAAATAAATCTGATAACTGATGAAGTAATAAAAAGAGAATTAGCAAAGCTATCAACAAAAGAAGCAAAGAAATATAGAAATATTTACTTTGGAGGAGTAGAATTTACAATAAAAGCATACTTTCAAAAGAATATTGACACACTAATACAAATCTACGTATTAGATGACAGAATATTAGGAAATTTACAAGATGCATTAATATCTGTAATAAAAGGAAATTTAATATACCAGAAATTAAAATTTACTGTACAACCAGACTTTAGCATATCGTTAAAAGATGAACACAAAGATTTAGCTATAACACTATACTATAAACTAGATGGAATAAACATGCCACCAGGAAGTAAAGTAATAAGTATAGAAACGAAAATGATATATGCCTTAACAGGAAATCACCATGTAAAGAAACAGCATGAAATGAATATTATAGTACCAAAAATGTATAAAGAAATACTAGATTGTATAAAAGCAAGAATGTGGCACTTCAAGTTCAATCCTTGGAGAGTCAAATCGAAGAAGATGATGAGAATCTTGAAGAAATTGGTGATGGTGCAAATGTTGCCTTACTCACTCGAAAATACAATTCGATGGTGAGGAAGTTCAACAATGAGAGAAATCAATCTAAATCTAAAGAGCACCAAAACCAAGTCTTCAATCAAAATCCCACTAGATTCCTTCCAAGTGTACACAAAGGAAATCAACCAAGAAGAACCAACTCAAATCATACCAAATTTGATCACAAATAACTTGAGTCCACGCAGTGTCATGCATGCTCGGGTTGGGGTCACTATGCTAACGAATGTGAAAACACTCTTAGAAAATTTGGTAAGAACTTATGGGTTTTCTTTGTGATGATAAAGGAGATCGTGAAATTGAAACACAAGCAATGTTGGCTACTGTTTTCGAACAGTCTCTATCAGATAATGAAGATGTCGTATACAATGTTGTCTCAGATGCCACGACATTTGCTCCAGCATCAACAACGACATCAACATCCTCATCGACATTTGAAAGGTATGAATTCTTTAACTATTCTGATATTAATTGCTTTAGTGTTCTATTTCTGTTAGTGAGACTAATTGTATGGATCAAGTTAAATGCAAAGATGATATGATTAATGAATTATAAAGTATTTGTAAAGCCTTAATCATAGAATCCAAGCAACTTGATAAAAAGGTAAAATCTTTAACTCATGAGAATTTAGTATTAAAAGGCACGATAACCCGACTTGAGGTTGCACTTACCAAAAAGGATATTGAATTTGATAAGATCCGTGCAAAATTGGATTTAGCCGAAGCAACCTTCCGTAAGCTCAACACGGGGACTTCGAAATTGAATGAGATACTCAACTTTAGTAAACCTTCACATGCAGGAATTGGGTACGAAAACTCTCTTAAAACCATATGCTCTAATCTCTTTGATAAAAATGAGAAAATATGCTTTGTAAAAGAAAAAGAAATGAATAATAGATTCTCATATATGTCAAAGAATATAAAGTTTGTGTGTCATCACTGAAACTCTCGTGGACACTTAAAACCATATTGTTTCAAACTTCAAAATTTTGTGAGCAAAATATTGCCTAAAATGTTGTCCAACATTCCGGATAACAATCGAAGTAACATTTCTGAGCCAAAAGGTAAAAAATATTTTAAGAGAGTTTGAGTTCCTAAAAGGGATGTAACATGTAATGTTGCAATAACTGCATTAAGAACTAACATTTCAGATTCTTGGTACTTTGATAGTGGATGTTCTAGCCACATGACAAGTACAAAAGGTTTTCTAAAGAACTATGAGTTATTCAATGGAGGAAACGTGACTTATGGAGGTGGCACTAAAAGCAAAATAATTGAAAAAGGGATCTTGGATGTTTCTGGATGTTCAGCCTTAAGAAATATCTTACACTTTGAGGGCTTAATGGCAAATTTGATTAGTATAAGTCAACTGTGTGATGACGATCTTGAGGTAAAATTTAATAAGAATGTCAGTTACAAATGAAGCAAATATATGTGTCATGACAGGTACAAGAACATGTGACAATTGCTATCTTGTTGTAAGACAAGAAACATGTAATAATGCTGAGGTCGATGACACAACACTATGGCATCAAAAGTTACCTGTGCTGGTGGGAGCTAGCAGGTACTTTTCCTTAAACTAAGTGAAACCCTCTCGTACCGGAGATGTACTTGGAGCTCACAAATGCTTGACATGAGATAATGAGTTGTTTGATTCTCTTTTTTCGAGCCTCTCCTTTATATAAAGCTATTCCAGCCAGAGACTGTCTCCCTAACCGGGATATCCCTCCTCCTATTTTGCTTACCATGAGGTCTCTGTGTCGATCGAGCCCAGTATTGGTATTTTATATTTAAGAAATGAAATCATATCTGCCCCTGCCCGTACCTCGTGGAATTAGTCGAGTTGCGCGAGCTGGCTGTGACACCATGGTTAATATTTTTTTTATGCTTATGAAAGAAAACACCTTAAAAAGGCCTACTGGGCCCAAGATAACGAAATCTAGTGAGCTTATCCCGCCAATTCCCTTAAGGGATCAAAACCACTGTCAGTCTAAACTTTTGCCCAAGGTCTGCATTTCACGATGCAGGCACTGATTTACTGGACGACAGATCTGCTTGCTGGGATTTTCATATCAACTGCTTAATGAGCCCCAGTTTCCTCTGGGGCGATATCATATTTTCAATCTTTCAGCCTTTTGGACAGTCAAGTCTGACGACAGTTTTTCCTGACAAACAGTTAGTATTTTCAGTATTCATTAGAGGCTTCATAGACTATAGTTATAGTCATTGAGTGTTTAGCAGACTTTTATGTTAGCCATGTTGACTAAGTTCTTACCCTTATGACTTATTCCATATTTATGATTATTCATCTAGACATTTCAGAGGCTTAGTATGTTTATGAATTATATTCCGCGCGTATATGTGCCATGTTGATTCAGTCAGCCAATTGGGTTGCTCGGTCATAGGAAGTCAGGCATTGAGTGTCGTATTATGCATATGGCATGGTTTGGGACATGATAAATCTTGGTATCAAAGGACTTAGTTTAAGTGTTCTAGAGAGTCTATGAAGTCGTGTCTAGTGGAGTCTCCTTCATATGTGTGTGTTGGCCACACATATAAATGGTTGACTACCAAAACATTCAGGATTATCTCGCTTCTTTTGTACTTTAGATTGTGCAATTAGAGTTATACCTTCATGAACTTTTCTAACTTGTGCCATGAAGCATAGAGCAGTAAGTAACACTATTTTCCTATTGAATTTCATACTTATCAAATGCGCAAGCAATGAGCAGGAAATTCAAGGTCCAAGTGAGGATTATTATCCATTGGTGTATAATTGTGAAGTGCATGTATGTAACACATGAGACTTGGGATGATATTTAAAGTGGGATAAAATGCAAAGTTACTACAGACTTGCATATAACCTTTATCAGAAAGTATAAAAGTAGTGATCATGTTTTACGGCTATCAGTTTACCTTAGTTACCAGTTATACAGTTTTTAAGTTAGCAGGATTATGGTTATTTAGCACGCCAGTATTTAGTTATTTGGTTACCAAATCTTCAATTTTCAGTGTATCCAGGTTTTTGTGAGTATACAATGGTGTCATGGGTGATAAAAGAAAAATATAAGTAACAATTGTTACGATTCACTTTTATGCAGAGGCATAAAAGCTACCAGGAGGTTGTTGGAGCTCTATTTGAGATATTATTTTTAGATTCGCCACCTAATTTATAGGGAGCTTAGAAAAACCGGGTAAAATGGTTTATTCAGAAAATTTGTGAAAAATCCTCTTTAGACCAGAGTTCAAGGTAAGAGTTCTGGTGATCCTCCGGGGAATATGTTAGACACCCCGATATTAAGAATCTGTAAGATACAGTTCACCTTCGGATTCTATAGCATGTTTAATTACTAAAAATTGCCTTAAGAGTATTTATTTTCCGCAAATAGCATGTCATTCAATTTTTCCATTCCAAGTTTAAAAAAAAGTTTTGAAAATCAAAGAGTTAAGTTCCATTTTGAAAGATTCTTGTAAGGGTTTTTAGCCAATCCATTTCCGGACTAAGATACACTCAACTTTCAAATTTAGTCGAATCCTACTAGAATTAGTCTGATGGATTGTCCAATATACTTATACATTTTGAAAAGTCCTTTGAAGAAAGTGTAATCCCTTTAAAATAACATGCTAAGGCTTTTAAAATTGAAATGTAAGTTCTTCCTTTTATTATTTCTTTGAAGGTCAACCATATTCTATTTTTAAACCAATATTTTGAACTTGGGTCTTTAATTTATCATCTTTTTGACAAATCACTTTGGTTGGGCTTGGCCCAAAATAGTCCTTAAAGGGGTTTCACAAACTTAACCATTTTTTCATCCGAAATCAGTTTGAGATCCATGTTTTTACCAAGTTTTTTACAAAAGAAGTGTACAAAAAACAGTCCGAATTCTTTCCGTTTAAAACAGTCCGCTCTTTTATCAAAACAGTTCTGTTTTCATCAAAAGAAATCTCATTTTTATGTCACATTCATCTAAGTCCAAAAAACTTGCAAATACTTAAGGAAAATCAATTCATTTAGTTAAGTAAAATACTGTAATAATTTATGTGACACCATTTCCTTTTTAATTTGTCCCAAAAAGAATGTCACATTTCTATATTTATAAATAATTTAACTTTATTGAATGATTTGCAGCCATACAAATATCTAAGACTTATTTTGGACCATAAATTTTAAAAGACTTCCTTCCTTTCTTAAACTTCGTGCCAAGTCAAATGATGTCACATAAATTGGGACGGGGAGTACAAGTTTTTATCTTTGGACTGATTTTGGAAATTTATTTTTGAGAACTCTATCCATTCTAAACTATGTATGTATTGTTTTTCTTAAACCCTAAGTAATAATCTAACATCGTCACCTTTAGGTTGACTTTACTTTTGAGGCGATTCCTATTGTTTCCATTATTTCCCAATAAAACCCTTCAATTTCATCATGCTTGAAAATTTTCATCATTCACCCACCTGAAGCAGTCTGGTGCATTCATTCATGCCCAAAATTAGTTATTAATCTTATTCATGTAGTCTTGACCGTTCAGAAATCATGTGAAACTTTGGTGCACACTATTCACCCATCGTCATGCTTTGATGCCACCAAGTCTTTAGTTCGCCGTTAATCCTCACTTCCATGGCACTTCTAGCCCTTGTGATATATCACAACCTATCAAGACAAAAGATCCAATCATTAGAAAATTCTATGAATTACCTTCCTCGTATCATTCACTTCTTTCAGTATATCTTTCCATAGCCACAGTTTTCTTCCAACCGTATTTAACGAAGTCATCACATTCTCCTTCTTAAGTACGTTATTATTATTCGACTCTAAAATCCATTATAAAACTTCCCGTCCTCGGGAAACATGCACTTTAGGCTACTTTCAATATCATCCCAAGTCTGCTTCATTACCAACAGACACTTCACAATTTCCCCCGATGGTAACATCCTTCGACCTTGAAATTCTTGATCATTGCTTGCGCATTTGGTATGTACAGAATTTGACAGAAGAGAAGGTTATTTTATTAATATAAGATTCATCCTACGATCTAGACTAGAAAGAAGGGTAACATTTTTAAATGTCCTGCAACCTCTAAATTATAAGTGTGGCGCGCTTCATGCCCATAAGGATTCTACTACACAGAGTTTCATAGACTCCAAAAGACATTTGAACCTAGTACTTTAATATCAAGTTTGTCACGCCCTGAACCTTGGCCGAGATGGGATAGGCACTCGATGCCTTAACTTGCCCGAGCGAACCATATCTACACCACATGTGACTTTGAAACATTCATAAAGTAAAAAGATTAGAAAATCCACTATTAATATAAATAAGGTATGAAGAGATAAGAACTATGATATCTGAATAAGCTCAACATTTATATCATAAAAGAATAAGTGAATCTTTTAGTGGAAATTTCATTAATAACCGACATATTAAATACACCATGTGAGCACATGATCAGCGAAGCCATCTCACCACTTTTCCGGAATGATGAGACATACACAATCATGATTGCTAGCAATTGGATCCATAGTTGAGGTAACATGAAGAAATTGCCCGAACCAACAATACAACCCTTTCCTATGTGGCATGTGTAGTTTTGGGTGTTTGCACTCCATCTCAGTTAAAGTCATACTCCCAAAAAATTAACATTATAAGAATGGCTCGATGGCCCGCAAACATATTCATATTTTGTTATAATGAAGTTCATAACATAAGTTGCATTAAACATTATTCATCATATTTAGACCATTTTTGAAGAGCTATCATAACTTGAATAGTAATCACATTATTGACATTGAACTATTGGGTTCAAGGGATGTAAGATGATGAGAATCCAAGGAATTCATGATAAGTTCATGATTATCGAAGTGAAACACATGAACGACACTTTACATTTCGTACTTAAAGGCACAACTTGCATATTGAGTGAAATAACTCGCCTTCACAAAAGCAAGGACCCTGCCGGATTTCGAAATATCAATACTCAGAAAGTTGTTAGCCAATGACTAGACATCCATAGAAAAATGATGCTCTTCTGCCTGTAGCGAAGCTAGACTACCCATACTCACCACCTTCCGACTCAAGACATCCACCACCACTTTAGCCTTGTCTGAATGATAAAGAATAGCCATGTCATAGTCTTTGAGCAACTCCAACCATATTCTCTACCTCAAATCAAGATCCCTCTAATTGGATATATATTGAAGACTAAGATGATCCATGAACACCTCACAAACCATAGAGGTAATGCCTCTAAATCTTCAATGTGAACACTACCGCCGCCAAATCCAAATCATACGTGGGGTAGATCTTATTTTTAACCTTCAACTGTCTCGAAGTATAAGATATCACTTTCGCTTTTTGTATGAATACACAACCAAGACCAATCCGAAAAATATAACAATACACGGTAAAGCCCTCTCCCTCCATAGGTAAAGTCAAAATTGGAGCGATAGTCAATAAAGTCTTGAGCTTTTGAAAGATCACCTCACACTCATCATACCACTGAAACGCCACTTCCTTTTAGGTAAATCTAGTCAATGGGGACGCAATGGATGAAAACCACTCCATAAACCGCGATAGTAAATAGTGAGGCCTATGAAACTCCAAATCTCAGTAACCGAAGCAAGTCAAACCCAACCCTGAACAACCTAAATATTCTTGGGATCTACAATAATACCCTTCTTGAGCACCATATGTCCCAAAAATGCCACCAAAGTAAGCGAAAACTCACACTTAAAAAATGTGGCATAACTCTTCTCCTTCAGAATTCCAACACAAACCTCAAATGTTGTCAGTGCTCTTTCCCTACTATGAGATTAAAACAAGATGTTGTCAATGAAAATAACACATAAATCCAAATATGGTCTGAACAACCCATTCATCAAGCCTATAAATGTTGCTAGGACATTAGTCAGCCCAAATGACATCACCAAGAACTCATAATGACAATAACGCGTCATAAAAGTTGTCTTAGGGATATCCTCCGTCCTAATCGTCAATTGATGAGAACCAAACCGCAAGTCAGTCTTAGAGAAAATTGAATCACCCTGAAGTTGATCAAATAAATTATCAATACGAGGTATCAAATGCTTGTTCCTGATAGTTACCTTATTCAATTGCCAATAGTCAATACACATATGTATATATCCATCCTTCTTTTTCACAAATAGCACAGGAGCACCCCAAGGAGATACGCTCGATCTAATGATGTCATGCTCTGAACAATGGCTTAGGTGGAACATGACACTCAGTGTCTTACTGCATGTGACCGAGTGAACCACATGGTTTTCTTGTCAACATGGGATCAAGACATGCTAAAGAAATGATTTAAAACATATAAAACATGGTATTGAAATAACAGTTTGAAAATATAATAGCGGAATCATCTAAGTAAAATATGATAAGTCCAAAAATATTGCTGACATGATAATGGACTAGTCTATGAAACCTCTAAAACATGAGTTTGCAAAATTATTTATCAGGACAAGGCCATGTCATACCTCTGCTAATAAAATATAATCATAAAATAACTAGACTGACACCCCGAATGAGATGGGGCTCACCGAAATAGCTGATACTGAAGCAGTCCTACTAGGCAGATCCATCTTCTTGAATCTCAGCACCTGCAGCGTGAAGTGCAAGCCCCATGCAAAGGGACGTTAGTATATTTGAATTGTACCTTATGTAAATCAGCTGAAAGAATAAGAGGCACATGATATAATAGGAACAAGAAACTGAAACTAAAACTGAACATGATTATGAATGTATAATAACATGTGTAAAATCTATAAAACTATATATCTGTGGGAGAGAATTAGCAAAACCGACATGAACCACCCCTCGTGAACGTGCAGTCTGATCTCTGCCTGATCATCTAAGTCATCTCGTACTTTTCCGCAGTACGAGACATGAACATGAACATGAACATGAACATGATGTATCCAATAATCTCACAAGGGGTAATAAGAAGGTATTGTCATCTGGCGGAGCAACCCTTATCCTACGTTGGCATACGTAGTTTTAGGTTGTCTGAGCCTTCATGGTAATCTGTGCAACTACCAAAACATGTACTTAAATATAGTTGTCTTTGAAGCCCATGAATTACATGAAATAACTTGAAATCATAACTTGTAAATTTATAATTTAGCATGTGAAGAAATACATAATATAACTTGTATAAATCATGAAAAACATATATGAATTCATGAAACTAAGTGATAATAACCATAATTTATATTTTAGAACTCATGGAAATCAAGACATGTGTTCATGAATTACGGACGGGTTCATGACAGTCACAATATCATATTATGAATGTAAGTAAC
The DNA here is from genome assembly GCA_034509755.1 of Anisodus tanguticus. NCBI lineage: Eukaryota > Viridiplantae > Streptophyta > Magnoliopsida > Solanales > Solanaceae > Anisodus > Anisodus tanguticus. The sequence goes on along the minus strand of CM067550.1, from coordinate 27,953,414 downwards.
GAAGTCAAGACATAACATGGAATACAATTATACATGTATAGAAGGATTATCATGAACTTGAATAAAACCCTAGGTTATGGAAATTTATGATTTCATGGATTATCATGAACTTGAATAACCCCTAGATTATGGAAGGAACCCAAAGCTTGGACTTTAATTCCTTGAGTTGGTATTCTTGAAAACCCTAGGTTAGAAATAGTGAATTCCGCTTAGAAATTGATAGTAATCGATTAGAATTGTATGGAAATACATGAAAAGGACTTACCTTGGTGCAAGAGATGGTTGAGAAGAGAGAAAACTGATTTTTAGAATGAAGTCCCGAATTTATATTGTTTACTGTTGGAAGAAATCGACGGTTGATTCGACGGTCTGTCGATTTTTTGACGGTTCGTTTGACGGTCTGTTGATTGTTCGACAGTCAAAGTCTGGATCGTCAATATTTTGACAGTTCAACGATAGTTTGATGATCTGTATAATCGGACCGAACTGTTATTTTCTGAAAATTTCCGGAGAGTTGTGAAATCTGGAGTTTGGAGACGGTGAAGATTGACGGGCCGTCAATAATTTAATGGTCCGTAAAATTGACCAACATGTTGTCGTGAAATTGACAGTTTGCTTTGACGGGTCGTAAAACATTTTACGGTCCGTATAATTTATAGTTTGTCCAGCAATTTCAAAAGTGAAATTGAAAGTTCGTTTGACGGGCCGTAAAACATTTTACGATCCGTATAATTTACCGTCAAATTCCATCTGCAAAACTGAACCTGGCTTTCTTTTTTAAACTTAAACTCCCTGTTTTAGTTTCCTACACTCGTGGATCATGAACAAGGCTTAGTTTGAAGGTACGAGGTATTACAAAATCTTCCCCTTGGGATCATTCGTCCTCGAATGATGGGTCATGGTTAGTAATAGGGGTGGCAAATGGGCTGTTTGGGTTGAAGTTGGGCTAGCCAGATGGGTTGAACCAATAGTTGGGTTAATGCCCAACCCTACCCAAAGTCCATTTGGGTCAAGATGGGCTGGGTTGAAATGGGCTAAACAATGGGTCGTGACCCAACCCGCCAAATTTGATCAAATTATTTACAATAATCTCAAATTTTAAATAAATCAAAATCCAAAAAATTGGGACAAAGGGAGTAATAAAAACTTATTCAAGCACATTATAGTTGTAGTCTTCGTCAAATTTGAACCATAGAAATTCATTAATCGGAATAGAGATCTCTTATTTTGACATTAACTAACAAAATAGAAGAGAAATATATAATATATGATCAAGGGAGAAAATAATTAACAGAGAATAGAGATCTCCTATTTTGGCAACAGGTAAGATAGGCAACCTTATTGAAAGTATTGTGAGGGTATTAGCAGTGCATTTGAGTATCACAGTGGGTAACATCATGTGATACCTTCTTTTGTAAAATCCAAAAATCCGATCTCAAACTAATTAACAGAGTAACTGAGATACCAGGGTAACATAATGTGAACCAATAGTTGGGCTAAAAATAGAAATAACAATGAGCATATAAGCGTTACGTCATTTATGGGTATGATTCAAATGAACCCAGGAAAAATAATTAACAGAGTAACTGAGAAATAAAAATAAACAATCAAGAAAACATAGAATTTCAATACCCATTATACAAAAATAGAAAAAGAACATAAAACAAATAAACATTATTTTAGAAATACCAGTAAGCTAAAATGGAGGAGCACACAATTTCGGGGTTTGCTCAGGATGAATAGGTTTGTCGTGAGAAGACTAAGGGTAAAGTATAAAATAGTAGATGGGTTAGTTTGGGCTACTCAGGATGAATGGGTTAAGTTGGGCTAGCCCATACTTAGCCCATCTAATTGTATGTCAATGCCCAAACCCATTAAAATCTGGGTGGGTTGGGCGGGTCAATTAGGCTTGGGTCCAGCCCTAGTTAGTAATGAGACTGGACATAGCATGAGTACATGAACGTGAAAAAATATGACATGGAACACGAGACTGAGTGACATGAAAACATAATCATGGGACATGAGTACTGAATACATGAACGTGAAACATGAGACATGGATATGCAAAGGACATGACATGACTGCTAAGGGTATTTACCTTGTTCGTCTTCTGCTTTCTCCTAGAATAAATGTGGATATCTGGACTTCATGTCTTTTTCGGTATTCCATGTAGCCTCCTCAACATTCTGACCTCTCCACAACACTTTCACTGAGGCAACTTCCTTAGTTCCCAAGTTTTGAATCTGACGATTGAAAATAGCTACGAGAATCTCCTCATAGGTCAAACCACCCTTAACTGAAATGGAGTCGGTAGGAACAACCAACAACGAGTCTCCCACACACTTTCTCAACATGGACACATGAAACACTGAATGAACAACAACCAAGTCTTGTGGCAATTCAAGTACACAAGCCACTTGGCCAACTCTCCTTAAAATCCTATAAGGTCCAAGATATCTAGTGGTGAGATTTATCTTGGTACCCAGTCCTCTCTAGAAAGACTTCCAAAAGTGAGCTGTGAACTGAGAACCACAATCTGAAATAATGGACATTGGGGTCCCATAAAGACGGATAATTTCTTGGATATACAACTTAGCATAATCATCTGCTGAATCTGTGGTTTTGACTAGCAAAACGTGAGCTGATTTAGTCAGTCGATCCACTATCAAATTATGCCTTCGGGCTGAGCGAGGTAGAACTGTTATGAAATCCATATTTATCATCTCCCATTTTCAAACAGAATTATCAATATTCTGTGTCAACCCACCAGGCCTCTGGTGCTTGGCCTTCACCTGCTGACAATTCAGACACTAGGCTACAAAGTCTTCCACATTCCTCTTCATATCATTCCACCAATAGATTTCTTTAAGATAATGATACATCTTGGTAGAACCTGGGTGAATAGAATACCTGAAATTATGCACTTCTGTCATGATTCGCTCTCTGAGTTCGTCCACATTTGGAACACATAATCTGTCTCGGTACCTCAAAGTACCTCCAACGCCCCCTTGTTCAAAAGTCATAGTCTTGTGCTTGTAAATCCCCTCTTTCAGCTGCAACAAGTAGTGATCACTAAACTGCTTCTCCTTCATCTCGGTTACTAAGGAGGTTTTGGACTTGTTTTGAACAATAACAGCACAATCTTCAGAGTCAATGAGTTGAACTCCTAGACTAGCTAGTCGATGAATCTCCTTCGTCATGATTTTCTTACCTTTCTCAATGAGTTAAACTTATCATGGATCACCGACTAAGAGCATCGGCTACCACATTCGCTTTCTCTGGATGATAGAGAACATCTACATCATAATCCTTTATCAATTCGAGTCATCTCCTCTGCTTGAAAAATGTACTGAAGGCCCTTGTGATCTGTGAAAATATCAATGTGAACTCCATACAAATAGTGACGCCATATTTGAGTGCAAAAATCATGGCTGTTAATTCTAGATCATGAGTCGTATAATTCTTTTTATAAGGTTTATATTGTCTGGATGTATAAGCTATAACCTTACCATGATGCATTAAAACACACCCAAGACCAATACCTGAAGCATCACAATAGACAACGAACTCTTCGGTCCCTTCTGGTAAAGTTAACACTAGAGGGGAAGTCAGTCTCGTCTTCAATTCTTCAAAACTACGCTCACAGGCATCTGACCACTAAAATTTGACATTCTTCTAAGTTAATCTAGTCAATGGAGCTGCAATGGAGGAAAACCTCTCTACAATTCATTTGTAATATCCTACTAGACCCAAAAAACTCCGAATATCTGAAGCAGAAGTGGGTCTGGCCAATTCTTAACATCATCAATTTTTTGAAAGTCAACCTAGACACCCCCGCCTGAAATCACATGGCCTAAGAATGCCAATGACTTTAGCCAAAACTCACACTTGGAAAATTTCGCATAAAGCTCGCAGTCTTGAAGTGTCCACAATACAATTCTGAGATATTCTGCATGATCAACCTCACTACTTGAATAGACTAAGATATCATCAATGAAGACAATGACGAAAAGATTAAGTTAAGGCTTGAAGACCCTGTTCATAAGATCCATAAAAGCAGTTAGGGCATTCATCAATCTAAATGACATGACACAAAATTCAAAATAACCATAACGAGTTCTAAAGGCGATTTTTGAAATATCAACTTCGTTAACCTTAAGCTAATGGTACACTGATCTGAGGTCAATCTGGAAATAACACTAATCACTCTGGGGTTGATCGAATAAATCATCGATTTTGGGAAGAGGATATTTGTTCTTAATGATAACATTGTTCATCTGTCGGTAGTCAATGCACATACGAGAGACCCATCTTTTTTTTAACAAATAAAACTGGTGCACCCCATTGTGAGACACTTGGTCTAATAAATCCCTTATCAAGGAGATCTTTCAACTGGGTCTTTAGCTCTCTTAACTCCGTTGAAGTCATTCTGTAAGGCGGAATAGATATCAGCTTGGTGCCGGGAAGTAGATCGATTTCGAACTCAATCTCCCTATCGGGAAGAACTCCAGGAAGATATTTAGGAAAGACTTCTGGAAATTGATTGACAACTGACACTGACTAGAGAGTTAGGGTCTGGGTATCAGTATCCCTAACCCGAACTAGATGTTAAATTTACCTCTTGGATATCATATTTATAGCCATAAGATAGGAAATAAATTTACTCATGGGTGCTACTGAATCACCCTTCCACTCTATGACTGGCTCACTTGGAAATTCGAACTTTACAATTTTGATTCTACAACCCACCATGGCACAACATGACGACAACCAATCCATACCCATGATTACATAGAAGTCTACCATTTCTAACTCTATTAAATCGGCTATGGTAATGCGGTGATAGATTTTAACTGGACAACTCATATATACCCGTCTGACTATAACTGACTCACCAACTGGGGTGGATACTTCAAAAGGTTCATGGAACTTTTCTGGTTTTATCATAATTTTTTTAGCAACAAAAGGGGTTACATATGACAAAGTAGATCCAGAATCCATAAGGGTATAAACAACAAAAGTGAAAACGGTTAATATACCTGTGACCACATCTGCATGGGCCTCCGTATCCTGATGACCGAAATTGTTTGGACCTCCGCCTGTATTACCGGACATAGCTGGACCACGCCCTGATTGGGCCTGAGAATTATGAAGGACTGTAGAATTTGCGGACTGAGCCACAGTACCTCTTGTAGCCTGCCTTGCTAATGGACAGTCTCACTGAAAATGACCTCGCTGGCCACACCCAAAACAAGCATCCATACCCAGGCAACACTCCCCTAGATGCCTCTTACCACACTTAGCAAAAATTGGGTTATTGAAAGAACTTTGACCCATACTGGCTTGTGGCTAGGATCTTGATGCTCTGATGTTCTGCTTCCTGTTATCATTCCTGAACTTTGGGGATGGGGCACTAGCTGAAGACGGAGCAGGTCGGGATGACCTGTTCTTGAAGTATTGTGTGCCTCCACCTCCCCCATGACTGATGACTTGGCTCTCTTATTAAACTTCATGTGATTATCTGTTTGCAAGGCTTCCTCTTCCTTCAACCTGCTCTCATTACCCTATACGAAAGCAACAATCTTTGTAATAGTTATCTCCCTGCTCTGAGCTGTGATATTAGTTGCATCGTACAAATGGATATCAAGACTATACACGAAACGTCTAACTCTAGCCTCATGTATGGAATCATATGCAGAGCATACTTTGCCAAAGATACAAATTGAAGGTAATACTCATGTTGTTCTGCTTAAGCTTTTCAAATTCCACAACTTTTGCCTCTCTGACCTCTATTGGCAGAAAGTGCTCAATGAAGGCATTTGCAAACTCATCCCAAGTCATTGGGGGTGCATCTTCCCCGCCGGATTTCTCCTATGACTCATACCAGAGGTTGGCAACATCATGCAACTGATAAGCTCCAAACTCTACTGCCTCTACCTCATTACATGCATAACACGGAAGATTTTCTTAAGCCCGTCAATGAAATTATAAGGATCCTTGGTCTTACTTGACCTTGTGAACACCGGAGGGTCCATATGAAAAAACTCACAAGTCTTGAAACTGTATGACTCCCCATTAGTTCCCGTGCTTTGGAGTCGTTCCTTGACGTTGGGCTTGAGCAGCCACAAGCTGGGTGAGCAGCTGAATGGCTCCCCTAACATCTGAATTAGAAAAGTTGGGCGGCGAAATTGGGATTTTCATAGGCCCTGTGGTATTGGGTGGGGGCACTGTACTCGAATTAGCTCTTTGAGACTGAGCATTCTCCTCACAGTAGCATTAGTAGCAGCCCTCTTGTTGGTAGGTGATTTCCTCTTCGCATGCATTTTTCTTGAAAGTATAGCTCTAACTACACGATCTAGAGTATGAAAGAAGTGAGACAATCCTGGATGTCTTGGTGGTCAACTATTTATATGTGTGGGCCCCACACACATAGAAGTGACCCCACTGGACCTAGTGCTTTGATACCAAGCTTTGTCACGCCCCGAACCATAACCTGGGAGAAACACGGCACTCGATGCCTTGTTGCATGTGACCGAGCGAATCACATGGCTTGCTTGTAAACATAGGCGTCAAAACATGTTAAAGAAATAATTTAAAACATTTAAAATATGGTATTGAAATAATAGTCTGAAAATATAATAGCGAAATTATCTGAGTAAAATATGATAAGTCTAAAAAATACTACTGACATGATACTGGACTAGTCTATGAAACCTCTAAAACATGAGCCTGCAAAATTGTTTACTAAGACAAGGCCTTGAAAAACCTTTGCTAATAAAATATAATCATAAAATAACTAGACTTGCACCCCGAATAAGATGGGGCTCACCGAAATAGCTGATACAGAAGCAGTCCTACTGATCAAATCCTTCTCCCTGAAACTCAGTACCTACACCATGAAGTGCAGGCCCTATGCAAAGAGACATTAGTACATTTTAATTGTACCTTATGTAAATCAACTGAAAGAATAAGAGGCACATGATATAATAGGAACATGAAACTGAAACTGAAACTGAACATGATCATGAATATATAATATGTGTAAAATTTGTAAAACTGTATATCTATATATGTGGGAGAGCATTAGCAAAACCGACATGAACTACCACGCGTGAACGTGGAGTCTGATCTCTGTCCGATCAAATAAGTCATCTCATACTTTGCTGGAGTATGAGACATGAACATGAACATGATGGATCCAATAATCTCACAATAGATAATAAGAAGGTATCGTCCTCTGGCAGAGCGAACCTTATCCTATGTTGGCATACGTAGTTTCAAATTGCCTGAGCCTTCTCGATAATCTGTGCAACTCTCAAAATATATACTTGGAAATAGTTGTCTTGGAAGCCCATGAATTACATGAAATAACTTGAAATCATAACTTAGAAATTTATAATTTAGCATGTGAAGAAATATATAATATACAACAACAACATATCTAGTGAAATCCCACAATGTGGGGTCTGAGTAAGAGATATATAATATAACTTATATAAATCATGAGAAACATATATGACTTCATGAAACTGAATGATAATAATCATAACTTATATTAAGAACTTATGGAAATCAAGACATAGGTTCATGGATTACGGATAGGTTCATGACAATCACAATATCATATCATGAATGTAAGTAACGAAGTCAAGACATAACATGGAATACAATTATACATGTATAGAAGGATTATCATGAACTTGAAAAAAACTCTGGGTTATGGAAATTCATGATTTCATGGATAATTGTGGCGTGGGGAAGAACAATGATGTTCTCATACGTAGATAGAAGTTCTACATACCTTAATCGTTCTAAAATTTGTCTTAAAATCTGAACTTGGAAGAAGGAACCCAAAGCTTGGACTTTAATTCCTTGAGTTGAGTTTTCTTGAAAATCCTAGATTAGAAATATTGACTTTCGTTTAGGAATTGACGGTAATAGATTAGAATTGAATGAAAATACATATAAAGAACATATCTTGGTCTAGAAGCTAGAAACAAGTCTTTCAGTAATAACCTTTTTCTTCTCCGCCAATTTCTTCTCCAACTCTGCAGCTCTCAATCATTTTCTTAAGCCAACTCTGCTACCAATATGCTACTTTTCATGTGAAATTTGGACCAAAAGGTTGGTTTAAAATACCCCTCAAGTGCGACTAGTTTTTGGATTTAATTCCCATCTATAGACAAATTAAATTAAGTTGCATAAACCTTAAATAACAAGACAAACTATAAAGTTCAAAGAAACAACAATCACACCAAGAAGATGCGAAATAGAGAACATAAATCAAATTACCGTAGCATATAGGTTTCAATAAGCACATCCATATTGGCATGAAAACGACACCAAGAGGATAAATTAAAGCAAGGAAACTCAGGAGGTATTTTCAGAGAATTATAGCAGAGCTTGAGAGCTTGACCCAAATCATAACAGAGCAAAAGCTAAAAACTAACAATCAAAGAAACTGAATCAGCAAAAATATTTCAAAAGACCCAGAAATTTTAACAATGAAACAACAAAAGTGATAGCAATTTCAGAGATTACAAAGTATTAACTTGGTTTTGTATTCATGCAAACGTGGAGACGAGAAAGGAGGTGCAGAAAGGAATTATCTTTTCAAAATCGTTCCTTTCCTTAAATTCTTTCAAAATTTGCAGAAAGAGAACCCCTTGAAGATTGAACAAAAAATTGACTTGAAAGCCCTAGGGAGCAGAGATCTTTTACCTGGAAGAAGTGATTCAGACGTGAGATGCTTGGTCGATTTGTGATGGGACCAGAATATTCATGCTTCGTCGATTTGGGATGTACCAGAAAGTTTGGGACCGCAGATTTTGTTTGAAGAAAAAGAACCAAAAACCCCCAAAAAATAAAATTTTACAATGTAAATAAACGGGGGAAATGAAAAAAATAAAAGGGAGGGAGTGAAATTAGTACCCCGCCTGATTTGCCCATGAAATTCTACCGTCGGTTGCTTAAGTGTAGAGAACTTCACATTTTTTGGTTAATTTTGCCACGGTTATTGGAACCGTGGGAAATAGGCGTTTTTTTTTGTAGTGTTTGGTCTTCTCAGGAAATTGCTTATTCTACGTCCTTCCTCATTGCCTATTTGTGATGTGTGTGCAATGTTTCATTAAATGTATATTGTATATCCTTAATAATTGGGATTGGTTTGGTTGAAAAAAAATTTGAAGAACACCATTGTTAAATTTTTTGAGCTTGAAATAAAACTTGTTGAACATGATAAAGTGAATCTATTAATCTTTAAAGGTTTATATTGAATCCAATAATTCTAAATTGTTAGCATTGTTATTAAAAAGTTATACATTCAATTTGGTGTCATTTAAAGTTGATTTGGATCAACTATGAAGCAAAAACGTGTTGGTAAATTTCTATACAAGTTAGGATGATCATCAGAATTTTGGACATAAATTCTAACGATCACCATATCTTGTTAAAAAGTAATTCTTGTGACAGAGATCTTTATGAATGGTTAGCATTTATGGCCAAAATATTGATAGCCGCCATAACTTATGTAAGGAAACTTTTGCCCAATATCAAATAAGAAATTCCGGCGACTCATTAGTATTTTTCTCTCGATTTTAGAGAAAAGGTTATTTGCATAACTTTTTTTAACGATGCCAAAATTTAAACTGTAGCACCCGAAGATCCTATCTATGCAAATCACCCTCTAAGAATGGTATTCGATACAAATTCACACATTGAGGAAAGTAATCATATAACGTGAAAAATTAATCATACAAAGAACTCGTGGGTTTTATTTACTTTTTCTCCTGTAAAAAGGATCAAATAACTCAAAATACATTTCTAATAGACCACAAAATCAATCTCTCTATTTACATTCTAATAGTATTGTAAGAAGTTCCCACCAGTTTTAGTTCAAATCTAAGTATTGTCCTTCCTCTTCCCCTTTCATTGTTTTCAATATACAGATGATCTATGATTTCTAGAATATGAGTGCACTATTAAAGAAATGAGAGAAAAATGCATCAAGTGATAATTGATCCTCGTATCTCTAGGTAAATAACTTAGCTTTCGACCAAGTACAACACTAAATCTATTTGTAGCATGGGTGTCAGAAGGTAATATTAGATCAATTCGAAAAAATATACACATAATATATCGAGTTTAGTCGGGTGGTCATGGGTTTACATGATCCATTTTTTACACATGAATTCCGCCACCGCGTATATAATAGAAAAAAGAAAGAAAAATTCATATTATATAACACATCTTTTCTATTCAGTTGTCTGTTAGTTTCTCCTTTGGAAATTCATATTTCATATATCCTTATATCTTGCCTGCATAAGAATAGAACCAAAAAGCAAAAAATGATGGAGCGGAAGTTAGTTTAGTTTCATGTTATTAAAATGCTTGTACATTCCGATTGATCACTCTTCCTTTATCTGATGTCTTTATAAGTGAAAAACAAGAACAACTTGACATTAGAGTCATGAGCAGCATCATGTTCTTTAGCAATCATAATGGCTTTCAATGGATGATTGGATTTGGTCATATTCCCAAACCAAGCAAAGTTCCCAATGAAGCAATATCGAAAAACTTACAACATTAACATATGGGATGGAGTTTCCTTTGCTCACAATTAAGCTGTTTAAAAAGTATGTCCTCCTCACACATGCAAGCCCCAAATTAACAACACCCCAATCTAAATTTTTGTGCACTGCCAATATAGTATTTTACTATCGGGTAAAATTTGATTAATTTACAATATATAGTAATAGAAAAATAAAGTAGAAACCTATTTATAACACATTATATATATTGCATTGAGAGTATATATATATTTTCCAATCCCATCCCTTATGTATCATTTAAATACAAAAAGCTGACTTCAAATAAAATTATCGCTAAAATCGGCCCTCACACGCCTATCAGGTAAGGAATCTCACCAATGTAACAAGTTAGCTTTTATGTTTTAATAATATATAGAAAAATGAGATTGGAAGGTTAAAATGAAACAAGGTCGAGATGAAGTGCCAAAATAAAAATTGAAGACAAGTTAGAGGGGTTGTCTTTGTATTTGGTGTAAGTGAGATTATAATATTATTCATAATTATTCATTGTTGACAGAATCGTTTTATTGATTAGGCGTGGGAACACTCTGTCAGACAACCTTTTATCAATAATTATATATATATGAAATATCACGAATTTTATATATATTAGTAGATAAAATACATTTGATAGAAGGTTACTCACTTGATAGATTGTGTCTTTGTGAATAAATACATTTGAATGGTTGTGTCTTTATGAATAAACACCATTCAAATATTGTGACTTTATGAATGGACATCATTCAAAGGTCGTGACCTTATGAAATGATACCTCTTTGAGAAGGGTTGTGTCCATTATGAAAAGAGACTTAAAAGTCTATAAATTATCCAGATTTTACTATAGATTTAGATATAGATCAATATAGATTAATAATTAGTTCTAGAAACACCTTCTTATTTGCTTGAGATAGTGTTTAGGATTTGTTGTATCTTGGGGGTAATTTGTCATAAACTCTTAGCAAACCTTGTGTTGGTGAGGGAAAATAAAACCTTAAAGGAAAGTGTTTCTACACGCCTCAAATCCTATTTTGTCATTTCTCTTCTTTTGCCTCCTTGTTCTTCTTTTACTCCTACAATCTTTAAGGTTTTAATTTTGCAATGGAGGCTTCTAAAGATATGACTTCGTTTCTCAATTCAAATGTCCAACTTGATCGCTTTGACGGCACCAACTTCACTCGCTGAAAAGGAAAATTGTTCTTTCTTCTCACTGTGCTCAAGATTGCTTATGTACTTGATCCAAAGTTGCCACCACTTCCAGAGCCAAAGGAAGATGACACAGAATTGATCAAGGCCGCTAGAAAAAAGCGTGAAGATGATGAAGTGATGTGTAGAGGTCACATTCTCAATACTCTTTTCGATAGGCACTATGATCTCTACAGCTTGATGGAATCTCCAGTTGAAATTTGGAATGCTCTCGAATATAAATATAAGACGGAGAAAGAAGGTACGGATAAATTTCTTGTATCTAAATATCTTGAATTTACCATGATTGACACAAAGTCCCTTCTTGATCAAATACATGAATTGCAAGTCATTGTTACTAAGCTTCGAGAATTGAAAGTTGAAATTTCTTAACCATTTCTAGTGGGACCAATTATTGCTAAATTGCCTCAAAGTTGGAATGGTTATAGAAAGGAACTTATTCATAAAAGAGAGGACATACCTTTGGAAGAATTAGAAAAGCATTTGAGAATCAAAGAAGAGACTAGATCTTGTGATTCTAAGAACAAATATGATTCTTCCAAAGTTAATGTCGCTGAAGCTAGTAAGTTCTCAAAGAATTTCAAACTCAAGAACAATCAGAAATTTAAGAAGTCCGGTAATGGCCGACAAAAGTTTCCGGAAATTGTTTTAATTGTGAAAAAAAGGGCCATCGCAAAAGTGACTGCAAATTCAAGAAGAATGAAGAAGGAAATTCCAACAAGGCCAATGTTATTGAGGAGAAAATTGAAGAAATTTGTGCTATGGTCTCCGAAATGCAAATTTGCATGATTACCCAAATCAATATGGTTGAAACAAAGTCTTCGGATTGGTGGGTCGACTCGGGCGCAACCATTCATGTTGTAATGACAAGAATCTATTTAAGTTTTACAAAATGGAGAATGAAGGACAAAAGGTTCTTATGGGGAACAAGGATTCAGCCGTGGTTGCCGGCAAAGGTATGGTGGAAATTAACTTCACTTCAGGAAAGAAGGTCACATTGAACAATGTCTTTCATGTGCCTTTCCATTAGGAAAAAACTTGTTTCTGCTAGTCGCTTGTGTAAGAATGGGCTTAATATTGTTCTTGAGGGTAATAATTGTATTGTATCAAAGAATGCAATATTTATGGGGAAAGGGTATTCTTGTGATGGAATGTATAAGCTAAGCATTAATAATAATAATTTCAATTCTGTTTGTATTGTTGAGTCTTTTGATATTTGGCATGCTAGATTAGCACATTTAAATTTTTTATCTTTGAAGTACATGTCCAAGAATGGTTTGATTAATTGCAAAGATATAAAAAACGATAAATGTGAAATATGCATCCAATCAAAATTGACTAAGAAACCATTTCTAAGTGTTGAACGAAATACTCAATTATTGGATTTGATTCATACCGATATTTGTGAGTATAACAGTGTTTTGACTAGAGGAGGGAAAATATACTTTATCACTTTCATTGATGATTGTTCAAGATACACTCATGTGTACTTATAACAAAAGATGAAGCCTTTGAGAAATTTAAAATTTTCAAGGTTGAAGTTGAGAACCAAAAACATAAGAGAATCAAAATTGTTTGAAGTGATAGAGGAGGTGAATATTTTTCTAATGAATTTGATAAATTTTGTGAAGAACATGGAATTATTCACCAAAGAACAACACATTTTACTCCTCAACAAAACGGTATGGCCAAAAGAAAGAATAGAATTTTTACAGATATGATAAATTCTATTATTCTTAATGCTAAGTTAACAAAAAACTTAGGGGGGGGGGGGGGGGAAGCATTACTCACTGCATGTCATGTTCATAGTAGAATTACCTCTCTAAAAACACATGTATCTCCCTATGAAATTTGGAAAGGAAGAAAACCAAACTTGATGTATTTAAGGGTATGGGGTTGTTTAGCTTTTCATAGAAAACATGACCCAAAATCATCTAAGTTAGATGCTAGAGGTATTAAAAGTGTTTTTGTGGGATATGCTAAGAGTTCCAAGGCTTATAGATTATTAAATTTAGACTCTAATATCATTGTTTAATCAAGAGATGTTGAATTTATTGAAAATAAGTTTAATCATTATTCTGTAACTCAATTAGAATCTATCATTGATCAACCATGTAATGATTCTCTTGGTGTTTCTACTGATTATAAAAGGAAATAGTCTATAACATCTTTCGAACCAAGGAGAACTCAACGTGAAAGAAAAGAAAAAAAATTACCATCGGATTTTATTTCATCACAAGCATTACTCTTCTTGATTGAAGGGGATAGAAATAATGTACTAAATAGTACCATTATTGCTAAATGTTGAAGCAGATCCAAAGACATTTAATGAAGCTATGTCTTCAAGAGATGCCTCATTTTTTAGAGAGGCGGTGAATGATGAAATGGATTCAATTATGTCAAATCAGACATGGATTTTGATTGATCTTCCACCGGGATCTAAATCAATTACAGATAAATGGGTCTTTCGTAGAAAGTATAATACCAATGGCTCTTTGCAAACTTTCAAGGCTAGATTGGTAGCCAAAGTGTTTAAACAAAGACATGTTATTGACTATTTTTACACATATGCTCCGGTAGCAAGATTAACATGTATTAGAGTGCTATTTGCAATTGCTTCCTTGAACAATTTGCATGTGCATCAAATGGATGTGAAAACGGCTTTTCTTAATAGTGATCTTGATGAAGAAATTTATATGGAACAACTTGAGGGATTTGTTTTGCCTGGAAATGAGAAAAAGGTATGTAAGTTAGTCAAATCTCTTTATGGTTTAAAGCAAGCACCAAAATGATGGCATGATAAATTTGACAAAGTTATTTTATCTTATGGTTTTGAGCATAATAATGCAGATAAGTGCATATATTCCAAATTTACAAGTAATTTTGGTGTGATTTTATGCTTATATGTTGATGACATGCTTATCATTGGAACGAACATGCAAGGGGTAAAAGACACTAAAAATTATATAGCTTCACAATTTAAGATGACAGATCTTGGTGAAGTAGATACTATCTTAGGTGTAAAAGTGCGGAAAATAGCGGGGGTTACTCATTGGCCAATCTCACTATATTGAGAAATTACTTCTTAAAATTAAAAGAAGCTAATACCCCATTTGATTCTAGTATTAAATTACTAGAGAACTCAGACCGAGTTGTAGCACAACTTGAATATGCTAGTGCGATTGGTAGCTTGATGTATGCTATGCATTCTACAAGGTCTGATATAGCTTTTGTGGTATGCAAAATGTCTAGATTCACGAGTAATCCGGGTGTTGAGCATTGGAAAGCAATTGGACGAATACTTGATTATCTTAAAAGAACCATGAATTTGGGTTTGCATTATAAAAGTTCAATTCGTTTTTTTTTCTCTCCACCCAAACGATCCTTAAGTACTTGAAGGGTATTCAGATGCTAGTTGGATAACCAATATAAGTGATAATAAATCCACATCTAGATGGATCTTTACAATTATTGGAGGAGCCATTTCTTGGGCATCCAAGAAGCAAACATGCATAACTCACTCAACAATGGAAAGTGAGTTTATAGCACTTGCAACATCAGGCAAAGAAGCAAAATGACTGAGAAATTTGTTATTTGATATAAAGTTGTGGCCACAACCGATGCTGTCTATTTCTGTGTACTGCGAAGCTACATTGTCTAGGGCTTATAATAAGGTGTATAATAGAAAGTCTAGACACATTAGCTTGAGACATGAGTATGTGAAACAATTAATAACTGATGGTGTTATTAATGTGATTTACGTTAGAAAAAATAAAAACCTAGTAGATCCTTTAACAAAAGGTCTTTCAAGAGACTTAGTTAAGGATACATCTAGTGGAATGAGACTGAAATATTTTAGTTTTACAGTCACCAATGATGGTAACCCAATTATGTAATAGTTATCCGCTATTCCATAGTTAAATGGGTAAGAACAGGTCATTGTTTAATGATAGATTTGGCATCGGAAAAAAAAATATTAACTAGTCCCTTCCAAGATGTTCGGTGCAAATAGCTACGAAGTAGAGGTTGAGTACTAACTCTTAATGAAGTTCAATACTCATAGTAGCTAGAGGCAAAATTTGAAACTTCACCTAAGTGAGCATAAGAAATGGTGTCGTTTCTAACAAGATCGTAGTTTAATCTTGTAAATGCTCATGAACCCAAGATAGAGCACAAGTCTGGAATAGTACTAAATAAATTAGAACATAATTTAAAATTTGAGTTAGCTTATATGTGATGAATCTCCGGTATTTGCTTAAGAGACAAAGTTCAATGCTAAGCACACTATTGTCTTGTAGATACTTTGAAATAAAATCGAAAGATACATCTTTGTATGTATAAGTTTATCATTGTAAATCTGGAATAATATTACAATCTAGTGGGGATTGTAAGTGAGATTATAATATTATTCACAATTATTTATTTTTGACTGAAGTGTTTTATTGATTAGGCGTGGCACGCTCTGTCAGACAACCTTTTATCAATATATATATATATATATATATATATATGAAATATCATGAATTTTATATATATTAGTAGATAAAATACTTTTGATAAAAGGTTACTCACTTGAAAGATTGTGTCTTTGTGAATAAATATATTTGAATGGCTGTGTCTTTATGAATAAACATCATTCAAATATTGTGTCTTTATGGATGGACACCATTCAAAGGTCGTGAAATGATACCTCTTTGAGAAGGGTTGTGTCCATTATGAAAAGAGACTTAAAAATCTATAAATTATCCAGATTTTACTACAGATTTATATATAGATCAATATAGATTTATAATTAGTTCTAGAAACACCATCTTATTTGCTTGAGATAGAGTTTAGGATTTGTTGTATCTTAGGGGTAATTTGTCATAAACTCTTAGCAAACTTTGTGTTGGTGAGGACAAATAAAACCTTAAAGAAAAATGTTTTTACACGCCTCAAATCCTGTTTTATCATTTTTCTTCTTTTGACTCCTTATTCTTCTTTTTACTGTTTTGCCTTACTTCTTTCTCTTTCTTATATATACATGCATCATTTATACATGTCAACATGTGCAGTTGTTTGAAAGGGGAGTCTTGTAACGTATGGATGAGATGATTAGCAATGTTTTGGGCTTACGAGCTTTGTAAGCAATGTTTTGGGCTTACGAGCTATGTAAGCAATGAAATGATCTTATTATTATATACCCAAACGGCATAGGCTTTTTTCATTTTACGTAAACAACTTGGAATATATATGGTTGCAGGATTGATTTATGAACAACCAAAAGTTGCTACACGTGGTGAGAAAGACAAGACTAGTAGTTATGCCATAATTGGATTTAGTTTCTGGATACAGACTAAAGCAACCAACATGCCCCTTGTCATTTCCATATTTTCAATTTTTTTTTCGCTTAATCACTTTTGGATTTCTAAATTTTACTAGTAACTAAAATCACCAAGTTCAAAATTTATATTTTCATGACCAATTTGGAAATTAGAAGCATTTGTCTTGATCCATAACTTTTTAAAATTTCTTTTACCCAATTTTGGAGGATCTATAGTATTTTCACACTTTTCCTCCGGTGTGAATTGAACCCAGAACCTACCGGTCGTGGGTGACAGGGGCGGAGCTAGGTAGGCTTCCGGGGTTCATCTGAACCCCTCGCAAAAAATTACACTATATATACAAGGTTAAAATTATTTTTTATATATATATAGTAACTGCCGAACCTTCTTGACTTTTTCTTATATTTACTTCTTTATTTTTTAACCCTCTGGATAAAAATTTTGGATCCGACACTAATTGAGTCGAGGTGTTTTACTCTGAGCAACCCTCACTTGTCTCTTTATCCATATATACCCTTCAAAAAATATAGAAACTTTAATACGAAGAACTATCGAGTTGATGATAATGCATGTGTTTGTTGTTTATGTTTGGTTGCTTTATATATTGTCAAAGGCTTGAACGTTGAGCATTGGTGAATTTGGTAGGAAGAACCAAAATGGATGTCAAAGGAGAATATGGGTGTGCTTAGATCACAAGTGATGGAATGCTTACACAAGCAGCCACCAGTCAAATCCAAGACAAAAGTTCCCAAAAAAGGAAATACAAAATGTTCCTTAGCTTGGTGACACAAGGAAACTACCAAATACACATCAACAACAACATACCAAGTGAAATTCTATAATATAAAGTCTGGAAAGGGTAGAGTGTACGCAGACCTAAGTGAGTAAGTTATGATAGCGAATTTTGAAAGAGAAAAAGAAGCAATAAATGATGCATGTAAATAGGACAAACAAAGTATACATAGCATCATAAATCAAATGACAAGTGACTATAAGACAATACTGTGCCTACTAGTATGCTAGGCTAAGTGAGCCTACAATAATAATATTATAACTACCAGTTTGTAAGCGTAGGCAGTACTACGCTGGGCTACCTACTACCCTTCTACCCTAATATGTGTCCTACATAACCCCTATCTAAGGTCATGTCCTCAGTGAGTTGCACTTGCGCCATGTCCCGTCTAATCACGTCTCCCCAATACTTCCTCGGCCTACCTCTACCCGTCATGTACCCGTCCATAGCCAACCTCTCACACCTCCGCACTGGGGCATTTGTGTCTCTCCTCTGCACGTGCCCGAACTATCTCAGCCTCGCTTCCCGCATCTTATCCTCCACCAAGGTCACTCTCACTCTGTCTCGGATATCATCATTTCTAATTCTATCCCTCCTTATATGCCCACACATCCATCTTATCATCCTCATCTCAGCAACTTTCATCTTTTGGATGTGCGAAATCTTAATCGGCCAACACTCCACCCCATACAACATAGTCGGTCTAACCACCACCCTATAAAACTTGCCTAAACTACCAAATACACATCATAGCACACAAAAGCTACAAAGTCTACTTATTAATAAGTAGGCTTCTTTGTAGCAGCAGCATGTCAAAATTAAGAACTACAAAATAATGTTATGATGTATAAAAATATAATCCAAAGTCCAAACTAAGCAAAAACAACAGTGCTTGGGGGGCTCCACACTTTCCCCACACTCTGTCATGCCACTGTGTTATTTTATTCTCATGTGTTTTGGTTGAATTTTTTTATTCTGGTACAAAACAAAATTAAGATTATTTATACCAAAAAATCGTAAAATTATTTTTATATCACATTTTTTGTGGAATAAATTTCCGAAATAAAATATTTAAAAGACAGATGTTTTTCTCCAAAACCTTTTCTCTCAAAGTCCATTAAGAAGAAGTTAAAATTAAAAATAAAAATCTAATTATTCAAGTTTATCTAGTAAAATTAAACTACATTTATATTATATATCATATATTTCATAATTGATTCAATGAACAAAACATATACTTAAATTGAATATATTCATTAAATAAGTTTATTATTATTTAATTTTTATATTATAATCTCAATATAATTTACTTGCAAATAAAACGACCTAATGTCGTCTTGCAAGTGGAACCTCTCTATCCATCCCAATTATCCCAAACAAATTATGTAATTTAGTGATATTTGATGCTTTTGTCAATATCTTTTTTTTTTTGAAATAAAGATTTCTTTATTGGTCTCCAGAGAGACAACTTTGTTGCCATGAAATCATAATTTAAACTATAATATTATGAATACTTATCACAGTCACCTACTATTTTCTCCGTCTCAATTTATGTGATACAATTTTCTTTTTAGTTTGTTCTAAAAAGAATGTCACATTTCTATATTTATAAACAATTTAACTTTATGAAATGATTTACAATTACACATTTATATAAGACTTGTTTTGGACCACACATTTCAAAAGTATTCATTTATTTCTTAAATTCCGTGTCAAGTCAAATGGTCCCACATAGATTAGGACGGAAGGAATATTATATAACAACTCTGTTAATGTTTCATATTTTTTGCTAACTACGTAAGAAACATAAGAAATTACAGTTTCTTTATTTAAATTTTTGTGAATAATTCAAAATAATGAAAGCAAGAGTGCTTGAAATTTGGCTATTTTTTCTTTTAAATTACAAAGAGCGTGAAAGATTGAAGAAAACAGGGGCGAAAAAGACAAAGAAGAGCTAGCATTAGCAATTAGGCAATCATGGAAGCACGCAAGGCCATTAACCCACAAGAAAATTTTTAGTTTTAGTGAACTTATATACTGCAAAAGCTTGAATCCAAATTAATTCCGGATGTTTAAGGATTAAAAAGGAAGATGAAAATATGCAAGAGGGATGCAACCATCAAATGGAAGGAGCTTGGAAGCAACAGAGGGGCCACAAGTACTGCCTTTACGTACAGAGTTGCATGATTTTGATTCATTTATGTTAGTACTTTTTTTTATTTTCCTATTAGTACCCGCATTGACCTCATGATTAATCTAGATTGGTGGCGAATGCTCCCTTATAGAATTATAAAATTACTCGAATTCAAGATCGATAATTAAAGGTGAAGGGATCACTACCAATCCACCAGTCATGGGTGGTATTTATCTTAGTACTTATCATGCAATGTGATCGACCATGCCTAAAATTTCTGTATTTCTAGTGTGGAAGCAATAGAAAAATAATATTCTACCATCAATTATATAATACATGAAGGTAATTCCTGAACAAAATATTTATTCTGAATAACAAATTAAACACAAGAATTAACATGCATTAGAGAAATAATGTCGCATATATAGTGACACTGCATTGATCTTAATTTGTTACATCGTTTTCATTCACTGAGGAAATTAGCAAATAAACTTGAAAAATTCTACAATTAATGGAAAAGAAAGAAAGAAAAGAGAGAAAAAAGCTAATTAAGTCGGAGCTTAATTAGATCTAAATTTTCTATATCTAATTAATTATTTGATTGTTATTAAACTAATGTGGCAAACTAATCTCATCATCGTCAAGATCATCTAGTGAAAGGAACACATCATCCAAGCATGAAAGCTCTGCGCCATCGTTGTCGTCACTATCACCGTTGCTTTCATATACACGACAAATTACCCATTTACTATAGTCCTGAATAACACCAACAAACACAAAATAGTAAGAAGACGACTATACCAAGAATTAGAATTTAATTTGTTATATTAGGTTGTCTAGTTCCACTTATTTATGAACAATATCTGTCATATATAGTACAAAAAATCTTTTGTACTGTTTGTATATAGAAATTAAATACAAAAATAGTACTACGACGAAATAATCTTGATCCACGTTGTTAATTACTATGTGGAAGTGGACATACAATTTTTGATTGACTTCTTCTTCTTCTTCTAGAGGATGATGCTGAAGAATCAGAGATCTGTCTGTATTCTTGCATTAGCCAATTGGTTTTCTGGCCTTGTGGTGGCTCACCCATGTAAAATGCATAGTATTTCTTCGTTCCAACATTGTGGTTGGTACTTGACAAGATTGTTTCATCAACTCCCAAAGGTTGCCAGTATCCATTGCTTGTGATTCTGGTTGTCTCATGTGTTCTCCTGCTATAGAAATACCATTTGTTTCCTCCTGCCATTGCTTTTCCTGCCAACACCACCATGCATGAAAATTAAACTAATTGCGTTCAATAACTGTATACTCTGACTATAGTGACAGATACAGACAGGTCGTGGATGCTTAAATAGGTTTAGTATTTCACTTCACTGTTATAATGGGTACTCATGGCAGGCCACTTTATAGACCTTTTAAGTATTATCTATGCATACACATAGTGATTTGGCCGAAGTCAATGGGTGCTGAAGCACCCAAATCCCCAAACGTAGGTCCGCCACTGTCTGATGGTGTAAACAAATTACTCTCTCCGTCCCGTGTTTAATATACGTACACTGATAATGTAAAAAAAAATTACATCCAATAAAAAAAAGTAAATGGAAGTTTAAGATTTGATATACCATCCAAATCCCAGGGATCATACGGATGAAGATGAAGATCAGGAATGACATCAGGATGGCAAGGTAAGAAAGATGCCTTGCGATGGAGAAAATGAACAATGAGCTCTTCATCTGATGGGCAGAACCTAAAACCAGGTGGTAAGTTCACATTATTATCCCCCATCGATCAATGAAAACCTGATGGAGCTTTAATGTGATGGTGGGAAGAAGACAAAGAAATATATAATTAATGATATATAGGATAGATATGGGGACAGTTCTATTTATAGTCAGAGAAAGGAAGGAGAGAGATATTGACGTGAGAAATAAGGTAGTTTAGGATGATCATCAACACCTCCACCATCACCATACAACTGATCTCACTGCTAACTTCGAAGCAGGTTTTGCTTCTTTTGGATTTTTTAAGGTGGGGGTTGCTACAGCTTTTATATGAGTAGTAGTTATAACTAGGGCTGGCCAGTGGGCCGGGACGGCCCGACCCCGTCCCGAGCCCGCTTAAAAAAAAAAAAAAATCGGGAGCGGAACTCGAACTCGGGACGGGACGATGTCTCGTCCCGCCAGACCCGAGCCCGCCTGACCCGCCCCCGCCCCGAGCCCGTCCCGACCCCGACCCCGCCCTTTTCCCCCTTTGCAAAAATGACCGTTGCACCAACGGCCATTTTAGATTATGGCCGTTGGCCAACGGCCATTTTAGCCCCCCCCCTCCCCCAACCCCCCTACCCTTTAATATTTATTTTTAACCCATAAGTTGTTATATTTACACTTTAACCCAATTTTTCAACTATAAATAACTCATTTTCTCTTCATCTTTCTCACAAATCTTCCTACAATCTCTCTAATTTCTCAATATATCTCTCTACAAGTCTACATTGTTTGCTAAATATTCAATTTTATTAATTCATTTGGGAATTGGGAGTGAAGTTGGCAACTAGCTTGAGGATCTTCCATCGAGCAAAGTTCCAATTTTCAACCTCTCGATTACGTCGACGTCGACGTTACGTCGGCGTTTGGTACATTCGTTCCTTCATTAAATTATTATTGTCTGTTTATTTTATATTTTTATTTAGCGCACTTAATTTTATTGTCTTTAATTATTTATTATCATAATTAAAATGGAAGGATTAAAAGGTATGTTTAAGGGTAAGGGTAAGAGTGCTTCTTCTAGTAGGGGCAACCAGGGCAAGGGTACTTCTTCTAGTCATCTTATTCCTACAGGATGATTTTGTTGATACTCAACATTTTCCTACAATACCATTAGATTTAGACCAGGAGCTATTTTACGGAACTCAAGAAGACTTTAATTTAGACGATGATCTAGATGATATACCCACTAATGTTGATGACAACACACCCACTAGTGCACCTTCAATTTCGAAATACCTCATATTCCCCCTAGTATGAGACGAGGTCCAAGCAAAACGACCATTAAAATCAGATGCATGGACATTTTTTGATAGGGACGTAGAGAATCAAGTAGCCATATGTAAAATTTGTAAAAATGTTTTAAAATTTAAAAGCTGGAAAAGGTCACGGTGGGACGGGGGTTTAATTAGACACGTAGTAAGTGCTCATCCACTAGGTATGCACAATACCAGGCTTCAAAACCGGGTGCGCAAATGCCGCTCCATCGGGACAAGGTTCACATACGATATCTTGTCCCGGACCAAGTACATGGTCAAATTAACCCTATGACGGGGGAATTGTAGGCTCTAAATACAATAAACATAGAGATAGGGAAGCAATATCAAAATTAGTTGTTGTGGAGGGTTTGCCTTTTTCATTTCCTTCATCTCCGGTTTTATTCATTACATTAGAGATATATATAATCCTGCTTTTAACGGTTTTCCTAGATCAACTGTTAAGAGAGATGTATTTAAATTCGCGCATGAATATCAACAATATTTACGTTTTTCATTATATCATTTTAATGGCAAAGTATCTATCACGTCGATATAGGTCGTAGTACTAACGGCCATGATTATTTAACTGTAACTTGTCATTTGATAGATTATAAATGGTCTATGCAAAAATGTATTTTAGCGTATAGATATATAGATGATAGGCACACCTTTGGTACTTTTATTGCGAGAAAATATTTATCAAGTGTGCGATTATTACGGAATTACCGATAAAATTATGACTATTACATTAGATAACGCTTCTAATAACAATTACGCAATTACAATGTTAAAAAATAGTTTAACTCCATCTTTTCCGGACCATTTTCATATAAAATGTGCGTGCCATATATATAACTTAATTGTAAAGGATGGTCTATCACTTTTTGAAGACATTCTTAGTAAAATACAATTTCTTGTAAACTTTATTTTTAAAAGTAATAAAGTACAACATAGAAAAGAATATAAAAAAACTTGTCACGATTGTGGACTACCTTATAGAAGAATTCCACAAGAAGTATCCACTAGGTGGAATTCTTTATACGAGCAACTACTTGTTGCTTATGACTATAAATTACCTATAACTTTATTTTTTAACTCTCATAATAAAAAGCCAAATTTGATATGATTTTAGATAGTGATTGGGTAAAAATTTCCGAACTTATTGTATTTTTAGAGAAATTTTTTCAAGCAACAAAAGAATTTTCCGGTATATATTATCCTACTATTTCAACTATGTTATTTTATATAACTCTAATATTTTTATTACTTAGTGAATATATGGAAAAACCAAAGCTTATAAGGCGAGCTATTAAAAAAATATTTGTCAAAATTAAAAAATATTTTATTCATATTCCTTCTATTTATATTATTGGTTCGTATTAAATCCTACTATTAAAATAGACGGTACTAAATCACTAATTGAAACTATTTACGATTGTATAGAAGTACTACCACCTCCAAGTCCTAAAAATCTAAATCACCCCCCACCTATTGAACAAACTAAAGAAGAAGCGGTGTCTAGCGTAGAACACCAATGCAAAAATATATATAGATTTTATCAACAAGAAAATGCTAGTAACTTACCGGCTTCCATACCATCTTCTTCATCTTCAACACAACCTCACAAAAGACATGCGCTTGCGGCTAGTATTGAAAGCCTCGAAATAGAATGTGCGGCCGTACCTCTACTACTAACCAAATTAGCGAGTTGGATATTTTTGTTTTGCGGGGTTCTGTACCGTATCAAGAAGTTATCAATGAAGATGGACAAGAAGACTTCTTTGAAATCTTGGAGGGGAATGAGAAGACCTTTCCGACACTTTCATTGATGGCTCGAGATGTTTTGAACATTCAAGCGTCATCAAGCTGCGTCTACGAAAGCGCTTTTTCGCAGCAGATATCAAATAGGAGACCATAGACACTCATAGGCCGGAGACAGCTTGAAAATTGCAGTATTATTCAGAGATTTGATACGAGCGGAGCGGAGAAGGTGCGGTCAACCGGAGATCAACGAAGAAGATGATGAAAACTACAACGAAATCTTAACCGAAGGTAGTGGAAGCGACGTGGATCAATTTGACCAACAAATACCAATTTCAACCGAAGAACCACATGAAATCATCAAGCAATTATAACAGGTTTTTTTGAGAATGTAATTTTTTTAATTGCAATTTTATTATGTAATTTGCAACTTTTGGACAACACCACAAAGTTGCAATTTAGATTTTAGACAATTGTATTTGTATTACAAAAAAATCATATGTCTATTAAATAATATAAGAGGCACAAAAACAGTCTTGGGATGTTTTTATTACACTATCTTGTTTTGTTTATTGAGTTTTTTTTATACATATGTTATTTTAAAAAAAAAAAAAAGGAGAACCCGACCGTACCCCGCCCCGAGCCCGACCCGCCCCCGCCCCGACCCGATACCGACGGGATCGGGATCGGGACGGGACTGGAGCAGGTCCCGCCAGACCCGACCCCGCTAGGCCCCGCTAGACCCGACCCCGACCCCCTGGCTCGTCCCGCCCCGACCCGACCCAGCCAGACCCGGCCCGCCAGACCCGAGCCCGACCCACTGGCCACCCTTAGTTATAACTCAAACTTTTGGATCCAAATTCGATATTTATGACTTAAGCCTAAGCAAGTACATTTGAGGCTAACGAGACCTGGTATTATTGGAATGAGTAACTCCAGTAACTCCCTTTTTCACCCTTATCTTCACAAGTAGTTAATTACATGTTCCGTTGAATTATATGAGATTTGATGAATAACAAACGAAATGCATTTATGATTTAGGCCGAAAAAGTACATTTGTGTCGTCAAGTTAATATGAGTACCAATTGTTGGATAATATTATATTTTAATATTAATATCATATTATATTTTTGCAATGACTATTAAGCGGAGGAAGTGACCAAAATTCCTACTAATCCACTATCTCATTATGTAGAAAATGGTCATATTAATTATTTATAATCGGTATCTCATATTCTACCATATCATTAAGCAATTAAACTTTATGTCACGACCCAAACCGTAGGGCCGCGACGGGCACCCGGACCCACCCGTCGGGTACCGCTAATTTTACGACCAACTTCTAATCACAATTGAATACGGACTAAGCCGAAAAAAGATTATAGAAGATCTTAACCAGAAATTCAATTTTCATACATACATACCAAGGCCGACAAGGCCACACATGACAACTAACCACAGGACACCTGTCTACAAGCCTCTAAAGAATACATGACATCACCAGGACGGGACAGGACCCCGCCATACCCTTATGCGGATGCAAAAATACTGTATCACGACTAACTGCAACTCTGAAACAAATAGAGTGCTCCAATATCAGCTAAACCAGCAACCTACTAGCGTGAACCGTCACCCTCTTTAACTGAACCTGCAGGCATGAAACGCAGCATCCCCCGATAAAAGGGACGTCAGTACGACTGATGTACTGAGTATGTCAGACATGAACAATAGTATAACAGGGATATAACAATAACTGAAACAGAAACAACTGACCAACAGTAAATGCCTCTGAGAGCCCTAATACATATGCCTAAATGTTATACACAATGCAGTATACATATACATCAGCCCCATTGGGCATCTTCCTTACCATAACAGCCTCTGTGGGCATCATTTCATGTCGTCATCTGTGGGCATAATATGTCTAAATGTCATACATAATACGGTAAATTAGCTTGTTTAACTAAGGATAGCCATGACTTAGCATAAAAAATACCATCACAATCATATTAGGACCCTTCAATAGTTTTAAAAAGTAGAAGTGATCTAGTCTTGATGATTTGTGTGCTCTATGTCTAAAAATGAACGTTGGTATCTGTATGTACATCTTCTATAGTTAAATGAAGATCTAGAAATGAAACATAGGCTCCAATGTGGTTGAATAGGGCATGTTAGTTGATTCACCAAGTTATGATATATCCGTGCATGTTAGTTGAGTCAAAATGCACTGCTTGTCTATCTTTGTGTCCTTACTTACCTGGATCTAGATCAGCTAGGACAATAGAGTGTCCTGGGAGGTTGGGAGTTGAGTATTAATATTTTTACTTGTGTGTTCCTATAGCATGATGTGGTTCAGGGACTTGACACTTAGTTTGACAGCCTGCATGAACTAGAACTCACACTTATTCCTTCTCTTGTCTTCTCAATCTATGTAAAACTGATAATACAAAGTATGTATCTACATCATGCCCAATTTCCATTCTTTGTATGAATCTAGATAGTCCATATAAGATCAATGTGAGTTTTGTTTCATATATCACGTGTTTGAGTCATTAGCATGAAGCAAAACCTGATAATCCCAGTCAAATGCTTTACTTATCCATTCTCTGTTTGCCTAAGTTGCTTTACTGTTTTAGATGGAATTAGAGAGGATGTTTGTTAGGTTTATATTAGTTTAACTTGAATCCTGCGGCCTGAACTATGAGTAATGCTTTTGTATTATTTCTGGTACTAAGTTGAGAATCACATGAACGAATGGAATGGTCATGACTCTGTCTCAAATAGAGTCTTAGGTTCAAATCTTTTCTTTCTTTGCTTAACTTCAGACCTTATTGCTAGCCGTGGTTAACACTTATATAATTTCTGAATTGAATTAGGGTAGAATTTACCCTCACTGCTTAAATCTGGCAGACTGATATGAGGTTTGCAATTTGGTATGTGTTGGTCTAGCAATTAGGTTGAACCCATAAGGGATGATATAGATATTTTAGTTACCGTGTTTGAGTGTTGAGAGGCTTAAATTTTCTTCACTAAGTACTGTGAAATACATGCAGTATGTAGAATAGGGATGTTCACATTGCATATTACCTTTTTCTGGACACTGTTTCTTATTTCTTCTTTGCATTGCTTTGATATGCACGAGTATACATCTTAGTATACAACCTATATAACTTATATACCCAGTATATTAGATGTATAAGAGATACATATCTTCATGTATATCACTTATGTGATTGTTCCATGAATGTTGTTGGGCCTAGCCCATTTGTGTTATTTCGCTTGCTTACTTTTTTCATAACTATAACGGTTGGGCTTGGACCATTTGCACTGATTCTTTTTGTTTATTTTATTACCTTTGTACAAGTTATTGGGTTGAGCCTATTTGTTTGCTTCTTCATGTCACTGTGTTGTTTGGGCTATGTTTCTTTCATCACTTTAATTTGGGCCTTAAGTTGTTACTGGACTACCTTTATATGTCTAAATCATTTTATATAAGATAAGTCCTAGATACCTTCTAACTTGGGCTTTATTTTTCTCCCTCTTCTCTTCCCATGCTAATACACGACGAAATGGGTCCTTTGGGCCTGTCATTTTAAACTAGTTGGACTGAGGCTCAACTAAGCATTTTGATCGAGTCCACATATATGTAGTTGCGTATGAAGGCCCAACTATTGGTGAAAATAGTTAACTGGTGGGCTTGGATAGGCCCACCAACCTAAACTCATCCTTTCCAATTCATATATATGTATTTATATGTAATATACTTGTATAAAAATACTTTGAACATTATTGGAACTTCTTATGGTTATGACTTAGGATAGACAAACGATACGTACATCGTTTAGTTAGAATCGCCATAAATGAATTTCAAAAAATCGGTTCACTTCAAACTTTAAAAAATCAGACTTTTTGGACTTTAAATAAATCAGAACTATTATGGATTTTTGAACCTAATTGAACTGTTTTGGGCCTGTAATGATTTAAATTGGACCAAAGATTGGGTTTTATGTCATAAAGGATAAATGGACTGTTTTAAGAATGAAACCGATTTGTTAAAACTGAACTGAATTGCTGAAACATTTTTGCTGAGTTATAACTGGACCTAATTTGACATTTCAAAAACTAATTTTATGGGCTGAACCCAACCAAAATGATTTCTCTCCATTAGGCAGGATTTTAGTGGCCCAAGCACTTATTTGTTGAGGAGAAACTGAGAAGAATTCAAAAATGTTTCTTGGACTTGAGTTGAGTTAAGGGATCTTGGTAAATTGTGGAATATGGACCGACCTTGGGGACATAGCATGAAAAGAAAACTTGTCTACTATTCTTAAAACCAAAACTTGTCATTCCAAATGGATTATACTTTTTCTCATTTCAAAAGATTTTTAAAGTGTGCAAGTAATATTGGACAATTTGTTGGACTAATAGTGGAGTTTTACTCCAGTTAATTCTTGAGTGTTTTTAGTCCAAAAATAAGTTGGCTAAATTACCCTTATGCAAATCATTGTAGGTGGAATATGACTCTTTGATTTTCAGAAGTCTTTTGAGTTTGAAATGAAATTAATGACATGAATTTTTCGGGAATTTAAACACATTTTAAGCAATTTATAAAGTTTAAACATACTATAGAACTCGAAGGTCAATCGTATTCTACGGATCCTTAATACCGTGGTGTCTAATACCTTCTCCTCGGGATCACCAGAACCCTTACCTTGACTCTGGTTTAGAAAAGATTTTTCATTGTTTTTGAATAAATCCTCTCAACTTTATTTTCCTAATTTACCTATAAATTAGGTGGCGACTCTAAAATATATTATCCGACTTAGAGCACCCATAACCTCTTAGTAGCTTTTATGCCAATGTGTAAACGTGAACCATAACTGATGACAACTTCGTTGGGGATACACCTAGGTTCTAACCATAAGGGTTCTAACACAACATATTTTAAATGATATAAATTGCTTATGTGTTTAAATACCTACAATTATAATTGTCATTCATGCATTTCATATTCCGCCAAATGACATGCACACACACTTGCATCAGTGTACAGAGATGATTATGCGAATTTTGCAATCATCCTCTAATAAATAAAAAAAAACATTTCTTTGGAAGACGTTAAAGACAGAGTTGGTTCGCAGTCGTCCAACAATCGACAATGGTGCACCCTGAGTAATCCGCTCGGGTCCCTTAGTCATTTGCTAAACCACTATTGTTTTGACTATGATATAGTGAAGCTAAATCCCTACTGAACTAGCACATACTTGACCTGGACGAGTTTATATATTTTAGACATGTATGGACCTATTAGGCTGACTACCTCGTGTCTTGACGGTCTATGACCCGATGACACTTCATCCAACTACTTGCTACGTGGAAGAATTAAATGTGCCTTATGTGATAAAACCATTATCCTTTGGGTGTGTGTGTGTGTGGGGGGGGATTAACTGTGCTATGTTTTGTAGATGCATACCAATCTGAAATTCGACATGGTTTTAGACGTACCTGAGTTGCTGAGATGTTGGTGGTCATGGCTAGATGCCCCACAACAAAGAGAAGTAACGAACTGTCTAGGACACCTACCCTCCCTTATGACCATGAAAGAAAATAGGGAACTCTTAGAAGTCCTTACATGTTATTGAGACAGTGATAGGATGATGTTTAGGTTCAAAGACTTTGAGATGACCCCGACCTTAGAGGAGATCCAGAATTGCATAGATAGCAATGAGACTTATATGAGAAAGAGGAAAAAACCCGACCACAACCTTCTACTACCCCATAAGCCTACTCTTGATGAGATAATGAAATTTCTATATCTAGCTAGCACCAACTGGAAATTTGGCCCAACATAGCCTTTAGGGATCTTTACAACAGTTTTGGGTCCAAACGGGGATATATAGATCACTCTATAGAATTCCGGTCCTACGCCAGTTGGAAAGCCACTCGACCCCTAGCCTTTGCCATATGCCTACTAGGAACCATGCATTTCCCAAAGACCGACACCAAGCCATATATAGTTGGGTAATTTATGTAACCCATGTTATCTTTCATGGCATAACCATAAACCGGGAAACCAAGTACTATGACCTAGTCCCTATCATCCTAGCCAACATATACCGAGCTTTAGGTCAATGTTGAAACCTACATAGGTACTTCCAAAGGTGTAACCTCCTAGAACAATGGTGGATTATCAAACATCTCAACAAAACCGAGGGTCCCTCATACCTAGATCCAGAATGTAAGAAAGATAACCTTCAAGTCGCTTGCCTAAATTTTGGAAACCAAATCAAAAAGAGGTGAGCTTCTATCTTTTCTTGACTCCGAGAGGACAACATCCATCGGAGAATCCCTGACTTCATATCCGAGACTATAGTTGTGAGAGGTAGAAAATGCCCTTTCCTACCACTTATGGGGATCCGGGGAATCTGATCATATGCACCTATTAGGGTCCTAAAACAGTTCAAAAGGAGATAAGTAATATCCCTAGTAGGGAACATGAGGGAGTACGTGGTCAATACGAAGGAGATAAGATCAAAGGGGTTGCTGATATCATCCGAGAGTGGAATGGTTGAGTGAAATAGGGTCCAGAGACTCTAGCTGAGGATATGTTTCACTCGGTTTGTGATGAAGACTATGTATACTAGTTGAGAGCGCACTTGCAAGGCACCCCCACACCGTAGATGAGTGTTTGGCCTTTAAAAGGAAAGTTATACGATTGATTGATGAAAAAGTCATTCATAACCTGTGGGGCCCACATTCCTTACTAGTTTATGACCCCATTATGCCCAGTGAAGGAATCACCATTGATACACAAGTTTAACTCTACGACTTAATAGTTTCTGAAGACTCGTATGTAGACCTCTTCTCTACTTTAGCCAGCACCGGCAAAGTCTGACCCATTAAATCTACTTGGAAACCCTCTGCCAACACTTCAAGGAGGAAAATCTGCTTGTACCACACGGGAGCACCAGGACACGACATTGAAGAGTGAGAGGCTTTCAAGTTTGAGCTGGAGCATCTGATCAATACCAGTCAGATCTGAGTTGTTCTACCCTGCCGCTATTAAGGAAGCCGCCAGGAGAATGCGTGGTCGTAAGGACAACGACCCGCCATGGCTTCAAGGAGATGTCATCTTTTGGGTAGTTTAAGTATCCATTTTATTTTCAATCAAAATGTTATGCCCTCCCTATTTTTTTGTAAAAGAAACTACGTCCGACTTGATGTCCCAAGGAGGGATACGTAGGAAGCCCTTATCGGGCCTGATCTGGGAAAATGATTTGAGTGGAATAAAATTAGGGATAATTTCTTTGTCACCCGAACTACGGAAGCGCCTGATTTCCAGCAGAGGGATACATAGGCAATCTACGTAAGACTCGTCCCCCATATTATATAAAATATAAATTCCCCCTTATTAAAAATGATTTTTGGTCTCACCGACGTCATTGTAGCAAATTAACCATAGACTTTCAAACTGAAACCCTCAAAACCAAAAATGGCCATAATGACCAAAATACCCAAAATGGAAAATTAATCAAGAGTTCAGATTGAATACATGAGTCTATGTGCTTTATGTGGAACTTGCATGTGATATCTTGTATTATTATTTCTCCACTAACGTTACTAACATCATCTGCCTTTGAGTTATTCTTTTCTTATAAAGGGGGTTGATCCATGTTGTATCAGGCTGACATACTTCACAAGATCAAAAGCCATAACAATATCCCTTAACGAATAGAATCAAGCAAAAATGACTAGTACTCCAGAAGACGCGCGTAACAATGATAATTTGGTCATAGAGGACCCCACACCTCAAGACCTCCAAAATCCTTCACATCACAAAGATCTGATTAACTTGTTATTTTGAAAGATCGCAGACCTCTAGGAACAGGTCGCGAAAAATTAAGCAATTAACGCTGCCAGAGAGGTAGCCACTAAAATAAGATGGCCTCCACCACATTTTCCATCTATGAGCTCACCAGTGATCGAGCACTTCTCAGCCACTACTACCCCACGTTGGTACCTCGTATCAGACCCCACATCTATCAATGCTACCCATATACCCGGGACTTCCCACTCAATACCTTCATATCATACACCAACTACTTATACTGATCCGAGCACACATCCAAATACAACTACTCATCAAACACCCAGAAATGCAGGCACTCCCAAAAACTGCCCAACACATCCCGTAGTATCTTTTCACACCCCTATCACTCCCATTGACTCTTCACCCGAGCTCGACCATTATGAAGAAACGAAAAAGGTGTAGAGGTCCAAACATGACAGAAGGGACAGTGAAATAGAGAAGAAGATAGTAGACTTGCTTGAGAAATCCAATAGAGGATCTCGAAAAGCAACGGGCCTAAGCTACAATGATCTATACATGCACCAGACCTAGATTTGCTTAAGGAATTCAAGGTGCTGAAGTTTGAACTCTTCAATGGGATAGGGAATCCTAAGGCTTATCTAAAAGAATATTGCGACCAACTGGTCTGGACCAAGAAAATTAGGCTCTGATCATGAGGCAGTTTAGCCGGAGCCTTATAGGAGAAGCATAGAATGGTGCACAAACCAGGACATACGCTATTAAGATACTTTGGAAGATATGACAAGGGCCTTCATGGAAAGATTCTACTTCAATGTGGAAACCGTGCTTGACTGTTACTACTTAGAAAAGGTCAAGAAAATATCAACTGAGAACTACCGCGAATATGTGAGTAGATGGAGGCCGAAGCTCCTGAGTACAACCACTGATGAGCGAGGAAGACTTAGTCTCTATTTTCATCCAATCATAAGAATTAAATTTCTATGACCACATATTGTCTATGGTCGGGAGGCTATTATCTGAATCGGTAAAGATGGGAGAAGCGATAAATGATGGCCTCAAGTTAGGAAAAATCGTCAGTGTAGCCAACAAGGCTAGCCCACAAAGTGCCACTAGGGCCGTCAGAAAGAAGAATGAGGATGTGGAAAACGTCTCCCACACACTTAGCCCAAGAAGCTGAAAGAAGGAAGGATCACAATCTTCCTTCGACATATATCAGTCACCACCTCCAAAAAATTACATGACATCTCCATACAGCCTTGTGCCAGTATTACGCACAACCCAACTGCCAAGCACCGACTCCAGCCTACCAAGATCCACAACTAAATTACAAAACACCAATACCCGCTTACCAAGATCCACAACAAAATTATCAAGTTCCTGCACCTGCTTATCAAGTGCCCCAAAATCATCAAAATTATCGGAACTAGCCGCCTCTGGATATGTATGATTTTCCACATCCGAACTTTGAGAAGAAGCATCAACGGATGTTCACTCCACTTCTTGAAACTCGAACTGAGTTGTTCAAGAGACTAAATGCTTCTAGAATCATCCATGTTCTACCAAAGCTGACTAATCTTGGAAGCTGCTTCTATAGAGCCAATTAGACTTGTGTATACCACTCTGAAGGGAGTAGACATAGTATAGAGGAGTTCCTTAACCTGAAATACAAGATACAAGATTTGATTGACAAGAGAGAAATCATCTTGGAAATGGTTGCTCCAAATGTAAACACAAATCCTCTGCCCAATCACGGTGCTAACCACATCCATATAATTAAATGGGAAGAAGATTGGGTTGTATGCAAGCCACTGATTTAAGGATCCGTTAAGAGCGTATAACAAATAGTTTCCTCTCTTACTCTACAAGAGCGACCATAATTTAAAGTGCTAATCTCAGCACCATTCATGGCTCAATTATTGCAAGAGATAGTTCGAACCCCCAATAAAGAGTTCATCGTCCAAGCAGCGGTAGCTCATGGAATGATGAGATCAGGGAGATGATATACTCTTAAAGAATTGACACAGAGAGTGCCCCATAAAGAAGGAAATCAATGGAGGCCATTCATTAAGGGAGAGGCTGAGGATTTTTGACGCAAAATGCAACCGAAGGAATATTATACTGTCGAACATTTAAAGAGGACACCAACCCATATATAATGACACTACTCCTGAGTTCATCACAACATCGTCAGACATTAATGAGGGCCTTGGATGAAGCACATGTCCCAACGGGGACAAGTAGTGAAATATTGGTTGATATGGTAGGCCACGTCATTGGGGCCCAACAGATTTCAATCACTTTAGATGAGTTGCCAAAAGAAGGAACAATCCACAACAAGGCTCTCTACATCACTGTAAAATGTAGGGACAAAATCATAGCTTGAGTATTGGTCGATAACAGAGCTGGTCTCAACATTTGGCCTAAATCCACACTCAAGCAACTGGGTTATGATGTTGAGAGAATATGCAAGAGTCATACCAAGATGAGAGATTTCGATGGAGCACAACGTGATCCCACTGGTGAGATAGACCTCAACATCCAAATGAGGCCCGTCAAGTCTACTACTGAGTTTCAAGTTATGGAAATCACTGGCAACTACAATTTGCTATTAGGCAAGCTTTAATACACATGGCCAGAAAAATACCATCATCCCTCCTTCAATCACTGATGTTTGTATGGGAGAATCATGAAGTGATAATTCACGGGGCTGGTAGCATTCATAATTACCCCAACAATTCAGTGCTAGTAATTGAAGAAATTCGCAAGGTCACAGATTTCCATATGGTAGAGCTTGTGGGAGCTGCCCACAAAGGAGATGATGAAGAGATTTCTATTCCACCAATCTATATAGATTACCGCAACTATGCTCAAGAATGGGTTCGAACCCGACAAAGGTTTGGGCAGAGAGCTCCAGGATATTAAGGAGCTAGTGTCAATTTCAGCAAATGACTATTGCTTTGGCCTTGGGTACAACCGAGATTTTGAAGAAGCCTCTGATGATGACCAGAAGAAGAGGGGTCGGGTCCTCCACAGTTGTGAGAGCAGATTTTGAATCTGTACCAGTCATTCCCACTCATATGCACAACAAGGGAGATGCAGAAGAAGGTTTAGGGATGCTATTCCAAGAAGAGGAATGTGTTATGATATTGGAAGAATGCTCCAAAGTTCCCACCATCCGCAAGGCTTATCAAGGCAAGAAACTGTCCAATTGGACCTCTACCCCTCTTTTGGCTCATCGGTAGCGATGATTAATTTAAATTTGTTTTTAAAAATTGGTCAAAATCGGCTGAGGCCCGAGTATTCACCATTTACATCTTTATGTTTCCACGTAATGTTTGAAAAAATGGAAACTTGATGTTGATCTGAGTCAGGACCACAATTTGTACTTTCTTTATCAAATTGATAAAAGCCGCAGTTTATCCAAAACAATCTTTTATTTTATTAATATGTTTTTAATCACTAACTATGCTTTACCTTGTATTTTAGTAATAATAATAAAATAACTCATAAAGTCATGACATGTCGTGAGACGAGTGAGTCAAGTGATATAGAATAAAAGAAATACGAGGAATATGACAAACAAACCGAGTTGCCAGAGGATCTTATCGATGAAGAAGATCAGTATGAAAATAGGCAAAAACCTAATTTCGATGAAACTAAAGCGATCAACCTCAATGATGAGGAAACGATTAAAGAAATTAAAATAAGTGTGCATTTGGACGTGCCCCGGAAAGTAGAACTAATATATCTACTATGGTGATACGTCGACATATTTGATTGGTCATACACGGACATACCCAGGCTAAGCATAGACATAGTAGCTCACAAGCTATCCATCAACAAGGGTTTCACCCCGGTCAAGCAAAAAATTAGACAATTCAAACATGATATGAGCATAAGAATCAAAGATGAGGTTGGAAAGCAGATAAAGTCTGAAGTAGTGGAAGTAACTCTATACCCCACATGATTGGCCAACATTGTGCCTGTATCAAAAAAAGATGTAAATATCCGGATTTGTGTGGACTACCATGATCTTAACAGAGCTATTCCTAAGGATAACATTCCACTGGGTTGCTTTGTCCAGTTGTTTGTTCGCCTGAATCAGGTAAGGGAATTAATGGCCCTTACCCTCTCACCTCCATGCCACCGCAACCCCACCCCCATAAGGTGAGGTCTCCCCTCTGTTCCCTTTTGCTTTTCTGCTGCATTTTAATGAGTTTTGTCCGATTAGATTTTAAATCCACAATTTCTATTGGCTAATCAATTTTAGGATGGAAATTACCCTCCAAATTTACATATCCCACATCGATTGGGATCTAATATTCTAGGGTTGGCTGAGCTCTATAAGTTAAACTCTAATCCTTATTTTCAGAGGTCTGAAACTCAAATCCTTGTCTGTTATATTTTTAAGAGATATTTTTATGTTTAAATTCGATTAGTTATTGCTTAAAATTGGGATCTAAGCTCTTTGGTGGTCACTGATTTGCCTTAACTAGCGATTCACAACTAAAACCCTCATTTTTCATGTGATTTGTGAGTTTTTGAGGTTCAAAGTGAAGATCAAGCCTTTTTTTACCTTTCAGCTGCCTCCACACAAGGTAATTCAGATTTCTTGCAGTTTTCCTTGTTTAATTCATGTTTTAATATTTGTATTATGTGTTAACATGATCAATTAAGCATGTTTAGTTAATATAATGTATATTATGTTATTTTGATGTTGTTTTGGCTGTGTATAGACTGTTTAAGTTAAGATATTTTCCTGAGAATATGTATTAGTAATAAGGAATCATGCTTAGTTAATTTATTAATTTATCACGCGTATCTTATCACCTAATGTTAGTTAAAGCCCTAAAAAATGAATTAAGACTGTTGGTATCTGACTTAATCAACTTGTTTAACTAAGGATAGCCATAACTTAGCATTACAAATACCATCACAATCATATTAGGACCCTTCAATAGTTTTATAAAGTAGAAGTGTTCTAGTCTTGATGATTTGTGTGCTCTATGTCTAAAAATGAACATTGGTATCTGTATGTACATCTGCTACGGTTAAATGAAGCCCTGGGAATGAAACATGGTATATATATGACTAAGAGAACCTTTAGGTTCTGAAGTGGTTGAATAGGGTTATTGAACCTAAGTCTTGATACTATTAATTCCCTAGAAGCTTACTTAGGGTATGTTTAAGTCATTTTTATGTATGATTAAGTTAAGGTGATGAGTTTTTGATATAATGTTAGAAAAATTTTGTTTGAATCTGTAGATCTTTCCATATAGGATTAAGTTCAGTTTCATTTTGCTTGAAGATAAGACTTTTTTGTTTGCTCTTAGTTGGAAATATATGATGTGTGAGATGTAATGGTGGTAAGTTATGAGTATTATCTAAATGCTCTTCATAAAACTGTTTTGAGCCTACTTTTATTGACCCATGGGTATATTTTGGGGGGGCGGGGAGGGGGTCATGGGATTTGTTAACTGCTGAGACTTGGTTCAAATACATTAGTGTGTTTCTATGCTGTTGTTGCTCACTATTAAAATGAATCCATCTTAATTAAGGCCTAGTTGAACCTTTGCCAAGCCATGTTTTAAGATAAACAACATGTTTGATGTATGTATAACTTATGTTTATCTGTCTTAGAACCCTACACCTATCCATGAATAGAATAACCCTCTATGTACCTCATTATGATCTTGCTTTGGTTATGTGCTCTGTATTTTTTAGTCATGTTTCATGTGTTGATCTCACATGCTATGTATTACCATGTCACTGCATCCATGTCTGTCAAGTAAGTGCTAAGTCTTATTTTATGTTTAAAATCAGTCAAAACTACCATGAGTACTTAACAAAAGATCTGTTTGCATTTGCTCACTTGCTCCATGTTTCCACTACCTATATGTGAACTAATTTACCTAGTTTAAATGCATGTTTAGGAAATAATTAAAGACTTTGAACTCCTATGCCAGTTACCATGAGACACTGATAAAATTAGGTTAAATTTCAGCATGATTGTCTAAGTAATTGATTCACCAAGTTATGACACATCCTTGCATGTTAGTTAAGTCAAAATGCATTGCTTGTCTAACCTTGTATCCTTACTTTTGGATCTAGATCAGCTTGGACATTAGTGTGTCCTGAGAGGTTACGAGTTTCTTGTTAATATGTTTACTTGTATGTTCTTATAGCATGATGTGGTTCTAGGTACTTGACACTTAGTTTGACAGCCTGCATGAACTAGAACTCACACTTATGCCTTCTCTTATGTTCTTAATCTATGTAAAACTGATAATACAAAGTATGTATCTACAATAACCCCACTTTCCATTCTTTGTATGAATCTGGATAGTCCATATATGATTAATGTGAGTTTTGTTTCATATAACATGTGTTTGAGTCATTAGCATGAAGGAAAACTTGATAATCCCAATCAAGTGCTTTACTTATCCATTTTCTGCTTGTCTGAGTTGCTTGACTATTTTAGATGAAATTAGAGAGGATGTTTGTGTGTCTGTTATGTTTATGTTGGTTTAACTTGAATCTTGCAACCTGAACTATGAGTAATGCTTTTGTCTTATTTCTGGTACTAAGTTGAGAATCACATGAACTGATAGCATGATCATGACCCTGTCTCAAATAGAGTCTTAGGTTTAAATCTTGTCTTTATTTGCTTAAATTCACACCTTATTGCTAGCCTTGGTTAACACTTGATATAATTGCTGAATTGAATTAGGGTAGACTTTTCTCACTGCTTAAATCTGACAAACTGATATGAGGTTTGAAATTTGGTATGTGTTGGTCTAACAGCTAGGTTGAACCCATAAAGGATGATATAGATATTTTAATTATAATGTTTGAGTCCTAAGAGACTTCAGTGTTCGTCACCAAGTATTGTGAAATACATGCAGTAAGTAGAATAAGGATGTTCATATTGCATATTACCTTTTTTTGGAAATGTTTCTTATTTCTTCCTTGTATTACTTTAATATGCACAGGTATACATCTTAGTATACTACCTATATAACTGATATATCCAGTATATTAGATGTATAAGAGATGTATATCTTTATGTATATCACTTATGTGATTGTTCCATGAATGTTGTTGGGCCTAGCCCATTTGTGTTATTTCTCTTGCTTACGTTTTTCATAACTATAACGATTGGGCTTGGCCCATTTGCACTGCTTCTTTTTGTTTACTTTCCTGCCTTTGCATCAGTTATTGGGTTGAGCCTATTTGTTTGCTTCTTCATGTCACTGTGTGTTATTTGGGCTATGTTGCTTTCAACACTTTAATTTGGGCCTTAGGTTGTTACTGGATTGCCTTTGTGTAACGACCCATCTGATCATTTTTAGCGAAAGATCCTTATTTGACTAAATTACCCTTCCCGTAGACTCTATGTGGGATTTTTGATGTGCGGATGGGTGGCATGGATCCCGAGGTCCATTTATGTGAGTTTTGGATAAAAACTCAAAATTAGAACCTTAGAGTTGAATAGTTTGACTCAATGTTGACTTTTTATTATATGGGTTCGTTTTTGAGTTCCATCACTTCCGGTAATTTCATAGGGTCAATTTTGACTTAATCAAGTCGGGTTCACTTCTCGAGATAATCAGATGTGTTTTGTGGTCTTATTTATAAAATTTAGATATTTGGTTCTTTTGGGCGATTCTTTAGAAAAGTATGTCTTAGATCGGTCAAATGGGAAATCTGAGGGTGCAAGCAATTTGTAGCATTGTTTACCTTAGGGTAGCATGTTTAGTTTATGTCCGGGGGGTCACGGGAGCATTTCGGGTGTTTGGTGGATTCGAGTGAGTTTCCATGTTGCTGGTGTTCGCACCAGCAACCTCCTGTCCGCTTCGGCGTGTCTGCCTCTGTGGAGGTTGGTCACAGATGTGGGCCCTGTGCTCTGTATGATTTCCGCTTCTGCATATGTCTTTCTTACAGAGGCAATGCGCTTTTGCGGAGTCTTTTCTACCTTAGCGACTACCGAGACCATCGAAGCGGAGTCGATTCTACTGAAGCGGAATCGCTGTTCCAGATTAGGTATTAATGCCCTAAACAAATTCATTCCTCCAAAAAAATTCTCTTGGGACTAGAGCTCGGCTAGGAGGGAAATTCTGGTGGTTTCCTGTTCTTCATTGGAGGTATAATTTCATCCTCTTTAATTATTTATTCTCTTTTGAGTCTTCTAATTCTAATATGACTTCTACTTTGGGGAAGATGATAGCATAGGCTTCCCTGCTAGAATATGAGAGCTTAAAACATGATTTGGGGATTGTATATTGATTAGATGATTGTGATATTGTAATATAGTATTGATTATGATAGATGATGATGTTGTTGTCACATTCCAAATGGGGGAACGCACGGACACCTAACCTTTTCCCACCTGGTAGGTGAACCCGTCCTTTAATCACAGTTTAAACAAATAAAGTAAAACCCAAACCACCAAATATATATAATAAGTCTAGGATAGATAAAGAAATAGAGCGGAAGTAATACAAGAATGCCAAGGAATATGGTCTAAGGCCGTATAAGATCCAGTACTACATAACTACAAGTCTGAATATGAATACATAGTGTGAAAAGTACAATATTGTCTCGGAATATCAAATAACACAAGTAAATAAGAGAGACATCCGGGCTGCGGATTTTTCTATGTGCTCACCCTAGATGCTCGTCAACAAAGCCTCGAACTCAGTTACTAGGAGATGAAGTAGACCCTGCCACACACTCTACATTCATAAAAGAATGAAACAAGGTAGTATCAGTACAAAAACTATGTACCGGTAAGTATCATAGGACGACAACAATTAGATAACATATATAAAGTAAGAGACTGGAAGACATTCATGCTCACAATCAGATATAAAGTTAACACAGGACGGGACGCATCACAATAAGTTGAGAAATCCTTACCCTCCACGAGTAATGCCAAAATCGGAGCTGAAGTCAACAAGGTCTTGAGCTTTTGAAAGATCTCTTCACAAACATTAGACTACTGAAAAGAAACCTCCGTCTGAGTCAATCTGATTAGGTGAGATGTAATAGAAGAAAATCCTTTCACGAATCGACGATAGTAACTGGCTAACCCTACGAACCTATGAATCTCAGTCATAGTAGTGGGCCTCGCCTAATCCCTAACAACCTCAATCGTCTTGGGATCAACCATAATCCAGTCCTTTGACACCACGTGGCCCAAGAATGCCACAAAATCAAGCCAAAACTCACACTTCAAAACTTGGCATAAAGCTCTTTCTCTCTCAACAACCCAAGGACAATCCTCAAATGACTCATGGTCCTCTTTACTGTTCGAATACACCAGGATATCATTGATAAAGACAATAACGTAGGAATCCAAATATGGCTTAAAATGCCATTCATCAAGTCCATGAAAGCTGCCGGGGAATTCGTAAGCCCAAATGACATCACAAGGAACTTGTAATGACTATAACTTGGCCAGGATGCTTTGGTTTATCGGATCCCTCACAAGCTCGCTCCTAGGTCCACTCCATGTGTCTTTCTAGGATTCCCGCCGAACCATAGGGGCTATCTATGCTATGACTTGTCGACTCGTCAGATCCACATATCTCATCACGTCACATTCGACGAGACCACATTCCCGTTTTCGAATCTTCCAAAATTCCAAAAACAGGACTACTCATTTCTTGACGAGTCTGCCATCTCTCCCCTCATAATCGAACAACTCACATCCTCTGTTCCGTCGTCAGAGCCGCGGCGCCCAAACTTCAGAGAAGCCTGTCAACCTTCTAGCACCGCGACTCTCGATCCAGGAGCCGCTACACCTCCGACGGCTTCGCCCCCACCCTCTCCTTATCCAACTTTACCCCCCGTCTCAGACACCACTCCGCCACCCACTGTCCCTACCCATCCAATGGAAACTCGTTCAAAGTATGGAATCTTCAAACCCAAAGTCCATTTCAACTTGTCTGCCCAAACCATCTCTCCACTTCCAAAGAACCCAAAATTGGCCAAACAAGACCCTAATTAGAATGCGGCTATGTATGAGGAATTCAATGCTTTAACTAAACAGCACACGTGGGATCTAGTACCTAGACCTGAGGGGGTGAATGTCATTCGTTGTATGTGGCTATTTCGTCACAAGTTCAGAGACAATGGGGATCTTGAGAGGTATAAGGCCCGTCTGTCATTTTCTGAACATCTCCAGCCGGAATCTTCAACTGGTGATAGCCTGACCTTAAATCAATATTTGAAAATACCGAAGCACCCTGAAGTTGGTCGAATAAGTCATCAATATGAGGAACCGGATACTTGTTATGAATGGTGACCTTTTCAATTGATGGTAATCTATGCACATCCTTATCGTACAATCTTTCTTCTTCACAAACAAAATGGGAGCACCCCAAGGAGAGACGCTCTGTCTAATGAACCTCTTACTCAATAGATCCTGCAACTTCTCTTTCAACTATCTCAACTCAGCAGGTGCCATCTTATATAGTGGAATAGCAATATGACGCGTGCCTGACTCTAAATCGATGCAGAAATCAATGTCACAATCAGGTGGGATACCCGGAAAATCAGAAGAGAATACATCCGCTAACTCACTCACAATAGGCACAGACTCGAGGGGCAGAAAATCAACACTAGTATCATGAACATGTGCCAAGTAGGCCAAACACCCCTTGTCGTCTAGCTTCTTCGCGCGGAGGTAAGAAATGATCTTCTTCAGAGCGGGACTTGGAGTACTCCTCCACTCAAGTCTAGGAATCCAAGGCATAGCTAAGGTGATTGTCTTGGCATGACAATCCAAAATCGTGTGGTACGGTGACAACCAACTCATACCCAAATTAATATCGAAGTCAACCATATCCAAGATCATCAAGTCCACTCATGTGTCGTAACCCATAAAATTATCTAAGCAAGATCGATAAACTTGATCGATCAATACTGAATCCCAAACTAGAGTAGACACATGAATAGGCATGTCAAGACAATCACAAGTCAAATCCCAACCATCCGAATGATAGGCAGACACATATGAGAAAGTAGACCCGAGATCAAACAAGACCGTAGCTGGCTGACGATGAACAAAAATGTTACCTGAGATTATAGCATTAGAAGCCCTAGCCTCGAGACTACCATGAAAAGCATAGCAATACCTACCACCATGGCAACTCTGACCATACTACGCTCCTTCCTTGGAGACTTGGGAACCAATCCTACCGGACTAATGTCTACCACTAGATCAATGGAACTATCGTAGCCAGACTAAGCACTGCCTCTCACTAAAGAATCACCATGTTTACCAAAAGATGCTAGAGTCTTCGGAGTCTAGAGCTTGAAATCCTACTGAGTCCCCCTCTATCTAGGTCAGGTACAATTTCTCATAAGGTGACCCGGCTCACCACAACTATAATAAACTCTGGGTGTTGGAGGCTGAAGAATCGGATGGACCACCGCGGTCAGCTGGCCGAGAAAAAGAACCTCCATGTTACTGCTCGGGCCCAAAACCACACTATCTAGAAAGGCCACCAGTAGATGCCTGCAGTGCGAACTGAACAGGATAGCTAGGGGCTGAATGA
Organism: Anisodus tanguticus; assembly: GCA_034509755.1. Classification (NCBI taxonomy): domain Eukaryota; kingdom Viridiplantae; phylum Streptophyta; class Magnoliopsida; order Solanales; family Solanaceae; genus Anisodus; species Anisodus tanguticus. The sequence goes on along the minus strand of CM067550.1, from coordinate 27,909,184 downwards.
TTGGTCCTGGAAAACTGACCCCTGCCTCTGCGATTGGAACCGCTGAACCCACCATGCTGATAATGCCTCTTCTCACTAGACCCCCCAAAAGATCGAGTCATGGCAAACTTGACACTCACAATATGATCCACCATTGCCTAGAAGGAAGACCCATAGCCACAAGCAACATGAAGTGGAAGTATAAATCCACTAATAAATCTGCTAACCTTCTCTTCCTCTGTCGGAATCAACTGTGTCGCATACTGAGCCAAAAATAGGGAACATGGCCTTATACTCCGCTATGGACATACCTATCTATCGCAAATGGGTGAACTTATCCCTGCATTGATCCCTCAAAGTACGTGACACATAATTCTCTAAGAAGGCTTGGTGGAACTGTACCTAAATGAGTGGAGGTGAACCAACAAGTTTGCCCTCACTATAATACCTCCACTATGTCTTCGCGTTTGTGCAAAACTGGAAAGACACATAATTCACCCCATGAGACTCCACAATACCCATCTTGTAAATCCTCTCATGCATATCCATAATGAACTCGTATACATCCTCGCTATGCGTGCCATAGAACTTGGGTGGCTCCATTTTCAAAAACCTGTCTATGATTCTTGATTCCCAAGTGTCAATGTGTGGGCTGCTACTGGCCTAGGAGCACCCTCAAGAGCTGGTATACCAGCAATGCGCTAGGCCATGGTAGCAGTAGGCTGCATTCTTGGTGTCTGCCTCTGCTTAGGAGTCGGTAAACCTACTCTGGTCTAGAAATCACATAGAGTAGTGGCACCGCCCATGGCATGCTGGTCATCGAGATGTAGAAGTATACGGGTCAAGGTGTCCTAGAATATTGGGTCGGACATGACCTCGGGGTGAGTTTGGGTTGGGCCCATACCTTTCCCAACTGCCCTCTCTTTCTCGGGCTGACGCTTTGGAGAAGCCAATCATGCCCATCTTTGTCCATCCACAGAGGCCCTTCCCTTGGCCGGTGTAGCACTACGACCTCTAGATCAGCTGCAACCTCTAGCCTATCCTCGTCCTCTCGCACTGGCCCCAGTAGCGAGCTCGGGCGCGTCGGCCCTTACGATATCAGCTCATGTTCTCACCATCTGTGAGAGAATTGAAATGGATCAGATACCAATTCGAATGTTCCAGATACAAATTTGAATAAAGTAGCACGAAAGAGTGAACAGATTGAAGTTTCCTAAATGTTCCATAACCTTCCGTAGATAAGTATAGAGCTCATCGTACCGATACGTGAGAATCTACTAGACATGCTCTTGTACTTATAGACTAGGTAACCTAGGGCTCTGGTACCAACTTGTCACATCCTAAATCGGAGAACGTGCGGGCACCTACCCATTTTTCCACCTAGTAGGCGAACCCGTCCTTTAATCATAGTTCAAATAAATAAAGTAAAACCCAAACCACCAAATAACATAATAACTCTAGGATAGATAAATAAATAGTGCAAAAGTAATACAACAATCCCAAGGAATCTGGTCTAAAGCCGTATAATAGCCACTACTACATTACTACAAGTCTGAATATGAATACATAGTCTAAAAAGTACAATATTGTCTCGGAATATCAAATAAGACAAGTAAATAAGAGAGACATCCGGGCTGTGGATTCGTCCATGTGCTCATCCTAGATAGTTGTCAGTAAAGCCTCGGGACTCAGTCTTGAGGAGAGGAAGTAGACCCTGTCACGTACTCTGCAATCATAAAAGAATGCAACAAGGTAGTATCAGTACAAATACTATGTACCAGTAAGTATCATAGGCCGACAATAGTTATATAACATATATAAAGTAAGAGATTGGAAGATAAGCATGCTCACAATCAGATATACACATAACATAATCTAAGAATAACATCACAATTACAAATACCCAGTCCAAATCCAATACGTATGAATATATGAATATGAATGCATATGCAATGATACACACATATTTCGAGTAGAATATCTCTACGTCTCTATAGTCATGACCCATGGGGGACCCGCATAGTCTATGTGCTTGTTGTGGTGCACAACCCGATATAATATAAGTATATATTATAGAATATGCAATCCAATCCAATATATGTATATGTTGCGAAACGTGCAATCCGATCCAATATATGTGTATATGTTGCGGCACGCAGCCCAATCCAAATGTATGATCATGAATGTATGAATGATGTCAAATGCCAATGAGAATATATCAACACCAATGGAAATATATCAAGTCAATCGTGCCACGCATGGACATATAACATCATCTCAAGAATATCAATCCTTCCTGTATATATGGTTAGTATCACACACGTGGCGATGAGCCACAGAATCAAGTAAGGCACTCAACCACAATCAAGCAACAATACCAACCTAAGTATTCCATCCCAACTTCATACCCAAAGGCGTAATATGCTTTCTCCAACAATTCCTAACTCTTCATATGCTTCCCTAACCAGAGTCTACTACAAGGTAAGTTGTAACCTACCTGAATGCTGAGTTAGTGCCACGAACAGTCACACTGGTGCCTTGCCTTTCTGAGGATCTAGGTTATTCTCAAAGTCTAGTCATCATTGAAATCTAAGTTAGAAATGGAAACTAATGATACCCATACCGCTATATTATCCTTTGAATCAAAACCAACTATGGAAAAAAGGGCAAATGGGCCCATAAGGGTAAAACAGGTAATTCGAAAGTGAAATTGGTAATTCAACGTTCTAGAAGTCTAATTATACCAATCAATTGCTAAATTAACTCAAGAATAGGTCAATTCCATTATTCAAGTCAAAACCACCTAATTTGGTATAAACCCTAACTTTCAAGCTTTCAATTCATCAACAAAATGGAAGATTCAAGCATATTAGTTATGAAATCATCAAACTCCATACTTAGATTAGTCAAATGCACCAACAATAATCATTTAGAACAACTAATACTCAAGTAGTGAAATAACCATCAAAATCCATCTTCTTTCTTAAGTTATATAGGATTTCTAGAATGGATTCAAGTTTAGAAAAGGTAAAGGTAAAGGTAAAGGTAAAGGTAAAGGAATGAATTCTAGGTTAGAGAACTTACCCACAAGAGAAATCAGCAAAGGGCTCTTTCAATTCGCCTCCAAAATGCTTAGGAATAATAAATGAAGTGATAGGGAATGAAGGGTTTTATCTAGAGAATTAAATGAATTATGATCCCAAACTACCGCTGCAGCGGTCACTGGTCTGCTGTAGTAAGCCCGCGCTAGCGACCATTCGTTTGCTGCATATGCTCAATATGAAACCCTACCACTCGCCATAGCAGACTAGGCCATACGACAATCATCCGAGACCTCCCAGAGACAAACCAAACATGCATTCACACATAAAAATGAGCTACGGATTCACTCGTGGTCTCAAAATTCCACTGGAGGTCTATTTGACTGAGTCAACCCCCAATGGCCAAAGAATAACTTTTCAACCAATAATTCTAAATGCTCCTGAGTGCCTCAGGAATTGAACTGAACATCATACTAAGTCACAACCGACCATCTAGATCTCTCAGAATCGATAGATTTTTGAAATTAGGTCCATTTACCCAAAGTTAACTATTGGTCTAACGCTTTCACTTAAGGATTCTAATTCTTTCAATTTTCACTAGGATCACACGTTAACCTCGGGAATTGGGTCAACATAGGTAAAATGGTCAAAAAGCACATAATGACTGAATGGGTCGTTACAGTTGTGAGGTTTAATTTGATCATGGAATCCTTTTTAATTTGGGGGAAAACCAGGGTTTGTAAATTAGGGCTTTTCCTAAAATCATGCAATGGAAGGTCTAATTGAGCTTAGGTTTCTAATTAACTTAAGGATATGATTACCTAGTATGTGTTTATGGTTTTTGGTTAATAAAGTGTGGATCTTGATTACGTTAGCCTGAAGTTGGTTTTGGAAGTCTTAATGCGTTTAATGATTTTATCCTTGTATTATATGTAAGCCTTATATTAATGAATAGTATATATGTGTTAGACTTTGATTACCATGAGGCACTCCGGAAGGGCAAGCCAGCGTAGAGATTTGATTGTTCGAGGCTCCTATTTGGCATAGAGGTAGGCTACGGTTTACTATAACTAGACTCCGATAGAAGTACAAAATTAGTTATAAATGTTGCGGAATATTGGGCATATTTGGGGGTCCCATTTAAAAGACTGTGATGAATATCTGAATGGATACCAATGTTGAATTGTGATGATAGATTAGGGGAATCAACCTTGAGCTGATTCCGATTGCTGTTTATTTGGGATTGCCACCATTATGTGGGCTTGTCGCCACACTTGCTATTGTATGCTTATTCATCACATATGCTTCCAATATGATATCCTGATTTCTACTTGGATTATGTGTTATTGAATTCCTTAAAGCATGTGATATTCATCTCTATACTTGGTTGTATCTCATTACATCATGATTTCTTACCTTATATTGTAATTTGCATTCATACACATGGTTCTGATGATATTGATATGAGAGGTATGGAATTGCTGTGGGTCTAAAAGCCCGGAAAGGTAATAACTTTATGAGATTTTGGCAACATTGAGATAATGATGATACACGGGGATCGGAGTTGCACGCCTGCAACAGTTATTCAGCCAAGAGTTGGGCTCTATTAAGAAATTCTGAAGGAGTATATGGTTTTCGCGGGTCCCTCATAGGTGTGTAGTTATTAAAATATGAATGCCTGTATACTGGAGATGAAAGGTACCTGACATATGTATTGCATTTATATCATTCATACATTCATTCATACTTTGATTACTTATTGTTTGGTAATGTGATACAAATTGGTATTGGAACTTGAATAAGTGGATTTGAGTAATTGGATTGATTATATTGGACCAGATTGGTTGCTAAGATTGGCTTGTTCTCTGTGTAATGAGTTGAGTGGTTATACCTTTATGAGTCTGAGTACTCACGGTGAAACTATATTGTGGTTAGCGATTTTACTGACAGGACTATCTTGTTGATCATAGAAAACTATGTATGTAATATATTACTTGATGATTGATAACGTCATTTGATAAAGAGAGTAGTGAAGAATTAGTCGAGGTGCTGTAGCTAAATGATTGCACGTTATGCATGTGTAGATCCCCTTCTTAATAAAGGGTAAACGACGTAGTCCTCTACTTAGAGTATAATGAGGATGTTTAAAGAACAAGTATATGTAAGGCCCCTTAGGCAAACTTATAGTCAAGCCTAGGGGTCAGAGAGAATAAAAGGCTAGTATTATTATGATTACACTAATCGTGAGACCTTTGAGAAGGATGGTGTTATGATGTTTGTACTAAAGCTGGCCAGTGGGTCGGGACTGCCCGACCCCGACCCGAGCCCGCCCGGTCCCGCCCCGACCCCCCAAAAAAAAAAAAAAAAAAAAAAAAAAATTACGGGGGCGGGACTCGAACTCGGGACGGGACGAGGTCTCGTCCCGCGAGACCCGAGCCCGCCCCGTGCCCGCGAGCCCCGAGCCCGCCCGACCCCGACCCCGCCCCGCTTTGCAAAAATGGTCGTTGCACCAACGACCATTTTAGATTATGGCCGTTGGCCAACGGCCATTTTAGCCCCCCTCCCCCAACCCCCTACCCCTTAATATTTATTTTTAACCCATAAGTTATTATATTTACACTTTAACCCAATTTTTCAACTATAAATAACTCATTTTCTCTTCATCTTTCTCACAAATCTTCCTACAATCTCTCTAATTTCTCAATATATCTCTCTACAATTCTACATTGTTTGCTAAATATTCAATTTTATTTATTTATTTGGGAATTGGTAGTGAAGTTGGCAACTAGCTTGAGGATCTTCCATCGAGCAAAGTTTCAATTTTCAACCTCTCGATTACACGTCGACGTTACGTCGGCGTTTGGTACATTCGTTCCTTCATTAAATTATTATTGTCTGTTTATTTAGTTTAGATCACTTAATTTTATTGTCTTTAATTATTTATTTATTATCATAATTAAAATGGAAGGATTAAAAGGTATGTTTAAGGGTAAAGGTAAGGGTGCTTCTTCTAGTAGGGGCAACCAGGGCAAGGGTACTTCTTCTAGTCATCTTATTCCTACACGGGATGATTTTGTTGATACTCAACATTTTCCTACAATACCATTAGATTTAGATCGGGAGCTATTTTCTCGGAACTCAAGAAGACTTTAATTTAGACGATGATCTAGATGATATACCCACTAATGTTGATGACAACACACCCACTAGTGCACCTTCAACTGAAATACCTCCTATTCCCCCTAGTATGAGACGAGGTCCAGCAAAACGACCATTAAAATCAGATGCATGGACATTTTTTGATAGGGACGTAGAGAATCAAGTAGCCATATGTAAAATTTGTAAAAATGTTTTAAAATTAAAAGCGGAAAAGGTCATGGTGGGACGGGGGTTTAATTAGACACGTAGTAAGTGCTCATCCGGCTAGGTATGCCCAATACCAGGCTTCAAAACCGGGTGCGCAAACGCCCGCTCCATCGAGACAAGGTTCACATACTAATATTGTCCCGGACCAAGTACAAGGTCAAATTAACCCTATGACGGGGGAATTGTAGGCCCTAAATACAATAAACATAGAGATAGGGAAGCAATATCAAAATTAGTTCTTTGTGGAGGGTTTGCCTTTTTCATTTCCTTCATCACCCGGTTTTATTCATTACATTAGAGATATATATAATCCTGCTTTTAACGGTTTTCCTAGATCAACTGTTAAGAGAGATGTATTTAAATTCGCGCATGAATATCAACAATATTTACGTTTTTCATTATATCATTTTAATGGCAAAGTATCCATCACGTACGATATAGGTCGTAGTACTAACGGCCATGATTATTTAAACGTAACTTGTCATTGGATAGATTATAAATGGTCTATGCAAAAACGTATTTTAGCGTATAGATATATAGATGATAGGCACACTTTGGTACTTTTATTGCAGAAAATATTTATCAAGTGTGCGATTATTACGGAATTACCGATAAAATTATGACTATTACATTAGATAACGCTTCTAATAACAATTACGCAATTACAATGTTAAAAAATAGTTTAACTCCATCTTTTCCGGACCATTTTCATATAAAATGTGCGTGCCATATATATAACTTAATTGTAAAGGATGGTCTATCACTTTTTGAAGACATTCTTAGTAAAATACAATTTGTTTGTAAACTTTATTTTTAAAAGTAATAAAGTACAACATAGAAAAGAATATAAAAAAACTTGTCACGATTGTGGACTACCTTATAGAAGAATTCCACAAGAAGTATCCACTAGGTGGAATTCTTTATACGAGCAACTACTTGTTGCTTATGACTATAAATTACCTATAACTTTATTTTTTAACTCTCATAATAAAAAGCCGGTGATATGATTTTAGATAGTGATTGGGTAAAAATTTCCGAACTTATTGTATTTTTAGAGAAATTTTTTCAAGCAACAAAAGAATTTTCCGGTATATATTATCCTACTATTTCAACTATGTTATTTTATATAACTCTAATATTTTTATTACTTAGTGAATATATGGAAAAACCAGCTTATAAGGCGAGCTATTAAAAAAATGTTTGTCAAAATAAAAAAACATTTTATTCCTATTCCCTCTATTTATATTATTGGTTCTCGTATTAAATCCTACTATTAAAATAGACGGTACTAAATCACTAATTGAAACTATTTACGATTGTATAGAAGTACTACCACCTCCAAGTCCCAAAAATCTAAATCACCCACCACCTATTGAACAAACTAAAGAAGAAGTATTGTCTAGCGTAGAACACCAATGCAAAAATATATATAGATTTTATCAACAAGAAAATGCTAGTAACTTACCGAGCTTCCATACCATCTTCTTCATCTTCAATACAACCTCACAAAAGACATCTTGTTTCTGCGGCTAGTATTGAAAGCCTCGAAATAGAATGTGCGGCCGTACCTCTACTAACCAAATTAGCGAGTTCGATATTTTTGTTTTGCGGGGTTCGTACCGTATCAAGAAGTTATCAATGAAGATGGACATGAAGACTTTGAAATACTTTGGAGGGGGAATGAGAAGACCTTTCCGACACTTTCAATGATGGCTCGAGATGTTTTGAACATTCAAGCGTCGTCAAGCTGCGTACGAAAGCGCTTTTCTCGCGAGCGAGATATCAAATAGGAGACCACAGACACTCATTAGCCGGAGACGGCTTGGAAATTGCGTATTATTCGAGAGATTGGATACGAGCGGAGCGGAGAAGGTGCGGTCAACCGGAGATCAACGAAGAAGATGATGAAAACTACAACGAAATCTTAACCGAAGGTAGTGGAAGCGACGTGGATCAATTTGAACAACAAATACCAATTCCAACCGAAGAACCACATGAAATCATCAAGCAATTAGAACAGGTTTTTTTGAGAATGTAATTTTTTTAATTGTAATTTTATTATGTAATTTGTAACTTTTGGACAACACCACAAAGTTGCAATTTAGATTTTAGACAATTGTATTTGTATTACAAAAAAATTATATGTCTATTAAATAATATAAGAGGCACAAAAACAGCCTTGGGATGTTTTTATTACACTATCTTGTTTTGTTTATTGAGTTTTTTTTATACATATGTTATTTTAAAAAAAAAAAAAAAAAAACCCGCCGTATCCCGACCCGAGCCCGACCCCCCCCCGACCCGAGCCCGACGGGATCGGGATCGGGACGGGACTTGCTCCAGTCCCGCCAGACCCGACCCCGCCAGAGCCCGCCAGACCCAACCCCGCCCCTTCTCCCGTCCCACCCCGACCCCGACACCGCGGACCGGCCCGCCAGACCCGAGCCCGGCCCACTGGCCACTCCTAGTTTGTACTAGGGTCAACCTGTTTTAATGGATTATTTGATGACTCGGGTATGTGGTGATATCATGAACATAACTTAGACAGAGTATACTGATCGGTGGGTAATAAGTATAAGATACTTATGTGCATTATTAACTGAATTGTACTTGACTATAGTTGAACTCCTACATAAATAAAGTGAATTATTGATTCATTGAACTACTATGTGGATAATATGACTTAGAAGAGCTGGATTAATAAGTTGATGACTTGATTGATTTCAGGGTAAATGAGGATTTAGAACTGATCGCTATGTACTTGAACACTGCTATTGAACCTTTTGTAATTGGATAACTTTTATGTATATGAAGTCATATGTTAAATTAATGGACTGTTGATTTTAGTGGACTTGTACACGAACTACATGACTTATCTGGATTATGGAACTGTCTAGTATATGATTTACTTGGTGTCAACTCGATATTTATCTCTTTTTTCATATCGTTGTCGGCCTATGATGCCTATTGGGGTACGTTGTGTATCATACTACACTAGCTGCATTCTTTTTGGATGCAGATACAACTCTTTCTACTAGTTCGGGACTCGAGTTTGATTCTAAGCCGGTTGATTATCAGTATTCAGGGTGAGGATGCTACCTTCTAGCATACCTTTGGATGCTCTTATCTCTTTCCTGTCTTTTATTTATCCAAGAGGCATGTACAAACATTTAGACTATGTTGTCCTATATTCAGACTTTGTATTCTGTTTAGAGCTCTTGTATTATTGACCAGATCATTTGGGGGTTGTATTTGATTTTCAAACTTATGTTCCGCATATTCATGTTATGATAGACAAGGTTTATAAGTATTTTATTATTTCCACATTTCTTAAATTATTTGTACTATTTATATGGGAAGTGGTTCGCCTACCATTGAGAATGTGTAGGTGCCACCATGATTACTAAAAGGTATCGTGAGGCTTTGTATGTTTAAATCATTTTGTATAAGATAAGTCCTAGATACTTTCTAACTTGGGCTTTCTTTTTCCCCTCTTCTCTTCCCCTACTAATACACGACGAGATGGGCCCTTTGGGCCTGTCTTCTTCAACTAGTTGGGCCTCACCCCAACTAAGCATTTTGTTCGAGTCCGCATATATGTAGCTGCGTATGAAGGCCCAACTATTGGTGAAAATAGTTAACTGGTGGGCTTTGATAGGCCCACTAGCCTAAACTCATCCTTTTCAATTCATATATGTGTATTTATATGTAATATACTTGTATAAAAATACTTTGCACATTATTGGAACTTCTTATGGTTATGACTTAGGATAGGCAAATGATACATATCGTTTAGTTAGAATTGGCATAAATGAATTTTAAAAAATTGGTTAACTTCAAACTTTAAAAAATCAGACTTTTTGGACTTTAAAGAAATCAGAACTGTTATAGATTTTTGACCCTAATTGAATTATTTTAGGCCTGAAATGATTTAAATTGGACCAAAGATTGGGTTTTATGTCATAAAGGATAAATGGACTGTTTTAAGAATGAAACCGATTTGTTAAAGCAGAACTGATCAACTGAAACATTTTTCTGAGTTAAAACTGGACCGAATTCGACATTTCAAAAATTAATTTTATGGGCTGAACCCAACCAAAATGATTTGAAGGCAAAGAATCCAAAAATCTTTCTTGGACTTGAATTGAGTTAAGGGATCTTGGTAAATTGTGGAAAATGGACTGACCTTAGGGACATACCATGAAAAGAAAATTTGTCTACTATTCTTAAAACCAAAACTGTCATTCCAAATGGATTATACTTTTTCTCATTTCCAACGATTTTCCAAGTGTGTAAGTAATATTGGATAATTTATTGGACTAATAGTGGAGTTCTACTCAACTTAGTTCTTGAGTGTTCTTAGTCCGAAACTTAGTTGGCTAAATTTCGCTTACGCAAATCATTTTAGGCGGAATTTGACTATGTGATTTTCAAAGTCTTTGAGTTTGAAATGAAATGAATGACATGCATTTTGCGGGAATTTAAACACATTTTAAGAAATTTATAAAGTTTAAACATGGTATAGAACCCGAAGGTCAACCATATTCTACGAATCTTTACTATCGGGGTGTCTAACACCTTTCCCGGGGGATCACAAGAACCCTTACCTTGGTTCTGATTTAGAAAGGTTTTTTCATTATTTTTGAATAAACCCTCTAAATTTGGTTTCTTAATTTACCTATAAATTAGGTGGCGACTCTAAAATATATGATATGACTTAAGCACCAACAACCTCTTAGTAGCTTTTATGCCTCCGCGTAAAAGTGAACCGTAACACTGCATAAACTCTATCCTCTCCAGCTCACAAATTAAACTGAATATGTTGTTGTTATTGTATTTTTATTTTTCAACAATTATTATATTTTCACCAATATTAAAGTTACAAGATTGGAACGAGTGAAAGTCATATGTTCTATCGTCTAAATTCATAGAAATTGTCAATGTGTATTTTTAATTAGTTTAAAATTTGTGTTTACGTGATTGAATTCTTTTATGGTAAAATTTGAGAGTATTTAATTTCTGCCCGAGTTGAACATGCAGTTACTTTGATTTGAATTATCCAAAGAATGTAATGTCTGATATAAATCAAAGAAATAGACAATCAAACTTTTTTTTTCGATTCACCTCTTTGAACCGACAAGGTTCGAGGTTTTAAATTGTTTGGAACCACATATTTAAACATGGATAAATTTTTTAAGGCAATAACTTATTCTAGTTGGTGTTTGATTTGGTTAATTGTTTTCTTTTATAATTTGGACTAATGAAGTTACTAATATATTGTTTATATAGTTCAAGTTTGTGTTGATGCAAGTTCAGCACTTGCGTTATTTTCTTTAGAGCAAAATTGAGAGCAGTCAGTGGTTAGAAGTTCTGAGGAAGGAACAAGCATGCGAAAAATCAAGCTGGATACTTGTTTTCTGCTGGAGTTATTGAATTGATTGTGTCCAACCTAGTTTAATTGTTATTGGAATTGAGTTGTAATCTTATTAGTTTTTGGAATCAATTGGTAAGATATTTATTGAGAAACGTTTGACTTCAAGTTAAAGTTAACTTGGGATACATAGCAATTATCTAGTGATAGCTGGGGGTAAACAGATTACGAGTAATCTCTGGCTACAAATGTAATATGAATTTGACTCATTATTTATTATTGGAGTTGAGTTAAATTCCACATGGTGAGTTATTATTTTTACACCATTGAGGCAGTTGGTTTTTCAGGTAAAGATTGTTCCTTGTTTACTTTTTTTACATTACTTTACACTCAACGACAAGTAAGAAACATGAAAAGAATCACTTTTATCGATTAGTTTATGTAGGTCAAGTAAGAGATTAGATTAGCATTAAGAATTCATGAAAATTAGGTACAATCTAATTCACTCTCCATGTGTCGTATAGGTGCATAAAAAAATTGGTATTAGAGCAAGTTCTCTAGATTTGAGGCTAACATATTGACTAGATCCAGTCATGAGTGCACTATAATGTATGTACGAAGGAATATCAACCACTCGATGTCACGATCTAAATCTAGCACCTAAGCCGCGACAGAGCACCTAACGAGCTACTATCTATAAGGCGAACCTCTAAGCTATAGTATAGAATTAACAAAGAATAATGAAATAAGGATTACTAATAAATATCTTAGTATATGATAAGAACGGAGTAGTCAAAATAAAGTATGAAACCCATCCATACAACCAAAAGTGATCAAGTCATGGACTACTATATATGAATATAAAATACAATACTTAGCTTGAAAGGAAATTGCTAAAGTCTACTAGAAGAAGAAGTTTTTGCCATGATATAATGAAAGCTCATCTCAACTATATAGGGACTGAATGAACATTGGACTCACTAATCTGTTATGGAACCTGTTATACTTGCACCTATGTAGTTATTATGAGTCTATAGACCCAGCAAATCATTTAGTTTGTCGTTCCATCTTACCTTAAGGGCTTGTCTTTAAAAATTGCTGATAATGCATACATAATAAAGTACGTACTACAAGTATAAAAATACATATACATATAGAGAAAGTGAAACATACTGTACAATTACTGACTCTTAGGTGGTACACTGAGATATCTCTTCTAATACATGTAGTCGTGGTGGTGGTGTTGTAAGGCCTAGTGAAATATGTTGCACTAGTGTATAGGTCATTGGAGTTTGACCACCCACCACCCTTGATTTTGAGAAGTCGTTGGAGGTATCATCCCGTCCATAATGGAAATAATAGACTAACAAAAATACCATCCTCTCTAGTAACTCTGGTGGCGTTGTAACTATGACACTCCCAATTAGCAATGCTGCTGGTATGTCCTAAATCTCTCCATCAACCAAAAGCTAGAGTAATGTTGTCTAAACCTAATGTGGTGAAACATAAGATTTTTCCTATGATGTACATTTATTAACTAAAAGTGGTGTCATAAGATATTTATATATCTCAAATCTTACAACAGGGACAAGAGTATAGTAAACCAACTAAACACACCTATGGTGCCATGAGTCACTCACCCAATCTACACCCTCTAGGTGTCATGAGTACTCACCCAAACTAAACACCATCACAAATACGACATGTGTCATCACAAATATGGGAAATCAAACATTCACATATTATCACCATTGTGTTCCCTGCCTTGCTTTCGCGGAGGCATGGCCTAGGCCTCACTATACAAATGCAATATTATGTCCGCGAATGTGATGCACTTGCTGGAATCAATAGAAGTTGGTTGTGTCCCTGGTAGTGTATCAATCTAAACTAAATCTCTTGAGTAGGAGGTAATCCTAGAAAATCATGAAGAAGCATACCAGGATACTCTCATTCCACTAGAACGCTATCAATAGTAACTTAATAGCCTCTACACTACTATCCCAATTTGGTGCTATGGAGCCTATAAAACCATTGTTATTCAAATTGTGAGCCTTAAAGGAAGAGATAATTTGCTTTTATGGTGCTAGTGTGGTACCCATAGGCTCAATCTTCTTCTCTTTAGGCATATCAAATCTAACAAGCTTGTTACAGAAATCAAGTACGTTATAACACGATGCAAACACATCAATACCCATGATGATATCAAAGTCAATCATATGAAAGTTGATAAGATCCACTAAGGTCTGTTACTCCAAATTACAATTGATTAATCCCGGTAGACCTGATACTACTATAGATACCTCCACGTGGATTGATACCAGAAAAGGCTTTGTTAGGAACTTAAGTTCTCGAACGAAACAAGTAGCATACAATCGGGATATATATGAATAGGTGAATCCAGGATTTATCAAAGAAAACGTCTCATGTGAGCAACTTTGAGTTTACATGTAATATGGCATTGCGAGCATCTGCATCCTCTCTGGTCAGGCATAGAATCGAGGTTGTGTTGCTATACTCTACTTGTCTAGGCATCATGTACACCTTGTGCACCCTGAAAAGTGTATGCTGCCTATCTAGCTTCCCCAAAACATACATGAGACACTACTCTAACTAGGGTTGTTGGCACTAGTAGGGCTATGATATAATATAACACAGTGACCTTACTCTCCACTTGTGAAGCAACCTAGATTACCACCTCTACAAGGCTTAGAATTCTTCATGCCACTCAACCATAGTGAGGAGACGAGGTAGAGTCACCGTGCCTCTTTTTATATTGATGTTGCCTATAACAAGCTGGTTGAGGACTACGAATGTATTGAGTCTACCGCGGTGGGGATGACTGAGGTGGTGTGTACTACCCCTTACTCAGAGCAACCTTAATCCCAGATAGAGGTACAATTAATATCCCTAACATATGAGTTTTCTAGCTCTCCCTCTCTATTTTTAACTCCATGTCATTAGATTTCTAGTGCATGAAAATATCCAAGATGTCACAATAAAAATACACGTGCACCTCAGCGGCTAGTGTATACATTTTAGGTGCTACTAAACTATCCACAAACCTCCTGACTATATCCTCCTCAGTACAAAGTGACAGTGCTGCACAACAGATAATGTAGTTAACTCAATATCATATTTCCCTGATGGAGTTATTCAAACTACTGGTACATAGCATCACAATGGCTAGAAGGAACCTACCTACGATAAGTACTACAAACGGAGTCCAAATTAATGAAAACAAATCTGCCCGTCTACTACTGGTGAAAGTGATCCACCAAGACTACTAACTAATAGAAGAAATTTGTAAAAGCTGTGAGGTCAATTCCGTGAGGACATGTAGTAAAACCCGAATAGTCAAAGTCTTCTTACATCAATCAATGTACTTTTTCAAACCCACGAAGCCAATGAAGCATTATGATTTGGTGACCCATAACTCGAGAAGGCATTAATCTCCTCGAAGCACCTTCTCTCCTATATATAGCACGAACCGCAACCATTGGGGTATACTACTAGTTGAGTTGCCACTACTACTACATCGGAGCTAATACATGTAGTCGTGGTGGTGGTGTTGTAAGGCCTAGTGAAATATGTTGCACTAGTGTATAGGTCATTGGAGTTTGACCACCCACCACCCTTGATTTTGAGAAGTCGTTGGAGGTATCATCCCGTCCATAATGGAAATAATAGACTAACAAAAATACCATCCTCTCTAGTAACTCTGGTGGCGTTGTAACTATGACACTCCCAATTAGCAATCTTTCTTTGGTATGTCCTAAATCTCTCCATCAACCAAAAGCTAGAGTAATGTTGTCTAAACCTAATGTGGTGAAACATAAGATTTTTCCTATGATGTACATTTATTAACTAAAAGTGGTGTCATAAGATATTTATATATCTCAAATCTTACAACGGGGACAAGAGTATAGTAAACCAACTAAACACACCTATGGTGCCATGAGTCACTCACCCAATCTACACCCTCTAGGTGTCATGAGTACTCACCCAAACTAAACACCATCACAAATACGACATGTGTCATCACAAATATGGGAAATCAAACATTCACATATTATCACCATTGTGTTCCCTGCCTTGCTTTCGCGGAGGCGTGGCCTAGGCCTCACTATACAAATGCAATATTATGTCCGCGAATGTGATGCACTTGCTTTGGAATCAATAGAAGTTGGTTGTGTCCCTGGTAGTGTATCAATCTAAACTAAATCTCTTGAGTAGGAGGTAATCCTAGAAAATCATGAAGAAGCATACCAGGATACTCTCATTCCACTAGAACGCTATCAATAGTAAGTAACTTAATAGCCTCTACACTACCATCCCAATTTGGTGCTATGGAGCCTATAAAACCATTGTTATTCAAATTGTGAGCCTTAAAGGAAGAGATAATTTGCTTTTATGTGCTGCTCTTGTGGTACCCATAGGCTCAATCTTCTTCTCTTTAGGCATATCAAATCTAACAAGCTTGTTACGAGAAATCAAGTACGTTATAACACGATGCAAACACATCAATACCCATGATGATATCAAAGTCAATCATATGAAAGTTGATAAGATCCACTAAGGTCTGTTACTCCAAATTACAATTGATTAATCCCGGTAGACACGATACTACTATAGATACCTCCACGTGGATTGATACCGAGAAAAGGCTTTGTTAGGAACTTAAGTTCTCGAACGAAACAAGTAGCATACAATCGGGATATATATGAATAGGTGAATCCGGGATTTATCAAAGAAAACGTCTCATGTGAGCAACTTTGAGTTTACATGTAATATGGCATTGCGAGCATCATCTGCATCCTCTCTCGGTCGGGCATAGAATCGAGGTTGTGTTGCTATACTCTACTTGTCTAGGCATCATGTACACCTTGTGCACCCTGAAAAGTGTATCTTTGCCTATCTAGCTTCCCCAAAACATACATGAGACACTACTCTAACTAGGGTTGTTGGCACTAGTAGGGCTATGATATAATATAACACAGTGACCTTACTCTCCACTTGTGAAGCAACCTAGATTACCACCTCTACAAGGCTTAGAATTCTTCCTTGCCACTCAACCATAGTGAGGAGACGAGGTAGAGTCACCGTGCCTCTTTTTATATTGATGTTGCCTATAACAAAGCTGGTTGAGGACTACGAATGTATTGAGTCTACCGCGGTGGGGATGACTGAGGTGGTGTGTACTACCCCTTACTCAGAGCAACCTTAATCCCAGATAGAGGTACAATTAATATCCCTAACATATGAGTTTTCTAGCTCTCCCTCTCTATTTTTAACTCCATGTCATTAGATTTCTAGTGCATGAAAATATCCAAGATGTCACAATAAAAATACACGTGCACCTCAGCGGCTAGTGTATACATTTTAGGTGCTACTAAACTATCCACAAACCTCCTGACTATATCCTCCTCGGTACAAAGTGACAGTGCTGCACAACAGATAATGTAGTTAACTCAATATCATATTTCCCTGATGGAGTTATTCAAACTACTGGTACATAGCATCACAATGGCTAGAAGGAACCTACCTACGATAAGTACTACAAACGGAGTCCAAATTAATGAAAACAAATCTGCCCGTCTACTACTGGTGAAAGTGATCCACCAAGACTCTACTAATAGAGAAATTTGTAAAAGCTGTGAGGTCAATTCCGTGAGGACATGTAGTAAAACCCGAATAGTCAAAGTCTTCTTACATCAATCAATGTACTTTTTCAAACCCACAGAAGCCAATGAAGCATTATGATTTGGTGACCCATAACTCGAGAAGGCATTAATCTCCTCAGAAGCACCTTCTCTCCTATATATAGCCTGAACCGCAACCATTGGGGTATACTACTAGTTGAGTTGCCACTACTACTAGATCTGGAGCTAATACATGTAGTCGTGGTGGTGGTGTTGTAAGGCCTAGTGAAATATGTTGCACTAGTGTATAGGTCATTGGAGTTTGACCACCCACCACCCTTGATTTTGAGAAGTCGTTGGAGGTATCATCCCGTCCATAATGGAAATAATAGACTAACAAAAATACCATCCTCTCTAGTAACTATGGTGGCGTTGTAACTATGACACTCCCAATTAGCAATCTTTCTTTGGTATGTCCTAAATCTCTCCATCAACCAAAAGCTAGAGTAATGTTGTCTAAACCTAATGTGGTGAAACATAAGATTTTTCCTATGATGTACATTTATTAACTAAAAGTGGTGTCATAAGATATTTATATATCTCAAATCTTACAACGGGGACAAGAGTATAGTAAACCAACTAAACACACCTATGGTGCCATGAGTCACTCACCCAATCTACACCCTCTAGGTGTCATGAGTACTCACCCAAACTAAACACCATCACAAATACGACATGTGTCATCACAAATATGGGAAATCAAACATTCACATATTATCACCATTGTGTTCCCTGCCTTGCTTTCGCGGAGGCGTGGCCTAGGCCTCACTATACAAATGCAATATTATGTCCGCGAATGTGATGCACTTGCTTTGGAATCAATAGAAGTTGGTTGTGTCCCTGGTAGTGTATCAATCTAAACTAAATCTCTTGAGTAGGAGGTAATCCTAGAAAATCATGAAGAAGCATACCGGGATACTCTCATTCCACCAGAACGCTATCAATAGTAACTTAATAGCCTCTACACTACCATCCCAATTTGGTGCTATGGAGCCTATAAAACCATTGTTATTCAAATTGTGAGCCTTAAAGGAAGAGATAATTTGCTTTTATGGTGCTACTGTGGTACCCATAGGCTCAATCTTCTTCTCTTTAGGCATATCAAATCTAACAAGCTTGTTAGAGAAATCAAGTACGTTATAACACGATGCAAACACATCAATACCCATGATGATATCAAAGTCAATCATATGAAAGTTGATAAGATCCACTAAGGTCTGTTACTCCAAATTACAATTGATTAATCCCGGTAGACCTGATACTACTATAGATACCTCCACGTGGATTGATACCAGAAAAGGCTTTGTTAGGAACTTAAGTTCTCGAACGAAACAAGTAGCATACAATCGGGATATATATGAATAGGTGAATCCAGGATTTATCAAAGAAAACGTCTCATGTGAGCAACTTTGAGTTTACATGTAATATGGCATTGCGAGCATCTGCATCCTCTCTGGTCAGGCATAGAATCGAGGTTGTGTTGCTATACTCTACTTGTCTAGGCATCATGTACACCTTGTGCACCCTGAAAAGTGTATCTTTGCCTATCTAGCTTCCCCAAAACATACATGAGACACTACTCTAACTAGGGTTGTTGGCACTAGTAGGGCTATGATATAATATAACACAGTGACCTTACTCTCCACTTGTGAAGCAACCTAGATTACCACCTCTACAAGGCTTAGAATTCTTCCTGCCACTCAACCATAGTGAGGAGACGAGGTAGAGTCACCGTGCCTCTTTTTATATTGATGTTGCCTATAACAAGCTGGTTGAGGACTACGAATGTATTGAGTCTACCGCGGTGGGGATGACTGAGGTGGTGTGTACTACCCCTTACTCGGAGCAACCTTAATCCCAGATAGAGGTACAATTAATATCCCTAACATATGAGTTTTCTAGCTCTCCCTCTCTATTTTTAACTCCATGTCATTAGATTTCTAGTGCATGAAAATATCCAAGATGTCACAATAAAAATACACGTGCACCTCAGCGGCTAGTGTATACATTTTAGGTGCTACTAAACTATCCACAAACCTCATGACTATATCCTCCTCGGTACAAAGTGACAGTCTTTGCACAAATGAGATAATGTAGTTAACTCAATATCATATTTCCACGATGGAGTTATTCAAACTACTTTGGTACATAGCATCACAATGGCTAGAAGGAACCTACCTACGATAAGTACTACAAACGGAGTCCAAATTAATGAAAACAAATCTGCCGTCTACTCTTTGGTGAAAGTGATCCACCAAGACTCTACTAATAGAGAAATTTGTAAAAGCTGTGAGGTCAATTCCGTGAGGACATGTAGTAAAACCCGAATAGTCAAAGTCTTCTTACATCAATCAATGTACTTTTTCAAACCCACTGAAGCATTATGATTTGGTGACCCATAACTCGAGAAGGCATTAATCTCCTCAGAAGCACCTTCTCTCCT
Organism: Anisodus tanguticus; assembly: GCA_034509755.1. Classification (NCBI taxonomy): domain Eukaryota; kingdom Viridiplantae; phylum Streptophyta; class Magnoliopsida; order Solanales; family Solanaceae; genus Anisodus; species Anisodus tanguticus. The sequence goes on along the minus strand of CM067550.1, from coordinate 27,889,285 downwards.
ATATATAGCCTGAACCGCAACCATTGGGGTATACTACTAGTTGAGTTGCCACTACTACTACATCTGGAGCTAATACATGTAGTCGTGGTGGTGGTGTTGTAAGGCCTAGTGAAATATGTTGCACTAGTGTATAGGTCATTGGAGTTTGACCACCCACCACCCTTGATTTTGAGAAGTCGTTGGAGGTATCATCCCGTCCATAATGGAAATAATAGACTAACAAAAATACCATCCTCTCTAGTAACTCTGGTGGCGTTGTAACTATGACACTCCCAATTAGCAATGCTGCTTTGGTATGTCCTAAATCTCTCCATCAACCAAAAGCTAGAGTAATGTTGTCTAAACCTAATGTGGTGAAACATAAGATTTTTCCTATGATGTACATTTATTAACTAAAAGCTACTGTCATAAGATATTTATATATCTCAAATCTTACAACGGGGACAAGAGTATAGTAAACCAACTAAACACACCTATGGTGCCATGAGTCACTCACCCAATCTACACCCTCTAGGTGTCATGAGTACTCACCCAAACTAAACACCATCACAAATACGACATGTGTCATCACAAATATGGGAAATCAAACATTCACATATTATCACCTTGTGTTCCCTGCCTTGCTTTCGCGGAGGCGTGGCCTAGGCCTCACTATACAAATACAAATGCAATATTATCGCGCGAATGTGATGCACTTCTTTGGAATCAATAGAAGTTGGTTGTGTCCCTGGTAGTGTATCAATCTAAACTAAATCTCTTGAGTAGGAGGTAATCCTAGAAAATCATGAAGAAGCATACCGGGATACTCTCATTCCACTAGAACGCTATCAATAGTAACTTAATAGCCTCTACACTACCATCCCAATTTGGTGCTATGGAGCCTATAAAACCATTGTTATTCAAATTGTGAGCCTTAAAGGAAGAGATAATTTGCTTTTATGGTGCTCTTGTGGTACCCATAGGCTCAATCTTCTTCTCTTTAGGCATATCAAATCTAACAAGCTTGTTACGAGAAATCAAGTACGTTATAACACGATGCAAACACATCAATACCCATGATGATATCAAAGTCAATCATATGAAAGTTGATAAGATCCACTAAGGTCTGTTACTCCAAATTACAATTGATTAATCCCGGTAGACACGATACTACTATAGATACCTCCACGTGGATTGTACCGAGAAAAGGCTTTATTAGGAACTTAAGTTATCGAACGAAACAAGTAGCATACAATCGGGATATATATGAATCGGTGAATCCGGGATTTATCAAAGAAAATGTCTCATGTGAGCAACTTTGAGTTTACATGTAATATGGCATTGCGAGCATCTGCATCCTCTGCAGTCGGGCATAGAATCGAGGTTGTGTTGCTATACTCTACTTGTCTAGGCATCATGTACACCTTGTGCACCTGAAAAGTGTATTTGCCTATCTAGCTTCCCCAAAACATACATGAGACACTACTCTAACTAGGGTTGTTGGCACTAGTAGGGCTATGATATAATATAACACAGTGACCTTACTCTCCACTTGTGAAGCAACCTAGATTACCACCTCTACAAGGCTTAGAATTCTTCCTGCCACTCAACCATAGTGAGGAGACGAGGTAGAGTCACCGTGCCTCTTTTTATATTGATGTTGCCTATAACAAGCTGGTTGAGGACTACGAATGTATTGAGTCTACCGCGGTGGGGATGACTGAGGTGGTGTGTACTACCCCTTACTCAGAGCAACCTTAATCCCAGATAGAGGTACAATTAATATCCCTAACATATGAGTTTTCTAGCTCTCCCTCTCTATTTTTAACTCCATGTCATTAGATTTCTAGTGCATGAAAATATCCAAGATGTCACAATAAAAATACACGTGCACCTCAGCGGCTAGTGTATACATTTTAGGTGCTACTAAACTATCCACAAACCTCCTGACTATATCCTCCTCAGTACAAAGTGACGAGTCTTTGCATGAGATAATGTAGTTAACTCAATATCATATTTCCCACGATGGAGTTATTCAAACTACGGTACATAGCATCACAATGGCTAGAAGGAACCTACCTACGATAAGTACTACAAACGGAGTCCAAATTAATGAAAACAAATCGCCGTCTACGTCTACTTGGTGAAAGTGATCCACCAAGACTCTACTAATAGAGAAATTTGTAAAAAAGCTGTGAGGTCAATTCCGTGAGGACATGTAGTAAAACCCGAATAGTCAAAGTCTTCTTACATCAATCAATGTACTTTTTCAAACCCACGAAGCCAATGAAGCATTATGATTTGGTGACCCATAACTCGAGAAGGCATTAATCTCCTCGAAGCACCTTCTCTCCTATATATAGCACTGAACCGCAACCATTGGGGTATACTACTAGTTGAGTTGCCACTACTACTACATCGGAGCTAATACATGTAGTCGTGGTGGTGGTGTTGTAAGGCCTAGTGAAATATGTTGCACTAGTGTATAGGTCATTGGAGTTTGACCACCCACCACCCTTGATTTTGAGAAGTCGTTGGAGGTATCATCCCGTCCATAATGGAAATAATAGACTAACAAAAATACCATCCTCTCTAGTAACTACGGTGGCGTTGTAACTATGACACTCCCAATTAGCAATCTTTCTTTGGTATGTCCTAAATCTCTCCATCAACCAAAAGCTAGAGTAATGTTGTCTAAACCTAATGTGGTGAAACATAAGATTTTTCCTATGATGTACATTTATTAACTAAAAGTGGTGTCATAAGATATTTATATATCTCAAATCTTACAACGGGGACAAGAGTATAGTAAACCAACTAAACACACCTATGGTGCCATGAGTCACTCACCCAATCTACACCCTCTAGGTGTCATGAGTACTCACCCAAACTAAACACCATCACAAATACGACATGTGTCATCACAAATATGGGAAATCAAACATTCACATATTATCACCCTTTGTGTCCCCTGCCTTGCTTTCGCGGAGGCGTGGCCTAGGCCTCACTATACAAATGCAATATTATGTCCGCGAATGTGATGCACTTGCTTTGGAATCAATAGAAGTTGGTTGTGTCCCTGGTAGTGTATCAATCTAAACTAAATCTCTTGAGTAGGAGGTAATCCTAGAAAATCATGAAGAAGCATACCGGGATACTCTCATTCCACTAGAACGCTATCAATAGTAACTTAATAGCCTCACTACCATCCCAATTTGGTGCTATGGAGCCTATAAAACCATTGTTATTCAAATTGTGAGCCTTAAAGGAAGAGATAATTTGCTTTTATGGTGCTACTCTTGTGGTACCCATAGGCTCAATCTTCTTCTCTTTAGGCATATCAAATCTAACAAGCTTGTTACGAGAAATCAAGTACGTTATAACACGATGCAAACACATCAATACCCATGATGATATCAAAGTCAATCATATGAAAGTTGATAAGATCCACTAAGGTCTGTTACTCCAAATTACAATTGATTAATCCCGGTAGACCTGATACTACTATAGATACCTCCACGTGGATTGATACCGAGAAAAGGCTTTATTAGGAACTTAAGTTATCGAACGAAACAAGTAGCATACAATCGGGATATATATGAATCGGTGAATCCGGGATTTATCAAAGAAAATGTCTCATGTGAGCAACTTTGAGTTTACATGTAATATGGCATTGCGAGCATCGCATCCTCTGCGGTCGGCATATAGAATCGAGGTTGTGTTGCTATACTCTACTTGTCTAGGCATCATGTACACCTTGTGCACCCTGAAAAGTGTATCTTTGCCTATCTAGCTTCCCCAAAACATACATGAGACACTACTCTAACTAGGGTTGTTGGCACTAGTAGGGCTATGATATAATATAACACAGTGACCTTACTCTCCACTTGTGAAGCAACCTAGATTACCACCTCTACAAGGCTTAGAATTCTTCCTGCCACTCAACCATAGTGAGGAGACGAGGTAGAGTCACCGTGCCTCTTTTTATATTGATGTTGCCTATAACAAGCTGGTTGAGGACTACGAATGTATTGAGTCTACCGCGGTGGGGATGACTGAGGTGGTGTGTACTACCCCTTACTCAGAGCAACCTTAATCCCAGATAGAGGTACAATTAATATCCCTAACATATGAGTTTTCTAGCTCTCCCTCTCTATTTTTAACTCCATGTCATTAGATTTCTAGTGCATGAAAATATCCAAGATGTCACAATAAAAATACACGTGCACCTCAGCGGCTAGTGTATACATTTTAGGTGCTACTAAACTATCCACAAACCTCATGACTATATCCTCCTCGGTACAAAGTGACGAGTCTTTGCACAACGAGATAATGTAGTTAACTCAATATCATATTTCCCACGATGGAGTTATTCAAACTACTTGGTACATAGCATCACAATGGCTAGAAGGAACCTACCTACGATAAGTACTACAAACGGAGTCCAAATTAATGAAAACAAATCTGCCGTCTACTACGGTGAAAGTGATCCACCAAGACTCTACTAATAGAGAAATTTGTAAAAGCTGTGAGGTCAATTCCGTGAGGACATGTAGTAAAACCCGAATAGTCAAAGTCTTCTTACATCAATCAATGTACTTTTTCAAACCCACAGAAGCCAATGAAGCATTATGATTTGGTGACCCATAACTCGAGAAGGCATTAATCTCCTCAGAAGCACCTTCTCTCCTATATATAGCTGAACGCAACCATTGGGGTATACTACTAGTTGAGTTGCCACTACTACTACATACGGAGCTAATACATGTAGTCGTGGTGGTGGTGTTGTAAGGCCTAGTGAAATATGTTGCACTAGTGTATAGGTCATTGGAGTTTGACCACCCACCACCCTTGATTTTGAGAAGTCGTTGGAGGTATCATCCCGTCCATAATGGAAATAATAGACTAACAAAAATACCATCCTCTCTAGTAACTGCGGTGGCGTTGTAACTATGACACTCCCAATTAGCAATCTTTTGGTATGTCCTAAATCTCTCCATCAACCAAAAGCTAGAGTAATGTTGTCTAAACCTAATGTGGTGAAACATAAGATTTTTCCTATGATGTACATTTATTAACTAAAAGTGGTGTCATAAGATATTTATATATCTCAAATCTTACAACGGGGACAAGAGTATAGTAAACCAACTAAACACACCTATGGTGCCATGAGTCACTCACCCAATCTACACCCTCTAGGTGTCATGAGTACTCACCCAAACTAAACACCATCACAAATACGACATGTGTCATCACAAATATGGGAAATCAAACATTCACATATTATCACCACTTGTGTTCCCCTGCCTTGCTTTCGCGGAGGCGTGGCCTAGGCCTCACTATACAAATGCAATATTATGTCCGCGAATGTGATGCACTTGCTTTGGAATCAATAGAAGTTGGTTGTGTCCCTGGTAGTGTATCAATCTAAACTAAATCTCTTGAGTAGGAGGTAATCCTAGAAAATCATGAAGAAGCATACCGGGATACTCTCATTCCACTAGAACGCTATCAATAGTAACTTAATAGCCTCTACACTACCATCCCAATTTGGTGCTATGGAGCCTATAAAACCATTGTTATTCAAATTGTGAGCCTTAAAGGAAGAGATAATTTGCTTTTATGGTGCTCTTGTGGTACCCATAGGCTCAATCTTCTTCTCTTTAGGCATATCAAATCTAACAAGCTTGTTACGAGAAATCAAGTACGTTATAACACGATGCAAACACATCAATACCCATGATGATATCAAAGTCAATCATATGAAAGTTGATAAGATCCACTAAGGTCTGTTACTCCAAATTACAATTGATTAATCCCGGTAGACGATACTACTATAGATACCTCCACGTGGATTGATACCGAGAAAAGGCTTTGTTAGGAACTTAAGTTATCGAACGAAACAAGTAGCATACAATCGGGATATATATGAATCGGTGAATCCGGGATTTATCAAAGAAAACGTCTCATGTGAGCAACTTTGAGTTTACATGTAATATGGCATTGCGAGCATCTGCATCCTCTCTGGTCAGGCATAGAATCGAGGTTGTGTTGCTATACTCTACTTGTCTAGGCATCATGTACACCTTGTGCACCCTGAAAAGTGTATCTTTGCCTATCTAGCTTCCCCAAAACATACATGAGACACTACTCTAACTAGGGTTGTTGGCACTAGTAGGGCTATGATATAATATAACACGGTGGTGACCTTCTCTCCACTTGTGAAGCAACCTAGATTACCACCTCTACAAGGCTTAGAATTCTTCCTGCCACTCAACCATAGTGAGGAGACGAGGTAGAGTCACCGTGCCTCTTTTTATATTGATGTTGCCTATAACAAGCTGGTTGAGGACTACGAATGTATTGAGTCTACCGCGGTGGGGATGACTGAGGTGGTGTGTACTACCCCTTACTCGAGCAACCTTAATCCCAGATAGAGGTACAATTAATATCCCTAACATATGAGTTTTCTAGCTCTCCCTCTCTATTTTTAACTCCATGTCATTAGATTTCTAGTGCATGAAAATATCCAAGATGTCACAATAAAAATACACGTGCACCTCAGCGGCTAGTGTATACATTTTAGGTGCTACTAAACTATCCACAAACCTCCGACTATATCCTCCTCGGTACAAAGTGACAGTCTTTGCACAACGGATAATGTAGTTAACTCAATATCATATTTCCACGATGGAGTTATTCAAACTGCGGTCATAGCATCATGATGGCTAGAAGGAACCTACCTACGATAAGTACTACAAACGGAGTCCAAATTAATGAAAACAAATCGCCCGTCTACTTGGTGAAAGTGATCCACCAAGACTCTACTAATAGAGAAATTTGTAAAAGCTGTGAGGTCAATTCCGTGAGGACATGTAGTAAAACCCGAATAGTCAAAGTCTTCTTACATCAATCAATGTACTTTTTCAAACCCACAGAAGCCAATGAAGCATTATGATTTGGTGACCCATAACTCGAGAAGGCATTAATCTCCTCAGAAGCACCTTCTCTCCTATATATAGCCTGAACCGCAACCATTGGGGTATACTACTAGTTGAGTTGCCACTACTACTACATCTGGAGCTAATACATGTAGTCGTGGTGGTGGTGTTGTAAGGCCTAGTGAAATATGTTGCACTAGTGTATAGGTCATTGGAGTTTGACCACCCACCACCCTTGATTTTGAGAAGTCGTTGGAGGTATCATCCCCCCATAATGGAAATAATAGACTAACAAAAATACCATCCTCTCTAGTAACTCTGGTGGCGTTGTAACTATGACACTCCCAATTAGCAATGCTGCTGGTATGTCCTAAATCTCTCCATCAACCAAAAGCTAGAGTAATGTTGTCTAAACCTAATGTGGTGAAACATAAGATTTTTCCTATGATGTACATTTATTAACTAAAAGTGGTGTCATAAGATATTTATATATCTCAAATCTTACAACGGGGACAAGAGTATAGTAAACCAACTAAACACACCTATGGTGCCATGAGTCACTCACCCAATCTACACCCTCTAGGTGTCATGAGTACTCACCCAAACTAAACACCATCACAAATACGACATGTGTCATCACAAATATGGGAAATCAAACATTCACATATTATCACCCTTGTGTTCCCCTGCCTTGCTTTCGCGGAGGCGTGGCCTAGGCCTCACTATACAAATGCAATATTATGTCCGCGAATGTGATGCACTTGCTTTGGAATCAATAGATAGAAGTTGGTTGTGTCCCTGGTAGTGTATCAATCTAAACTAAATCTCTTGAGTAGGAGGTAATCCTAGAAAATCATGAAGAAGCATACCGGGATACTCTCATTCCACTAGAACGCTATCAATAGTAACTTAATAGCCTCTACACTACCATCCCAATTTGGTGCTATGGAGCCTATAAAACCATTGTTATTCAAATTGTGAGCCTTAAAGGAAGAGATAATTTGCTTTTATGGTGCTCTTGTGGTACCCATAGGCTCAATCTTCTTCTCTTTAGGCATATCAAATCTAACAAGCTTGTTACGAGAAATCAAGTACGTTATAACACGATGCAAACACATCAATACCCATGATGATATCAAAGTCAATCATATGAAAGTTGATAAGATCCACTAAGGTCTGTTACTCCAAATTACAATTGATTAATCCCGGTAGACACGATACTACTATAGATACCTCCACGTGGATTGATACCGAGAAAAGGCTTTGTTAGGAACTTAAGTTCTCGAACGAAACAAGTAGCATACAATCGGGATATATATGAATAGGTGAATCCGGGATTTATCAAAGAAAACGTCTCATGTGAGCAACTTTGAGTTTACATGTAATATGGCATTGCGAGCATCTGCATCCTCTGCAGTGGGGCATAGAATCGAGGTTGTGTTGCTATACTCTACTTGTCTAGGCATCATGTACACCTTGTGCACCCTGAAAAGTGTATCTTTGCCTATCTAGCTTCCCCAAAACATACATGAGACACTACTCTAACTAGGGTTGTTGGCACTAGTAGGGCTATGATATAATATAACACGGTGACCTTACTCTCCACTTGTGAAGCAACCTAGATTACCACCTCTACAAGGCTTAGAATTCTTCACTGCCACTCAACCATAGTGAGGAGACGAGGTAGAGTCACCGTGCCTCTTTTTATATTGATGTTGCCTATAACAAGCTGGTTGAGGACTACGAATGTATTGAGTCTACCGCGGTGGGGATGACCGAGGTGGTGTGTACTACCCCTTACTCGGAGCAACCTTAATCCCAGATAGAGGTACAATTAATATCCCTAACATATGAGTTTTCTAGCTCTCCCTCTCTATTTTTAACTCCATGTCATTAGATTTCTAGTGCATGAAAATATCCAAGATGTCACAATAAAAATACACGTGCACCTCAGCGGCTAGTGTATACATTTTAGGTGCTACTAAACTATCCACAAACCTCCTGACTATATCCTCCTCAGTACAAAGTGACAGTGCTGCACAACAGATAATGTAGTTAACTCAATATCATATTTCACGATGGAGTTATTCAAACTACTTGGTACATAGCATCACAATGGCTAGAAGGAACCTACCTACGATAAGTACTACAAACGGAGTCCAAATTAATGAAAACAAATCTGCCGTCGTCTACTACTTTTGGTGAAAGTGATCCACCAAGACTCTACTAATAGAGAAATTTGTAAAAGCTGTGAGGTCAATTCCGTGAGGACATGTGTAAAACCCGAATAGTCAAAGTCTTCTTACATCAATCAATGTACTTTTTCAAACCCACGAAGCCAATGAAGCATTATGATTTGGTGACCCATAACTCGAGAAGGCATTAATCTCCTCGAAGCACCTTCTCTCCTATATATAGCACGAACCGCAACCATTGGGGTATACTACTAGTTGAGTTGCCACTACTACTACATCGGAGCTAATACATGTAGTCGTGGTGGTGGTGTTGTAAGGCCTAGTGAAATATGTTGCACTAGTGTATAGGTCATTGGAGTTTGACCACCCACCACCCTTGATTTTGAGAAGTCGTTGGAGGTATCATCCCGTCCATAATGGAAATAATAGACTAACAAAAATACCATCCTCTCTAGTAACTGCGGTGGCGTTGTAACTATGACACTCCCAATTAGCAATCTTCTTTGGTATGTCCTAAATCTCTCCATCAACCAAAAGCTAGAGTAATGTTGTCTAAACCTAATGTGGTGAAACATAAGATTTTTCCTATGATGTACATTTATTAACTAAAAGTGGTGTCATAAGATATTTATATATCTCAAATCTTACAACGGGGACAAGAGTATAGTAAACCAACTAAACACACCTATGGTGCCATGAGTCACTCACCCAATCTACACCCTCTAGGTGTCATGAGTACTCACCCAAACTAAACACCATCACAAATACGACATGTGTCATCACAAATATGGGAAATCAAACATTCACATATTATCACCACCTTTGTGTTCCCTGCCTTGCTTTCGCGGAGGCGTGGCCTAGGCCTCACTATACAAATGCAATATTATGTCCGCGAATGTGATGCACTTGCTTTGGAATCAATAGAAGTTGGTTGTGTCCCTGGTAGTGTATCAATCTAAACTAAATCTCTTGAGTAGGAGGTAATCCTAGAAAATCATGAAGAAGCATACCGGGATACTCTCATTCCACTAGAACGCTATCAATAGTAACTTAATAGCCTCTACACTACCATCCCAATTTTGCTATGGAGCCCTATAAAACCATTGTTATTCAAATTGTGAGCCTTAAAGGAAGAGATAATTTGCTTTTATGGTGCTACTCTTGTGGTACCCATAGGCTCAATCTTCTTCTCTTTAGGCATATCAAATCTAACAAGCTTGTTACGAGAAATCAAGTACGTTATAACACGATGCAAACACATCAATACCCATGATGATATCAAAGTCAATCATATGAAAGTTGATAAGATCCACTAAGGTCTGTTACTCCAAATTACAATTGATTAATCCCGGTAGACACGATACTACTATAGATACCTCCACGTGGATTGATACCGAGAAAAGGCTTTGTTAGGAACTTAAGTTCTCGAACGAAACAAGTAGCATACAATCGGGATATATATGAATAGGTGAATCCGGGATTTATCAAAGAAAACGTCTCATGTGAGCAACTTTGAGTTTACATGTAATATGGCATTGCGAGCATCGCGCATCCTCTGCGGTCGGGCATAGAATCGAGGTTGTGTTGTTATACTATACTCTACTTGTCTAGGCATCATGTACACCTTGTGCACCCTGAAAAGTGTATCTTTGCCTATCTAGCTTCCCCAAAACATACATGAGACACTACTCTAACTAGGGTTGTTGGCACTAGTAGGGCTATGATATAATATAACACAGTGACCTTACTCTCCACTTGTGAAGCAACCTAGATTACCACCTCTACAAGGCTTAGAATTCTTCCTGCCACTCAACCATAGTGAGGAGACGAGGTAGAGTCACCGTGCCTCTTTTTATATTGATGTTGCCTATAACAAGCTGGTTGAGGACTACGAATGTATTGAGTCTACCGCGGTGGGGATGGCGAGGTGTGTGTGTACTACCCCTTACTCGAGCAACCTTAATCCCAGATAGAGGTACAATTAATATCCCTAACATATGAGTTTTCTAGCTCTCCCTCTCTATTTTTAACTCCATGTCATTAGATTTCTAGTGCATGAAAATATCCAAGATGTCACAATAAAAATACACGTGCACCTCAGCGGCTAGTGTATACATTTTAGGTGCTACTAAACTATCCACAAACCTCCTGACTATATCCTCCTCAGTACAAAGTGACAGTCTTTGCATGAGATAATGTAGTTAACTCAATATCATATTTCCACGATGGAGTTATTCAAACTACTTGGTACATAGCATCACAATGGCTAGAAGGAACCTACCTACGATAAGTACTACAAACGGAGTCCAAATTAATGAAAACAAATGCCGTCTACTACGGTGAAAGTGATCCACCAAGACTCTACTAATAGAGAAATTTGTAAAAGCTGTGAGGTCAATTCCGTGAGGACATGTAGTAAAACCCGAATAGTCAAAGTCTTCTTACATCAATCAATGTACTTTTTCAAACCCACGAAGCCAATGAAGCATTATGATTTGGTGACCCATAACTCGAGAAGGCATTAATCTCCTCGGAAGCACCTTCTCTCCTATATATAGCACTGAACCGCAACCATTGGGGTATACTACTAGTTGAGTTGCCACTACTACTACATCGGAGCTAATACATGTAGTCGTGGTGGTGGTGTTGTAAGGCCTAGTGAAATATGTTGCACTAGTGTATAGGTCATTGGAGTTTGACCACCCACCACCCTTGATTTTGAGAAGTCGTTGGAGGTATCATCCCGTCCATAATGGAAATAATAGACTAACAAAAATACCATCCTCTCTAGTAACTACGGTGGCGTTGTAACTATGACACTCCCAATTAGCAATCTTTCTTGGTATGTCCTAAATCTCTCCATCAACCAAAAGCTAGAGTAATGTTGTCTAAACCTAATGTGGTGAAACATAAGATTTTTCCTATGATGTACATTTATTAACTAAAAGTGGTGTCATAAGATATTTATATATCTCAAATCTTACAACGGGGACAAGAGTATAGTAAACCAACTAAACACACCTATGGTGCCATGAGTCACTCACCCAATCTACACCCTCTAGGTGTCATGAGTACTCACCCAAACAACACCATCACAAATACGACATGTGTCATCACAAATATGGGAAATCAAACATTCACATATTATCACCACCTTGTGTTCCCTGCCTTGCTTTCGCGGAGGCGTGGCCTAGGCCTCACTATACAAATGCAATATTATGTCCGCGAATGTGATGCACTTGCTTTGGAATCAATAGAAGTTGGTTGTGTCCCTGGTAGTGTATCAATCTAAACTAAATCTCTTGAGTAGGAGGTAATCCTAGAAAATCATGAAGAAGCATACCGGGATACTCTCATTCCACTAGAACGCTATCAATAGTAACTTAATAGCCTCTACACTACCATCCCAATTTGGTGCTATGGAGCCTATAAAACCATTGTTATTCAAATTGTGAGCCTTAAAGGAAGAGATAATTTGCTTTTATGGTGCTCTTGTGGTACCCATAGGCTCAATCTTCTTCTCTTTAGGCATATCAAATCTAACAAGCTTGTTACGAGAAATCAAGTACGTTATAACACGATGATAAACACATCAATACCCATGATGATATCAAAGTCAATCATATGAAAGTTGATAAGATCCACTAAGGTCTGTTACTCCAAATTACAATTGATTAATCCCGGTAGACTGATACTACTATAGATACCTCCACGTGGATTGATACCAGAAAAGGCTTTATTAGGAACTTAAGTTATCGAACGAAACAAGTAGCATACAATCGGGATATATATGAATCGGTGAATCCGGGATTTATCAAAGAAAATGTCTCATGTGAGCAACTTTGAGTTTACATGTAATATGGCATTGCGAGCATCTGCATCTCTCTGCAGTCGGGGCATAGAATCGAGGTTGTGTTGCTATACTCTACTTGTCTAGGCATCATGTACACCTTGTGCACCCTGAAAAGTGTATCTTTGCCTATCTAGCTTCCCCAAAACATACATGAGACACTACTCTAACTAGGGTTGTTGGCACTAGTAGGGCTATGATATAATATAACACGGTGACCTTACTCTCCTGTGAAGCAACCTAGATTACCACCTCTACAAGGCTTAGAATTCTTCCTGCCACTCAACCATAGTGAGGAGACGAGGTAGAGTCACCGTGCCTCTTTTTATATTGATGTTGCCTATAACAAGCTGGTTGAGGACTACGAATGTATTGAGTCTACCGCGGTGGGGATGACTGAGGTGGTGTGTACTACCCCTTACTCAGAGCAACCTTAATCCCAGATAGAGGTACAATTAATATCCCTAACATATGAGTTTTCTAGCTCTCCCTCTCTATTTTTAACTCCATGTCATTAGATTTCTAGTGCATGAAAATATCCAAGATGTCACAATAAAAATACACGTGCACCTCAGCGGCTAGTGTATACATTTTAGGTGCTACTAAACTATCCACAAACCTCCTGACTATATCCTCCTCGGTACAAAGTGACAGTGCTGCACAACAGATAATGTAGTTAACTCAATATCATATTTCCCTGATGGAGTTATTCAAACTACTGGTACATAGCATCACAATGGCTAGAAGGAACCTACCTACGATAAGTACTACAAACGGAGTCCAAATTAATGAAAACAAATCTGCCCGTCTACTACTGGTGAAAGTGATCCACCAAGACTCTACTAATAGAGAAATTTGTAAAAACTGTGAGGTCAATTCCGTGAGGACATGTAGTAAAACCCGAATAGTCAAAGTCTTCTTACATCAATCAATGTACTTTTTCAAACCCACTGAAGCATTATGATTTGGTGACCCATAACTCGAGAAGGCATTAATCTCCTCAGAAGCACCTTCTCTCCTATATATAGCCTGAACCGCAACCATTGGGGTATACTACTAGTTGAGTTGCCACTACTACTACATCTGGAGCTAATACATGTAGTCGTGGTGGTGGTGTTGTAAGGCCTAGTGAAATATGTTGCACTAGTGTATAGGTCATTGGAGTTTGACCACCCACCACCCTTGATTTTGAGAAGTCGTTGGAGGTATCATCCATAATGTCCATAATAATAATAGACTAACAAAAATACCATCCTCTCTAGTAACTCGGTGGCGTTGTAACTATGACACTCCCAATTAGCAATCTTTCTTTGGTATGTCCTAAATCTCTCCATCAACCAAAAGCTAGAGTAATGTTGTCTAAACCTAATGTGGTGAAACATAAGATTTTTCCTATGATGTACATTTATTAACTAAAAGTGGTGTCATAAGATATTTATATATCTCAAATCTTACAACAGGGACAAGAGTATAGTAAACCAACTAAACACACCTATGGTGCCATGAGTCACTCACCCAATCTACACCCTCTAGGTGTCATGAGTACTCACCCAAACTAAACACCATCACAAATACGACATGTGTCATCACAAATATGGGAAATCAAACATTCACATATTATCACCACTGTGTTCCCTGCCTTGCTTTCGCGGAGGCGTGGCCTAGGCCTCACTATACAAATGCAATATTATGTCCGCGAATGTGATGCACTTGCTTTGGAATCAATAGAAGTTGGTTGTGTCCCTGGTAGTGTATCAATCTAAACTAAATCTCTTGAGTAGGAGGTAATCCTAGAAAATCATGAAGAAGCATACCGGGATACTCTCATTCCACTAGAACGCTATCAATAGTAACTTAATAGCCTCTACACTACCATCCCAATTTGGTGCTATGGAGCCTATAAAACCATTGTTATTCAAATTGTGAGCCTTAAAGGAAGAGATAATTTGCTTTTATGGTGCTACTCTTGTGGTACCCATAGGCTCAATCTTCTTCTCTTTAGGCATATCAAATCTAACAAGCTTGTTACGAGAAATCAAGTACGTTATAACACGATGCAAACACATCAATACCCATGATGATATCAAAGTCAATCATATGAAAGTTGATAAGATCCACTAAGGTCTGTTACTCCAAATTACAATTGATTAATCCCGGTAGACATGATACTACTATAGATACCTCCACGTGGATTGATACCAGAAAAGGCTTTGTTAGGAACTTAAGTTATCGAACGAAACAAGTAGCATACAATCGGGATATATATGAATCGGTGAATCCGGGATTTATCAAAGAAAATGTCTCATGTGAGCAACTTTGAGTTTACATGTAATATGGCATTGCGAGCATCTGCATCCTCTCTGGTCAGGCATAGAATCGAGGTTGTGTTGCTATACTCTACTTGTCTAGGCATCATGTACACCTTGTGCACCCTGAAAAGTGTATGCTGCCTATCTAGCTTCCCCAAAACATACATGAGACACTACTCTAACTAGGGTTGTTGGCACTAGTAGGGCTATGATATAATATAACACAGTGACCTTACTCTCCACTTGTGAAGCAACCTAGATTACCACCTCTACAAGGCTTAGAATTCTTCCTGCCACTCAACCATAGTGAGGAGACGAGGTAGAGTCACCGTGCCTCTTTTTATATTGATGTTGCCTATAACAAGCTGGTTGAGGACTACGAATGTATTGAGTCTACCGCGGTGGGGATGACTGAGGTGTGTGTGTACTACCCCTTACTCAGAGCAACCTTAATCCCAGATAGAGGTACAATTAATATCCCTAACATATGAGTTTTCTAGCTCTCCCTCTCTATTTTTAACTCCATGTCATTAGATTTCTAGTGCATGAAAATATCCAAGATGTCACAATAAAAATACACGTGCACCTCAGCGGCTAGTGTATACATTTTAGGTGCTACTAAACTATCCACAAACCTCCTGACTATATCCTCCTCAGTACAAAGTGACAGTGCTGCACAACAGATAATGTAGTTAACTCAATATCATATTTCCCACGATGGAGTTATTCAAACTGCGGTACATAGCATCACAATGGCTAGAAGGAACCTACCTACGATAAGTACTACAAACGGAGTCCAAATTAATGAAAACAAATCTGCCGTCTACTGCGGTGAAAGTGATCCACCAAGACTCTACTAATAGAGAAATTTGTAAAAGCTGTGAGGTCAATTCCGTGAGGACATGTAGTAAAACCCGAATAGTCAAAGTCTTCTTACATCAATCAATGTACTTTTTCAAACCCACAGAAGCCAATGAAGCATTATGATTTGGTGACCCATAACTCGAGAAGGCATTAATCTCCTCAGAAGCACCTTCTCTCCTATATATAGCCTGAACCGCAACCATTGGGGTATACTACTAGTTGAGTTGCCACTACTACTACATCTGGAGCTAATACATGTAGTCGTGGTGGTGGTGTTGTAAGGCCTAGTGAAATATGTTGCACTAGTGTATAGGTCATTGGAGTTTGACCACCCACCACCCTTGATTTTGAGAAGTCGTTGGAGGTATCATCCCGTCCATAATGGAAATAATAGACTAACAAAAATACCATCCTCTCTAGTAACTACGGTGGCGTTGTAACTATGACACTCCCAATTAGCAATCTTTCTTTGGTATGTCCTAAATCTCTCCATCAACCAAAAGCTAGAGTAATGTTGTCTAAACCTAATGTGGTGAAACATAAGATTTTTCCTCCTTGATGTACATTTATTAACTAAAAGTGGTGTCATAAGATATTTATATATCTCAAATCTTACAACGGGGACAAGAGTATAGTAAACCAACTAAACACACCTATGGTGCCATGAGTCACTCACCCAATCTACACCCTCTAGGTGTCATGAGTACTCACCCAAACTAAACACCATCACAAATACGACATGTGTCATCACAAATATGGGAAATCAAACATTCACATATTATCACCACTTGTGTTCCCCTTGCCTTGCTTTCGCGGAGGCGTGGCCTAGGCCTCACTATACAAATGCAATATTATGTCCGCGAATGTGATGCACTTGCTTTGGAATCAATAGAAGTTGGTTGTGTCCCTGGTAGTGTATCAATCTAAACTAAATCTCTTGAGTAGGAGGTAATCCTAGAAAATCATGAAGAAGCATACCGGGATACTCTCATTCCACTAGAACGCTATCAATAGTAACTTAATAGCCTCTACACTACCATCCCAATTTGGTGCTATGAGCCTATAAAACCATTGTTATTCAAATTGTGAGCCTTAAAGGAAGAGATAATTTGCTTTTATGGTGCTACTTGTGGTACCCATAGGCTCAATCTTCTTCTCTTTAGGCATATCAAATCTAACAAGCTTGTTACGAGAAATCAAGTACGTTATAACACGATGCAAACACATCAATACCCATGATGATATCAAAGTCAATCATATGAAAGTTGATAAGATCCACTAAGGTCTGTTACTCCAAATTACAATTGATTAATCCCGGTAGACACGATACTACTATAGATACCTCCACGTGGATTGATACCGAGAAAAGGCTTTATTAGGAACTTAAGTTCTCGAACGAAACAAGTAGCATACAATCGGGATATATATGAATCGGTGAATCCGGGATTTATCAAAGAAAACGTCTCATGTGAGCAACTTTGAGTTTACATGTAATATGGCATTGCGAGCATCTGCATCCTCTGCAGTCGGGCATAGAATCGAGGTTGTGTTGCTATACTCTACTTGTCTAGGCATCATGTACACCTTGTGCACCCTGAAAAGTGTATCTTTGCCTATCTAGCTTCCCCAAAACATACATGAGACACTACTCTAACTAGGGTTGTTGGCACTAGTAGGGCTATGATATAATATAACACAGTGACCTTACTCTCCACTTGTGAAGCAACCTAGATTACCACCTCTACAAGGCTTAGAATTCTTCCTGCCACTCAACCATAGTGAGGAGACGAGGTAGAGTCACCGTGCCTCTTTTTATATTGATGTTGCCTATAACAAGCTGGTTGAGGACTACGAATGTATTGAGTCTACCGCGGTGGGGATGACTGAGGTGGTGTGTACTACCCCTTACTCGAGCAACCTTAATCCCAGATAGAGGTACAATTAATATCCCTAACATATGAGTTTTCTAGCTCTCCCTCTCTATTTTTAACTCCATGTCATTAGATTTCTAGTGCATGAAAATATCCAAGATGTCACAATAAAAATACACGTGCACCTCCGGCTAGTGTATACATTTTAGGTGCTACTAAACTATCCACAAACCTCCCGACTATATCCTCCTCGGTACAAAGTGACAAGAGTCTTTGCACAACGAGATAATGTAGTTAACTCAATATCATATTTCCCACGATGGAGTTATTCAAACTCTTTGGTACATAGCATCACAATGGCTAGAAGGAACCTACCTACGATAAGTACTACAAACGGAGTCCAAATTAATGAAAACAAATCTGCCCGTCTACTCTTTTGGTGAAAGTGATCCACCAAGACTCTACTAATAGAGAAATTTGTAAAAGCTGTGAGGTCAATTCCGTGAGGACATGTAGTAAAACCCGAATAGTCAAAGTCTTCTTACATCAATCAATGTACTTTTTCAAACCCACGAAGCCAATGAAGCATTATGATTTGGTGACCCATAACTCGAGAAGGCATTAATCTCCTCGAAGCACCTTCTCTCCTATATATAGCACTGAACCGCAACCATTGGGGTATACTACTAGTTGAGTTGCCACTACTACTACATCGGAGCTAATACATGTAGTCGTGGTGGTGGTGTTGTAAGGCCTAGTGAAATATGTTGCACTAGTGTATAGGTCATTGGAGTTTGACCACCCACCACCCTTGATTTTGAGAAGTCGTTGGAGGTATCATCCCGTCCATAATGGAAATAATAGACTAACAAAAATACCATCCTCTCTAGTAACTACGGTGGCGTTGTAACTATGACACTCCCAATTAGCAATCTTTTTTGGTATGTCCTAAATCTCTCCATCAACCAAAAGCTAGAGTAATGTTGTCTAAACCTAATGTGGTGAAACATAAGATTTTTCCTATGATGTACATTTATTAACTAAAAGTGGTGTCATAAGATATTTATATATCTCAAATCTTACAACGGGGACAAGAGTATAGTAAACCAACTAAACACACCTATGGTGCCATGAGTCACTCACCCAATCTACACCCTCTAGGTGTCATGAGTACTCACCCAAACTAAACACCATCAAAATACGACATGTGTCATCACAAATATGGGAAATCAAACATTCACATATTATCACCACTTGTGTTCCCCTGCCTTGCTTTCGCGGAGGCGTGGCCTAGGCCTCACTATACAAATGCAATATTATGTCCGCGAATGTGATGCACACTTTTGGAATCAATAGAAGTTGGTTGTGTCCCTGGTAGTGTATCAATCTAAACTAAATCTCTTGAGTAGGAGGTAATCCTAGAAAATCATGAAGAAGCATACCGGGATACTCTCATTCCACTAGAACGCTATCAATAGTAACTTAATAGCCTCTACACTACCATCCCAATTTGGTGCTATGGAGCCTATAAAACCATTGTTATTCAAATTGTGAGCCTTAAAGGAAGAGATAATTTGCTTTTATGGTGCTCTCTTGTGGTACCCATAGGCTCAATCTTCTTCTCTTTAGGCATATCAAATCTAACAAGCTTGTTACGAGAAATCAAGTACGTTATAACACGATGCAAACACATCAATACATGATGATATCAAAGTCAATCATATGAAAGTTGATAAGATCCACTAAGGTCTGTTACTCCAAATTACAATTGATTAATCCCGGTAGACATGATACTACTATAGATACCTCCACGTGGATTGATACCAGAAAAGGCTTTGTTAGGAACTTAAGTTCTCGAACGAAACAAGTAGCATACAATCGGGATATATATGAATAGGTGAATCCAGGATTTATCAAAGAAAACGTCTCATGTGAGCAACTTTGAGTTTACATGTAATATGGCATTGCGAGCATCTGCATCCTCTCTGGTCAGGCATAGAATCGAGGTTGTGTTGCTATACTCTACTTGTCTAGGCATCATGTACACCTTGTGCACCCTGAAAAGTGTATGCTGCCTATCTAGCTTCCCCAAAACATACATGAGACACTACTCTAACTAGGGTTGTTGGCACTAGTAGGGCTATGATATAATATAACACAGTGACCTTACTCTCCACTTGTGAAGCAACCTAGATTACCACCTCTACAAGGCTTAGAATTCTTCCTGCCACTCAACCATAGTGAGGAGACGAGGTAGAGTCACCGTGCCTCTTTTTATATTGATGTTGCCTATAACAATTTGGTTGAGGACTACGAATGTATTGAGTCTACCGCGGTGGGGATGATGGCGAGGTGGTGTGTACTACCCCTTACTCGAGCAACCTTAATCCCAGATAGAGGTACAATTAATATCCCTAACATATGAGTTTTCTAGCTCTCCCTCTCTATTTTTAACTCCATGTCATTAGATTTCTAGTGCATGAAAATATCCAAGATGTCACAATAAAAATACACGTGCACCTCAGCGGCTAGTGTATACATTTTAGGTGCTACTAAACTATCCACAAACCTCCTGACTATATCCTCCTCAGTACAAAGTGACAGTCTTTGCATGAGATAATGTAGTTAACTCAATATCATATTTCCCACGATGGAGTTATTCAAACTGGTACATAGCATCACAATGGCTAGAAGGAACCTACCTACGATAAGTACTACAAACGGAGTCCAAATTAATGAAAACAAATCTGCCCGTCTACTCTGCGGTGAAAGTGATCCACCAAGACTCTACTAATAGAGAAATTTGTAAAAAAAAGCTGTGAGGTCAATTCCGTGAGGACATGTAGTAAAACCCGAATAGTCAAAGTCTTCTTACATCAATCAATGTACTTTTTCAAACCCACGAAGAAGCCAATGAAGCATTATGATTTGGTGACCCATAACTCGAGAAGGCATTAATCTCCTCGAAGAAGCACCTTCTCTCCTATATATAGCACGAACCGCAACCATTGGGGTATACTACTAGTTGAGTTGCCACTACTACTACATACGGAGCTAATACATGTAGTCGTGGTGGTGGTGTTGTAAGGCCTAGTGAAATATGTTGCACTAGTGTATAGGTCATTGGAGTTTGACCACCCACCACCCTTGATTTTGAGAAGTCGTTGGAGGTATCATCCCGTCCATAATGGAAATAATAGACTAACAAAAATACCATCCTCTCTAGTAACTCGGTGGCGTTGTAACTATGACACTCCCAATTAGCAATCTTTCTTTGGTATGTCCTAAATCTCTCCATCAACCAAAAGCTAGAGTAATGTTGTCTAAACCTAATGTGGTGAAACATAAGATTTTTCCTATGATGTACATTTATTAACTAAAAGTGGTGTCATAAGATATTTATATATCTCAAATCTTACAACGGGGACAAGAGTATAGTAAACCAACTAAACACACCTATGGTGCCATGAGTCACTCACCCAATCTACACCCTCTAGGTGTCATGAGTACTCACCCAAACTAAACACCATCACAAATACGACATGTGTCATCACAAATATGGGAAATCAAACATTCACATATTATCACCATTGTGTTCCCCTGCCTTGCTTTCGCGGAGGCGTGGCCTAGGCCTCACTATACAAATGCAATATTATGTCCGCGAATGTGATGCACTTGCTTTGGAATCAATAGAAGTTGGTTGTGTCCCTGGTAGTGTATCAATCTAAACTAAATCTCTTGAGTAGGAGGTAATCCTAGAAAATCATGAAGAAGCATACCGGGATACTCTCATTCCACTAGAACGCTATCAATAGTAACTTAATAGCCTCTACACTACCATCCCAATTTGGTGCTATGGAGCCTATAAAACCATTGTTATTCAAATTGTGAGCCTTAAAGGAAGAGATAATTTGCTTTTATGGTGCTCTTTGTGGTACCCATAGGCTCAATCTTCTTCTCTTTAGGCATATCAAATCTAACAAGCTTGTTACGAGAAATCAAGTACGTTATAACACGATGCAAACACATCAATACCCATGATGATATCAAAGTCAATCATATGAAAGTTGATAAGATCCACTAAGGTCTGTTACTCCAAATTACAATTGATTAATCCCGGTAGACACGATACTACTATAGATACCTCCACGTGGATTGATACCGAGAAAAGGCTTTGTTAGGAACTTAAGTTCTCGAACGAAACAAGTAGCATACAATCGGGATATATATATGAATAGGTGAATCCGGGATTTATCAAAGAAAACGTCTCATGTGAGCAACTTTGAGTTTACATGTAATATGGCATTGCGAGCATCTGCATCTCTCTCGGTCGGGCATAGAATCGAGGTTGTGTTGCTATACTCTACTTGTCTAGGCATCATGTACACCTTGTGCACCTGAAAAGAAAAGTGTATCTTTGCCTATCTAGCTTCCCCAAAACATACATGAGACACTACTCTAACTAGGGTTGTTGGCACTAGTAGGGCTATGATATAATATAACACAGTGACCTTACTCTCCACTTGTGAAGCAACCTAGATTACCACCTCTACAAGGCTTAGAATTCTTCCTGCCACTCAACCATAGTGAGGAGACGAGGTAGAGTCACCGTGCCTCTTTTTATATTGATGTTGCCTATAACAAGCTGGTTGAGGACTACGAATGTATTGAGTCTACCGCGGTGGGGATGACTGAGGTGGTGTGTACTACTACCCCTTACTCAGAGCAACCTTAATCCCAGATAGAGGTACAATTAATATCCCTAACATATGAGTTTTCTAGCTCTCCCTCTCTATTTTTAACTCCATGTCATTAGATTTCTAGTGCATGAAAATATCCAAGATGTCACAATAAAAATACACGTGCACCTCAGCGGCTAGTGTATACATTTTAGGTGCTACTAAACTATCCACAAACCTCCTGACTATATCCTCCTCAGTACAAAGTGACAGTGCTGCACAACAGATAATGTAGTTAACTCAATATCATATTTCCCTGATGGAGTTATTCAAACTACGGTACATAGCATCACAATGGCTAGAAGGAACCTACCTACGATAAGTACTACAAACGGAGTCCAAATTAATGAAAACAAATCGCCCGTCTACTACGGTGAAAGTGATCCACCAAGACTCTACTAATAGAGAAATTTGTAAAAGCTGTGAGGTCAATTCCGTGAGGACATGTAGTAAAACCCGAATAGTCAAAGTCTTCTTACATCAATCAATACTTTTTCAAACCCACAGAAGCCAATGAAGCATTATGATTTGGTGACCCATAACTCGAGAAGGCATTAATCTCCTCAGAAGCACCTTCTCTCCTATATATAGCCTGAACCGCAACCATTGGGGTATACTACTAGTTGAGTTGCCACTACTACTACATACGGAGCTAATACATGTAGTCGTGGTGGTGGTGTTGTAAGGCCTAGTGAAATATGTTGCACTAGTGTATAGGTCATTGGAGTTTGACCACCCACCACCCTTGATTTTGAGAAGTCGTTGGAGGTATCATCCCGTCCATAATGGAAATAATAGACTAACAAAAATACCATCCTCTCTAGTAACTCTGGTGGCGTTGTAACTATGACACTCCCAATTAGCAATCTTTTTGGTATGTCCTAAATCTCTCCATCAACCAAAAGCTAGAGTAATGTTGTCTAAACCTAATGTGGTGAAACATAAGATTTTTCCTATGATGTACATTTATTAACTAAAATCCGCTGTCATAAGATATTTATATATCTCAAATCTTACAACAGGGACAAGAGTATAGTAAACCAACTAAACACACCTATGGTGCCATGAGTCACTCACCCAATCTACACCCTCTAGGTGTCATGAGTACTCACCCAAACTAAACACCATCACAAATACGACATGTGTCATCACAAATATGGGAAATCAAACATTCACATATTATCACCACTGTGTTCCCTGCCTTGCTTTCGCGGAGGCGTGGCCTAGGCCTCACTATACAAATGCAATATTATGTCCGCGAATGTGATGCACTTGCTTTGGAATCAATAGAAGTTGGTTGTGTCCCTGGTAGTGTATCAATCTAAACTAAATCTCTTGAGTAGGAGGTAATCCTAGAAAATCATGAAGAAGCATACCGGGATACTCTCATTCCACTAGAACGCTATCAATAGTAACTTAATAGCCTCTACACTACCATCCCAATTTGGTGCTATGGAGCCTATAAAACCATTGTTATTAAATTGTGAGCCTTAAAGGAAGAGATAATTTGCTTTTATGGTGCTACTCTTGTGGTACCCATAGGCTCAATCTTCTTCTCTTTAGGCATATCAAATCTAACAAGCTTGTTAGAAATCAAGTACGTTATAACACGATGCAAACACATCAATACCCATGATGATATCAAAGTCAATCATATGAAAGTTGATAAGATCCACTAAGGTCTGTTACTCCAAATTACAATTGATTAATCCCGGTAGACCTGATACTACTATAGATACCTCCACGTGGATTGATACCGAGAAAAGGCTTTGTTAGGAACTTAAGTTATCGAACGAAACAAGTAGCATACAATCGGGATATATATGAATCGGTGAATCCGGGATTTATCAAAGAAAATGTCTCATGTGAGCAACTTTGAGTTTACATGTAATATGGCATTGCGAGCATCTGCATCCTCTCAGTCGGTCGGGCATAGAATCGAGGTTGTGTTGCTATACTCTACTTGTCTAGGCATCATGTACACTTGTGCACCCTGAAAAGTGTATGCTGCCTATCTAGCTTCCCCAAAACATACATGAGACACTACTCTAACTAGGGTTGTTGGCACTAGTAGGGCTATGATATAATATAACACAGTGACCTTACTCTCCACTTGTGAAGCAACCTAGATTACCACCTCTACAAGGCTTAGAATTCTTCCTGCCACTCAACCATAGTGAGGAGACGAGGTAGAGTCACCGTGCCTCTTTTTATATTGATGTTGCCTATAACAAGCTGGTTGAGGACTACGAATGTATTGAGTCTACCGCGGTGGGGATGACTGAGGTGGTGTGTACTACCCCTTACTCGAGCAACCTTAATCCCAGATAGAGGTACAATTAATATCCCTAACATATGAGTTTTCTAGCTCTCCCTCTCTATTTTTAACTCCATGTCATTAGATTTCTAGTGCATGAAAATATCCAAGATGTCACAATAAAAATACACGTGCACCTCAGCGGCTAGTGTATACATTTTAGGTGCACTAAACTATCCACAAACCTCCCGACTATATCCTCCTCGGTACAAAGTGACGGTCTTTGCACAACGAGATAATGTAGTTAACTCAATATCATATTTCCCCGATGGAGTTATTCAAACTACTTGGTACATAGCATCACAATGGCTAGAAGGAACCTACCTACGATAAGTACTACAAACGGAGTCCAAATTAATGAAAACAAATCGCCCGTCTACTGCGGTGAAAGTGATCCACCAAGACTCTACTAATAGAGAAATTTGTAAAAAGCTGTGAGGTCAATTCCGTGAGGACATGTAGTAAAACCCGAATAGTCAAAGTCTTCTTACATCAATCAATGTACTTTTTCAAACCCACGAAGCCAATGAAGCATTATGATTTGGTGACCCATAACTCGAGAAGGCATTAATCTCCTCGAAGCACCTTCTCTCCTATATATAGCACGAACCGCAACCATTGGGGTATACTACTAGTTGAGTTGCCACTACTACTACATCGGAGCTAAATACATGTAGTCGTGGTGGTGGTGTTGTAAGGCCTAGTGAAATATGTTGCACTAGTGTATAGGTCATTGGAGTTTGACCACCCACCACCCTTGATTTTGAGAAGTCGTTGGAGGTATCATCCCGTCCATAATGGAAATAATAGACTAACAAAAATACCATCCTCTCTAGTAACTCTGGTGGCGTTGTAACTATGACACTCCCAATTAGCAATCTTTTTGGTATGTCCTAAATCTCTCCATCAACCAAAAGCTAGAGTAATGTTGTCTAAACCTAATGTGGTGAAACATAAGATTTTTCCTATGATGTACATTTATTAACTAAAAGTGGTGTCATAAGATATTTATATATCTCAAATCTTACAACGGGGACAAGAGTATAGTAAACCAACTAAACACACCTATGGTGCCATGAGTCACTCACCCAATCTACACCCTCTAGGTGTCATGAGTACTCACCCAAACTAAACACCATCACAAATACGACATGTGTCATCACAAATATGGGAAATCAAACATTCACATATTATCACCATTGTGTTCCCTGCCTTGCTTTCGCGGAGGCGTGGCCTAGGCCTCACTATACAAATGCAATATTATGTCCGCGAATGTGATGCACTTGCTTTGGAATCAATAGAAGTTGGTTGTGTCCCTGGTAGTGTATCAATCTAAACTAAATCTCTTGAGTAGGAGGTAATCCTAGAAAATCATGAAGAAGCATACCGGGATACTCTCATTCCACCGAACGCTATCAATAGTAACTTAATAGCCTCTACACTACCATCCCAATTTGGTGCTATGGAGCCTATAAAACCATTGTTATTCAAATTGTGAGCCTTAAAGGAAGAGATAATTTGCTTTTATGGTGCTAGTGTGGTACCCATAGGCTCAATCTTCTTCTCTTTAGGCATATCAAATCTAACAAGCTTGTTACAGAAATCAAGTACGTTATAACACGATGCAAACACATCAATACCCATGATGATATCAAAGTCAATCATATGAAAGTTGATAAGATCCACTAAGGTCTGTTACTCCAAATTACAATTGATTAATCCCGGTAGACCTGATACTACTATAGATACCTCCACGTGGATTGATACCAGAAAAGGCTTTATTAGGAACTTAAGTTCTCGAACGAAACAAGTAGCATACAATCGGGATATATATGAATAGGTGAATCCGGGATTTATCAAAGAAAACGTCTCATGTGAGCAACTTTGAGTTTACATGTAATATGGCATTGCGAGCATCTGCATCCTCTCTGGTCAGGCATAGAATCGAGGTTGTGTTGCTATACTCTACTTGTCTAGGCATCATGTACACCTTGTGCACCCTGAAAAGTGTATGCTGCCTATCTAGCTTCCCCAAAACATACATGAGACACTACTCTAACTAGGGTTGTTGGCACTAGTAGGGCTATGATATAATATAACACAGTGACCTTACTCTCCACTTGTGAAGCAACCTAGATTACCACCTCTACAAGGCTTAGAATTCTTCCTTCCACTCAACCATAATGAGGAGACCAGGTAGAGCCACCGTGCCTATTTTTATATTGATGTTGCCTATAACAAGTGGTTGAGGACTACGAATGTATTGAGTCTACCGCGGTGGGGATGGACCGAGGTGGTGTGTACTACCCCTTACTCAGAGCAACCTTAATCCCAGATAGAGGTACAATTAATATCCCTAACATATGAGTTTTCTAGCTCTCCCTCTCTATTTTTAACTCCATGTCATTAGATTTCTAGTGCATGAAAATATCCAAGATGTCACAATAAAAATACACGTGCACCTCAGCGGCTAGTGTATACATTTTAGGTGCTACTAAACTATCCACAAACCTCCTGACTATATCCTCCTCAGTACAAAGTGACAAAGTCTTTGCTTTGCACAAGATAATGTAGTTAACTCAATATCATATTTCCCTGATGGAGTTATTCAAACTACTGGTACATAGCATCACAATGGCTAGAAGGAACCTACCTACGATAAGTACTACAAACGGAGTCCAAATTAATGAAAACAAATCTGCCCGTCTACTACTGGTGAAAGTGATCCACCAAGACTCTACTAATAGAGAAATTTGTAAAAGCTGTGAGGTCAATTCCGTGAGGACATGTAGTAAAACCCGAATAGTCAAAGTCTTCTTACATCAATCAATGTACTTTTTCAAACCCACAGAAGCCAATGAAGCATTATGATTTGGTGACCCATAACTCGAGAAGGCATTAATCTCCTCAGAAGCACCTTCTCTCCTATATATAGCCTGAACCGCAACCATTGGGGTATACTACTAGTTGAGTTGCCACTACTACTACATCTGGAGCTAATACATGTAGTCGTGGTGGTGGTGTTGTAAGGCCTAGTGAAATATGTTGCACTAGTGTATAGGTCATTGGAGTTTGACCACCCACCACCCTTGATTTTGAGAAGTCGTTGGAGGTATCATCCCGTCCATAATGGAAATAATAGACTAACAAAAATACCATCCTCTCTAGTACTCGGTGGCGTTGTAACTATGACACTCCCAATTAGCAATTCTGCTGGTATGTCCTAAATCTCTCCATCAACCAAAAGCTAGAGTAATGTTGTCTAAACCTAATGTGGTGAAACATAAGATTTTTCCTATGATGTACATTTATTAACTAAAAGTGGTGTCATAAGATATTTATATATCTCAAATCTTACAACAGGGACAAGAGTATAGTAAACCAACTAAACACACCTATGGTGCCATGAGTCACTCACCCAATCTACACCCTCTAGGTGTCATGAGTACTCACCCAAACTAAACACCATCACAAATACGACATGTGTCATCACAAATATGGGAAATCAAACATTCACATATTATCACCACTGTGTTCCCTGCCTTGCTTTCGCGGAGGCGTGGCCTAGGCCTCACTATACAAATGCAATATTATGTCCGCGAATGTGATGCACTTGCTGGAATCAATAGAAGTTGGTTGTGTCCCTGGTAGTGTATCAATCTAAACTAAATCTCTTGAGTAGGAGGTAATCCTAGAAAATCATGAAGAAGCATACCAGGATACTCTCATTCCACCAGAACGCTATCAATAGTAACTTAATAGCCTCTACACTACCATCCCAATTTGGTGCTATGGAGCCTATAAAACCATTGTTATTCAAATTGTGAGCCTTAAAGGAAGAGATAATTTGCTTTTATGGTGCTACTGTGGTACCCATAGGCTCAATCTTCTTCTCTTTAGGCATATCAAATCTAACAAGCTTGTTACAGAAATCAAGTACGTTATAACACGATGCAAACACATCAATACCCATGATGATATCAAAGTCAATCATATGAAAGTTGATAAGATCCACTAAGGTCTGTTACTCCAAATTACAATTGATTAATCCCGGTAGACCTGATACTACTATAGATACCTCCACGTGGATTGATACCAGAAAAGGCTTTGTTAGGAACTTAAGTTCTCGAACGAAACAAGTAGCATACAATCGGGATATATATGAATAGGTGAATCCAGGATTTATCAAAGAAAACGTCTCATGTGAGCAACTTTGAGTTTACATGTAATATGGCATTGCGAGCATCTGCATCCTCTCTGGTCAGGCATAGAATCGAGGTTGTGTTGCTATACTCTACTTGTCTAGGCATCATGTACACCTTGTGCACCCTGAAAAGTGTATGCTGCCTATCTAGCTTCCCCAAAACATACATGAGACACTACTCTAACTAGGGTTGTTGGCACTAGTAGGGCTATGATATAATATAACACAGTGACCTTACTCTCCACTTGTGAAGCAACCTAGATTACCACCTCTACAAGGCTTAGAATTCTTCCTGCCACTCAACCATAGTGAGGAGACGAGGTAGAGTCACCGTGCCTCTTTTTATATTGATGTTGCCTATAACAAGCTGGTTGAGGACTACGAATGTATTGAGTCTACCGCGGTGGGGATGACTGAGGTGGTGTGTACTACCCCTTACTCAGAGCAACCTTAATCCCAGATAGAGGTACAATTAATATCCCTAACATATGAGTTTTCTAGCTCTCCCTCTCTATTTTTAACTCCATGTCATTAGATTTCTAGTGCATGAAAATATCCAAGATGTCACAATAAAAATACACGTGCACCTCAGCGGCTAGTGTATACATTTTAGGTGCTACTAAACTATCCACAAACCTCCTGACTATATCCTCCTCAGTACAAAGTGACAGTGCTGCACAACAGATAATGTAGTTAACTCAATATCATATTTCCCTGATGGAGTTATTCAAACTACTGGTACATAGCATCACAATGGCTAGAAGGAACCTACCTACGATAAGTACTACAAACGGAGTCCAAATTAATGAAAACAAATCTGCCCGTCTACTACTGGTGAAAGTGATCCACCAAGACTCTACTAATAGAGAAATTTGTAAAAGCTGTGAGGTCAATTCCGTGAGGACATGTAGTAAAACCCGAATAGTCAAAGTCTTCTTACATCAATCAATGTACTTTTTCAAACCCACAGAAGCCAATGAAGCATTATGATTTGGTGACCCATAACTCGAGAAGGCATTAATCTCCTCAGAAGCACCTTCTCTCCTATATATAGCCTGAACCGCAACCATTGGGGTATACTACTAGTTGAGTTGCCACTACTACTACATCTGGAGCTAATACATGTAGTCGTGGTGGTGGTGTTGTAAGGCCTAGTGAAATATGTTGCACTAGTGTATAGGTCATTGGAGTTTGACCACCCACCACCCTTGATTTTGAGAAGTCGTTGGAGGTATCATCCCGTCCATAATGGAAATAATAGACTAACAAAAATACCATCCTCTCTAGTAACTCTGGTGGCGTTGTAACTATGACACTCCCAATTAGCAATGCTGCTGGTATGTCCTAAATCTCTCCATCAACCAAAAGCTAGAGTAATGTTGTCTAAACCTAATGTGGTGAAACATAAGATTTTTCCTATGATGTACATTTATTAACTAAAAGTGGTGTCATAAGATATTTATATATCTCAAATCTTACAACAGGGACAAGAGTATAGTAAACCAACTAAACACACCTATGGTGCCATGAGTCACTCACCCAATCTACACCCTCTAGGTGTCATGAGTACTCACCCAAACTAAACACCATCACAAATACGACATGTGTCATCACAAATATGGGAAATCAAACATTCACATATTATCACCCGTGTTCCCCGCCTTGCTTTCGCGGAGGCGTGGCCTAGGCCTCACTATACAAATGCAATATTATGTCCGCGAATGTGATGCACTTGCTGGAATCAATAGAAGTTGGTTGTGTCCCCTGGTAGTGTATCAATCTAAACTAAATCTCTTGAGTAGGAGGTAATCCTAGAAAATCATGAAGAAGCATACCAGGATACTCTCATTCCACCAGAACGCTATCAATAGTAACTTAATAGCCTCTACACTACCATCCCAATTTGGTGCTATGGAGCCTATAAAACCATTGTTATTCAAATTGTGAGCCTAAAGGAAGAGATAATTTGCTTTTATGGTGCTACTTGTGGTACCCATAGGCTCAATCTTCTTCTCTTTAGGCATATCAAATCTAACAAGCTTGTTACGTAAATCAAGTACGTTATAACACGATGCAAACACATCAATACCCATGATGATATCAAAGTCAATCATATGAAAGTTGATAAGATCCACTAAGGTCTGTTACTCCAAATTACAATTGATTAATCCCGGTAGACCTGATACTACTATAGATACCTCCACGTGGATTGATACAGAAAAGGCTTTGTTAGGAACTTAAGTTCTCGAACGAAACAAGTAGCATACAATCGGGATATATATGAATAGGTGAATCCAGGATTTATCAAAGAAAATGTCTCATGTGAGCAACTTTGAGTTTACATGTAATATGGCATTGCGAGCATCTGCATCCTCTCTGGTAATGCATAGAATCGAGGTTGTGTTGCTATACTCTACTTGTCTAGGCATCATGTACACCTTGTGCACCCCGAAAGTGTGTATGCTGCCTATCTAGCTTCCCCAAAACATACATGAGACACTACTCTAACTAGGGTTGTTGGCACTAGTAGGGCTATGATATAATATAACACAGTGACCTTACTCTCCACTTGTGAAGCAACCTAGATTACCACCTCTACAAGGCTTAGAATTCTTCCTGCCACTCAACCATAGTGAGGAGACGAGGTAGAGTCACCGTGCCTCTTTTTATATTGATGTTGCCTATAACAAGCTGGTTGAGGACTACGAATGTATTGAGTCTACCGCGGTGGGGATGACTGAGGTGGTGTGTACTACCCCTTACTCAGAGCAACCTTAATCCCAGATAGAGGTACAATTAATATCCCTAACATATGAGTTTTCTAGCTCTCCCTCTCTATTTTTAACTCCATGTCATTAGATTTCTAGTGCATGAAAATATCCAAGATGTCACAATAAAAATACACGTGCACCTCAGCGGCTAGTGTATACATTTTAGGTGCTACTAAACTATCCACAAACCTCCCGACGACTATATCCTCCTCAAGCACAAAGTGACAAGTTGCACGCACAAAGATAATGTAGTTAACTCAATATCATATTTCCCTGATGGAGTTATTCAAACTACTGGTACATAGCATCACAATGGCTAGAAGGAACCTACCTACGATAAGTACTACAAACGGAGTCCAAATTAATGAAAACAAATCGCCCGTCTACTACTGGTGAAAGTGATCCACCAAGACTCCACTAATAGAGAAATTTGTAAAACCAGGAGGTCAATTCCGTGAGGACATGTAGTAAAACCCGAATAGTCAAAGTCTTCTTACATCAATCAATGTACTTTTTCAAACCCACAGAAGCCAATGAAGCATTATGATTTGGTGACCCATAACTCGAGAAGGCATTAATCTCCTCAGAAGCACCTTCTCTCCTATATATAGCCTGAACCGCAACCATTGGGGTATACTACTAGTTGAGTTGCCACTACTACTACATCTGGAGCTAATACATGTCGTGTGGTGGTGTTGTAAGGCCTAGTGAAATATGTTGCACTAGTGTATAGGTCATTGGAGTTTGACCACCCACCACCCTTGATTTTGAGAAGTCGTTGGAGGTATCATCCCGTCCATAATGGAAATAATAGACTAACAAAAATACCATCCTCTCTAGTAACTCTGGTGGCGTTGTAACTATGACACTCCCAATTAGCAATGCTGCTGGTATGTCCTAAATCTCTCCATCAACCAAAAGCTAGAGTAATGTTGTCTAAACCTAATGTGGTGAAACATAAGATTTTTCCTATGATGTACATTTATTAACTAAAAGTGGTGTCATAAGATATTTATATATCTCAAATCTTACAACAGGGACAAGAGTATAGTAAACCAACTAAACACACCTATGGTGCCATGAGTCACTCACCCAATCTACACCCTCTAGGTGTCATGAGTACTCACCCAAACTAAACACCATCACAAATACGACATGTGTCATCACAAATATGGGAAATCAAACATTCACATATTATCACCACCGTGTTCCCCCCCCGCCTTGCTTTCGCGGAGGCGTGGCCTAGGCCTCACTATACAAATGCAATATTATGTCCGCGAATGTGATGCACTTGCTGGAATCAATAGAAGTTGGTTGTGTCCCGGTAGTGTATCAATCTAAACTAAATCTCTTGAGTAGGAGGTAATCCTAGAAAATCATGAAGAAGCATACCAGGATACTCTCATTCCACCAGAACGCTATCAATAGTAACTTAATAGCCTCTACACTACCATCCCAATTTGGTGCTATGGAGCCTATAAAACCATTGTTATTCAAATTGTGAGCCTTAAAGGAAGAGATAATTTGCTTTTATGGTGCTGCTACCGTGGTACCCATAGGCTCAATCTTCTTCTCTTTAGGCATATCAAATCTAACAAGCTTGTTACAGAAATCAAGTACGTTATAACACGATGCAAACACATCAATACCCATGATGATATCAAAGTCAATCATATGAAAGTTGATAAGATCCACTAAGGTCTGTTACTCCAAATTACAATTGATTAATCCCGGTAGACCTGATACTACTATAGATACCTCCACGTGGATTGATACCGTAAAAGGCTTTGTTAGGAACTTAAGTTCTCGAACGAAACAAGTAGCATACAATCGGGATATATATGAATAGGTGAATCCAGGATTTATCAAAGAAAACGTCTCATGTGAGCAACTTTGAGTTTACATGTAATATGGCATTGCGAGCATCTGCATCCTCTCTGGTAATGCATAGAATCGAGGTTGTGTTGCTATACTCTACTTGTCTAGGCATCATGTACACCTTGTGCACCCTGAAAAGTGTATGCTGCCTATCTAGCTTCCCCAAAACATACATGAGACACTACTCTAACTAGGGTTGTTGGCACTAGTAGGGCTATGATATAATATAACACAAGTGACCTTACTCTCCACTTGTGAAGCAACCTAGATTACCACCTCTACAAGGCTTAGAATTCCCGCCACTCTCAACATAGTGAGGAGACGAGGTAGAGTCACCGTGCCTCTTTTTATATTGATGTTGCCTATAACAAGCTGGTTGAGGACTACGAATGTATTGAGTCTACCGCGGTGGGGATGACTGAGGTGGTGTGTACTACCCCTTACTCAGAGCAACCTTAATCCCAGATAGAGGTACAATTAATATCCCTAACATATGAGTTTTCTAGCTCTCCCTCTCTATTTTTAACTCCATGTCATTAGATTTCTAGTGCATGAAAATATCCAAGATGTCACAATAAAAATACACGTGCACCTCAGCGGCTAGTGTATACATTTTAGGTGCTACTAAACTATCCACAAACCTCCTGACTATATCCTCCTCAGTACAAAGTGACAAAGTTTGCACAACAAGATAATGTAGTTAACTCAATATCATATTTCCCCGATGGAGTTATTCAAACTACTCGGTACATAGCATCACAATGGCTAGAAGGAACCTACCTACGATAAGTACTACAAACGGAGTCCAAATTAAATGAAAACAAATCGCCCGTCTACTACCGGTGAAAGTGATCCACCAAGACTCTACTAATAGAGAAATTTGTAAAACCGTGAGGTCAATTCCGTGAGGACATGTAGTAAAACCCGAATAGTCAAAGTCTTCTTACATCAATCAATGTACTTTTTCAAACCCACAGAAGCCAATGAAGCATTATGATTTGGTGACCCATAACTCGAGAAGGCATTAATCTCCTCAGAAGCACCTTCTCTCCTATATATAGCCTGAACCGCAACCATTGGGGTATACTACTAGTTGAGTTGCCACTACTACTACATCTGGAGCTAATACATGTAGTCGTGGTGGTGGTGTTGTAAGGCCTAGTGAAATATGTTGCACTAGTGTATAGGTCATTGGAGTTTGACCACCCACCACCCTTGATTTTGAGAAGTCGTTGGAGGTATCATCCCGTCCATAATGGAAATAATAGACTAACAAAAATACCATCCTCTCTAGTAACTCTGGTGGCGTTGTAACTATGACACTCCCAATTAGCAATGCTGCTGGTATGTCCTAAATCTCTCCATCAACCAAAAGCTAGAGTAATGTTGTCTAAACCTAATGTGGTGAAACATAAGATTTTTCCTATGATGTACATTTATTAACTAAAAGTGGTGTCATAAGATATTTATATATCTCAAATCTTACAACAGGGACAAGAGTATAGTAAACCAACTAAACACACCTATGGTGCCATGAGTCACTCACCCAATCTACACCCTCTAGGTGTCATGAGTACTCACCCAAACTAAACACCATCACAAATACGACATGTGTCATCACAAATATGGGAAATCAAACATTCACATATTATCACCACGGTGTCCCTGCCTTGCTTTCGCGGAGGCGTGGCCTAGGCCTCACTATACAAATGCAATATTATGTCCGCGAATGTGATGCACTTGCCGGAATCAATAGAAGTTGGTTGTGTCCCTGGTAGTGTATCAATCTAAACTAAATCTCTTGAGTAGGAGGTAATCCTAGAAAATCATGAAGAAGCATACCAGGATACTCTCATTCCACTAGAACGCTATCAATAGTAACTTAATAGCCTCTACACTACCATCCCAATTTGGTGCTATGGAGCCTATAAAACCATTGTTATTCAAATTGTGAGCCTTAAAGGAAGAGATAATTTGCTTTTATGGTGCTACTGTGGTACCCATAGGCTCAATCTTCTTCTCTTTAGGCATATCAAATCTAACAAGCTTGTTACATAAATCAAGTACGTTATAACACGATGCAAACACATCAATACCCATGATGATATCAAAGTCAATCATATGAAAGTTGATAAGATCCACTAAGGTCTGTTACTCCAAATTACAATTGATTAATCCCGGTAGACCTGATACTACTATAGATACCTCCACGTGGATTGATACCAGAAAAGGCTTTGTTAGGAACTTAAGTTCTCGAACGAAACAAGTAGCATACAATCGGGATATATATGAATAGGTGAATCCAGGATTTATCAAAGAAAATGTCTCATGTGAGCAACTTTGAGTTTACATGTAATATGGCATTGCGAGCATCTGCATCCTCTCTGGTAATGCATAGAATCGAGGTTGTGTTGCTATACTCTACTTGTCTAGGCATCATGTACACCTTGTGCACCCTGAAAAGTGTATGCTGCCTATCTAGCTTCCCCAAAACATACATGAGACACTACTCTAACTAGGGTTGTTGGCACTAGTAGGGCTATGATATAATATAACACGTTGACCTTACTCTCCACTTGTGAAGCAACCTAGATTACCACCTCTACAAGGCTTAGAATTCTTCCCGCCACTCAACCATAGTGAGGAGACGAGGTAGAGTCACCGTGCCTCTTTTTATATTGATGTTGCCTATAACAAGTCTGGTTGAGGACTACGAATGTATTGAGTCTACCGCGGTGGGGATGACTGAGGTGGTGTGTACTACCCCTTACTCAGAGCAACCTTAATCCCAGATAGAGGTACAATTAATATCCCTAACATATGAGTTTTCTAGCTCTCCCTCTCTATTTTTAACTCCATGTCATTAGATTTCTAGTGCATGAAAATATCCAAGATGTCACAATAAAAATACACGTGCACCTCTCAGCGGCTAGTGTATACATTTTAGGTGCTACTAAACTATCCACAAACCTCCCGACTATATCCTCCTCAAGACAAAGTGACAAGTTTTACGCACAACAGATAATGTAGTTAACTCAATATCATATTTCCCTGATGGAGTTATTCAAACTACTGGTACATAGCATCACAATGGCTAGAAGGAACCTACCTACGATAAGTACTACAAACGGAGTCCAAATTAATGAAAACAAATCGCCCGTCTACTACCGGTGAAAGTGATCCACCAAGACTCTACTAATAGAGAAATTTGTAAAACCGTGAGGTCAATTCCGTGAGGACATGTAGTAAAACCCGAATAGTCAAAGTCTTCTTACATCAATCAATGTACTTTTTCAAACCCACGAAGCCAATGAAGCATTATGATTTGGTGACCCATAACTCGAGAAGGCATTAATCTCCCTCGTAAGCACCTTCTCTCCTATATATAGCCTGAACCGCAACCATTGGGGTATACTACTAGTTGAGTTGCCACTACTACTACATCTGGAGCTAATACATGTAGTCGTGGTGGTGGTGTTGTAAGGCCTAGTGAAATATGTTGCACTAGTGTATAGGTCATTGGAGTTTGACCACCCACCACCCTTGATTTTGAGAAGTCGTTGGAGGTATCATCCCGTCCATAATGGAAATAATAGACTAACAAAAATACCATCCTCTCTAGTAACTCTGGTGGCGTTGTAACTATGACACTCCCAATTAGCAATGCTGCTGGTATGTCCTAAATCTCTCCATCAACCAAAAGCTAGAGTAATGTTGTCTAAACCTAATGTGGTGAAACATAAGATTTTTCCTATGATGTACATTTATTAACTAAAAGTGGTGTCATAAGATATTTATATATCTCAAATCTTACAACAGGGACAAGAGTATAGTAAACCAACTAAACACACCTATGGTGCCATGAGTCACTCACCCAATCTACACCCTCTAGGTGTCATGAGTACTCACCCAAACTAAACACCATCACAAATACGACATGTGTCATCACAAATATGGGAAATCAAACATTCACATATTATCACCACTGTGTTCCCTGCCTTGCTTTCGCGGAGGCGTGGCCTAGGCCTCACTATACAAATGCAATATTATGTCCGCGAATGTGATGCACTTGCTGGAATCAATAGAAGTTGGTTGTGTCCCTGGTAGTGTATCAATCTAAACTAAATCTCTTGAGTAGGAGGTAATCCTAGAAAATCATGAAGAAGCATACCAGGATACTCTCATTCCACTAGAACGCTATCAATAGTAACTTAATAGCCTCTACACTACCATCCCAATTTGGTGCTATGGAGCCTATAAAACCATTGTTATTCAAATTGTGAGCCTTAAAGGAAGAGATAATTTGCTTTTATGGTGCTACCGTGGTACCCATAGGCTCAATCTTCTTCTCTTTAGGCATATCAAATCTAACAAGCTTGTTACATAAATCAAGTACGTTATAACACGATGCAAACACATCAATACCCATGATGATATCAAAGTCAATCATATGAAAGTTGATAAGATCCACTAAGGTCTGTTACTCCAAATTACAATTGATTAATCCCGGTAGACCTGATACTACTATAGATACCTCCACGTGGATTGATACCGTAAAAGGCTTTGTTAGGAACTTAAGTTCTCGAACGAAACAAGTAGCATACAATCGGGATATATATGAATAGGTGAATCCAGGATTTATCAAAGAAAACGTCTCATGTGAGCAACTTTGAGTTTACATGTAATATGGCATTGCGAGCATCTGCATCCTCTCTGGTAATGCATAGAATCGAGGTTGTGTTGCTATACTCTACTTGTCTAGGCATCATGTACACCTTGTGCACCCTGAAAAGTGTATGCTGCCTATCTAGCTTCCCCAAAACATACATGAGACACTACTCTAACTAGGGTTGTTGGCACTAGTAGGGCTATGATATAATATAACACAAAGTTGACCTTACTCTCCACTTGTGAAGCAACCTAGATTACCACCTCTACAAGGCTTAGAATTCTTCCCCGCCACTCAACCATAGTGAGGAGACGAGGTAGAGTCACCGTGCCTCTTTTTATATTGATGTTGCCTATAACAAGCTGGTTGAGGACTACGAATGTATTGAGTCTACCGCGGTGGGGATGACTGAGGTGGTGTGTACTACCCCTTACTCAGAGCAACCTTAATCCCAGATAGAGGTACAATTAATATCCCTAACATATGAGTTTTCTAGCTCTCCCTCTCTATTTTTAACTCCATGTCATTAGATTTCTAGTGCATGAAAATATCCAAGATGTCACAATAAAAATACACGTGCACCTCTGCGGCTAGTGTATACATTTTAGGTGCTACTAAACTATCCACAAACCTCCCGACTATATCCTCCTCTGACAAAGTGACAAAGCACGCACAACAGATAATGTAGTTAACTCAATATCATATTTCCCCGATGGAGTTATTCAAACTATCGGTACATAGCATCACAATGGCTAGAAGGAACCTACCTACGATAAGTACTACAAACGGAGTCCAAATTAATGAAAACAAATCGCCCGTCTACTACCGGTGAAAGTGATCCACCAAGACTCTACTAATAGAGAAATTTGTAAAACCGTGAGGTCAATTCCGTGAGGACATGTAGTAAAACCCGAATAGTCAAAGTCTTCTTACATCAATCAATGTACTTTTTCAAACCCACGAAGCCAATGAAGCATTATGATTTGGTGACCCATAACTCGAGAAGGCATTAATCTCCTCGTAAGCACCTTCTCTCCTATATATAGCCCGAACCGCAACCATTGGGGTATACTACTAGTTGAGTTGCCACTACTACTACATCCGGAGCTAATACATGTAGTCGTGGTGGTGGTGTTGTAAGGCCTAGTGAATATGTTGCACTAGTGTATAGGTCATTGGAGTTTGACCACCCACCACCCTTGATTTTGAGAAGTCGTTGGAGGTATCATCCCGTCCATAATGGAAATAATAGACTAACAAAAATACCATCCTCTCTAGTAACTCTGGTGGCGTTGTAACTATGACACTCCCAATTAGCAATGCTGCTGGTATGTCCTAAATCTCTCCATCAACCAAAAGCTAGAGTAATGTTGTCTAAACCTAATGTGGTGAAACATAAGATTTTTCCTATGATGTACATTTATTAACTAAAAGTGGTGTCATAAGATATTTATATATCTCAAATCTTACAACAGGGACAAGAGTATAGTAAACCAACTAAACACACCTATGGTGCCATGAGTCACTCACCCAATCTACACCCTCTAGGTGTCATGAGTACTCACCCAAACTAAACACCATCACAAATACGACATGTGTCATCACAAATATGGGAAATCAAACATTCACATATTATCACCACCGTGTTCCCGCGCCTTGCTTTCGCGGAGGCGTGGCCTAGGCCTCACTATACAAATGCAATATTATGTCCGCGAATGTGATGCACTTGCCGGAATCAATAGAAGTTGGTTGTGTCCCTGGTAGTGTATCAATCTAAACTAAATCTCTTGAGTAGGAGGTAATCCTAGAAAATCATGAAGAAGCATACCAGGATACTCTCATTCCACCAGAACGCTATCAATAGTAACTTAATAGCCTCTACACTACCATCCCAATTTGGTGCTATGGAGCCTATAAAACCATTGTTATTCAAATTGTGAGCCTTAAAGGAAGAGATAATTTGCTTTTATGGTGCTACTGTGGTACCCATAGGCTCAATCTTCTTCTCTTTAGGCATATCAAATCTAACAAGCTTGTTACGTAAATCAAGTACGTTATAACACGATGCAAACACATCAATACCCATGATGATATCAAAGTCAATCATATGAAAGTTGATAAGATCCACTAAGGTCTCGTTACTCCAAATTACAATTGATTAATCCCGTAGACCCGATACTACTATAGATACCTCCACGTGGATTGATACCGTAAAAGGCTTTGTTAGGAACTTAAGTTCTCGAACGAAACAAGTAGCATACAATCGGGATATATATGAATAGGTGAATCCAGGATTTATCAAAGAAAATGTCTCATGTGAGCAACTTTGAGTTTACATGTAATATGGCATTGCGAGCATCTGCATCCTCTCTGGTAATGCATAGAATCGAGGTTGTGTTGCTATACTCTACTTGTCTAGGCATCATGTACACCTTGTGCACCCTGAAAAGTGTATGCTGCCTATCTAGCTTCCCCAAAACATACATCAGACACTACTCTAACTAGGGTTGTTGGCACTAGTAGGGCTATGATATAATATAACACAAGTTGACCTTACTCTCCACTTGTGAAGCAACCTAGATTACCACCTCTACAAGGCTTAGAATTCTTCCCCGCCACTCAACCATAGTGAGGAGACGAGGTAGAGTCACCGTGCCTCTTTTTATATTGATGTTGCCTATAACAAGTCTGGTTGAGGACTACGAATGTATTGAGTCTACCGCGGTGGGGATGACCGAGGTGGTGTGTACTACCCCTTACTCGCAGCAACCTTAATCCCGTATAGAGGTACAATTAATATCCCTAACATATGAGTTTTCTAGCTCTCCCTCTCTATTTTTAACTCCATGTCATTAGATTTCTAGTGCATGAAAATATCCAAGATGTCACAATAAAAATACACGTGCACCTCGCGGCTAGTGTATACATTTTAGGTGCTACTAAACTATCCACAAACCTCCCGACTATATCCTCCTCGCACAAAGTGACAAAGTTGCCGCACAACAAGATAATGTAGTTAACTCAATATCATATTTCCCCGATGGAGTTATTCAAACTACCGGTACATAGCATCACAATGGCTAGAAGGAACCTACCTACGATAAGTACTACAAACGGAGTCCAAATTAATGAAAACAAATCGCCCGTCTACTACCGTGAAAGTGATCCACCAAGACTCTACTAATAGAGAAATTTGTAAAACCGTGAGGTCAATTCCGTGAGGACATGTAGTAAAACCCGAATAGTCAAAGTCTTCTTACATCAATCAATGTACTTTTTCAAACCCACGTAAGCCAATGAAGCATTATGATTTGGTGACCCATAACTCGAGAAGGCATTAATCTCCTAAGCACCTTCTCTCCTATATATAGCCTGAACCGCAACCATTGGGGTATACTACTAGTTGAGTTGCCACTACTACTACATCTGGAGCTAATACATGTAGTCGTGGTGGTGGTGTTGTAAGGCCTAGTGAAATATGTTGCACTAGTGTATAGGTCATTGGAGTTTGACCACCCACCACCCTTGATTTTGAGAAGTCGTTGGAGGTATCATCCCGTCCATAATGGAAATAATAGACTAACAAAAATACCATCCTCTCTAGTAACTCTGGTGGCGTTGTAACTATGACACTCCCAATTAGCAATGCCGCGTATGTCCTAAATCTCTCCATCAACCAAAAGCTAGAGTAATGTTGTCTAAACCTAATGTGGTGAAACATAAGATTTTTCCTATGATGTACATTTATTAACTAAAAGTGGTGTCATAAGATATTTATATATCTCAAATCTTACAACAGGGACAAGAGTATAGTAAACCAACTAAACACACCTATGGTGCCATGAGTCACTCACCCAATCTACACCCTCTAGGTGTCATGAGTACTCACCCAAACTAAACACCATCACAAATACGACATGTGTCATCACAAATATGGGAAATCAAACATTCACATATTATCACCACTGTGTTCCCTGCCTTGCTTTCGCGGAGGCGTGGCCTAGGCCTCACTATACAAATGCAATATTATGTCCGCGAATGTGATGCACTTGCTGGAATCAATAGAAGTTGGTTGTGTCCCCGGTAGTGTATCAATCTAAACTAAATCTCTTGAGTAGGAGGTAATCCTAAAATCATGAAGAAGCATACCAGATACTCTCATTCCACTAGAACGCTATCAATAGTAA
The DNA here is from genome assembly GCA_034509755.1 of Anisodus tanguticus. Taxonomy (NCBI): domain Eukaryota; kingdom Viridiplantae; phylum Streptophyta; class Magnoliopsida; order Solanales; family Solanaceae; genus Anisodus; species Anisodus tanguticus. Next base: position 27,846,511 of record CM067550.1, on the reverse strand, counting down.
CTTAATAGCCTCTACACTACCATCCCAATTTGGTGCTATGGAGCCTATAAAACCATTGTTATTCAAATTGTGAGCCTTAAAGGAAGAGATAATTTGCTTTTATGGTGCTACCGTGGTACCCATAGGCTCAATCTTCTTCTCTTTAGGCATATCAAATCTAACAAGCTTGTTACGTAAATCAAGTACGTTATAACACGATGCAAACACATCAATACCCATGATGATATCAAAGTCAATCATATGAAAGTTGATAAGATCCACTAAGGTCTCCGTTACTCCAAATTACAATTGATTAATCCTGTAGACCCGATACTACTATAGATACCTCCACGTGGATTGATACCGTAAAAGGCTTTGTTAGGAACTTAAGTTCTCGAACGAAACAAGTAGCATACAATCGGGATATATATGAATAGGTGAATCCAGGATTTATCAAAGAAAACGTCTCATGTGAGCAACTTTGAGACATACATGTAATATGGCATTGCGAGCATCCGCATCCTCTCGGTCGTGCATAGAATCGAGGTTGTGTTGCTATACTCTACTTGTCTAGGCATCATGTACACCTTGTGCACCCTGAAAAGTGTATGCTGCCTATCTAGCTTCCCCAAAACATACATGAGACACTACTCTAACTAGGGTTGTTGGCACTAGTAGGGCTATGATATAATATAACACAGTTGACCTTACTCTCCACTTGTGAAGCAACCTAGATTACCACCTCTACAAGGCTTAGAATTCTTCCTGCCACTCAACCATAGTGAGGAGACGAGGTAGAGTCACCGTGCCTCTTTTTATATTGATGTTGCCTATAACAAGCTGGTTGAGGACTACGAATGTATTGAGTCTACCGCGGTGGGGATGACTGAGGTGGTGTGTACTACCCCTTACTCGGAGCAACCTTAATCCCAGATAGAGGTACAATTAATATCCCTAACATATGAGTTTTCTAGCTCTCCCTCTCTATTTTTAACTCCATGTCATTAGATTTCTAGTGCATGAAAATATCCAAGATGTCACAATAAAAATACACGTGCACCTCAGCGGCTAGTGTATACATTTTAGGTGCTACTAAACTATCCACAAACCTCCTGACTATATCCTCCTCAGTACAAAGTGACAGTGCTGCACAACAGATAATGTAGTTAACTCAATATCATATTTCCCTGATGGAGTTATTCAAACTATTGGTACATAGCATCACAATGGCTAGAAGGAACCTACCTACGATAAGTACTACAAACGGAGTCCAAATTAATGAAAACAAATCTGCCCGTCTACTACTGGTGAAAGTGATCCACCAAGACTCTACTAATAGAGAAATTTGTAAAAACCAGGAGGTCAATTCCGTGAGGACATGTAGTAAAACCCGAATAGTCAAAGTCTTCTTACATCAATCAATGTACTTTTTCAAACCCACAGAAGCCAATGAAGCATTATGATTTGGTGACCCATAACTCGAGAGAAGGCATTAATTAATCTCCTCGTAAGCACCTTCTCTCCTATATATAGCCTGAACCGCAACCATTGGGGTATACTACTAGTTGAGTTGCCACTACTACTACATCTGGAGCTAATACATGTAGTCGTGGTGGTGGTGTTGTAAGGCCTAGTGAAATATGTTGCACTAGTGTATAGGTCATTGGAGTTTGACCACCCACCACCCTTGATTTTGAGAAGTCGTTGGAGGTATCATCCCGTCCATAATGGAAATAATAGACTAACAAAAATACCATCCTCTCTAGTAACTCTGGTGGCGTTGTAACTATGACACTCCCAATTAGCAATGTCGCCTGGTATGTCCTAAATCTCTCCATCAACCAAAAGCTAGAGTAATGTTGTCTAAACCTAATGTGGTGAAACATAAGATTTTTCCTATGATGTACATTTATTAACTAAAAGTGGTGTCATAAGATATTTATATATCTCAAATCTTACAACAGGGACAAGAGTATAGTAAACCAACTAAACACACTATGGTGCCATGAGTCACTCACCCAATCTACACCCTCTAGGTGTCATGAGTACTCACCCAAACTAAACACCATCACAAATACGACATGTGTCATCACAAATATGGGAAATCAAACATTCACATATTATCACCACCGTGTTCCCCGCCTTGCTTTCGCGGAGGCGTGGCCTAGGCCTCACTATACAAATGCAATATTATGTCCGCGAATGTGATGCACTTGCCGGAATCAATAGAAGTTGGTTGTGTCCCCGGTAGTGTATCAATCTAAACTAAATCTCTTGAGTAGGAGGTAATCCTAGAAAATCATGAAGAAGCATACCAGGATACTCTCATTCCACCAGAACGCTATCAATAGTAACTTAATAGCCTCTACACTACCATCCCAATTTGGTGCTATGGAGCCTATAAAACCATTGTTATTCAAATTGTGAGCCTTAAAGGAAGAGATAATTTGCTTTTATGGTGCTACCGTGGTACCCATAGGCTCAATCTTCTTCTTCTCTTTAGGCATATCAAATCTAACAAGCTTGTTACGTAAATCAAGTACGTTATAACACGATGCAAACACATCAATACCCATGATGATATCAAAGTCAATCATATGAAAGTTGATAAGATCCACTAAGGTCTGTTACTCCAAATTACAATTGATTAATCCTAGTAGACCCGATACTACTATAGATACCTCCACGTGGATTGATACCGTAAAAGGCTTTGTTAGGAACTTAAGTTCTCGAACGAAACAAGTAGCATACAATCGGGATATATATGAATAGGTGAATCCAGGATTTATCAAAGAAAATGTCTCATGTGAGCAACTTTGAGTTTACATGTAATATGGCATTGCGAGCATCTGCATCCTCTCTGGTAATGCATAGAATCGAGGTTGTGTTGCTATACTCTACTTGTCTAGGCATCATGTACACCTTGTGCACCCTGAAAAGTGTATGCTGCCTATCTAGCTTCCCCAAAACATACATGAGACACTACTCTAACTAGGTGTTGGCACTAGTAGGGCTATGATATAATATAACACAGTTGACCTTACTCTCCACTTGTGAAGCAACCTAGATTACCACCTCTACAAGGCTTAGAATTCTTCCGCCACTCAACCATAGTGAGGAGACGAGGTAGAGTCACCGTGCCTCTTTTTATATTGATGTTGCCTATAACAAGTCTGGTTGAGGACTACGAATGTATTGAGTCTACCGCGGTGGGGATGACTGAGGTGGTGTGTACTACCCCTTACTCGGAGCAACCTTAATCCCAGATAGAGGTACAATTAATATCCCTAACATATGAGTTTTCTAGCTCTCCCTCTCTATTTTTAACTCCATGTCATTAGATTTCTAGTGCATGAAAATATCCAAGATGTCACAATAAAAATACACGTGCACCTCAGCGGCTAGTGTATACATTTTAGGTGCTACTAAACTATCCACAAACCTCCTGACTATATCCTCCTCAGTACAAAGTGACAGTGCTGCACAACAGATAATGTAGTTAACTCAATATCATATTTCCCTGATGGAGTTATTCAAACTACTGGTACATAGCATCACAATGGCTAGAAGGAACCTACCTACGATAAGTACTACAAACGGAGTCCAAATTAATGAAAACAAATCTGCCCGTCTACTACTGGTGAAAGTGATCCACCAAGACTCCACTAATAGAGAAATTTGTAAAACCAGGAGGTCAATTCCGTGAGGACATGTAGTAAAACCCGAATAGTCAAAGTCTTCTTACATCAATCAATGTACTTTTTCAAACCCACAGAAGCCAATGAAGCATTATGATTTGGTGACCCATAACTCGAGAAGGCATTAATCTCCTCAGAAGCACCTTCTCTCCTATATATAGCCTGAACCGCAACCATTGGGGTATACTACTAGTTGAGTTGCCACTACTACTACATCTGGAGCTAATACATGTAGTCGTGGTGGTGGTGTTGTAAGGCCTAGTGAAATATGTTGCACTAATGTATAGGTCATTGGAGTTGACCACCCACCACCCTTGATTTTGAGAAGTCGTTGGAGGTATCATCCCGTCCATAATGGAAATAATAGACTGACAAAAATACCATCCTCTCTAGTAACTCTGGTGGCGTTGTAACTATGACACTCCCAATTAGCAATGCTGCTGGTATGTCCTAAATCTCTCCATCAACCAAAAGCTAGAGTAATGTTGTCTAAACCTAATGTGGTGAAACATAAGATTTTTCCTATGATGTACATTTATTAACTAAAAGTGGTGTCATAAGATATTTATATATCTCAAATCTTACAACAGGGACAAGAGTATAGTAAACCAACTAAACACACCTATGGTGCCATGAGTCACTCACCCAATCTACACCCTCTAGGTGTCATGAGTACTCACCCAAACTAAACACCATCACAAATACGACATGTGTCATCACAAATATGGGAAATCAAACATTCACATATTATCACCACCGTGTTCCCCGCTTGCCTTGCTTTCGCGGAGGCGTGGCCTAGGCCTCACTATACAAATGCAATATTATGTCCGCGAATGTGATGCACTTGCCGGAATCAATAGAAGTTGGTTGTGTCCCCGGTAGTGTATCAATCTAAACTAAATCTCTTGAGTAGGAGGTAATCCTAGAAAATCATGAAGAAGCATACCAGGATACTCTCATTCCACCTAGAACGCTATCAATAGTAACTTAATAGCCTCTACACTACCATCCCAATTTGGTGCTATGGAGCCTATAAAACCATTGTTATTCAAATTGTGAGCCTTAAAGGAAGAGATAATTTGCTTTTATGGTGCTACCGTGGTACCCATAGGCTCAATCTTCTTCTCTTTAGGCATATCAAATCTAACAAGCTTGTTACGTAAATCAAGTACGTTATAACACGATGCAAACACATCAATACCCATGATGATATCAAAGTCAATCATATGAAAGTTGATAAGATCCACTAAGGTCTCGTTACTCCAAATTACAATTGATTAATCCCGGTAGACCCGATAACTATAGATACCTCCACGTGGATTGATACGTAAAAGGCTTTGTTAGGAACTTAAGTTCTCGAACGAAACAAGTAGCATACAATCGGGATATATATGAATAGGTGAATCCAGGATTTATCAAAGAAAACGTCTCATGTGAGCAACTTTGAGTTTACATGTAATATGGCATTGCGAGCATCTGCATCCTCTCTGGTAATGCATAGAATCGAGGTTGTGTTGCTATACTCTACTTGTCTAGGCATCATGTACACCTTGTGCACCCTGAAAAGTGTATGCTGCCTATCTAGCTTCCCCAAAACATACATGAGACACTACTCTAACTAGGGTTGTTGGCACTAGTAGGGCTATGATATAATATAACACAGTTGACCTTACTCTCCACTTGTGAAGCAACCTAGATTACCACCTCTACAAGGCTTAGAATTCTTCCTGCCACTCAACCATAGTGAGGAGACGAGGTAGAGTCACCGTGCCTCTTTTTATATTGATGTTGCCTATAACAAGCTGGTTGAGGACTACGAATGTATTGAGTCTACCGCGGTGGGGATGACTGAGGTGGTGTGTACTACCCCTTACTCGGAGCAACCTTAATCCCATATAGAGGTACAATTAATATCCCTAACATATGAGTTTTCTAGCTCTCCCTCTCTATTTTTAACTCCATGTCATTAGATTTCTAGTGCATGAAAATATCCAAGATGTCACAATAAAAATACACGTGCACCTCAGCGGCTAGTGTATACATTTTAGGTGCTACTAAACTATCCACAAACCTCCTGACTATATCCTCCTCAGTACAAAGTGACATTGCGCACAACAGATAATGTAGTTAACTCAATATCATATTTCCCTGATGGAGTTATTCAAACTACTGGTACATAGCATCACAATGGCTAGAAGGAACCTACCTACGATAAGTACTACAAACGGAGTCCAAATTAATGAAAACAAATCGCCCGTCTACTACCGGTGAAAGTGATCCACCAAGACTCTACTAATAGAGAAATTTGTAAAACCGTGAGGTCAATTCCGTGAGGACATGTAGTAAAACCCGAATAGTCAAAGTCTTCTTACATCAATCAATGTACTTTTTCAAACCCACGTAAGCCAATGAAGCATTATGATTTGGTGACCCATAACTCGAGAAGGCATTAATCTCCTCGTAAGCACCTTCTCTCCTATATATAGCCCGAACCGCAACCATTGGGGTATACTACTAGTTGAGTTGCCACTACTACTACATCCGGGAGCTAATACATGTAGTCGTGGTGGTGGTGTTGTAAGGCCTAGTGAAATATGTTGCACTAGTGTATAGGTCATTGGAGTTTGACCACCCACCACCCTTGATTTTGAGAAGTCGTTGGAGGTATCATCCCGTCCATAATGGAAATAATAGACTAACAAAAATACCATCCTCTCTAGTAACTCTGGTGGCGTTGTAACTATGACACTCCCAATTAGCAATGCTGCTGGTATGTCCTAAATCTCTCCATCAACCAAAAGCTAGAGTAATGTTGTCTAAACCTAATGTGGTGAAACATAAGATTTTTCCTATGATGTACATTTATTAACTAAAAGTGGTGTCATAAGATATTTATATATCTCAAATCTTACAACAGGGACAAGAGTATAGTAAACCAACTAAACACACCTATGGTGCCATGAGTCACTCACCCAATCTACACCCTCTAGGTGTCATGAGTACTCACCCAAACTAAACACCATCACAAATACGACATGTGTCATCACAAATATGGGAAATCAAACATTCACATATTATCACCACGGTGTTCCCTGCCTTGCTTTCGCGGAGGCGTGGCCTAGGCCTCACTATACAAATGCAATATTATGTCCGCGAATGTGATGCACTTGCCGGAATCAATAGAAGTTGGTTGTGTCCCTGGTAGTGTATCAATCTAAACTAAATCTCTTGAGTAGGAGGTAATCCTAGAAAATCATGAAGAAGCATACCAGGATACTCTCATTCCACCAGAACGCTATCAATAGTAACTTAATAGCCTCTACACTACCATCCCAATTTGGTGCTATGGAGCCTATAAAACCATTGTTATTCAAATTGTGAGCCTTAAAGGAAGAGATAATTTGCTTTTATGGTGCTACCGTGGTACCCATAGGCTCAATCTTCTTCTCTTTAGGCATATCAAATCTAACAAGCTTGTTACGTAAATCAAGTACGTTATAACACGATGCAAACACATCAATACCCATGATGATATCAAAGTCAATCATATGAAAGTTGATAAGATCCACTAAGGTCTCGTTACTCCAAATTACAATTGATTAATCCCGGTAGACCCGATACTACTATAGATACCTCCACGTGGATTGATACCGTAAAAGGCTTTGTTAGGAACTTAAGTTCTCGAACGAAACAAGTAGCATACAATCGGGATATATATGAATAGGTGAATCCAGGATTTATCAAAGAAAACGTCTCATGTGAGCAACTTTGAGTTTACATGTAATATGGCATTGCGAGCGAGCATCCGCATCCTCTCTGGTAATGCATAGAATCGAGGTTGTGTTGCTATACTCTACTTGTCTAGGCATCATGTACACCTTGTGCACCCTGAAAAGTGTATGCTGCCTATCTAGCTTCCCCAAAACATACATGAGACACTACTCTAACTAGGGTTGTTGGCACTAGTAGGGCTATGATATAATATAACACAAAGTTGACCTTACTCTCCACTTGTGAAGCAACCTAGATTACCACCTCTACAAGGCTTAGAATTCTTCCTGCCACTCAACCATAGTGAGGAGACGAGGTAGAGTCACCGTGCCTCTTTTTATATTGATGTTGCCTATAACAAGCTGGTTGAGGACTACGAATGTATTGAGTCTACCGCGGTGGGGATGACTGAGGTGGTGTGTACTACCCCTTACTCGGAGCAACCTTAATCCCGTATAGAGGTACAATTAATATCCCTAACATATGAGTTTTCTAGCTCTCCCTCTCTATTTTTAACTCCATGTCATTAGATTTCTAGTGCATGAAAATATCCAAGATGTCACAATAAAAATACACGTGCACCTCGCGGCTAGTGTATACATTTTAGGTGCTACTAAACTATCCACAAACCTCCCGACTATATCCTCCTCAAGACAAAGTGACAAGTAAGCCGCACAACAAGATAATGTAGTTAACTCAATATCATATTTCCCTGATGGAGTTATTCAAACTACTGGTACATAGCATCACAATGGCTAGAAGGAACCTACCTACGATAAGTACTACAAACGGAGTCCAAATTAATGAAAACAAATCTGCCCGTCTACTACTGGTGAAAGTGATCCACCAAGACTCTACTAATAGAGAAATTTGTAAAAACCGGGAGGTCAATTCCGTGAGGACATGTAGTAAAACCCGAATAGTCAAAGTCTTCTTACATCAATCAATGTACTTTTTCAAACCCACAGAAGCCAATGAAGCATTATGATTTGGTGCCCATAACTCAAGAAGGCATTAATCTCCTCAGTAGCACCTTCTCTCCTATATATAGCCTGAACCGCAACCATTGGGGTATACTACTAGTTGAGTTGCCACTACTACTAGATCTGGAGCTAATACATGTAGTCGTGGTGGTGGTGTTGTAAGGCCTAGTGAAATATGTTGCACTAGTGTATAGGTCATTGGAGTTTGACCACCCACCACCCTTGATTTTGAGAAGTCGTTGGAGGTATCATCCCGTCCATAATGGAAATAATAGACTAACAAAAATACCATCCTCTCTAGTAACTCTGGTGGCGTTGTAACTATGACACTCCCAATTAGCAATGCTGCTGGTATGTCCTAAATCTCTCCATCAACCAAAAGCTAGAGTAATGTTGTCTAAACCTAATGTGGTGAAACATAAGATTTTTCCTATGATGTACATTTATTAACTAAAAGTGGTGTCATAAGATATTTATATATCTCAAATCTTACAACAGGGACAAGAGTATAGTAAACCAACTAAACACACCTATGGTGCCATGAGTCACTCACCCAATCTACACCCTCTAGGTGTCATGAGTACTCACCCAAACTAAACACCATCACAAATACGACATGTGTCATCACAAATATGGGAAATCAAACATTCACATATTATCACCACCGTGTTCCCCCCGCCTTGCTTTCGCGGAGGCGTGGCCTAGGCCTCACTATACAAATGCAATATTATGTCCGCGAATGTGATGCACTTGCCGGAATCAATAGAAGTTGGTTGTGTCCCCGGTAGTGTATCAATCTAAACTAAATCTCTTGAGTAGGAGGTAATCCTAGAAAATCATGAAGAAGCATACCAGGATACTCTCATTCCACCGTAACGCTATCAATAGTAACTTAATAGCCTCTACACTACCATCCCAATTTGGTGCTATGGAGCCTATAAAACCATTGTTATTCAAATTGTGAGCCTTAAAGGAAGAGATAATTTGCTTTTATGGTGCTACCGTGGTACCCATAGGCTCAATCTTCTTCTCTTTAGGCATATAAATCTAACAAGCTTGTTACGTAAATCAAGTACGTTATAACACGATGCAAACACATCAATACCCATGATGATATCAAAGTCAATCATATGAAAGTTGATAAGATCCACTAAGGTCCGTTACTCCAAATTACAATTGATTAATCCCGTAGACCCGATACTACTATAGATACCTCCACGTGGATTGATACCGTAAAAGGCTTTGTTAGGAACTTAAGTTCTCGAACGAAACAAGTAGCATACAATCGGGATATATATGAATAGGTGAATCCAGGATTTATCAAAGAAAACGTCTCATGTGAGCAAGTTTTTGAGTTTACATGTAATATGGCATTGCGAGCATCCGCATCCTCTCTCGGTCGTGCATAGAATCGAGGTTGTGTTGCTATACTCTACTTGTCTAGGCATCATGTACACCTTGTGCACCCCGAAAAGTGTATGCCGCCTATCTAGCTTCCCCAAAACATACATGAGACACTACTCTAACTAGGGTTGTTGTTGGCACTAGTAGGGCTATGATATAATATAACACAAAGTTGACCTTACTCTCCACTTGTGAAGCAACCTAGATTACCACCTCTACAAGGCTTAGAATTCTTCCTGCCACTCAACCATAGTGAGGAGACGAGGTAGAGTCACCGTGCCTCTTTTTATATTGATGTTGCCTATAACAAGCTGGTTGAGGACTACGAATGTATTGAGTCTACCGCGGTGGGGATGACTGAGGTGGTGTGTACTACCCCTTACTCGGAGCAACCTTAATCCCATATAGAGGTACAATTAATATCCCTAACATATGAGTTTTCTAGCTCTCCCTCTCTATTTTTAACTCCATGTCATTAGATTTCTAGTGCATGAAAATATCCAAGATGTCACAATAAAAATACACGTGCACCTCGCGGCTAGTGTATACATTTTAGGTGCTACTAAACTATCCACAAACCTCCCGACTATATCCTCCTCAGTACAAAGTGACAGTGCTGCACAACAGATAATGTAGTTAACTCAATATCATATTTCCCTGATGGAGTTATTCAAACTATTGGTACATAGCATCACAATGGCTAGAAGGAACCTACCTACGATAAGTACTACAAACGGAATCCAAATTAATGAAAACAAATCTGCCCGTCTACTACTGGTGAAAGTGATCCACCAAGACTCTACTAATAGAGAAATTTGTAAAACCAGGAGGTCAATTCCGTGAGGACATGTAGTAAAACCCGAATAGTCAAAGTCTTCTTACATCAATCAATGTACTTTTTCAAACCCACAGAAGCCAATGAAGCATTATGATTTGGTGACCCATAACTCGAGAAGGCATTAATCTCCTCAGAAGCACCTTCTCTCCTATATATAGCCTGAACCGCAACCATTGGGGTATACTACTAGTTGAGTTGCCACTACTACTACATCTGGAGCTAATACATGTAGTCGTGGTGGTGGTGTTGTAAGGCCTAGTGAAATATGTTGCACTAGTGTATAGGTCATTGGAGTTTGACCACCCACCACCCTTGATTTTGAGAAGTCGTTGGAGGTATCATCCCGTCCATAATGGAAATAATAGACTAACAAAAATACCATCCTCTCTAGTAACTCTGGTGGCGTTGTAACTATGACACTCCCAATTAGCAATGCTGCTGGTATGTCCTAAATCTCTCCATCAACCAAAAGCTAGAGTAATGTTGTCTAAACCTAATGTGGTGAAACATAAGATTTTTCCTATGATGTACATTTATTAACTAAAAGTGGTGTCATAAGATATTTATATATCTCAAATCTTACAACAAGGGACAAGAGTATAGTAAACCAACTAAACACACCTATGGTGCCATGAGTCACTCACCCAATCTACACCCTCTAGGTGTCATGAGTACTCACCCAAACTAAACACCATCACAAATACGACATGTGTCATCACAAATATGGGAAATCAAACATTCACATATTATCACCACCGTGTTCCCCGCCTTGCTTTCGCGGAGGCGTGGCCTAGGCCTCACTATACAAATGCAATATTATGTCCGCGAATGTGATGCACTTGCCGGAATCAATAGAAGTTGGTTGTGTCCCCGGTAGTGTATCAATCTAAACTAAATCTCTTGAGTAGGAGGTAATCCTAGAAAATCATGAAGAAGCATACCAGGATACTCTCATTCCACTAGTAACGCTATCAATAGTAACTTAATAGCCTCTACACTACCATCCCAATTTGGTGCTATGGAGCCTATAAAACCATTGTTATTCAAATTGTGAGCCTTAAAGGAAGAGATAATTTGCTTTTATGGTGCTACCGTGGTACCCATAGGCTCAATCTTCTTCTCTTTAGGCATATCAAATCTAACAAGCTTGTTACGTAAATCAAGTACGTTATAACACGATGCAAACACATCAATACCCATGATGATATCAAAGTCAATCATATGAAAGTTGATAAGATCCACTAAGGTCCGTTACTCCAAATTACAATTGATTAATCCCGGTAGACCCGATACTACTATAGATACCTCCACGTGGATTGATACCGTAAAAGGCTTTGTTAGGAACTTAAGTTCTCGAACGAAACAAGTAGCATACAATCGGGATATATATGAATAGGTGAATCCAGGATTTATCAAAGAAAACGTCTCATGTGAGCAACTTTGAGTTTACATGTAATATGGCATTGCGAGCATCTGCATCCTCTCTGGTAATGCATAGAATCGAGGTTGTGTTGCTATACTCTACTTGTCTAGGCATCATGTACACCTTGTGCACCCTGAAAAGTGTATGCTGCCTATCTAGCTTCCCCAAAACATACATGAGACACTACTCTAACTAGGGTTGTTGGCACTAGTAGGGCTATGATATAATATAACACAGTTGACCTTACTCTCCACTTGTGAAGCAACCTAGATTACCACCTCTACAAGGCTTAGAATTCTTCCCCGCCACTCAACCATAGTGAGGAGACGAGGTAGAGTCACCGTGCCTCTTTTTATATTGATGTTGCCTATAACAAGCTGGGAGGACTACGAATGTATTGAGTCTACCGCGGTGGGGATGACTGAGGTGGTGTGTACTACCCCTTACTCGGAGCAACCTTAATCCCAGATAGAGGTACAATTAATATCCCTAACATATGAGTTTTCTAGCTCTCCCTCTCTATTTTTAACTCCATGTCATTAGATTTCTAGTGCATGAAAATATCCAAGATGTCACAATAAAAATACACGTGCACCTCGCGGCTAGTGTATACATTTTAGGTGCTACTAAACTATCCACAAACCTCCCGACTATATCCTCCTCAAGCACAAAGTGACAAGTTGCCGCACAACAGATAATGTAGTTAACTCAATATCATATTTCCCTGATGGAGTTATTCAAACTACTGGTACATAGCATCACAATGGCTAGAAGGAACCTACCTACGATAAGTACTACAAACGGAGTCCAAATTAATGAAAACAAATCGCCCGTCTACTACCGGTGAAAGTGATCCACCAAGACTCTACTAATAGAGAAATTTGTAAAACCGTGAGGTCAATTCCGTGAGGACATGTAGTAAAACCCGAATAGTCAAAGTCTTCTTACATCAATCAATGTACTTTTTCAAACCCACGTAAGCCAATGAAGCATTATGATTTGGTGACCCATAACTCGAGAAGGCATTAATCTCCTCATAAGCACCTTCTCTCCTATATATAGCCTGAACCGCAACCATTGGGGTATACTACTAGTTGAGTTGCCACTACTACTACATCTGGAGCTAATACATGTAGTCGTGGTGGTGGTGTTGTAAGGCCTAGTGAAATATGTTGCACTAGTGTATAGGTCATTGGAGTTTGACCACCCACCACCCTTGATTTTGAGAAGTCGTTGGAGGTATCATCCCGTCCATAATGGAAATAATAGACTAACAAAAATACCATCCTCTCTAGTAACTCTGGTGGCGTTGTAACTATGACACTCCCAATTAGCAATGCTGCTGGTATGTCCTAAATCTCTCCATCAACCAAAAGCTAGAGTAATGTTGTCTAAACCTAATGTGGTGAAACATAAGATTTTTCCTATGATGTACATTTATTAACTAAAAGTGGTGTCATAAGATATTTATATATCTCAAATCTTACAACAGGGACAAGAGTATAGTAAACCAACTAAACACACCTATGGTGCCATGAGTCACTCACCCAATCTACACCCTCTAGGTGTCATGAGTACTCACCCAAACTAAACACCATCACAAATACGACATGTGTCATCACAAATATGGGAAATCAAACATTCACATATTATCACCACTGTGTTCCCTGCCTTGCTTTCGCGGAGGCGTGGCCTAGGCCTCACTATACAAATGCAATATTATGTCCGCGAATGTGATGCACTTGCTGGAATCAATAGAAGTTGGTTGTGTCCCTGGTAGTGTATCAATCTAAACTAAATCTCTTGAGTAGGAGGTAATCCTAGAAAATCATGAAGAAGCATACCAGGATACTCTCATTCCACCAGAACGCTATCAATAGTAACTTAATAGCCTCTACACTACCATCCCAATTTGGTGCTATGGAGCCTATAAAACCATTGTTATTCAAATTGTGAGCCTTAAAGGAAGAGATAATTTGCTTTTATGGTGCTACTGTGGTACCCATAGGCTCAATCTTCTTCTCTTTAGGCATATCAAATCTAACAAGCTTGTTACAGAAATCAAGTACGTTATAACACGATGCAAACACATCAATACCCATGATGATATCAAAGTCAATCATATGAAAGTTGATAAGATCCACTAATCGTGATGGGCTTGACTCCTCGTGAATGATCTTGATGGAACTCAATTTGCATCAATTTTTAACATTACAACACATGCCACCATGTACTTTCAATAGTCATGTCATTGTCAAATAAAATATTATTCTTAAGAAAAGAATAATCAACTATAGTTGGTGAGTGGAATCATGTAAGTTAAGTCTCAAAAAGATCAATGTCATGACTCTCTACATAGCACATAATACTATCAAACCTTGAGTCACATCAAAAGTCAACAACATAAGATCAAAGGACTCATATTCACATTCGTTCACATTATCAACTAGGATAAGATCATCATCACTAAGTTGAGGTTCATACAATCATCATAAACTTCCTCAACTAGTGGACTAGCAATCTCAACACATGACAATGCACAAACACTCTTATCACAAGTGTCAACAATAGGTGGACACAAATTAATCTCACAAGAAGATCAATCCGGTCATCAAAAGGATCAGTTGGTGTTGGAACGTTGAGGCAAGGAAACAAGAGTGTGGAAGAATACTACGATGAGTTCCAACATGTGAAAATGAGGATCAACTTTGAAGAGGATGAATTGAATGCCATGACTAGGTTCCGTGCCGGATTGAATAAATATATTGCTTCCCAAATGAGGCTCCACAACTATCAAGTTATTGATGAAACATTTGAAGCAGCTTGTCACGACCCAAACCGGAGGGCCAAGATGGGCACCCGAACATTACTTGCTAAGTATCCAAACTAGTCATTTGACGAGTAAAGTCCGCCAAATCACTCATCACATCAACAAGAGTAGGACCACCGGTGGGAACTTAGGTCTCATCCCCAGAATTTGACATGGTCCAGTTTTAGAACAATCACTCAAAACAAACAAACACATTAGGTTAGTAAAATAAACCTCACAAGTCACTCGAGTTATGCGAAACTTTGATTTGCCTTACGAATTTTCTCCGCTAATGATTGTACCTTCGCAAAAAAACAAATTTTGAGTAAAAAACCGAAAAGCTCGTTATTCAATATGCATGACCTGCGGGAACAGTCTTAAAATGCGAGATATATTGCTACCGATTCTCAAAAATGACTAGAGTGGTCTGCGGTTAGTAGGTGTCATGCGATGCGATGCAACTCGCGGTTCACATGTGTCACATCCGAAACAACCTGTGGGTGGTTCACATGTTGTTCTTTCACTGCACAACTTTTGTGACGTCAAATCTTTTCAAGGATTCATGCTTTGGGCCTTTTATGATTTTCCAACAACTTGGGCCCACTTTTTCTGATTCTTTTACCTATTTTGGCCCAAAAAAAACTTACCAACTTGAAATTAGGTTTTGGAAGATCAAATGAGACCTTTTTGCTCCTTCTTCATCAAGAACTCTATGAAGGTCTTCAAGTACACTTGAACACTTAAAGAGGAAAACACAATAAAATGGAATCAAAAGCAACCCAAAGTATACTAAACTATGGACCTCAATTGATTAACCACAATAAAGCACCTAATCTTATTAGGAGGACCTCAAGGGAATTGGATTCCCAAGCAACCCACCTTTCTAAACAAAGGTTCAATGAAAAGCTTCAAAAGCTCTCAACTCTCAAGTTCTCAAAGTGAAGAATATTCAAGATAGTCTAAGCTATAAAAATGACTTAAGGTTAACTATTTATTGTCTAGGACTGATTTATTATACAAGAGACCAAAAATGACACTCTTGGATTGTAAGAACAGCCAAAACACAACGTTGTCACACTCCATCTTGACCTACGAATCGCAGACTTTGCCTTTGACATGATCTGTGATTCGTAGGTTATGTCTTTCAGTGAATGCATCATCTGTAGCTACTTGGCTCTGTCTGCGGTCCGCAGACTCCACCTGTGACACCATCTGCGATTCGCAGGTGGTGTTTTCTGCACCATTTATTATATTTTCACCTTCCCATGCTATCCACTTCGAAACCTCGTGATGGGCTTGACTCCTCGTGAATGATCTTGATGGAACTCAATTTGCATCAATTTTTAACATTACAACACATGCCACCATGTACTTTCAATAGTCATGTCATTGTCAAATAAAATATTATTCTTAAGAAAAGAATAATCAACTATAGTTGGTGAGTGGAATCATGTAAGTTAAGTCTCAAAAAGATCAATGTCATGACTCTCTACATAGCACATAATACTATCAAACCTTGAGTCACATCAAAAGTCAACAACATAAGATCAAAGGACTCATATTCACATTCGTTCACATTATCAACTAGGATAAGATCATCATCACTAAGTTGAGGTTCATACAATCATCATAAACTTCCTCAACTAGTGGACTAGCAATCTCAACACATGACAATGCACAAACACTCTTATCACAAGTGTCAACAATAGGTGGACACAAATTAATCTCACAAGAAGATCAATCCGATCATCAAGAGGATCAGTTGGTGTTGAAAGGTTGAGGCAAGGAAACAAGAGTGTGGAAGAATACTACGATGAGTTCCAACATGTGAAAATGAGGATCAACTTTGAAGAGGATGAATTAAATGCCATGACTAGGTTCCGTGCCGGATTGAATAAATATATTGCTTCCCAAATGAGGCTCCACAACTATCAAGTTATTGATGAAACATTTGAAGCAGCTTGTCACGACCCAAACCGGAGGGCCAAGATGGGCACCCGAACATTACTTGCTAAGTATCCAAACTAGTCATTTGACGGGTAAGGTCCGCCAAAGCACTCATCACATCAACAAGAGTAGGACCACCGGTGGGAACTTAGGTCTCATCCCAGAATTTTACATGGTCCAGTTTTAGAACAATCACTCAAAACAAACAAACACATTAGGTTAGTAAAATAATACTCACAAGTCACTCGAGTTATGCAAAACTTTGATTTGCCTTACGAATTTTCTCCGCTAATGATTGTACCTTCGCAAAAAAACAAATTTTGAGTAAAAAACCTGAAAAGCTCTGTAAATCAATATGCAAGACCTGCGGGAACAGTCTTAAAATGCAGATATTGCTACCAGATTCTCAAAAATGACTAGAGTGGTCTGCGGTTAGTAGGTGTCATCTGCGATGCAGACTGCGGTTCACATGTGTCACATCCGAAACAACCTGTGGGTGGTTCACATGTTGTTCTTTCACTGCACAACTTTTGTGACGTCAAATCTTTTCAAGGATTCATGCTTTGGGCCTTTTATGATTTTCCAACAACTTGGGCCCACTTTTTCTGATTCTTTTACCTATTTTGGCCCAAAAAAAACTTACCAACTTGAAATTAGGTTTTGGAAGATCAAATGAGACCTTTTTGCTCCTTCTTCATCAAGAACTCTATGAAGGTCTTCAAGTACACTTGAACACTTAAAGAGGAAAACACAATAAAATGGAATCAAAAGCAACCCAAAGTATACTAAACTATGGACCTCAATTGATTAACCACAATAAAGCACCTAATCTTATTAGGAGGACCTCAAGGGAATTGGATTCCCAAGCAACCCACCTTTCTAAACAAAGGTTCAATGAAAAGCTTCAAAAGCTCTCAACTCTCAAGTTCTCAAAGTGAAGAATATTCAAGATAGTCTAAGCTATAAAAATGACTTAAGGTTACTATTTATTGTCTAGGACTGATTTATTATACAAGAGACCAAAAATGACACTCTTGGATTGTAAAAACAGCCAAAACACAACGTTGTCACACTCTCTCTTGACCTACGAATCGCAGACTTTGCCTTTGACATGATCTGTGATTCGTAGGTTATGTCTTTCAGTGATTGCATCATCTGTAGCTACTTGGCTCTCACACCGCGGTCCGCAGACTCCACTGTGACACCATCTCGCGATTCGCAGTGGTGTTTTCTGCACCATTTGTTATATTTTCACCTTCCCATGCTATCCACTTCGAAACCTCGTGATGGGCTTGACTCCTCGTGAATGATCTTGATGGAACTCAATTTGCATCAATTTTTAACATTACAACACATGCCACCATGTACTTTCAATAGTCATGTCATTGTCAAATAAAATATTATTCTTAAGAAAAGAATAATCAACTATAGTTGGTGAGTGGAATCATGTAAGTTAAGTCTCAAAAAGATCAATGTCATGACTCTCTACATAGCACATAATACTATCAAACCTTGAGTCACATCAAAAGTCAACAACATAAGATCAAAGGACTCATATTCACATTCGTTCACATTATCAACTAGGATAAGATCATCATCACTAAGTTGAGGTTCATACAATCATCATAAACTTCCTCAACTAGTGGACTAGCAATCTCAACACATGACAATGCACAAACACTCTTATCACAAGTGTCAACAATAGGTGGACACAAATTAATCTCACAAGAAGATCAATCCGGTCATCAAAAGGATCAGTTGGTGTTGGAACGTTGAGGCAAGGAAACAAGAGTGTGGAAGAATACTACGATGAGTTCCAACATGTGAAAATGAGGATCAACTTTGAAGAGGATGAATTGAATGCCATGACTAGGTTCCGTGCCGGATTGAATAAATATATTGCTTCCCAAATGAGGCTCCACAACTATCAAGTTATTGATGAAACATTTGAAGCAGCTTGTCACGACCCAAACCGGAGGGCCAAGATGGGCACCCGAACATTACTTGCTAAGTATCCAAACTAGTCATTTGACGGGTAAGGTCCGCCAAAGCACTCATCACATCAACAAGAGTAGGACCACCGGTGGGAACTTAGGTCTCATCCCCAGAATTTGACATGGTCCAGTTTTAGAACAATCACTCAAAACAAACAAACACATTAGGTTAGTAAAATAAACCTCACAAGTCACTCGAGTTATGCAAAACTTTGATTTGCCTTACGAATTTTCTCCGCTAATGATTGTACCTTCGCAAAAAAACAAATTTTGAGTAAAAAACCTGAAAAGCTCTGTTATTCAATATGCATGACCTGCGGGAACAGTCTTCAAATGCAGATATTGCTGCCAGATTCTCAAAAATGACTAGAGTGGTCTGCGGTTAGTAGGTGTCATCTGCGATGCAACTGCGGTTCACATGTGTCACATGCGAAACAACCTGTGGGTGGTTCACATGTTGTTCTTTCACTGCACAACTTTTGTGACGTCAAATCTTTTCAAGGATCCATGCTTTGGGCCTTTTATGATTTTCCAACAACTTGGGCCCACTTTTTCTGATTCTTTTACCTATTTTGGCCCAAAAAAAAACTTACCAACTTGAAATTAGGTTTTGGAAGATCAAATGAGACCTTTTTGCTCCTTCTTCATCAAGAACTCTATGAAGGTCTTCAAGTACACTTGAACACTTAAAGAGGAAAACACAATAAAATGGAATCAAAAGCAACCCAAAGTATACTAAACTATGGACCTCAATTGATTAACCACAATAAAGCACCTAATCTTATTAGGAGGACCTCAAGGGAATTGGATTCCCAAGCAACCCACCTTTCTAAACAAAGGTTCAATGAAAAGCTTCAAAAGCTCTCAACTCTCAAGTTCTCAAAGTGAAGAATATTCAAGATAGTCTAAGCTATGAAAATGACTTAAGGTTACTATTTATTGTCTAGGACTGATTTATTATACAAGAGACCAAAAATGACACTCTTGGATTGTAAAAACAGCCAAAACACAGCGTTGTCACACTCTCTCTTGACCTACGAATCGCAGACTTTGCCTTTGACATGATCTGTGATTCGTAGGTTATGTCTTTCAGTGATTGCATCATCTGTAGCTACTTGGCTCTGTCTGCGGTCCGCAGACTCCACCTGTGACACCATCTGTGATTCGCAGGTGGTGTTTTCTGCACCATTTGTTATATTTTCACCTTCCCATGCTATCCACTTCGAAACCTCGTGATGGGCTTGACTCCTCGTGAATGATCTTGATGGAACTCAATTTGCATCAATTTTTAACATTACAACACATGCCACCATGTACTTTCAATAGTCATGTCATTGTCAAATAAAATATTATTCTTAAGAAAAGAATAATCAACTATAGTTGGTGAGTGGAATCATGTAAGTTAAGTCTCAAAAAGATCAATGTCATGACTCTCTACATAGCACATAATACTATCAAACCTTGAGTCACATCAAAAGTCAACAACATAAGATCAAAGGACTCATATTCACATTCGTTCACATTATCAACTAGGATAAGATCATCATCACTAAGTTGAGGTTCATACAATCATCATAAACTTCCTCAACTAGTGGACTAGCAATCTCAACACATGACAATGCACAAACACTCTTATCACAAGTGTCAACAATAGGTGGACACAAATTAATCTCACAAGAAGATCAATCCGGTCATCAAAAGGATCAGTTGGTGTTGGAACGTTGAGGCAAGGAAACAAGAGTGTGGAAGAATACTACGATGAGTTCCAACATGTGAAAATGAGGATCAACTTTGAAGAGGATGAATTGAATGCCATGACTAGGTTCCGTGCCGGATTGAATAAATATATTGCTTCCCAAATGAGGCTCCACAACTATCAAGTTATTGATGAAACATTTGAAGCAGCTTGTCACGACCCAAACCGGAGGGCCAAGATGGGCACCCGAACATTACTTGCTAAGTATCCAAACTAGTCATTTGACGGGTAAGGTCCGCCAAAGCACTCATCACATCAACAAGAGTAGGACCACCGGTGGGAACTTAGGTCTCATCCCCAGAATTTGACATGGTCCAGTTTTAGAACAATCACTCAAAACAAACAAACACATTAGGTTAGTAAAATAAACCTCACAAGTCACTCGAGTTATGCGAAACTTTGATTTGCCTTACGAATTTTCTCCGCTAATGATTGTACCTTCGCAAAAAAACAAATTTTGAGTAAAAAACCTGAAAAGCTCTGTTATTCAATATGCATGACCTGCGGGAACAGTCTTCAAATGCAGATATTGCCACCAGATTCTCAAAAATGACTAGAGTGGTCTGCGGTTAGTAGGTGTCATCTGCGATGCAACCTGCGGTTCACATGTGTCACATGCGAAACAACCTGTGGGTGGTTCACAGGTTGTTCTTTCACTGCACAACTTTTGTGACGTCAAATCTTTTTAGGGATCCATGCTTTGGGCCTTTTATGATTTTCCAACAACTTGGGCCCACTTTTTCTGGTTTTTTTTACCTATTTTGGCCCAAAAAAAAACTTACCAACTTGAAATTAGGTTTTGGAAGATCAAATGAGACCTTTTTGCTCCTTCTTCATCAAGAACTCTATGAAGGTCTTCAAGTACACTTGAACACTTAAAGAGGAAAACACAATAAAATGGAATCAAAAGCAACCCAAAGTATACTAAACTATGGACCTCAATTGATTAACCACAATAAAGCACCTAATCTTATTAGGAGGACCTCAAGGGAATTGGATTCCCAAGCAACCCACCTTTCTAAACAAAGGTTCAATGAAAAGCTTCAAAAGCTCTCAACTCTCAAGTTCTCAAAGTGAAGAATATTCAAGATAGTCTAAGCTATGAAAATGACTTAAGGTTACTATTTATTGTCTAGGACTGATTTATTATACAAGAGACCAAAAATGACACTCTTGGATTGTAAAAACAGCCAAAACACACGTTGTCACACTCTCTCTTGACCTACGAATCGCAGACTTTGCCTTTGACATGATCGTGATTCGTAGGTTATGTCTTTCGTGATTGCATCATCGTAGCTACTTGGCTCTGTCGCGGTCCGCGACTCCACCGTGACACCATCTCGCGATTCGCGCAGTGGTGTTTCTCGCACCATTTGTTATATTTTCACCTTCCCATGCTATCCACTTCGAAACCTCGTGATGGGCTTGACTCCTCGTGAATGATCTTGATGGAACTCAATTTGCATCAATTTTTAACATTACAACACATGCCACCATGTACTTTCAATAGTCATGTCATTGTCAAATAAAATATTATTCTTAAGAAAAGAATAATCAACTATAGTTGGTGAGTGGAATCATGTAAGTTAAGTCTCAAAAAGATCAATGTCATGACTCTCTACATAGCACATAATACTATCAAACCTTGAGTCACATCAAAAGTCAACAACATAAGATCAAAGGACTCATATTCACATTCGTTCACATTATCAACTAGGATAAGATCATCATCACTAAGTTGAGGTTCATACAATCATCATAAACTTCCTCAACTAGTGGACTAGCAATCTCAACACATGACAATGCACAAACACTCTTATCACAAGTGTCAACAATAGGTGGACACAAATTAATCTCACAAGAAGATCAATCCGGTCATCAAAAGGATCAGTTGGTGTTGGAACGTTGAGGCAAGGAAACAAGAGTGTGGAAGAATACTACGATGAGTTCCAACATGTGAAAATGAGGATCAACTTTGAAGAGGATGAATTGAATGCCATGACTAGGTTCCGTGCCGGATTGAATAAATATATTGCTTCCCAAATGAGGCTCCACAACTATCAAGTTATTGATGAAACATTTGAAGCAGCTTGTCACGACCCAAACCGGAGGGCCAAGATGGGCACCCGAACATTACTTGCTAAGTATCAAAACTAGTCATTTGACGGGTAAGGTCCGCCAAAGCACTCATCACATCAACAAGAGTAGGACCACCGGTGGGAACTTAGGTCTCATCCCCAGAATTTGACATGGTCCAGTTTTAGAACAATCACTCAAAACAAACAAACACATTAGGTTAGTAAAATAAACCTCACAAGTCACTCGAGTTATGCAAAACTTTGATTTGCCTTACGAATTTTCTCCGCTAATGATTGTACCTTCGCAAAAAAACAAATTTTGAGTAAAAAACCCTATAAGCTCTGTTATTCAATATGCATGACCTGCGGGAACAGTCTTCAAATGAAGATATTGCTGCCAGATTCTCAAAAATGACTAGAGTGGTCTGCGGTTAGTAGGTGTCATCTGCGATGCAACCTGCGGTTCACATGTGTCACATGCGAAACAACCTGTGGGTGGTTCACAGGTTGTTCTTTCACTGCACAACTTTTGTGACGTCAAATCTTTTTAGGGATCCATGCTTTGGGCCTTTTATGATTTTCCAACAACTTGGGCCCACTTTTTCTGATTCTTTTACCTATTTTGGCCCAAAAAAAACTTACCAACTTGAAATTAGGTTTTGGAAGATCAAATGAGACCTTTTTGCTCCTTCTTCATCAAGAACTCTATGAAGGTCTTCAAGTACACTTGAACACTTAAAGAGGAAAACACAATAAAATGGAATCAAAAGCAACCCAAAGTATACTAAACTATGGACCTCAATTGATTAACCACAATAAAGCACCTAATCTTATTAGGAGGACCTCAAGGGAATTGGATTCCCAAGCAACCCACCTTTCTAAACAAAGGTTCAATGAAAAGCTTCAAAAGCTCTCAACTCTCAAGTTCTCAAAGTGAAGAATATTCAAGATAGTCTAAGCTATGAAAATGACTTAAGGTTACTATTTATTGTCTAGGACTGATTTATTATACAAGAGACCAAAAATGACACTCTTGGATTGTAAAAAAAGCCAAAACACAGCGTTGTCACACTCTCTCTTGACCTACGAATGACAGACTTTGCCTTTGACATGATCTTTGATTCGTAGGTTATGTCTTTCGTGATTGCATCATCATCGTAGCTACTTGGCTCTGTCTGCGGTCCGCAGACTCCACCTGTGACACCATCTGCGATTCGCAGGTGGTGTTTTTGCACCATTTGTTATATTTTCACCTTCCCATGCTATCCACTTCGAAACCTCGTGATGGGCTTGACTCCTCGTGAATGATCTTGATGGAACTCAATTTGCATCAATTTTTAACATTACAACACATGCCACCATGTACTTTCAATAGTCATGTCATTGTCAAATAAAATATTATTCTTAAGAAAAGAATAATCAACTATAGTTGGTGAGTGGAATCATGTAAGTTAAGTCTCAAAAAGATCAATGTCATGACTCTCTACATAGCACATAATACTATCAAACCTTGAGTCACATCAAAAGTCAACAACATAAGATCAAAGGACTCATATTCACATTCGTTCACATTATCAACTAGGATAAGATCATCATCACTAAGTTGAGGTTCATACAATCATCATAAACTTCCTCAACTAGTGGACTAGCAATCTCAACACATGACAATGCACAAACACTCTTATCACAAGTGTCAACAATAGGTGGACACAAATTAATCTCACAAGAAGATCAATCCGGTCATCAAAAGGATCAGTTGGTGTTGGAACGTTGAGGCAAGGAAACAAGAGTGTGGAAGAATACTACGATGAGTTCCAACATGTGAAAATGAGGATCAACTTTGAAGAGGATGAATTGAATGCCATGACTAGGTTCCGTGCCGGATTGAATAAATATATTGCTTCCCAAATGAGGCTCCACAACTATCAAGTTATTGATGAAACATTTGAAGCGACTTGTCACGACCCAAACCGGAGGGCCAAGATGGGCACCCGAACATTACTTGCTAAGTATCCAAACTAGTCATTTGACGGGTAAGGTCCGCCAAAGCACTCATCACATCAACAAGAGTAGGACCACCGGTGGGAACTTAGGTCTCATCCCCGAATTTGACATGGTCCAGTTTTAGAACAATCACTCAAAACAAACAAACACATTAGGTTAGTAAAATAAACCTCACAAGTCACTCGAGTTATGCGAAACTTTGATTTGCCTTACGAATTTTCTCCGCTAATGATTGTACCTTCGCAAAAAAACAAATTTTGAGTAAAAAACCTGAAAAGCTCGTTATTCAATATGCATGACCTGCGCGGGAACAGTCTTCAAATGAAGATATTGCCGCCGATTCTCAAAAATGACTAGAGTGGTCTGCGGTTAGTAGGTGTCATCTGCGATGCAACTCGCGGTTCACATGTGTCACATGCGAAACAACCCGTGGGTGGTTCACGTGTTGTTCTTTCACCGCACAACTTTTGTGACGTCAAATCTTTTTAGGGATCCATGCTTTGGGCCTTTTATGATTTTCCAACAACTTGGGCCCACTTTTTCTCGATTCTTTTACCTATTTTGGCCCAAAAAAAAACTTACCAACTTGAAATTAGGTTTTGGAAGATCAAATGAGACCTTTTTGCTCCTTCTTCATCAAGAACTCTATGAAGGTCTTCAAGTACACTTGAACACTTAAAGAGGAAAACACAATAAAATGGAATCAAAAGCAACCCAAAGTATACTAAACTATGGACCTCAATTGATTAACCACAATAAAGCACCTAATCTTATTAGGAGGACCTCAAGGGAATTGGATTCCCAAGCAACCCACCTTTCTAAACAAAGGTTCAATGAAAAGCTTCAAAAGCTCTCAACTCTCAAGTTCTCAAAGTGAAGAATATTCAAGATAGTCTAAGCTATGAAAATGACTTAAGGTTACTATTTATTGTCTAGGACTGATTTATTATACAAGAGACCAAAAATGACACTCTTGGATTGTAAAAAAAGCCAAAACACAGCGTTGTCACACTCTCTCTTGACCTACGAATGACAGACTTTGCCTTTGACATGATCTCGTGATTCGTAGGTTATGTCTTTCGATGATTGCATCATCTCGTAGCTACTTGGCTCTGTCCGCGGTCCGTGACTCCCCGTGACACCATCTCGCGATTCGCGGTGTGGTGGTTTTTGCACCATTTGTTATATTTTCACCTTCCCATGCTATCCACTTCGAAACCTCGTGATGGGCTTGACTCCTCGTGAATGATCTTGATGGAACTCAATTTGCATCAATTTTTAACATTACAACACATGCCACCATGTACTTTCAATAGTCATGTCATTGTCAAATAAAATATTATTCTTAAGAAAAGAATAATCAACTATAGTTGGTGAGTGGAATCATGTAAGTTAAGTCTCAAAAAGATCAATGTCATGACTCTCTACATAGCACATAATACTATCAAACCTTGAGTCACATCAAAAGTCAACAACATAAGATCAAAGGACTCATATTCACATTCGTTCACATTATCAACTAGGATAAGATCATCATCACTAAGTTGAGGTTCATACAATCATCATAAACTTCCTCTCAACTAGTGGACTAGCAATCTCAACACATGACAATGCACAAACACTCTTATCACAAGTGTCAACAATAGGTGGACACAAATTAATCTCACAAGAAGATCAATCCGGTCATCAAAAGGATCAGTTGGTGTTGGAACGTTGAGGCAAGGAAACAAGAGTGTGGAAGAATACTACGATGAGTTCCAACATGTGAAAATGAGGATCAACTTTGAAGAGGATGAATTGAATGCCATGACTAGGTTCCGTGCCGGATTGAATAAATATATTGCTTCCCAAATGAGGCTCCACAACTATCAAGTTATTGATGAAACATTTGAAGCAGCTTGTCACGACCCAAACCGGAGGGCCAAGATGGGCACCCGAACATTACTTGCTAAGTATCCAAACTAGTCATTTAACGGGTAAGGTCCGCCAAAGCACTCATCACATCAACAAGAGTAGGACCACCGGTGGGAACTTAGGTCTCATCCCCAGAATTTGACATGGTCCAGTTTTAGAACAATCACTCAAAACAAACAAACACATTAGGTTAGTAAAATAAACCTCACAAGTCACTCGAGTTATGCGAAACTTTGATTTGCCTTACGAATTTTCTCCGCTAATGATTGTACCTTCGCAAAAAAACAAATTTTGAGTAAAAAACCCTATAAGCTCTGTTATTCAACATGCATGACCTGCGGGAACAGTCTTCAAATGAAGATATTGCTGCCAGATTCTCAATAATGACTAGAGTGGTCTGCGGTTAGTAGGTGTCATCTGCGATGCAACTCGCGGTTCACATGTGTCACATGCGAAACAACCGTGGGTGGTTCACAAGTTGTTCTTTCACCGCACAACTTTTGTGACGTCAAATCTTTTTAGGGATCCATGCTTTGGGCCTTTTATGATTTTCCAACAACTTGGGCCCACTTTTTCGATTCTTTTACCTATTTTGGCCCAAAAAAAAACTTACCAACTTGAAATTAGGTTTTGGAAGATCAAATGAGACCTTTTTGCTCCTTCTTCATCAAGAACTCTATGAAGGTCTTCAAGTACACTTGAACACTTAAAGAGGAAAACACAATAAAATGGAATCAAAAGCAACCCAAAGTATACTAAACTATGGACCTCAATTGATTAACCACAATAAAGCACCTAATCTTATTAGGAGGACCTCAAGGGAATTGGATTCCCAAGCAACCCACCTTTCTAAACAAAGGTTCAATGAAAAGCTTCAAAAGCTCTCAACTCTCAAGTTCTCAAAGTGAAGAATATTCAAGATAGTCTAAGCTATGAAAATGACTTAAGGTTACTATTTATAGTCTAGGACTGATTTATTATACAAGAGACCAAAAATGACACTCTTGGATTGTAAAAACAGCCAAAACACAGCGTTGTCACACTCTCTCTTGACCTACGAATCGCAGACTTTGCCTTTGACATGATCTGTGATTCGTAGGTTATGTCTTTCAGATTGATTGCATCATCTCGTAGCTACTTGGCTCTCTCGCGGTCCGCGACAGACTCCCTGTGACACCATCGCGATTCGCAGGTGGTGTTTTTGCACCATTTGTTATCTTTTCACCTTCCCATGCTATCCACTTCGAAACCTCGTGATGGGCTTGACTCCTCGTGAATGATCTTGATGGAACTCAATTTGCATCAATTTTTAACATTACAACACATGCCACCATGTACTTTCAATAGTCATGTCATTGTCAAATAAAATATTATTCTTAAGAAAAGAATAATCAACTATAGTTGGTGAGTGGAATCATGTAAGTTAAGTCTCAAAAAGATCAATGTCATGACTCTCTACATAGCACATAATACTATCAAACCTTGAGTCACATCAAAAGTCAACAACATAAGATCAAAGGACTCATATTCACATTCGTTCACATTATCAACTAGGATAAGATCATCATCACTAAGTTGAGGTTCATACAATCATCATAAACTTCCTCAACTAGTGGACTAGCAATCTCAACACATGACAATGCACAAACACTCTTATCACAAGTGTCAACAATAGGTGGACACAAATTAATCTCACAAGAAGATCAATCCGGTCATCAAAATGATCGGTTGGTGTTGGAACGTTGAGGCAAGGAAACAAGAGTGTGGAAGAATACTACGATGAGTTCCAACATGTGAAAATGAGGATCAACTTTGAAGAGGATGAATTGAATGCCATGACTAGGTTCCGTGCCGGATTGAATAAATATATTGCTTCCCAAATGAGGCTCCACAACTATCAAGTTATTGATGAAACATTTGAAGCAGATTGTCACGACCCAAACCGGAGGGCCAAGATGGGCACCCGAACATTACTTGCTAAGTATCCAAACTAGTCATTTAACGGGTAAGGTCCGCCAAAGCACTCATCACATCAACAAGAGTAGGACCACCGGTGGGAACTTAGGTCTCATCCCCAGAATTTGACATGGTCCAGTTTTAGAACAATCACTCAAAACAAACAAACACATTAGGTTAGTAAAATAAACCTCACAAGTCACTCGAGTTATGCGAAACTTTGATTTGCCTTACGAATTTTCTCCGCTAATGATTGTACCTTCGCAAAAAAACAAATTTTGAGTAAAAAACCCTATAAGCTCTGTTATTCAACATGCATGACCTGCGGGAACAGTCTTCAAATGCAGATATTGTTGCCAGATTCTCAAAAATGACTAGAGTGGTCTGCGGTTCGTAGGTGTCATCTGCGATGCAACCTGCGGTTCACATGTGTCACATGCGAAACAACCCGTGGGTGGTTCACGGTGTTGTTCTTTCACCGCACAACTTTTGTGACGTCAAATCTTTTTAGGGATCCATGCTTTGGGCCTTTTATGATTTTCCAACAACTTGGGCCCACTTTTTTCGATTCTTTTACCTATTTTGGCCCAAAAAAAAACTTACCAACTTGAAATTAGGTTTTGGAAGATCAAATGAGACCTTTTTGCTCCTTCTTCATCAAGAACTCTATGAAGGTCTTCAAGTACACTTGAACACTTAAAGAGGAAAACACAATAAAATGGAATCAAAAGCAACCCAAAGTATACTAAACTATGGACCTCAATTGATTAACCACAATAAAGCACCTAATCTTATTAGGAGGACCTCAAGGGAATTGGATTCCCAAGCAACCCACCTTTCTAAACAAAGTTTCAATGAAAAGCTTCAAAAGCTCTCAACTCTCAAGTTCTCAAAGTGAAGAATATTCAAGATAGTCTAAGCTATGAAAATGACTTAAGGTTACTATTTATAGTCTAGGACTGATTTATTATACAAGAGACCAAAAATGACACTCTTGGATTGTAAAAACAGCCAAAACACAGCGTTGTCACACTCTCTCTTGACCTACGAATCGCAGACTTTGCCTTTGACATGATCGTGATTCGTAGGTTATGTCTTTCAGTGATTGCATCATCTAGCTAGCTACTTGGCTCACCGCGGTCCGCAGACTCCACTGTGACACCATCTCGCGATTCGCGGTGGTGTTTTCTGCACCATTTGTTATCTTTTCACCTTCCCATGCTATCCACTTCGAAACCTCGTGATGGGCTTGACTCCTCGTGAATGATCTTGATGGAACTCAATTTGCATCAATTTTTAACATTACAACACATGCCACCATGTACTTTCAATAGTCATGTCATTGTCAAATAAAATATTATTCTTAAGAAAAGAATAATCAACTATAGTTGGTGAGTGGAATCATGTAAGTTAAGTCTCAAAAAGATCAATGTCATGACTCTCTACATAGCACATAATACTATCAAACCTTGAGTCACATCAAAAGTCAACAACATAAGATCAAAGGACTCATATTCACATTCGTTCACATTATCAACTAGGATAAGATCATCATCACTAAGTTGAGGTTCATACAATCATCATAAACTTCCTCAACTAGTGGACTAGCAATCTCAACACATGACAATGCACAAACACTCTTATCACAAGTGTCAACAATAGGTGGACACAAATTAATCTCACAAGAAGATCAATCCGGTCATCAAAAGGATCAGTTGTGTTGGAACGTTGAGGCAAGGAAACAAGAGTGTGGAAGAATACTACGATGAGTTCCAACATGTGAAAATGAGGATCAACTTTGAAGAGGATGAATTGAATGCCATGACTAGGTTCCGTGCCGGATTGAATAAATATATTGCTTCCCAAATGAGGCTCCACAACTATCAAGTTATTGATGAAACATTTGAAGCGACTTGTCACGACCCAAACCGGAGGGCCAAGATGGGCACCCGAACATTACTTGCTAAGTATCCAAACTAGTCATTTGACGGGTAAGGTCCGCCAAAGCACTCATCACATCAACAAGAGTAGGACCACCGGTGGGAACTTAGGTCTCATCCCCGAATTTGACATGGTCCAGTTTTAGAACAATCACTCAAAACAAACAAACACATTAGGTTAGTAAAATAAACCTCACAAGTCACTCGAGTTATGCGAAACTTTGATTTGCCTTACGAATTTTCTCCGCTAATGATTGTACCTTCGCAAAAAAACAAATTTGAGTAAAAAACCTGAAAAGCTCGTTATTCAATATGCATGACCTGCGGGAACAGTCTTCAAATGCAGATATTTGCGCCGATTCTCAAAAATGACTAGAGTGGTCTGCGGTTAGTAGGTGTCATCTGCGATGCAACTCGCGGTTCACATGTGTCACATGCGAAACAACCCGTGGGTGGTTCACAGTGTTGTTCTTTCACCGCACAACTTTTGTGACGTCAAATCTTTTTAGGGATCCATGCTTTGGGCCTTTTATGATTTTCCAACAACTTGGGCCCACTTTTTTTAATTCTTTTACCTATTTTGGCCCAAAAAAAAACTTACCAACTTGAAATTAGGTTTTGGAAGATCAAATGAGACCTTTTTGCTCCTTCTTCATCAAGAACTCTATGAAGGTCTTCAAGTACACTTGAACACTTAAAGAGGAAAACACAATAAAATGGAATCAAAAGCAACCCAAAGTATACTAAGCTATGGACCTCAATTGATTAACCACAATAAAGCACCTAATCTTATTAGGAGGACCTCAAGGGAATTGGATTCCCAAGCAACCCACCTTTCTAAACAAAGTTTCAATGAAAAGCTTCAAAAGCTCTCAACTCTCAAGTTCTCAAAGTGAAGAATATTCAAGATAGTCTAAGCTATGAAAATGACTTAAGGTTACTATTTATAGTCTAGGACTGATTTATTATACAAGAGACCAAAAATGACACTCTTGGATTGTAAAAACAGCCAAAACACAGCGTTGTCACACTCTCTCTTGACCTACGAATCGCAGACTTTGCCTTTGACATGATCTCGTGATTCGTAGGTTATGTCTTTCGGTGATTGCATCATCCGTAGCTACTTGGCTCTCACGTCGCGGTCCGCGACTCCACTGTGACACCATCTCGCGATTCGCAGTGGTGTTTTCGCACCATTTGTTATCTTTTCACCTTCCCATGCTATCCACTTCGAAACCTCGTGATGGGCTTGACTCCTCGTGAATGATCTTGATGGAACTCAATTTGCATCAATTTTTAACATTACAACACATGCCACCATGTACTTTCAATAGTCATGTCATTGTCAAATAAAATATTATTCTTAAGAAAAGAATAATCAACTATAGTTGGTGAGTGGAATCATGTAAGTTAAGTCTCAAAAAGATCAATGTCATGACTCTCTACATAGCACATAATACTATCAAACCTTGAGTCACATCAAAAGTCAACAACATAAGATCAAAGGACTCATATTCACATTCGTTCACATTATCAACTAGGATAAGATCATCATCACTAAGTTGAGGTTCATACAATCATCATAAACTTCCTCAACTAGTGGACTAGCAATCTCAACACATGACAATGCACAAACACTCTTATCACAAGTGTCAACAATAGGTGGACACAAATTAATCTCACAAGAAGATCAATCCGGTCATCAAAAGGATCAGTTGGTGTTGGAACGTTGAGGCAAGGAAACAAGAGTGTGGAAGAATACTACGATGAGTTCCAACATGTGAAAATGAGGATCAACTTTGAAGAGGATGAATTGAATGCCATGACTAGGTTCCGTGCCGGATTGAATAAATATATTGCTTCCCAAATGAGGCTCCACAACTATCAAGTTATTGATGAAACATTTGAAAGCAGACTTGTCACGACCCAAACCGGAGGGCCAAGATGGGCACCCGAACATTACTTGCTAAGTATCCAAACTAGTCATTTGACGGGTAAGGTCCGCCAAAGCACTCATCACATCAACAAGAGTAGGACCACCGGTGGGAACTTAGGTCTCATCCCCGAATTTGACATGGTCCAGTTTTAGAACAATCACTCAAAACAAACAAACACATTAGGTTAGTAAAATAAACCTCACAAGTCACTCGAGTTATGCGAAACTTTGATTTGCCTTACGAATTTTCTCCGCTAATGATTGTACCTTCGCAAAAAAACAAATTTTGAGTAAAAAACCGAAAAGCTCGTTATTCAATATGCATGACTGCGGACAGTCTTCAAATGCAGATATTGCTGCCGATTCTCAAAAATGACTAGAGTGGTCTGCGGTTCGTAGGTGTCATCGCGATGCAACCCGCGGTTCACATGTGTCACATGCGAAACAACCCGTGGGTGGTTCACAAGTTGTTCTTTCACCGCACAACTTTTGTGACGTCAAATCTTTTTAGGGATCCATGCTTTGGGCCTTTTATGATTTTCCAACAACTTGGGCCCACTTTTTCTGGTTTTTTTTACCTATTTTGGCCCAAAAAAAAACTTACCAACTTGAAATTAGGTTTTGGAAGATCAAATGAGACCTTTTTGCTCCTTCTTCATCAAGAACTCTATGAAGGTCTTCAAGTACACTTGAACACTTAAAGAGGAAAACACAATAAAATGGAATCAAAAGCAACCCAAAGTATACTAAGCTATGGACCTCAATTGATTAACCACAATAAAGCACCTAATCTTATTAGGAGGACCTCAAGGGAATTGGATTCCCAAGCAACCCACCTTTCTAAACAAAGTTTCAATGAAAAGCTTCAAAAGCTCTCAACTCTCAAGTTCTCAAAGTGAAGAATATTCAAGATAGTCTAAGCTATGAAAATGACTTAAGGTTAC
This sequence comes from Anisodus tanguticus, assembly GCA_034509755.1. Classification (NCBI taxonomy): domain Eukaryota; kingdom Viridiplantae; phylum Streptophyta; class Magnoliopsida; order Solanales; family Solanaceae; genus Anisodus; species Anisodus tanguticus. The sequence continues at coordinate 27,813,137 of CM067550.1, read as the reverse complement.
TATTTATAGTCTAGGACTGATTTATTATACAAGAGACCAAAAATGACACTCTTGGATTGTAAAAACAGCCAAAACACAGCGTTGTCACACTCTCTCTTGACCTACGAATCGCAGACTTTGCCTTTGACATGATCTCGTGATTCGTAGGTTATGTCTTTCGAGTGATTGCATCATCGTAGCTACTTGGCTCTGTCTCGCGGTCCGCGACTCCACCGTGACACCATCTCGCGATTCGCAGGTGGTGTTTCTCGCACCATTTGTTATCTTTTCACCTTCCCATGCTATCCACTTCGAAACCTCGTGATGGGCTTGACTCCTCGTGAATGATCTTGATGGAACTCAATTTGCATCAATTTTTAACATTACAACACATGCCACCATGTACTTTCAAAAGTCATGTCATTGTCAAATAAAATATTATTCTTAAGAAAAGAATAATCAACTATAGTTGGTGAGTGGAATCATGTAAGTTAAGTCTCAAAAAGATCAATGTCATGACTCTCTACATAGCACATAATACTATCAAACCTTGAGTCACATCAAAAGTCAACAACATAAGATCAAAGGACTCATATTCACATTCGTTCACATTATCAACTAGGATAAGATCATCATCACTAAGTTGAGGTTCATACAATCATCATAAACTTCCTCAACTAGTGGACTAGCAATCTCAACACATGACAATGCACAAACACTCTTATCACAAGTGTCAACAATAGGTGGACACAAATTAATCTCACAAGAAGATCAATCCGGTCATCAAAAGGATCAGTTGGTGTTGGAACGTTGAGGCAAGGAAACAAGAGTGTGGAAGAATACTACGATGAGTTCCAACATGTGAAAATGAGGATCAACTTTGAAGAGGATGAATTGAATGCCATGACTAGGTTCCGTGCCGGATTGAATAAATATATTGCTTCCCAAATGAGGCTCCACAACTATCAAGTTATTGATGAAACATTTGAAGAAGCTTGTCACGACCCAAACCGGAGGGCCAAGATGGGCACCCGAACATTACTTGCTAAGTATCCAAACTAGTCATTTGACGGGTAAGGTCCGCCAAAGCACTCATCACATCAACAAGAGTAGGACCACCGGTGGGAACTTAGGTCTCATCCCAGAATTTGACATGGTCCAGTTTTAGAACAATCACTCAAAACAAACAAACACATTAGGTTAGTAAAATAAACCTCACAAGTCACTCGAGTTATGCGAAACTTTGATTTGCCTTACGAATTTTCTCCGCTAATGATTGTACCTTCGCAAAAAAACAAATTTTGAGTAAAAAACCCTATAAGCTCTGTTATTCAACATGCATGACCTGCGGGAACAGTCTTCAAATGCAGTATATTGCCGCCGATTCTCAAAAATGACTAGAGAGTGGTCTGCGGTTGTAGGTGTCATCTGCGATGCAACCTGCGGTTCACATGTGTCACATGCGAAACAACCCGTGGGTGGTTCACAAAGTTGTTCTTTCACCGCACAACTTTTGTGACGTCAAATCTTTTTAGGGATCCATGCTTTGGGCCTTTTATGATTTTCCAACAACTTGGGCCCACTTTTTCTGGTTTTTTTTACCTATTTTGGCCCAAAAAAAAACTTACCAACTTGAAATTAGGTTTTGGAAGATCAAATGAGACCTTTTTGCTCCTTCTTCATCAAGAACTCTATGAAGGTCTTCAAGTACACTTGAACACTTAAAGAGGAAAACACAATAAAATGGAATCAAAAGCAACCCAAAGTATACTAAGCTATGGACCTCAATTGATTAACCACAATAAAGCACCTAATCTTATTAGGAGGACCTCAAGGGAATTGGATTCCCAAGCAACCCACCTTTCTAAACAAAGTTTCAATGAAAAGCTTCAAAAGCTCTCAACTCTCAAGTTCTCAAAGTGAAGAATATTCAAGATAGTCTAAGCTATGAAAATGACTTAAGGTTACTATTTATAGTCTAGGACTGATTTATTATACAAGAGACCAAAAATGACACTCTTGGATTGTAAAAAAAGCCAAAACACAGCGTTGTCACACTCTCTCTTGACCTACGAATCGCAGACTTTGCCTTTGACATGATCTGTGATTCGTAGGTTATGTCTTTCAGTGATTGCATCATCTGTAGCTACTTGGCTCTGTCTGCGGTCCGCAGACTCCACCTGTGTGACACCATCTCGCGATTCGCAGTGGTGTTTTTCGCACCATTTGTTATCTTTTCACCTTCCCATGCTATCCACTTCGAAACCTCGTGATGGGTTTGACTCCTCGTGAATGATCTTGATGGAACTCAATTTGCATCAATTTTTAACATTACAACACATGCCACCATGTACTTTCAATAGTCATGTCATTGTCAAATAAAATATTATTCTTAAGAAAAGAATAATCAACTATAGTTTGGTGAGTGGAATCATGTAAGTTAAGTCTCAAAAAGATCAATGTCATGACTCTCTACATAGCACATAATACTATCAAACCTTGAGTCACATCAAAAGTCAACAACATAAGATCAAAGGACTCATATTCACATTCGTTCACATTATCAACTAGGATAAGATCATCATCACTAAGTTGAGGTTCATACAATCATCATAAACTTCCTCAACTAGTGGACTAGCAATCTCAACACATGACAATGCACAAACACTCTTATCACAAGTGTCAACAATAGGTGGACACAAATTAATCTCACAAGAAGATCAATCCGGTCATCAAAAGGATCAGTTGGTGTTGGAACGTTGAGGCAAGGAAACAAGAGTGTGGAAGAATACTACGATGAGTTCCAACATGTGAAAATGAGGATCAACTTTGAAGAGGATGAATTGAATGCCATGACTAGGTTCCGTGCCGGATTGAATAAATATATTGCTTCCCAAATGAGGCTCCACAACTATCAAGTTATTGATGAAACATTTGAAAGCGACTTGTCACGACCCAAACCGGAGGGCCAAGATGGGCACCCGAACATTACTTGCTAAGTATCCAAACTAGTCATTTGACGGGTAAGGTCCGCCAAAGCACTCATCACATCAACAAGAGTAGGACCACCGGTGGGAACTTAGGTCTCATCCCCGAATTTGACATGGTCCAGTTTTAGAACAATCACTCAAAACAAACAAACACATTAGGTTAGTAAAATAAACCTCACAAGTCACTCGAGTTATGCGAAACTTTGATTTGCCTTACGAATTTTCTCCGCTAATGATTGTACCTTCGCAAAAAAACAAATTTTGAGTAAAAAACCTGAAAAGCTCGTTATTCAATATGCATGCATGACTGCGGGAACAGTCTTCAAATGCAGATATTGCCGCGATTCTCAAAAATGACTAGAGTGGTCTGCGGTTCGTAGGTGTCATCTCGCGATGCAACCGCGGTTCACATGTGTCACATGCGAAACAACCCGTGGGTGGTTCACAGTTGTTGTTCTTTCACCGCACAACTTTTGTGACGTCAAATCTTTTTAGGGATCCATGCTTTGGGCCTTTTATGATTTTCCAACAACTTGGGCCCACTTTTTCTGGTTTTTTTTACCTATTTTGGCCCAAAAAAAAACTTACCAACTTGAAATTAGGTTTTGGAAGATCAAATGAGACCTTTTTGCTCCTTCTTCATCAAGAACTCTATGAAGGTCTTCAAGTACACTTGAACACTTAAAGAGGAAAACACAATAAAATGGAATCAAAAGCAACCCAAAGTATACTAAGCTATGGACCTCAATTGATTAACCACAATAAAGCACCTAATCTTATTAGGAGGACCTCAAGGGAATTGGATTCCCAAGCAACCCACCTTTCTAAACAAAGTTTCAATGAAAAGCTTCAAAAGCTCTCAACTCTCAAGTTCTCAAAGTGAAGAATATTCAAGATAGTCTAAGCTATGAAAATGACTTAAGGTTACTATTTATAGTCTAGGACTGATTTATTATACAAGAGACCAAAAATGACACTCTTGGATTGTAAAAACAGCCAAAACACAGCGTTGTCACACTCTCTCTTGACCTACGAATCGCAGACTTTGCCTTTGACATGATCTCGTGATTCGTAGGTTATGTCTTTCAGTGATTGCATCATCATAGTAGCTACTTGGCTCACCGCGGTCCGCAGACTCCACCTGTGACACCATCTCGCGATTCGCAGTGGTGTTTCTGCACCATTTGTTATCTTTTCACCTTCCCATGCTATCCACTTCGAAACCTCGTGATGGGCTTGACTCCTCGTGAATGATCTTGATGGAACTCAATTTGCATCAATTTTTAACATTACAACACATGCCACCATGTACTTTCAATAGTCATGTCATTGTCAAATAAAATATTATTCTTAAGAAAAGAATAATCAACTATAGTTGGTGAGTGGAATCATGTAAGTTAAGTCTCAAAAAGATCAATGTCATGACTCTCTACATAGCACATATAATACTATCAAACCTTGAGTCACATCAAAAGTCAACAACATAAGATCAAAGGACTCATATTCACATTCGTTCACATTATCAACTAGGATAAGATCATCATCACTAAGTTGAGGTTCATACAATCATCATAAACTTCCTCAACTAGTGGACTAGCAATCTCAACACATGACAATGCACAAACACTCTTATCACAAGTGTCAACAATAGGTGGACACAAATTAATCTCACAAGAAGATCAATCCGGTCATCAAAAGGATCAGTTGGTGTTGGAACGTTGAGGCAAGGAAACAAGAGTGTGGAAGAATACTACGATGAGTTCCAACATGTGAAAATGAGGATCAACTTTGAAGAGGATGAATTGAATGCCATGACTAGGTTCCGTGCCGGATTGAATAAATATATTGCTTCCCAAATGAGGCTCCACAACTATCAAGTTATTGATGAAACATTTGAAGCAGACTTGTCACGACCCAAACCGGAGGCCAAGATGGGATGGGCACCCGAACATTACTTGCTAAGTATCCAAACTAGTCATTTGACGGGTAAGGTCCGCCAAAGCACTCATCACATCAACAAGAGTAGGACCACCGGTGGGAACTTAGGTCTCATCCCCAGAATTTGACATGGTCCAGTTTTAGAACAATCACTCAAAACAAACAAACACATTAGGTTAGTAAAATAAACCTCACAAGTCACTCGAGTTATGCGAAACTTTGATTTGCCTTACGAATTTTCTCCGCTAATGATTGTACCTTCGCAAAAAAACAAATTTTGAGTAAAAAACCTGAAAAGCTCTGTTATTCAATATGCATGACCTGCGGGAACAGTCTTCAAATGCGATATATTCGCCGATTCTCAAAAATGACTAGAGTGGTCTCGGTTCGTAGGTGTCATCGCGATGCAACTCGCGGTTCACATGTGTCACATGCGAAACAACCTGTGGGTGGTTCACAGGTTGTTCTTTCACTGCACAACTTTTGTGACGTCATATCTTTTTAGGGATCTTTTTAGGGATCCATGCTTTGGGCCTTTTTTGATTTTCCAACAACTTGGGCCTACTTTTTCGATTCTTTTACCTATTTTGGCCAAAAAAAAAACTTACCAACTTGAAATTAGGTTTTGGAAGATCAAATGAGACCTTTTTGCTCCTTCTTCATCAAGAACTCTATGAAGGTCTTCAAGTACACTTGAACACTTAAAGAGGAAAACACAATAAAATGGAATCAAAAGCAACCCAAAGTATACTAAGCTATGGACCTCAATTGATTAACCACAATAAAGCACCTAATCTTATTAGGAGGACCTCAAGGGAATTGGATTCCCAAGCAACCCACCTTTCTAAACAAAGTTTCAATGAAAAGCTTCAAAAGCTCTCAACTCTCAAGTTCTCAAAGTGAAGAATATTCAAGATAGTCTAAGCTATGAAAATGACTTAAGGTTACTATTTATAGTCTAGGACTGATTTATTATACAAGAGACCAAAAATGACACTCTTGGATTGTAAAAACAGCCAAAACACAGCGTTGTCACACTCTCTCTTGACCTACGAATCGCAGACTTTGCCTTTGACATGATCTGTGATTCGTAGGTTATGTCTTTCAGTGATTGCATCATCTGTAGCTACTTGGCTCTGTCTGCGGTCCGCAGACTCCACCTGTGACACCATCTGCGATTCGCAGGTGGTGTTTCTGCACCATTTGTTATCTTTTCACCTTCCCATGCTATCCACTTCGAAACCTCGTGATGGGCTTGACTCCTCGTGAATGATCTTGATGGAACTCAATTTGCATCAATTTTTAACATTACAACACATGCCACCATGTACTTTCAATAGTCATGTCATTGTCAAATAAAATATTATTCTTAAGAAAAGAATAATCAACTATAGTTGGTGAGTGGAATCATGTAAGTTAAGTCTCAAAAAGATCAATGTCATGACTCTCTACATAGCACATAATACTATCAAACCTTGAGTCACATCAAAAGTCAACAACATAAGATCAAAGGACTCATATTCACATTCGTTCACATTATCAACTAGGATAAGATCATCATCACTAAGTTGAGGTTCATACAATCATCATAAACTTCCTCAACTAGTGGACTAGCAATCTCAACACATGACAATGCACAAACACTCTTATCACAAGTGTCAACAATAGGTGGACACAAATTAATCTCACAAGAAGATCAATCCGGTCATCAAAAGGATCAGTTGGTGTTGGAACGTTGAGGCAAGGAAACAAGAGTGTGGAAGAATACTACGATGAGTTCCAACATGTGAAAATGAGGATCAACTTTGAAGAGGATGAATTGAATGCCATGACTAGGTTCCGTGCCGGATTGAATAAATATATTGCTTCCCAAATGAGGCTCCACAACTATCAAGTTATTGATGAAACATTTGAAGCAGCTTGTCACGACCCAAACCGGAGGGCCAAGATGGGCACCCGAACATTACTTGCTAAGTATCCAAACTAGTCATTTGACGGGTAAGGTCCGCCAAAGCACTCATCACATCAACAAGAGTAGGACCACCGGTGGGAACTTAGGTCTCATCCCCAGAATTTGACATGGTCCAGTTTTAGAACAATCACTCAAAACAAACAAACACATTAGGTTAGTAAAATAAACCTCACAAGTCACTCGAGTTATGCGAAACTTTGATTTGCCTTACGAATTTTCTCCGCTAATGATTGTACCTTCGCAAAAAAACAAATTTTGAGTAAAAAACCTGAAAAGCTCTGTTATTCAATATGCATGACCTGCGGGAACAGTCTTCAAATGCAGATATTGCTGCCAGATTCTCAAAAATGACTAGAGTGGTCTGCGGTTCGTAGGTGTCATCTGCGATGCAACCTGCGGTTCACATGTGTCACATGCGAAACAACCTGTGGGTGGTTCACAGGTTGTTCTTTCACCGCACAACTTTTGTGACGTCAAATCTTTTTAGGGATCCATGCTTTGGGCCTTTTATGATTTTCCAACAACTTGGCCCACTTTTTTCGATTCTTTTACCTATTTTGGCCCAAAAAAAAACTTACCAACTTGAAATTAGGTTTTGGAAGATCAAATGAGACCTTTTTGCTCCTTCTTCATCAAGAACTCTATGAAGGTCTTCAAGTACACTTGAACACTTAAAGAGGAAAACACAATAAAATGGAATCAAAAGCAACCCAAAGTATACTAAGCTATGGACCTCAATTGATTAACCACAATAAAGCACCTAATCTTATTAGGAGGACCTCAAGGGAATTGGATTCCCAAGCAACCCACCTTTCTAAACAAAGTTTCAATGAAAAGCTTCAAAAGCTCTCAACTCTCAAGTTCTCAAAGTGAAGAATATTCAAGATAGTCTAAGCTATGAAAATGACTTAAGGTTACTATTTATAGTCTAGGACTGATTTATTATACAAGAGACCAAAAATGACACTCTTGGATTGTAAAAACAGCCAAAACACAGCGTTGTCACACTCTCTCTTGACCTACGAATCGGAGACTTTGCCTTTGACATGATCTCGTGATTCGTAGGTTATGTCTTTCGGTGATTGCATCATCTCGTAGCTAGCTACTTGGCTCTGTACGCGGTCCGCAGACTCCACTGTGACACCATCTCGCGATTCGCGAGGTGGTGTTTTTGCACCATTTGTTATCTTTTCACCTTCCCATGCTATCCACTTCGAAACCTCGTGATGGGCTTGACTCCTCGTGAATGATCTTGATGGAACTCAATTTGCATCAATTTTTAACATTACAACACATGCCACCATGTACTTTCAATAGTCATGTCATTGTCAAATAAAATATTATTCTTAAGAAAAGAATAATCAACTATAGTTGGTGAGTGGAATCATGTAAGTTAAGTCTCAAAAAGATCAATGTCATGACTCTCTACATAGCACATAATACTATCAAACCTTGAGTCACATCAAAAGTCAACAACATAAGATCAAAGGACTCATATTCACATTCGTTCACATTATCAACTAGGATAAGATCATCATCACTAAGTTGAGGTTCATACAATCATCATAAACTTCCTCAACTAGTGGACTAGCAATCTCAACACATGACAATGCACAAACACTCTTATCACAAGTGTCAACAATAGGTGGACACAAATTAATCTCACAAGAAGATCAATCCGGTCATCAAAAGGATCAGTTGGTGTTGGAACGTTGAGGCAAGGAAACAAGAGTGTGGAAGAATACTACGATGAGTTCCAACATGTGAAAATGAGGATCAAATTTGAAGAGGATGAATTGGATGCCATGACTAGGTTCCGTGCCGGATTGAATAAATATATTGCTTCCCAAATGAGGCTCCACAACTATCAAGTTATTGATGAAACATTTGAAGCAGATTGTCACGACCCAAACCGGAGGGCCAAGATGGGCACCCGAACATTACTTGCTAAGTATCCAAACTAGTCATTTAACGGGTAAGGTCCGCCAAAGCACTCATCACATCAACAAGAGTAGGACCACCGGTGGGAACTTAGGTCTCATCATCCCCGAATTTGACATGGTCCAGTTTTAGAACAATCACTCAAAACAAACAAACACATTAGGTTAGTAAAATAAACCTCACAAGTCACTCGAGTTATGCGAAACTTTGATTTGCCTTACGAATTTTCTCCGCTAATGATTGTACCTTCGCAAAAAAACAAATTTTGAGTAAAAAACCTGAAAAGCTCGTTATTCAATATGCATGACCTGCGGGAACAGTCTTCAAATGCAGATATTGCTGCCAGATTCTCAAAAATGACTAGAGTGGTCTGCGGTTCGTAGGTGTCATCTGCGATGCAACTGCGGTTCACATGTGTCACATGCGAAACAACCGTGGGTGGTTCACGGGTTGTTCTTTCACTGCACAACTTTTGTGACGTCAAATCTTTTTAGGGATCCATGCTTTGGGCCTTTTATGATTTTCCAACAACTTGGGCCCACTTTTTCTGATTCTTTTACCTATTTTGGCCCAAAAAAAAACTTACCAACTTGAAATTAGGTTTTGGAAGATCAAATGAGACCTTTTTGCTCCTTCTTCATCAAGAACTCTATGAAGGTCTTCAAGTACACTTGAACACTTAAAGAGGAAAACACAATAAAATGGAATCAAAAGCAACCCAAAGTATACTAAGCTATGGACCTCAATTGATTAACCACAATAAAGCACCTAATCTTATTAGGAGGACCTCAAGGGAATTGGATTCCCAAGCAACCCACCTTTCTAAACAAAGTTTCAATGAAAAGCTTCAAAAGCTCTCAACTCTCAAGTTCTCAAAGTGAAGAATATTCAAGATAGTCTAAGCTATGAAAATGACTTAAGGTTACTATTTATAGTCTAGGACTGATTTATTATACAAGAGACCAAAAATGACACTCTTGGATTGTAAAAAAAGCCAAAACACAGCGTTGTCACACTCTCTCTTGACCTACGAATGACAGACTTTGCCTTTGACATGATCTTTGATTCGTAGGTTATGTCTTTCAGTGATTTGCATCCGTAGTAGCTACTTGGCTCTGTCTGCGGTCCGCAGACTCCACCTGTGACACCATCTGCGATTCGCAGGTGGTTTTTTTGCACCATTTGTTATATTTTCACCTTCCCATGCTATCCACTTCGAAACCTCGTGATGGGCTTGACTCCTCGTGAATGATCTTGATGGAACTCAATTTGCATCAATTTTTAACATTACAACACATGCCACCATGTACTTTCAATAGTCATGTCATTGTCAAATAAAATATTATTCTTAAGAAAAGAATAATCAACTATATAGTTGGTGAGTGGAATCATGTAAGTTAAGTCTCAAAAAGATCAATGTCATGACTCTCTACATAGCACATAATACTATCAAACCTTGAGTCACATCAAAAGTCAACAACATAAGATCAAAGGACTCATATTCACATTCGTTCACATTATCAACTAGGATAAGATCATCATCACTAAGTTGAGGTTCATACAATCATCATAAACTTCCTCAACTAGTGGACTAGCAATCTCAACACACATGACAATGCACAAACACTCTTATCACAAGTGTCAACAATAGGTGGACACAAATTAATCTCACAAGAAGATCAATCCGGTCATCAAAAGGATCAGTTGGTGTTGGAACGTTGAGGCAAGGAAACAAGAGTGTGGAAGAATACTACGATGAGTTCCAACATGTGAAAATGAGGATCAACTTTGAAGAGGATGAATTGAATGCCATGACTAGGTTCCGTGCCGGATTGAATAAATATATTGCTTCCCAAATGAGGCTCCACAACTATCAAGTTATTGATGAAACATTTGAAGCGACTTGTCACGACCCAAACCGGAGGGCCAAGATGGGCACCCGAACATTACTTGCTAAGTATCCAAACTAGTCATTTGACGGGTAAGGTCCGCCAAAGCACTCATCACATCAACAAGAGTAGGACCACCGGTGGGAACTTAGGTCTCATCCCCAGAATTTGACATGGTCCAGTTTTAGAACAATCACTCAAAACAAACAAACACATTAGGTTAGTAAAATAAACCTCACAAGTCACTCGAGTTATGCGAAACTTTGATTTGCCTTACGAATTTTCTCCGCTAATGATTGTACCTTCGCAAAAAAACAAATTTTGAGTAAAAAACCTGAAAAGCTCGTTATTCAATATGCATGACCTGCGGGAACAGTCTTCAAATGCAGATATATTGCTTTGCGCAGATTCTCAAAAATGACTAGAGTGGTCGCGGTTCGTAGGTGTCATCTGCGATGCAACTGCGGTTCACATGTGTCACATGCGAAACAACTTTGTGGGTGGTTCACGGGTTGTTCTTTCACCGCACAACTTTTGTGACGTCAAATCTTTTTAGGGATCCATGCTTTGGGCCTTTTATGATTTTCCAACAACTTGGGCCCACTTTTTCTGGTTTTTTTTACCTATTTTGGCCCAAAAAAAAACTTACCAACTTGAAATTAGGTTTTGGAAGATCAAATGAGACCTTTTTGCTCCTTCTTCATCAAGAACTCTATGAGGTCTTCAAGTACACTTGAACACTTAAAGAGGAAAACACAATAAAATGGAATCAAAAGCAACCCAAAGTATACTAAGCTATGGACCTCAATTGATTAACCACAATAAAGCACCTAATCTTATTAGGAGGACCTCAAGGGAATTGGATTCCCAAGCAACCCACCTTTCTAAACAAAGTTTCAATGAAAAGCTTCAAAAGCTCTCAACTCTCAAGTTCTCAAAGTGAAGAATATTCAAGATAGTCTAAGCTATGAAAATGACTTAAGGTTACTATTTATAGTCTAGGACTGATTTATTATACAAGAGACCAAAAATAACACTCTTGGATTGTAAAAACAATCCAAAACACAGCGTTGTCACACTCTCTCTTGACCCACGAATCGCAGACTTTGCCTTTGACATGATCTGTGATTCGTAGGTTGTGTCTTTCAGTGATTGCACCATCTGTAGCTACTTGGCTCTGTCTGCGGTCCGCGGACTCCACCTGTGACACCATCTGCGATTCGCAGGTGGTGTTTCTGCACCATTTGTTATCTTTTCACCTTCCCATGCTATCCACTTCGAAACCTCGTGATGGGCTTGACTCCTCGTGAATGATCTTGATGGAACTCAATTTGCATCAATTTTTAACATTACAACACATGCCACCATGTACTTTCAATAGTCATGTCATTGTCAAATAAAATATTATTCTTAAGAAAAGAATAATCAACTATAGTTGGTGAGTGGAATCATGTAAGTTAAGTCTCAAAAAGATCAATGTCATGACTCTCTACATAGCACATAATACTATCAAACCTTGAGTCACATCAAAAGTCAACAACATAAGATCAAAGGACTCATATTCACATTCGTTCACATTATCAACTAGGATAAGATCATCATCACTAAGTTGAGGTTCATACAATCATCATAAACTTCCTCAACTAGTGGACTAGCAATCTCAACACATGACAATGCACAAACACTCTTATCACAAGTGTCAACAATAGGTGGACACAAATTAATCTCACAAGAAGATCAATCCGGTCATCAAAAGGATCAGTTGGTGTTGGAACGTTGAGGCAAGGAAACAAGAGTGTGGAAGAATACTACGATGAGTTCCAACATGTGAAAATGAGGATCAACTTTGAAGAGGATGAATTGAATGCCATGACTAGGTTCCGTGCCGGATTGAATAAATATATTGCTTCCCAAATGAGGCTCCACAACTATCAAGTTATTGATGAAACATTTGAAGCGACTTGTCACGACCCAAACCGGAGGGCCAAGATGGGCACCCGAACATTACTTGCTAAGTATCCAAACTAGTCATTTGACGGGTAAGGTCCGCCAAAGCACTCATCACATCAACAAGAGTAGGACCACCGGTGGGAACTTAGGTCTCATCCCCGAATTTGACATGGTCCAGTTTTAGAACAATCACTCAAAACAAACAAACACATTAGGTTAGTAAAATAAACCTCACAAGTCACTCGAGTTATGCGAAACTTTGATTTGCCTACGAATTTTCTCCGCTAATGATTGTACCTTCGCAAAAAAACAAATTTTGAGTAAAAAACCTGAAAAGCTCTGTTATTCAATATGCATGACCTGCGGGAACAGTCTTCAAATGCGAGATATTGCTTTGCCGATTCTCAAAAATGACTAGAGTGGTCTGCGGTTCGTAGGTGTCATCTGCGATGCAACTGCGGTTCACATGTGTCACATGCGAAACAACTGTGGGTGGTTCACAGGTTGTTCTTTCACCGCACAACTTTTGTGACGTCAAATCTTTTTAGGGATCCATGCTTTGGGCCTTTTATGATTTTCCAACAACTTGGGCCCACTTTTTCGATTCTTTTACCTATTTTGGCCCAAAAAAAAACTTACCAACTTGAAATTAGGTTTTGGAAGATCAAATGAGACCTTTTTGCTCCTTCTTCATCAAGAACTCTATGAAGGTCTTCAAGTACACTTGAACACTTAAAGAGGAAAACACAATAAAATGGAATCAAAGCAACCCAAAGTATACTAAGCTATGGACCTCAATTGATTAACCACAATAAAGCACCTAATCTTATTAGGAGGACCTCAAGGGAATTGGATTCCCAAGCAACCCACCTTTCTAAACAAAGTTTCAATGAAAAGCTTCAAAAGCTCTCAACTCTCAAGTTCTCAAAGTGAAGAATATTCAAGATAGTCTAAGCTATGAAAATGACTTAAGGTTACTATTTATAGTCTAGGACTGATTTATTATACAAGAGACCAAAAATGACACTCTTGGATTGTAAAAACAGCCAAAACACAGCGTTGTCACACTCTCTCTTGACCTACGAATCGCAGACTTTGCCTTTGACATGATCTGTGATTCGTAGGTTATGTCTTTCAGTGATTGCATCATCTGTAGCTACTTGGCTCTGTCTGCGGTCCGCAGACTCCACTCCTGTGACACCATCGCGATTCGCGGTGGTGTTTTCTGCACCATTTGTTATCTTTTCACCTTCCCATGCTATCCACTTCGAAACCTCGTGATGGGCTTGACTCCTCGTGAATGATCTTGATGGAACTCAATTTGCATCAATTTTTAACATTACAACACATGCCACCATGTACTTTCAATAGTCATGTCATTGTCAAATAAAATATTATTCTTAAGAAAAGAATAATCAACTATAGTTGGTGAGTGGAATCATGTAAGTTAAGTCTCAAAAAGATCAATGTCATGACTCTCTACATAGCACATAATACTATCAAACCTTGAGTCACATCAAAAGTCAACAACATAAGATCAAAGGACTCATATTCACATTCGTTCACATTATCAACTAGGATAAGATCATCATCACTAAGTTGAGGTTCATACAATCATCATAAACTTCCTCAACTAGTGGACTAGCAATCTCAACACATGACAATGCACAAACACTCTTATCACAAGTGTCAACAATAGGTGGACACAAATTAATCTCACAAGAAGATCAATCCGGTCATCAAAAGGATCAGTTGGTGTTGGAACGTTGAGGCAAGGAAACAAGAGTGTGGAAGAATACTACGATGAGTTCCAACATGTGAAAATGAGGATCAACTTTGAAGAGGATGAATTGAATGCCATGACTAGGTTCCGTGCCGGATTGAATAAATATATTGCTTCCCAAATGAGGCTCCACAACTATCAAGTTATTGATGAAACATTTGAAACTTGACTTGTCACGACCCAAACCGGAGGGCCAAGATGGGCACCCGAACATTACTTGCTAAGTATCCAAACTAGTCATTTGACGGGTAAGGTCCGCCAAAGCACTCATCACATCAACAAGAGTAGGACCACCGGTGGGAACTTAGGTCTCATCCCCAGAATTTGACATGGTCCAGTTTTAGAACAATCACTCAAAACAAACAAACACATTAGGTTAGTAAAATAAACCTCACAAGTCACTCGAGTTATGCGAAACTTTGATTTGCCTTACGAATTTTCTCCGCTAATGATTGTACCTTCGCAAAAAAACAAATTTTGAGTAAAAAAACCTGAAAAGCTCTGTTATTCAATATGCATGACCTGCGGGAACAGTCTTCAAATGCGAGATATTATTTTGCCGATTCTCAAAAATGACTAGAGTGGTCTGCGGTTCGTAGGTGTCATCGCGATGCAACTGCGGTTCACATGTGTCACATGCGAAACAACTGTGGGTGGTTCACGGGTTGTTCTTTCACTGCACAACTTTTGTGACGTCAAATCTTTTTAGGGATCCATGCTTTGGGCCTTTTATGATTTTCCAACAACTTGGGCCCACTTTTTCTGATTCTTTTACCTATTTTGGCCCAAAAAAAAACTTACCAACTTGAAATTAGGTTTTGGAAGATCAAATGAGACCTTTTTGCTCCTTCTTCATCAAGAACTCTATGAAGGTCTTCAAGTACACTTGAACACTTAAAGAGGAAAACACAATAAAATGGAATCAAAAGCAACCCAAAGTATACTAAGCTATGGACCTCAATTGATTAACCACAATAAAACCACCTAATCTTATTAGGAGGACCTCAAGGGAATTGGATTCCCAAGCAACCCACCTTTCTAAACAAAGTTTCAATGAAAAGCTTCAAAAGCTCTCAACTCTCAAGTTCTCAAAGTGAAGAATATTCAAGATAGTCTAAGCTATGAAAATGACTTAAGGTTACTATTTATAGTCTAGGACTGATTTATTATACAAGAGACCAAAAATGACACTCTTGGATTGTAAAAACAGCCAAAACACAGCGTTGTCACACTCTCTCTTGACCTACGAATCGCAGACTTTGCCTTTGACATGATCTGTGATTCGTAGGTTATGTCTTTCAGTGATTGCATCATCTGTAGCTACTTGGCTCTGTCTGCGGTCCGCAGACTCCACCTGTGACACCATCTGCGATTCGCAGGTGGTGTTTTTGCACCATTTGTTATATTTTCACCTTCCCATGCTATCCACTTCGAAACCTCGTGATGGGCTTGACTCCTCGTGAATGATCTTCTTTGGAACTCAATTTGCATCAATTTTTAACATTACAACACATGCCACCATGTACTTTCAATAGTCATGTCATTGTCAAATAAAATATTATTCTTAAGAAAAGAATAATCAACTATAGTTGGTGAGTGGAATCATGTAAGTTAAGTCTCAAAAAGATCAATGTCATGACTCTCTACATAGCACATAATACTATCAAACCTTGAGTCACATCAAAAGTCAACAACATAAGATCAAAGGACTCATATTCACATTCGTTCACATTATCAACTAGGATAAGATCATCATCACTAAGTTGAGGTTCATACAATCATCATAAACTTCCTCAACTAGTGGACTAGCAATCTCAACACATGACAATGCACAAACACTCTTATCACAAGTGTCAACAATAGGTGGACACAAATTAATCTCACAAGAAGATCAATCCGGTCATCAAAAGGATCAGTTGGTGTTGGAACGTTGAGGCAAGGAAACAAGAGTGTGGAAGAATACTACGATGAGTTCCAACACATGTGAAAATGAGGATCAACTTTGAAGAGGATGAATTGAATGCCATGACTAGGGTCCGTGCCGGATTGAATAAATATATTGCTTCCCAAATGAGGCTCCACAACTATCACGTTCTTGATGAAACATTTGAAGCTTCTTGTCACGACCCAAACCGGAGGGTCAAGATGGGCACCCGAACATTACTTGCTAAGTATCCGAACTAGTCATTTGACGGGTAAGGTCCGCCAAAGCACTCATCACATCAACAAGAGTAGGACCCCGGTGGGAACTTAGGTCTCATCCCCAGAATTTGACATGGTCCAGTTTTAGAACAATCACTCAAAACAAACAAACACATTAGGTTAGTAAAATAAACCTCACAAGTCACTCGAGTTATGCGAAACTTTGATTTGCCTTACGAATTTTCTCCGCTAATGATTGTACCTTCGCAAAAAAACAAATTTTGAGTAAAAAACCTGAAAAGCTCTGTTATTCAATATGCATGACCTGCGGGAACAGTCTTCAAATGCAGATATTGCTGCCAGATTCTCAAAAATGACTAGAGTGGTCTGCGGTTCGTAGGTGTCATCTGCGATGCAACCTGCGGTTCACATGTGTCACATGCGAAACAACCTGTGGGTGGTTCACAGGTTGTTCTTTCACTGCACAACTTTTGTGACGTCAAATCTTTTTAGGGATCCATGCTTTGGGCCTTTTATGATTTTCCAACAACTTGGGCCCACTTTTTTTGGATTCTTTTACCTATTTTGGCCCAAAAAAAAACTTACCAACTTGAAATTAGGTTTTGGAAGATCAAATGAGACCTTTTTGCTCCTTCTTCATCAAGAACTCTATGAAGGTCTTCAAGTACACTTGAACACTTAAAGAGGAAAACACAATAAAATGGAATCAAAAGCAACCCAAAGTATACTAAGCTATGGACCTCAATTGATTAACCACAATAAAGCACCTAATCTTATTAGGAGGACCTCAAGGGAATTGGATTCCCAAGCAACCCACCTTTCTAAACAAAGTTTCAATGAAAAGCTTCAAAAGCTCTCAACTCTCAAGTTCTCAAAGTGAAGAATATTCAAGATAGTCTAAGCTATGAAAATGACTTAAGGTTACTATTTATAGTCTAGGACTGATTTATTATACAAGAGACCAAAAATGACACTCTTGGATTGTAAAAACAATCCAAAACACAGCGTTGTCACACTCTCTCTTGACCTACGAATCGCAGACTTTGCCTTTGACATGATCGTGATTCGTAGGTTATGTCTTTGTGATTGCATCATCGTAGTAGCTACTTGGCTCTGTCGCGGTCCGCGACTCCTGTGACACCATCTGCGATTCGCAGGTGGTGTTTTCTGCACCATTTGTTATATTTTCACCTTCCCATGCTATCCACTTCGAAACCTCGTGATGGGCTTGACTCCTCGTGAATGATCTTGATGGAACTCAATTTGCATCAATTTTTAACATTACAACACATGCCACCATGTACTTTCAATAGTCATGTCATTGTCAAATAAAATATTATTCTTAAGAAAAGAATAATCAACTATAGTTGGTGAGTGGAATCATGTAAGTTAAGTCTCAAAAAGATCAATGTCATGACTCTCTACATAGCACATAATACTATCAAACCTTGAGTCACATCAAAAGTCAACAACATAAGATCAAAGGACTCATATTCACATTCGTTCACATTATCAACTAGGATAAGATCATCATCACTAAGTTGAGGTTCATACAATCATCATAAACTTCCTCAACTAGTGGACTAGCAATCTCAACACATGACAATGCACAAACACTCTTATCACAAGTGTCAACAATAGGTGGACACAAATTAATCTCACAAGAAGATCAATCCGGTCATCAAAAGGATCGGTTGGTGTTGGAACGTTGAGGCAAGGAAACAAGAGTGTGGAAGAATACTACGATGAGTTCCAACATGTGAAAATGAGGATCAACTTTGAAGAGGATGAATTGAATGCCATGACTAGGGCCGTGCCGGATTGAATAAATATATTGCTTCCCAAATGAGGCTCCACAACTATCAAGTTATTGATGAAACATTTGAAGCAGCTTGTCACGACCCAAACCGGAGGGCCAAGATGGGCACCCGAACATTACTTGCTAAGTATCCAAACTAGTCATTTGACGGGTAAGGTCCGCCAAAGCACTCATCACATCAACAAGAGTAGGACCACCGGTGGGAACTTAGGTCTCATCCCCAGAATTTGACATGGTCCAGTTTTAGAACAATCACTCAAAACAAACAAACACATTAGGTTAGTAAAATAAACCTCACAAGTCACTCGAGTTATGCGAAACTTTGATTTGCCTTACGAATTTTCTCCGCTAATGATTGTACCTTCGCAAAAAAACAAATTTTGAGTAAAAAACCTGAAAAGCTCTGTTATTCAATATGCATGACCTGCGGGAACAGTCTTCAAATGCAGATATATTGTTGCCAGATTCTCAAAAATGACTAGAGTGGTCTGCGGTTAGTAGGTGTCATCTGCGATGCAACCTGCGGTTCACATGTGTCACATGCGAAACAACCTGTGGGTGGTTCACAGGTTGTTCTTTCACTGCACAACTTTTGTGACGTCAAATCTTTTTAGGGATCCATGCTTTGGGCCTTTTATGATTTTCCAACAACTTGGGCCCACTTTTTCTGATTCTTTTACCTATTTTGGCCCAAAAAAAAACTTACCAACTTGAAATTAGGTTTTGGAAGATCAAATGAGACCTTTTTGCTCCTTCTTCATCAAGAACTCTATGAAGGTCTTCAAGTACACTTGAACACTTAAAGAGGAAAACACAATAAAATGGAATCAAAAGCAACCCAAAGTATACTAAACTATGGACCTCAATTGATTAACCACAATAAAGCACCTAATCTTATTAGGAGGACCTCAAGGGAATTGGATTCCCAAGCAACCCACCTTTCTAAACAAAGTTTCAATGAAAAGCTTCAAAAGCTCTCAACTCTCAAGTTCTCAAAGTGAAGAATATTCAAGATAGTCTAAGCTATGAAAATGACTTAAGGTTACTATTTATAGTCTAGGACTGATTTATTATACAAGAGACCAAAAATGACACTCTTGGATTGTAAAAACAACCAAAACACAGCGTTGTCACACTCTCTCTTGACCTACGAATCGCAGACTTTGCCTTTGACATGATCTGTGATTCGTAGGTTATGTCTTTAGTGATTGCATCATCTCGTAGCTACTTGGCTCTGTGCGCGGTCCGCGGACTCCCTGTGACACCATCTGCGATTCGCAGGTGGTGTTTCTGCACCATTTGTTATCTTTTCACCTTCCCATGCTATCCACTTCGAAACCTCGTGATGGGCTTGACTCCTCGTGAATGATCTTGATGGAACTCAATTTGCATCAATTTTTAACATTACAACACATGCCACCATGTACTTTCAATAGTCATGTCATTGTCAAATAAAATATTATTCTTAAGAAAAGAATAATCAACTATAGTTTGGTGAGTGGAATCATGTAAGTTAAGTCTCAAAAAGATCAATGTCATGACTCTCTACATAGCACATAATACTATCAAACCTTGAGTCACATCAAAAGTCAACAACATAAGATCAAAGGACTCATATTCACATTCGTTCACATTATCAACTAGGATAAGATCATCATCACTAAGTTGAGGTTCATACAATCATCATAAACTTCCTCAACTAGTGGACTAGCAATCTCAACACATGACAATGCACAAACACTCTTATCACAAGTGTCAACAATAGGTGGACACAAATTAATCTCACAAGAAGATCAATCCGGTCATCAAAAGGATCAGTTGGTGTTGGAACGTTGAGGCAAGGAAACAAGAGTGTGGAAGAATACTACGATGAGTTCCAACATGTGAAAATGAGGATCAACTTTGAAGAGGATGAATTGAATGCCATGACTAGGTTCCGTGCCGGATTGAATAAATATATTGCTTCCCAAATGAGGCTCCACAACTATCAAGTTATTGATGAAACATTTGAAGCAGCTTGTCACGACCCAAACCGGAGGGCCAAGATGGGCACCCGAACATTACTTGCTAAGTATCCAAACTAGTCATTTGACGGGTAAGGTCCGCCAAAGCACTCATCACATCAACAAGAGTAGGACCACCGGTGGGAACTTAGGTCTCATCCCCAGAATTTGACATGGTCCAGTTTTAGAACAATCACTCAAAACAAACAAACACATTAGGTTAGTAAAATAAACCTCACAAGTCACTCGAGTTATGCGAAACTTTGATTTGCCTTACGAATTTTCTCCGCTAATGATTGTACCTTCGCAAAAAAACAAATTTTGAGTAAAAAACCTGAAAAGCTCTGTTATTCAATATGCATGATGACTGCGGGAACAGTCTTCAAATGCAGATATTGCTGCCAGATTCTCAAAAATGACTAGAGTGGTCTGCGGTTCGTAGGTGTCATCTGCGATGCAACCTGCGGTTCACATGTGTCACATGCGAAACAACCTGTGGGTGGTTCACAGGTTGTTCTTTCACTGCACAACTTTTGTGACGTCAAATCTTTTTAGGGATCCATGCTTTGGGCCTTTTATGATTTTCCAACAACTTGGGCCCACTTTTTCTGATTCTTTTACCTATTTTGGCCCAAAAAAAAACTTACCAACTTGAAATTAGGTTTTGGAAGATCAAATGAGACCTTTTTGCTCCTTCTTCATCAAGAACTCTATGAAGGTCTTCAAGTACACTTGAACACTTAAAGAGGAAAACACAATAAAATGGAATCAAAAGCAACCCAAAGTATACTAAACTATGGACCTCAATTGATTAACCACAATAAAGCACCTAATCTTATTAGGAGGACCTCAAGGGAATTGGATTCCCAAGCAACCCACCTTTCTAAACAAAGTTTCAATGAAAAGCTTCAAAAGCTCTCAACTCTCAAGTTCTCAAAGTGAAGAATATTCAAGATAGTCTAAGCTATGAAAATGACTTAAGGTTACTATTTATAGTCTAGGACTGATTTATTATACAAGAGACCAAAAATGACACTCTTGGATTGTAAAAACAACCAAAACACCGCGTCGTCACACTCTCTCTTGACCTACGAATCGCAGACTTTGCCTTTGACATGATCTGTGATTCGTAGGTTATGTCTTTCAGTGATTGCATCATCTGTAGCTACTTGGCTCTGTCTGCGGTCCGCAGACTCCACCTGTGACACCATCTGCGATTCGCAGGTGGTGTTTTCTGCACCATTTGTTATCTTTTCACCTTCCCATGCTATCCACTTCGAAACCTCGTGATGGGCTTGACTCCTCGTGAATGATCTTGATGGAACTCAATTTGCATCAATTTTTAACATTACAACACATGCCACCATGTACTTTCAATAGTCATGTCATTGTCAAATAAAATATTATTCTTAAGAAAAGAATAATCAACTATAGTTGGTGAGTGGAATCATGTAAGTTAAGTCTCAAAAAGATCAATGTCATGACTCTCTACATAGCACATAATACTATCAAACCTTGAGTCACATCAAAAGTCAACAACATAAGATCAAAGGACTCATATTCACACATTCACATTCACATTCGATCATTCACATTATCAACTAGGATAAGATCATCATCACTAAGTTGAGGTTCATACAATCATCATAAACTTCCTCTTGGGACTAGTGGACTAGCAATCTCAACACATGACAATGCACAAACACTCTAGCAATCACAAGTGTCAAACAATAGGTGGACACAAATTAATCTCACAAGAAGATCAATCCGGTCATCAAAAGGATCAGTTGGTGTTGGAACGTTGAGGCAAGGAAACAAGAGTGTGGAAGAATACTACGATGAGTTCCAACATGTGAAAATGAGGATCAACTTTGAAGAGGATGAATTGAATGCCATGACTAGGTTCCGTGCCGGATTGAATAAATATATTGCTTCCCAAATGAGGCTCCACAACTATCAAGTTATTGATGAAACATTTGAAAAGCGACTTGTCACGACCCAAACCGGAGGGCCATGATGGGCACCCGAACATTACTTGCTAAGTATCCAAACTAGTCATTTGACGGGTAAGGTCCGCCAAAGCACTCATCACATCAACAAGAGTAGGACCATCGGTGGGAACTTAGGTCTCATCCCCGAATTTGACATGGTCCAGTTTTAGAACAATCACTCAAAACAAACAAACACATTAGGTTAGTAAAATAAACCTCACAAGTCACTCGAGTTATGCGAAACTTTGATTTGATTTGCCTTACGAATTTTCTCCGCTAATGATTGTACCTTCCAAAAAAACAAATTTTGAGTAAAAAACCTGAAAAGCTCTGTTATTCAATATGCATGACTGCGGGCACAGTCTTCAAATGCGAGATATATTGTTGCCGATTCTCAAAAATGACTAGAGTGGTCTGCGGTTCGTAGTGTCATCATCTGCGATGCAACTGCGGTTCACATGTGTCACATGCGAAACAACCTGTGGGTGGTTCACGGAGTTGTTCTTTCACCGCACAACTTTTGTGACGTCAAATCTTTTTAGGGATCCATGCTTTGGGCCTTTTATGATTTTCCAACAACTTGGGCCCACTTTTTCTGATTCTTTTACCTATTTTGGCCCAAAAAAACTTACCAACTTGAAATTAGGTTTTGGAAGATCAAATGAGACCTTTTTGCTCCTTCTTCATCAAGAACTCTATGAAGGTCTTCAAGTACACTTGAACACTTAAAGAGGAAAACACAATAAAATGGAATCAAAAGCAACCCAAAGTATACTAAACTATGGACCTCAATTGATTAACCACAATAAAGCACCTAATCTTATTAGGAGGACCTCAAGGGAATTGGATTCCCAAGCAACCCACCTTTCTAAACAAAGGTTCAATGAAAAGCTTCAAAAGCTCTCAACTCTCAAGTTCTCAAAGTGAAGCATAAACAAGAATATTCAAGATAGTCTAAGCTATGAAAATGACTTAAGGTTACTATTTATAGTCTAGGACTGATTTATTATACAAGAGACCAAAAATGACACTCTTGGATTGTAAAAACAACCAAAACACCGCGTTGTCACACTCTCTCTTGACCTACGAATCGCAGACTTTGCCTTTGACATGATCTGTGATTTGTAGGTTTGCATCATCTGTAGCTACTTGGCTCTGTCTGCGGTCCGCAGACTCCACCTGTGACACCATCTGCGATTCGCAGGTGGTGTTTTCTGCACCATTTGTTATCTTTTCACCTTCCCATGCTATCCACTTGGAAACCTCGTGATGGGCTTGACTCCTCGTGAATGATCTTGATGGAACTCAATTTGCATCAATTTTCAACATTACAACACATGCCACCATGTACTTTCAATAGTCATGTCATTGTCAAATAAAATATTATTCTTAAGAAAAGAATAATCAACTATAGTTGGTGAGTGGAATCATGTAAGTTAAGTCTCAAAAAGATCAATGTCATGACTCTCTACATAGCACATAATACTATCAAACCTTGAGTCACATCAAAAGTCAACAACATAAGATCAAAGGACTCATATTCACAATTCACATTATCAACTAGGATAAGATCATCATCTAAGTTGAGGTTCATAGGAAAACTCAAAAATCCATTTCCGGTAGAACCCATTTCGCCCAAGTTGTTTCGGAAAAAAGAATTATCAACTAGGATATATCGTATTGGAGTTCATCTTGGGACTCCTGGAAGTTGCTTTTATTATAGGTCAATCATACTTTAGTAGATCATATGGATCTTATACAATCATCATAAACTTCCTCAACTAGTGGACTAGCAATCTCAACACATGACAATGCACAAACACTCTTATCACAAGTGTCAACAATAGGTGGACACAAATTAATCTCACAAGAAGATCAATCCGGTCATCAAAAGGATCAGTTGGTGTTGGAACGTTGAGGCAAGGAAACAAGAGTGTGGAAGAATACTATGATTAGTTCCAACATGTGAAAATGAGGATAAACTTTGAAGAGGATGAATTGAATGCCATGACTAGGTTCCGTGCCGGATTGAATAAATATATTGCTTCCCAAATGAGACTCCACAACTATCAAGTTATTGATGAAACATTTGAAGCAGCTTGTCACGACCCAAACCGGAGGGCCAAGATGGGCACCCGAACATTACTTGCTAAGTATCCAAACTAGTCATTTGACGGGTAAGGTCCGCCAAAGCACTCATCACATCAACAAGAGTAGGTCCATCGGTGGGAACTTATGTCTCATCGCCCGAATTTGACATGGTCCAGTTTTAGAAAAATCACTCAAAACAAACAAACACATTAGGTTAGTAAAATAAACCTCACAAGTCACTCGAGTTATGCGAAACTTTGATTTGCCTTACGAATTTTCTCCGCTAATGATTGTACCTTCCAAAAAAACAAATTTTGAGTAAAAAACCTGAAAAGCTCTCTGTTATTCAATATGCATGACTGCGGGGGCACAGTCTTCAAATGCAGATATTGTTTGCCGATTCTCAAAAATGACTAGAGTGGTCTGCGGTTCGTAGCTGTCATCTGCGATACAACCTGCGGTTCACATGTGTCACATGCGAAACAACCTGGGGGTGGTTCACAGGTTGTTCTTTCACTGCACAACTTTTGTGACGTCAAATCTTTTTAGGGATCCATGCTTTGGGCCTTTTATGATTTTCCAACAACTTGGGCCCACTTTTTTTGATTCTTTTACCTATTTTGGCCCCAAAAAAAACTAACCAACTTGAAATTAGGTTTTGGAAGATCAAATGACACCTTTTTGCTCCTTCTTCATCAAGAACTCTATGAAGGTCTTCAAGTACACTTGAACACTTAAAGAGGAAAACACAATAAAATGGAATCAAAAGCAACCCAAAGTATACTAAACTATGGACCTCAATTGATTAACCACAATAAAGCACCTAATCTTATTAGGAGGACCTCAAGGGAATTGGATTCCCAAGCAACCCACCTTTCTAAACAAAGGTTCAATGAAAAGCTTCAAAAGCTCTCAACTCTCAAGTTCTCAAAGTGAAGCATAAACAGGAATATTCAAGATAGTCTAAGCTATGAAAATGACTTAAGGTTACTATTTATAGTCTAGGACTGATTTATTATACAAGAGACCAAAAATGACACTGTTGGATTGTAAAAACAACCAAAACACCGCGTCGTCACACTCTCTCTTGACCTACGAATCGCAGACTTTGCCTTTGACATGATCTGTGATTTGTAGGTTTGCATCATCTGTAGCTACTTGGCTCTGTCTGCGGTCCGCAGACTCCACCTGTGACACCATCTGCGATTCGCAGGTGGTGTTTTCTGCACCATTTGTTATCTTTTCACCTTCCCATGCTATCCACTTGGAAACCTCGTGATGGGCTTGACTACTCGTGAATGATCTTGATGGAACTCAATTTGCATCAATTTTCAACATTACAACACTTACCACCATGTACTTTCAATAGTCATGTCATTGTCAAATAAAATATTATTCTTAAGAAAAGAATAATCAACTATAGTTGGTGAGTGGAATCATGTAAGTTAACTCTCAAAAAGATCAATGTCATGACTCTCTACATAGCACATAATACTATCAAACCTTGAGTCACATAAAAAGTCAACAACATAAGATCAAAGGACTCATATTCACATTCATTCACATTATCAACTAGGATAAGATCATCATCACTAAGTTGAGGTTCATAGCGAAAACTCAAAAATCCATGGTTTCATAGAACCCTATTTCGCCCAAGTTGTTTCAAAAAGAAGCGGTTTTTGGGCTTGCTCATAGTCCCACTTGTATATCTCCGAAGAAGCACGGACAGGTTGAGTTCTTACCTTCTTGGGACTGGACCAAACGCTTTTATTATACTCTTTAGTAGATCATATGGATGTAGAAAAAGTGTCAATCATCATAAACTTCCTCAACTAGTGGACTAGCAATCTCAACACATGACAATGCACAAACACTCTTATCAAGTGTCAACAATAGGTGGACACAAATTAATCTCACAAGAAGATCAATCATCAAAAGGATCAGTTGGTGTTGGAACGTTGAGGCAAGGAAACAAGAGTGTGGAAGAATACTATGATTAGTTCCAACATGTGAAAATGAGGATAAACTTTGAAGAGGATGAATTGAATGCCATGACTAGGTTCTGTGCCGGATTGAATAAATATATTGCTTCCCAAATGAGACTCCACAACTATCAAGATATTGATGAAACATTTGAAGCAGCTTGTCACGACCCAACCGGAGGGCCATGATGGGCACCCGAACCTTACTTGCTAAGTATCCAAACTAGTCATTTGACGGGTAAGGTCCGCCAAAGCACTCATCACATCAACAAGAGTAGGTCCATCGGTGGGAACTTATGTCTCATCGCCCGAATTTGACATGGTACCTGTTTTAGAAAAATCACTCAAAACAAACAAACACATTAGGTTAGTAAAATAAACCTCACAAGTCACTCGAGTTATGCGAAACTTTGATTTGCCTCACGAATTTTCTCCGCTTATGATTGTACCTTCCCAAAAAAACAAATTTTGAGTAAAAAACCTGAAAAGCTCTGTTATTCAATATGCATGACCTGCGGGCACAGTCTTCGAATGCAGATATTGCTGCCGATTCTCAAAAATGACTAGAGTGGTCTGCGGTTCGTAGGTGTCATCTGCGATACAACCTGCGGTTCACATGTGTCACATGCGAAACAACCTGGGGGTGGTTCACAGGTTGTTCTTTCACTGCACAACTTTTGTGACGTCAAATCTTTTTAGGGATCCATGCTTTGGGCCTTTTATGATTTTCCAACAACTTGGGCCCACTTTTTCGATTCTTTTACCTATTTTGGCCCCAAAAAAAACTAACCAACTTGAAATTAGGTTTTGGAAGATCAAATGACACCTTTTTGCTCCTTCTTCATCAAGAACTCTATGAAGGTCTTCAAGTACACTTGAACACTTAAAGAGGAAAACACAATAAAATGGAATCAAAAGCAACCCAAAGTATACTAAACTATGGACCTCAATTGATTAACCACAATAAAGCACCTAATCTTATTAGGAGGACCTCAAGGGAATTGGATTCCCAAGCAACCCACCTTTCTAAACAAAGGTTCAATGAAAAGCTTCAAAAGCTCTCAACTCTCAAGTTCTCAAAGTGAAGCATAAACAACAATATTCAAGATAGTCTAAGCTAGGAAAATGACTTAAGGTTACTATTTATAGTCTAGGACTGATTTATTATACAAGAGACCAAAAATGACACTCTTGGATTGTAAAAACAACCAAAACACCGCGTCGTCACACTCTCTCTTGACCTACGAATCGCAGACTTTGCCTTTGACATGATCGTGATTGTAGGTTTGTAGGATTGCATCATCTGTAGCTACTTGGCTCTGTCCGCGGTCCGCGTGACTCCCGTGACACCATCTGCGATTCGCGTGGTGGTTTTCTCGCACCATTTGTTATCTTTTCACCTTCCCATGCTATCCACTTGGAAACCTCGTGATGGGCTTGACTACTCGTGAATGATCTTGATGGAACTCAATTTGCATCAATTTTCAACATTACAACACTTACCACCATGTACTTTCAATAGTCATGTCATTGTCAAATAAAATATTATTCTTAAGAAAAGAATAATCAACTATAGTTGGTGAGTGGAATCATGTAAGTTAACTCTCAAAAAGATCAATGTCATGACTCTCTACATAGCACATAATACTATCAAACCTTGAGTCACATAAAAAGTCAACAACATAAGATCAAAGGACTCATATTCACATTCATTCACATTATCAACTAGGATAAGATCATCATCACTAAGTTGAGGTTCATAGCGAAAACTCAAAAATCCATGGTTTTCCGGTAGAACCCTATTTCGCCCAAGTTGTTTCGGAACCGGAAAAAAGAAGCGGTTTTTCGCACAGCTTGCTCATAGTGCAGGTCCCACTTGTATATCGTATTTGGCCGAAGAAGCATCGGACAGGTTGGAGTTCTTACCTCTTGGGACTCCATGGACCAAGATCTGCTTTTATTATATGGTCAATACCGATCTA
This sequence comes from Anisodus tanguticus, assembly GCA_034509755.1. Classification (NCBI taxonomy): domain Eukaryota; kingdom Viridiplantae; phylum Streptophyta; class Magnoliopsida; order Solanales; family Solanaceae; genus Anisodus; species Anisodus tanguticus. Next base: position 27,784,664 of record CM067550.1, on the reverse strand, counting down.
CTTTAGTAGATCATATGGATGTAGAAAAAGCTTATACAATCATCATAAACTTCCTCAACTAGTGGACTAGCAATCTCAACACATGACAATGCACAAACACTCTTATCACAAGTGTCAACAATAGGTGGACACAAATTAATCTCACAAGAAGATCAATCCAGTCATCAAAAGGATCGGTTGGTGTTGGAACGTTGAGGCAAGGAAACAAGAGTGTGGAAGAATACTATGATTAGTTCCAACATGTGAAAATGAGGATAAACTTTGAAGAGGATGAATTGAATGCCATGACTAGGTTCTGTGCCGGATTGAATAAATATATTGCTTCCCAAATGAGACTCCACAACTATCAAGATATTGATGAAACATTTGAAGCAGCTTGTCACGACCCAAACCGGAGGGCCATGATGGGCACCCGAACCTTACTTGCTAAGTATCCAAACTAGTCATTTGACGGGTAAGGTCCGCCAAAGCACTCATCACATCAACAAGAGTAGGTCCATCGGTGGGAACTTATGTCTCATCGCCCGAATTTGACATGGTACCTGTTTTAGAAAAATCACTCAAAACAAACAAACACATTAGGTTAGTAAAATAAACCTCACAAGTCACTCGAGTTATGCGAAACTTTGATTTTCCTCACGAATTTTCTCCGCTTATGATTGTACCTTCCCAAAAAAACAAATTTTGAGTAAAAAACCTGAAAAGCTCTGTTATTCAATATGCATGACCTGCGGGCACAGTCTTCGAATGCAGATATTGCTTTGCCAGATTGTCTGCGGTTCGTAGGTGTCATCTGCGATACAACTGCGGTTCACATGTGTCACATGCGAAACAACTTTGGGGGGTGGTTCACGAGTTGTTCTTTCACCGCACAACTTTTGTGACGTCAAATCTTTTTAGGGATCCATGCTTTGGGCCTTTTATGATTTTCCAACAACTTGGGCCCACTTTTTCTGATTCTTTTACCTATTTTGGCCCAAAAAAAAACTAACCAACTTGAAATTAGGTTTTGGAAGATCAAATGACACCTTTTTGCTCCTTCTTCATCAAGAACTCTATGAAGGTCTTCAAGTACACTTGAACACTTAAAGAGGAAAACACAATAAAATGGAATCAAAAGCAACCCAAAGTATACTAAACTATGGACCTCAATTGATTAACCACAATAAAGCACCTAATCTTATTAGGAGGACCTCAAGGGAATTGGATTCCCAAGCAACCCACCTTTCTAAACAAAGGTTCAATGAAAAGCTTCAAAAGCTCTCAACTCTCAAGTTCTCAAAGTGAAGCATAAACAACAATATTCAAGATAGTCTAAGCTAGGAAAATGACTTAAGGTTACTATTTATAGTCTAGGACTGATTTATTATACAAGAGACCAAAAATGACACTGTTGGATTGTAAAAACAACCAAAACACCGCGTCGTCACACTCTCTCTTGACCTACGAATCGCAGACTTTGCCTTTGACATGATCTGTGATTTGTAGGTTTGCATCATCTGTAGCTACTTGGCTCTGTCTGCGGTCCGCAGACTCCACCCGTGACACCATCTGCGATTCGCAGGTGGTGTTTTCTGCACCATTTGTTATCTTTTCACCTTCCCATGCTATCCACTTGGAAACCTCGTGATGGGCTTGACTACTCGTGAATGATCTTGATGGAACTCAATTTGCATCAATTTTCAACATTACAACACTTACCACCATGTACTTTCAATAGTCATGTCATTGTCAAATAAAATATTATTCTTAAGAAAAGAATAATCAACTATAGTTGGTGAGTGGAATCATGTAAGTTAACTCTCAAAAAGATCAATGTCATGACTCTCTACATAGCACATAATACTATCAAACCTTGAGTCACATAAAAAGTCAACAACATAAGATCAAAGGACTCATATTCACATTCATTCACATTATCAACTAGGATAAGATCATCATCACTAAGTTGAGGTTCATAGCGAAAACTCAAAAATCCATGGTTTCCCGGTAGAACCCTATTTCGCCCAAGTTGTTTCGGAACCGGAAAAAAGAAGCGGTTTTTCGCACAGCTTGCTCATAGTGCAGGTCCCACTTGTATATCGTATTTGGCCGAAGAAGCATCGGACAGGTTGGAGTTCTTACCTTCTTGGGACTCCATGGACCAAGATCTGCTTTTATTATATGGTCAATACCGATCTACTTTAGTAGATCATATGGATGTAGAAAAAGCTTATACAATCATCATAAACTTCCTCAACTAGTGGACTAGCAATCTCACACATGACAACAATGCACAAACACTCTTATCACAAGTGTCAACAATAGGTGGACACAAATTAATCTCACAAGAAGATCAATCCAGTCATCAAAAGGATCAGTTGGTGTTGGAACGTTGAGGCAAGGAAACAAGAGTGTGGAAGAATACTATGATTAGTTCCAACATGTGAAAATGAGGATAAACTTTGAAGAGGATGAATTGAATGCCATGACTAGGTTCTGTGCCGGATTGAATAAATATATTGCTTCCCAAATGAGACTCCACAACTATCAAGATATTGATGAAACATTTGAAGCAGCTTGTCACGACCCAAACCGGAGGGCCATGATGGGCACCCGAACCTTACTTGCTAAGTATCCAAACTAGTCATTTGACGGGTAAGGTCCGCCAAAGCACTCATCACATCAACAAGAGTAGGTCCATCGGTGGGAACTTATGTCTCATCGCCCGAATTTGACATGGTACCTGTTTTAGAAAAATCACTCAAAACAAACAAACACATTAGGTTAGTAAAATAAACCTCACAAGTCACTCGAGTTATGCGAAACTTTGATTTGCCTCACGAATTTTCTCCGCTTATGATTGTACCTTCCCAAAAAAACAAATTTTGAGTAAAAAACCTGAAAAGCTCGTTATTCAATATGCATGATGACTGCGGGCACAGTCTTCGAATGCGAGATATTGCTTTGCCGATTCTCAAAAATGACTAGAGTGGTCTGCGGTTCGTAGGTGTCATCGCGATACAACTGCGGTTCACATGTGTCACATGCGAAACAACCGGGGGTGGTTCACGGGTTGTTCTTTCACTGCACAACTTTTGTGACGTCAAATCTTTTTAGGGATCCATGCTTTGGGCCTTTTATGATTTTCCAACAACTTGGGCCCACTTTTTCTGATTCTTTTACCTATTTTGGCCCAAAAAAAACTAACCAACTTGAAATTAGGTTTTGGAAGATCAAATGACACCTTTTTGCTCCTTCTTCATCAAGAACTCTATGATGAATGGGTCTTCAAGTACACTTGAACACTTAAAGAGGAAAACACAATAAAATGGAATCAAAAGCAACCCAAAGTATACTAAACTATGGACCTCAATTGATTAACCACAATAAAGCACCTAATCTTATTAGGAGGACCTCAAGGGAATTGGATTCCCAAGCAACCCACCTTTCTAAACAAAGGTTCAATGAAAAGCTTCAAAAGCTCTCAACTCTCAAGTTCTCAAAGTGAAGCATAAACAACAATATTCAAGATAGTCTAAGCTAGGAAAATGACTTAAGGTTACTATTTATAGTCTAGGACTGATTTATTATACAAGAGACCAAAAATGACACTGTTGGATTGTAAAAACAACCAAAACACCGCGTCGTCACACTCTCTCTTGACCTACGAATCGCAGACTTTGCCTTTGACATGATCTGTGATTTGTAGGTTTGCATCATCTGTAGCTACTTGGCTCTCTCTGCGGTCCGCAGACTCCACCTGTGACACCATCTGCGATTCGCAGGTGGTGTTTTCTGCACCATTTGTTATCTTTTCACCTTCCCATGCTATCCACTTGGAAACCTCGTGATGGGCTTGACTACTCGTGAATGATCTTGATGGAACTCAATTTGCATCAATTTTCAACATTACAACACTTACCACCATGTACTTTCAATAGTCATGTCATTGTCAAATAAAATATTATTCTTAAGAAAAGAATAATCAACTATAGTTGGTGAGTGGAATCATGTAAGTTAACTCTCAAAAAGATCAATGTCATGACTCTCTACATAGCACATAATACTATCAAACCTTGAGTCACATAAAAAGTCAACAACATAAGATCAAAGGACTCATATTCACATTCATTCACATTATCAACTAGGATAAGATCATCATCACTAAGTTGAGGTTCATAGCGAAAACTCAAAAATCCATGGTTTCCCGGTAGAACCCTATTTCGCCCAAGTTGTTTCGGAACCGGAAAAAAGAAGCGGTTTTTCGCACAGCTTGCTCATAGTGCAGTCCCACTTGTATATCGTATTTGGCCGAAGAAGCATCGGACAGGTTGGAGTTCTTACCTTCATGGGACTCCATGGACCAAGATCTGCTTTTATTATATGGTCAATACCGATCTACTTTAGTAGATCATATGGATGTAGAAAAAGCTTATACAATCATCATAAACTTCCTCAACTAGTGGACTAGCAATCTCAACACATGACAATGCACAAACACTCTTATCACAAGTGTCAACAATAGGTGGACACAAATTAATCTCACAAGAAGATCAATCCAGTCATCAAAAGGATCAGTTGGTGTTGGAACGTTGAGGCAAGGAAACAAGAGTGTGGAAGAATACTATGATTAGTTCCAACATGTGAAAATGAGGATAAACTTTGAAGAGGATGAATTGAATGCCATGACTAGGTTCTGTGCCGGATTGAATAAATATATTGCTTCCCAAATGAGACTCCACAACTATCAAGATATTGATGAAACATTTGAAGCAGCTTGTCACGACCCAAACCGGAGGGCCATGATGGGCACCCGAACCTTACTTGCTAAGTATCCAAACTAGTCATTTGACGGGTAAGGTCCGCCAAAGCACTCATCACATCAACAAGAGTAGGTCCATCGGTGGGAACTTATGTCTCATCGCCCGAATTTGACATGGTACCTGTTTTAGAAAAATCACTCAAAACAAACAAACACATTAGGTTAGTAAAATAAACCTCACAAGTCACTCGAGTTATGCGAAACTTTGATTTGCCTCACGAATTTTCTCCGCTTATGATTGTACCTTCCCAAAAAAACAAATTTTGAGTAAAAAACCTGAAAAGCTCTGTTATTCAATATGCATGACCTGCGGGCACAGTCTTCGAATGCGATATTGCTTTGCCGATTCTCAAAAATGACTAGAGTGGTCTGCGGTTCGTAGCTGTCATCTGCGATACAACCTGCGGTTCACATGTGTCACATGCGAAACAACCTGGGGGTGGTTCACAGGTTGTTCTTTCACTGCACAACTTTTGTGACGTCAAATCTTTTTAGGGATCCATGCTTTGGGCCTTTTATGATTTTCCAACAACTTGGGCCCACTTTTTCGATTCTTTTACCTATTTTGGCCCCAAAAAAAACTAACCAACTTGAAATTAGGTTTTGGAAGATCAAATGACACCTTTTTGCTCCTTCTTCATCAAGAACTCTATGAAGGTCTTCAAGTACACTTGAACACTTAAAGAGGAAAACACAATAAAATGGAATCAAAAGCAACCCAAAGTATACTAAACTATGGACCTCAATTGATTAACCACAATAAAGCACCTAATCTTATTAGGAGGACCTCAAGGGAATTGGATTCCCAAGCAACCCACCTTTCTAAACAAAGGTTCAATGAAAAGCTTCAAAAGCTCTCAACTCTCAAGTTCTCAAAGTGAAGCATAAAACAATATTCAAGATAGTCTAAGCTAGGAAAATGACTTAAGGTTACTATTTATAGTCTAGGACTGATTTATTATACAAGAGACCAAAAATGACACTGTTGGATTGTAAAAACAACCAAAACACCGCGTCGTCACACTCTCTCTTGACCTACGAATCGCAGACTTTGCCTTTGACATGATCTGTGATTTGTAGGTTTGTCTTTCAGTGATTGCATCATCGTAGCTACTTGGCTCTCGTCTGCGGTCCGCGAGACTCCACCTGTGACACCATCGCGATTCGCAGTGGTGTTTTCTGCACCATTTGTTATCTTTTCACCTTCCCATGCTATCCACTTGGAAACCTCGTGATGGGCTTGACTACTCGTGAATGATCTTGATGGAACTCAATTTGCATCAATTTTCAACATTACAACACTTACCACCATGTACTTTCAATAGTCATGTCATTGTCAAATAAAATATTATTCTTAAGAAAAGAATAATCAACTATAGTTGGTGAGTGGAATCATGTAAGTTAACTCTCAAAAAGATCAATGTCATGACTCTCTACATAGCACATAATACTATCAAACCTTGAGTCACATAAAAAGTCAACAACATAAGATCAAAGGACTCATATTCACATTCATTCACATTATCAACTAGGATAAGATCATCATCACTAAGTTGAGGTTCATAGCGAAAACTCAAAAATCCATGGTTTCCCGGTAGAACCCTATTTCGCCCAAGTTGTTTCGGAACCGGAAAAAAGAAGCGGTTTTTCGCACAGCTTGCTCATAGTGCAGGTCCCACTTGTATATCGTATTTGGCCGAAGAAGCATCGGACAGGTTGGAGTTCTTACCTTCTTGGGACTCCATGGACCAAGATCTGCTTTTATTATATGGTCAATACCGATCTACTTTAGTAGATCATATGGATGTAGAAAAAGCTTATACAATCATCATAAACTTCCTCAACTAGTGGACTAGCAATCTCAACACATGACAATGCACAAACACTCTTATCACAAGTGTCAACAATAGGTGGACACAAATTAATCTCACAAGAAGATCAATCCAGTCATCAAAAGGATCAGTTGGTGTTGGAACGTTGAGGCAAGGAAACAAGAGTGTGGAAGAATACTATGATTAGTTCCAACATGTGAAAATGAGGATAAACTTTGAAGAGGATGAATTGAATGCCATGACTAGGTTCTGTGCCGGATTGAATAAATATATTGCTTCCCAAATGAGACTCCACAACTATCAAGATATTGATGAAACATTTGAAAGCAGCTTGTCACGACCCAAACCGGAGGGCCATGATGGGCACCCGAACCTTACTTGCTAAGTATCCAAACTAGTCATTTGACGGGTAAGGTCCGCCAAAGCACTCATCACATCAACAAGAGTAGGTCCATCGGTGGGAACTTATGTCTCATCGCCCGAATTTGACATGGTACCTGTTTTAGAAAAATCACTCAAAACAAACAAACACATTAGGTTAGTAAAATAAACCTCACAAGTCACTCGAGTTATGCGAAACTTTGATTTGCCTCACGAATTTTCTACGCTTATGATTGTACCTTCCAAAAAAACAAATTTTGAGTAAAAAACCTGAAAAGCTCTGTTATTCAATATGCATGACCTGCGGGCACAGTCTTCGAATGCGAGATATTATTTGCAGATTCTCAAAAATGACTAGAGTGGTCTGCGGTTCGTAGGTGTCATCTGCGATACAACTGCGGTTCACATGTGTCACATGCGAAACAACCGTGGGTGGTTCACAGGTTGTTCTTTCACTGCACAACTTTTGTGACGTCAAATCTTTTTAGGGATCCATGCTTTGGGCCTTTTATGATTTTCCAACAACTTGGGCCCACTTTTTCTGATTCTTTTACCTATTTTGGCCCAAAAAAAAACTAACCAACTTGAAATTAGGTTTTGGAAGATCAAATGACACCTTTTTGCTCCTTCTTCATCAAGAACTCTATGAAGGTCTTCAAGTACACTTGAACACTTAAAGAGGAAAACACAATAAAATGGAATCAAAATCAACCCAAAGTATACTAAACTATGGACCTCAATTGATTAACCACAATAAAGCACCTAATCTTATTAGGAGGACCTCAAGGGAATTGGATTCCCAAGCAACCCACCTTTCTAAACAAAGGTTCAATGAAAAGCTTCAAAAGCTCTCAACTCTCAAGTTCTCAAAGTGAAGCATAAACAACAATATTCAAGATAGTCTAAGCTGTTAAAATGACGTAAGGTTACTATTTATAGTCTAGGACTGATTTATTATACAAGAGACCAAAAATGACACTCTTGGATTGTAAAAACAACCAAAACACGCGTCGTCACACTCTCTCTTGACCTACGAATCGCAGACTTTGCCTTTGACATGATCGTGATTCGTAGGATTTGTAGGTGATTGCATCATCTGTAGCTACTTGGCTCTGTCGCGGTCCGCGGACTCCACCTGTGACACCATCTCTGCGATTCGCAGGTGGTGTTTTTCGCACCATTTGTTATCTTTTCACCTTCCCATGCTATCCACTTGGAAACCTCGTGATGGGCTTGACTACTCGTGAATGATCTTGATGGAACTCAATTTGCATCAATTTTCAACATTACAACACTTACCACCATGTACTTTCAATAGTCATGTCATTGTCAAATAAAATATTATTCTTAAGAAAAAAGAATAATCAACTATAGTTGGTGAGTGGAATCATGTAAGTTAACTCTCAAAAAGATCAATGTCATGACTCTCTACATAGCACATAATACTATCAAACCTTGAGTCACATCAAAAGTCAACAACATAAGATCAAAGGACTCATATTCACATTCATTCACATTATCAACTAGGATAAGATCATCATCACTAAGTTGAGGTTCATACAATCATCATAAACTTCCTCAACTAGTGGACTAGCAATCTCAACACATGACAATGCACAAACACTCTTATCACAAGTGTCAACTTTAGTAGAATAGGTGGACACAAATTAAATCTCTAGCAAAGAAGATCAATCCAAGTGTCATCAAATTAATCTCACAAGAAGATCAATCCGGTCATCAAAAGGGTGTTGGAACGTTGAGGCAAGGAAACAAGAGTGTGGAAGAATACTATGATTAGTTCCAACATGTGAAAATGAGGATAAACTTTGAAGAGGATGAATTGAATGCCATGACTAGGTTCTGTGCCGGATTGAATAAATATATTGCTTCCCAAATGAGACTCCACAACTATCAAGATATTGATGAAACATTTGAAGCAGCTTGTCACGACCCAAACCGGAGGGCCATGATGGGCACCCGAACCTTACTTGCTAAGTATCCAAACTAGTCATTTGACGGGTAAGGTCCGCCAAAGCACTCATCACATCAACAAGAGTAGGTCCATCGGTGGGAACTTATGTCTCATCGCCCGAATTTGACATGGTACCTGTTTTAGAAAAATCACTCAAAACAAACAAACACATTAGGTTAGTAAAATAAACCTCACAAGTCACTCGAGTTATGCGAAACTTTGATTTGCCTCACGAATTTTCTCCGCTTATGATTGTACCTTCCCAAAAAAACAAATTTTGAGTAAAAAACCTGAAAAGCTCTGTTATTCAATATGCATGACCTGCGGGCACAGTCTTCGAATGCGAGATATTCTTTGCCAGATTCTCAAAAATGACTAGGTGGTCGCGGTTCGTAGGTGTCATCTGCGATACAACCTGCGGTTCACATGTGTCACATGCGAAACAACCTGTGGGTGGTTCACAGGTTGTTCTTTCACTGCACAACTTTTGTGACGTCAAATCTTTTTAGGGATCCATGCTTTGGGCCTTTTATGATTTTCCAACAACTTGGGCCCACTTTTTCTGATTCTTTTACCTATTTTGGCCCAAAAAAAACTTACCAACTTGAAATTAGGTTTTGGAAGATCAAATGAGACCTTTTTGCTCCTTCTTCATCAAGAACTCTATGAAGGTCTTCAAGTACACTTGAACACTTAAAGAGGAAAACACAATAAAATGGAATCAAAAGCAACCCAAAGTATACTAAACTATGGACCTCAATTGATTAACCACAATAAAGCACCTAATCTTATTAGGAGGACCTCAAGGGAATTGGATTCCCAAGCAACCCACCTTTCTAAACAAAGGTTCAATGAAAAGCTTCAAAAGCTCTCAACTCTCAAGTTCTCAAAGTGAAGAAGAATATTCAAGATAGTCTAAGCTATGAAAATGACTTAAGGTTACTATTTATAGTCTAGGACTGATTTATTATACAAGAGACCAAAAATGACACTGTTGGATTGTAAAAACAACCAAAACACCGCGTCGTCACACTCTCTCTTGACCTACGAATCGCAGACTTTGCCTTTGACATGATCTGTGATTTGTAGGTTTGTCTTTAGTGATTGCATCATCTGTAGCTACTTGGCTCTGTCGCGGTCCGCAGACTCCACCTGTGACACCATCTGCGATTCGCAGGTGGTGTTTTCTGCACCATTTGTTATCTTTTCACCTTCCCATGCTATCCACTTGGAAACCTCGTGATGGGCTTGACTACTCGTGAATGATCTTGATGGAACTCAATTTGCATCAATTTTCAACATTACAACACATACCACCATGTACTTTCAATAGTCATGTCATTGTCAAATAAAATATTATTCTTAAGAAAAGAATAATCAACTATAGTTGGTGAGTGGAATCATGTAAGTTAACTCTCAAAAAGATCAAATGTCATGACTACTCTACATAGCACATAATACTATCAAACCTTGAGTCACATCAAAAGTCAACAACATAAGATCAAAGGACTCATATTCACATTCGTATTTGGTTCACATTATCAACTAGGATAAGATCATCATCACTAAGTTGAGGTTCATACAATCATCATAAACTTCCTCAACTAGTGGACTAGCAATCTCAACACATGACAATGCACAAACACTCTTATCACAAGTGTCAACAATAGGTGGACACAAATTAATCTCACAAGAAGATCAATCCGGTCATCAAAAGGATCAGTTGGTGTTGGAACGTTGAGGCAAGGAAACAAGAGTGTGGAAGAATACTATGATTAGTTCCAACATGTGAAAATGAGGATCAACTTTGAAGAGGATGAATTGAATGCCATGACTAGGTTCCGTGCCGGATTGAATAAATATATTGCTTCCCAAATGAGACTCCACAACTATCAAGATATTGATGAAACATTTGAAGCAGCTTGTCACGACCCAAACCGGAGGGCCATGATGGGCACCCGAACCTTACTTGCTAAGTATCCAAACTAGTCATTTGACGGGTAAGGTCCGCCAAAGCACTCATCACATCAACAAGAGTAGGTCCATCGGTGGGAACTTAGGTCTCATCGCCCGAATTTGACATGGTACCTGTTTTAGAACAATCACTCAAAACAAACAAACACATTAGGTTAGTAAAATAAACCTCACAAGTCACTCGAGTTATGCGAAACTTTGATTTGCCTCACGAATTTTCTCCGCTAATGATTGTACCTTCGCAAAAAAACAAATTTTGAGTAAAAAACCTGAAAAGCTCTGTTATTCAATATGCATGACCTGCGGGCACAGTCTTCGAATGCAGATATTTGCTGCCAGATTCTCAAAAATGACTAGAGTGGTCTGCGGTTCGTAGGTGTCATCTGCGATGCAACCTGCGGTTCACATGTGTCACATGCGAAACAACCTGTGGGTGGTTCACAGGTTGTTCTTTCACTGCACAACTTTTGTGACGTCAAATCTTTTTAGGGATCCATGCTTTGGGCCTTTTATGATTTTCCAACAACTTGGGCCCACTTTTTTTGATTCTTTTACCTATTTTGGCCCAAAAAAAAAACTTACCAACTTGAAATTAGGTTTTGGAAGATCAAATGAGACCTTTTTGCTCCTTCTTCATCAAGAACTCTATGAAGGTCTTCAAGTACACTTGAACACTTAAAGAGGAAAACACAATAAAATGGAATCAAAAGCAACCCAAAGTATACTAAACTATGGACCTCAATTGATTAACCACAATAAAGCACCTAATCTTATTAGGAGGACCTCAAGGGAATTGGATTCCCAAGCAACCCACCTTTCTAAACAAAGGTTCAATGAAAAGCTTCAAAAGCTCTCAACTCTCAAGTTCTCAAAGTGAAGCATAAAAGAATATTCAAGATAGTCTAAGCTATGAAAATGACTTAAGGTTACTATTTATAGTCTAGGACTGATTTATTATACAAGAGACCAAAAATGACACTCTTGGATTGTAAAAACAACCAAAACACCGCGTCGTCACACTCTCTCTTGACCTACGAATCGCAGACTTTGCCTTTGACATGATCGTGATTCGTAGGTTTGTCTTTAGGTTTGCATCATCGTAGCTACTTGGCTCTCTCTGCGGTCCGAGACTCCACTGTGACACCATCTGCGATTCGCAGGTGGTGTTTTCTGCACCATTTGTTATCTTTTCACCTTCCCATGCTATCCACTTGGAAACCTCGTGATGGGCTTGACTCCTCGTGAATGATCTTGATGGAACTCAATTTGCATCAATTTTCAACATTACAACACATACCACCATGTACTTTCAATAGTCATGTCATTGTCAAATAAAATATTATTCTTAAGAAAAGAATAATCAACTATAGTTGGTGAGTGGAATCATGTAAGTTAACTCTCAAAAAGATCAATGGTCATGACTCTCTACATAGCACATAATACTATCAAACCTTGAGTCACATCAAAAGTCAACAACATAAGATCAAAGGACTCATATTCACATTCATTCACATTATCAACTAGGATAAGATCATCATCACTAAGTTGAGGTTCATACAATCATCATAAACTTCCTCAACTAGTGGACTAGCAATCTCAACACATGACAATGCACAAACACTCTTATCACAAGTGTCAACAATAGGTGGACACAAATTAATCTCACAAGAAGATCAATCCGGTCATCAAAAGGATCAGTTGGTGTTGGAACGTTGAGGCAAGGAAACAAGAGTGTGGAAGAATACTATGATTAGTTCCAACATGTGAAAATGAGGATCAACTTTGAAGAGGATGAATTGAATGCCATGACTAGGTTCCGTGCCGGATTGAATAAATATATTGCTTCCCAAATGAGACTCCACAACTATCAAGTTATTGATGAAACATTTGAAGCAGCTTGTCACGACCCAAACCGGAGGGCCATGATGGGCACCCGAACCTTACTTGCTAAGTATCCAAACTAGTCATTTGACGGGTAAGGTCCGCCAAAGCACTCATCACATCAACAAGAGTAGGTCCACCGGTGGGAACTTAGGTCTCATCGCCCGAATTTGACATGGTACCTGTTTTAGAACAATCACTCAAAACAAACAAACACATTAGGTTAGTAAAATAAACCTCACAAGTCACTCGAGTTATGCGAAACTTTGATTTGCCTTACGAATTTTCTCCGCTAATGATTGTACCTTCGCAAAAAAACAAATTTTGAGTAAAAAACCTGAAAAGCTCTGTTATTCAATATGCATGACCTGCGGGCACAGTCTTCGAATGCAGATATTGCTGCCAGATTCTCAAAAATGACTAGAGTGGTCTGCGGTTCGTAGGTGTCATCTGCGATACAACCTGCGGTTCACATGTGTCACATGCGAAACAACCTGTGGGTGGTTCACAGGTTGTTCTTTCACTGCACAACTTTTGTGACGTCAAATCTTTTTAGGGATCCATGCTTTGGGCCTTTTATGATTTTCCAACAACTTGGGCCCACTTTTTCTGATTCTTTTACCTATTTTGGCCCAAAAAAAAACTTACCAACTTGAAATTAGGTTTTGGAAGATCAAATGAGACCTTTTTGCTCCTTCTTCATCAAGAACTCTATGAAGGTCTTCAAGTACACTTGAACACTTAAAGAGGAAAACACAATAAAATGGAATCAAAAGCAACCCAAAGTATACTAAACTATGGACCTCAATTGATTAACCACAATAAAGCACCTAATCTTATTAGGAGGACCTCAAGGGAATTGGATTCCCAAGCAACCCACCTTTCTAAACAAAGTTTCAATGAAAAGCTTCAAAAGCTCTCAACTCTCAAGTTCTCAAAGTGAAGAATATTCAAGATAGTCTAAGCTATGAAAATGACTTAAGGTTACTATTTATAGTCTAGGACTGATTTATTATACAAGAGACCAAAAATGACACTCTTGGATTGTAAAAACAACCAAAACACCGCGTCGTCACACTCTCTCTTGACCTACGAATCGCAGACTTTGCCTTTGACATGATCTGTGATTCGTAGGTTATGTCTTTCAGTGATTGCATCATCTGTAGCTACTTGGCTCTGTCTGCGGTCCGCAGACTCCACTGTGACACCATCTCGCGATTCGCGGTGGTGTTTTCTGCACCATTTGTTATCTTTTCACCTTCCCATGCTATCCACTTCGAAACCTCGTGATGGGCTTGACTCCTCGTGAATGATCTTGATGGAACTCAATTTGCATCAATTTTCAACATTACAACACATACCACCATGTACTTTCAATAGTCATGTCATTGTCAAATAAAATATTATTCTTAAGAAAAGAATAATCAACTATAGTTGGTGAGTGGAATCATGTAAGTTAAGTCTCAAAAAGATCAATGTCATGACTCTCTACATAGCACATAATACTATCAAACCTTGAGTCACATCAAAAGTCAACAACATAAGATCAAAGGACTCATATTCACATTCGTTCACATTATCAACTAGGATAAGATCATCATCACTAAGTTGAGGTTCATACAATCATCATAAACTTCCTCAACTAGTGGACTAGCAATCTCAACACATGACAATGCACAAACACTCTTATCACAAGTGTCAACAATAGGTGGACACAAATTAATCTCACAAGAAGATCAATCCGGTCATCAAAAGGATCAGTTGGTGTTGGAACGTTGAGGCAAGGAAACAAGAGTGTGGAAGAATACTACGATGAGTTCCAACATGTGAAAATGAGGATCAACTTTGAAGAGGATGAATTGAATGCCATGACTAGGTTCCGTGCCGGATTGAATAAATATATTGCTTCCCAAATGAGACTCCACAACTATCAAGTTATTGATGAAACATTTGAAGCAGCTTGTCACGACCCAAAACGGAGGGCCAAGATGGGCACCCGAACATTACTTGCTAAGTATCCAAACTAGTCATTTGACGGGTAAGGTCCGCCAAAGCACTCATCACATCAACAAGAGTAGGTCCACCGGTGGGAACTTAGGTCTCATCCCCGAATTTGACATGGTCCAGTTTTAGAACAATCACTCAAAACAAACAAACACATTAGGTTAGTAAAATAAACCTCACAAGTCACTCGAGTTATGCGAAACTTTGATTTGCCTTACGAATTTTCTCCGCTAATGATTGTACCTTCGCAAAAAAACAAATTTTGAGTAAAAAACCTGAAAAGCTCTGTTATTCAATATGCATGACCTGCGGGAACAGTCTTCAAATGCGAGATATTCTTTGCCGATTCTCAAAAATGACTAGAGTGGTCTGCGGTTCGTAGGTGTCATCATGCGATGCAACTGCGGTTCACATGTGTCACATGCGAAACAACTGTGGGTGGTTCACAGGTTGTTCTTTCCTTTGCACAACTTTTGTGACGTCAAATCTTTTTAGGGATCCATGCTTTGGGCCTTTTATGATTTTCCAACAACTTGGGCCCACTTTTTCTGATTCTTTTACCTATTTTGGCCCAAAAAAAAACTTACCAACTTGAAATTAGGTTTTGGAAGATCAAATGAGACCTTTTTGCTCCTTCTTCATCAAGAACTCTATGAAGGTCTTCAAGTACACTTGAACACTTAAAGAGGAAAACACAATAAAATGGAATCAAAAGCAACCCAAAGTATACTAAACTATGGACCTCAATTGATTAACCACAATAAAGCACCTAATCTTATTAGGAGGACCTCAAGGGAATTGGATTCCCAAGCAACCCACCTTTCTAAACAAAGGTTCAATGAAAAGCTTCAAAAGCTCTCAACTCTCAAGTTCTCAAAGTGAAGCATGAAGAATATTCAAGATAGTCTAAGCTATGAAAATGACTTAAGGTTACTATTTATAGTCTAGGACTGATTTATTATACAAGAGACCAAAAATGACACTCTTGGATTGTAAAAAAAGCCAAAACACAGCGTTGTCACACTCTCTCTTGACCTACGAATCGCAGACTTTGCCTTTGACATGATCTGTGATTCGTAGGTTATGTCTTTCAGTGATTGCATCATCTGTAGCTACTTGGCTCTGTCTGCGGTCCGCGGACTCCACCTGTGACACCATCTGCGATTCGCAGGTGGTGTTTTCTGCACCATTTGTTATCTTTTCACCTTCCCATGCTATCCACTTCGAAACCTCGTGATGGGCTTGACTCCTCGTGAATGATCTTGATGGAACTCAATTTGCATCAATTTTCAACATTACAACACATGCCACCATGTACTTTCAATAGTCATGTCATTGTCAAATAAAATATTATTCTTAAGAAAAGAATAATCAACTATAGTTGGTGAGTGGAATCATGTAAGTTAAGTCTCAAAAAGATCAATGTCATGACTCTCTACATAGCACATAATACTATCAAACCTTGAGTCACATCAAAAGTCAACAACATAAGATCAAAGGACTCATATTCACATTCGTTCACATTATCAACTAGGATAAGATCATCATCACTAAGTTGAGGTTCATACAATCATCATAAACTTCCTCAACTAGTGGACTAGCAATCTCAACACATGACAATGCACAAACACTCTTATCACAAGTGTCAACAATAGGTGGACACAAATTAATCTCACAAGAAGATCAATCCGGTCATCAAAAGGATCAGTTGGTGTTGGAACGTTGAGGCAAGGAAACAAGAGTGTGGAAGAATACTACGATGAGTTCCAACATGTGAAAATGAGGATCAACTTTGAAGAGGATGAATTGAATGCCATGACTAGGTTCCGTGCCGGATTGAATAAATATATTGCTTCCCAAATGAGGCTCCACAACTATCAAGTTATTGATGAAACATTTGAAGCAGCTTGTCACGACCCAAACCGGAGGGCCAAGATGGGCACCCGAACATTACTTGCTAAGTATCCAAACTAGTCATTTGACGGGTAAGGTCCGCCAAAGCACTCATCACATCAACAAGAGTAGGTCCACCGGGGGAACTTAGGTCTCATCCCCGAATTTGACATGGTCCGGTTTTAGAACAATCACTCAAAACAAGCAAACACATTAGGTTAGTAAAATAAACCTCACAAGTCACTCGAGTTATGCGAAACTTTGATTTGCCTTACGAATTTTCTCCGCTAATGATTGTACCTTCGCAAAAAAACAAATTTTGAGTAAAAAACCTGAAAAGCTCTGTTATTCAATATGCATGACCTGCGGGAACAGTCTTCAAATGCAGATATTGCTGTCAGATTCTCAAAAATGACTAGAGTGGTCTGCGGTTCGTAGGTGTCATCTGCGATGCAACCTGCGGTTCACATGTGTCACATGCGAAACAACCTGTGGGTGGTTCACGGGTTGTTCTTTCACTGCACAACTTTTGTGACGTCAAATCTTTTTAGGGATCCATGCTTTGGGCCTTTTATGATTTTCCAACAACTTGGGCCCACTTTTTCTGATTCTTTTACCTATTTTGGCCCAAAAAAAAACTTACCAACTTGAAATTAGGTTTTGGAAGATCAAATGAGACCTTTTTGCTCCTTCTTCATCAAGAACTCTATGAAGGTCTTCAAGTACACTTGAACACTTAAAGAGGAAAACACAATAAAATGGAATCAAAAGCAACCCAAAGTATACTAAACTATGGACCTCAATTGATTAACCACAATAAAGCACCTAATCTTATTAGGAGGACCTCAAGGGAATTGGATTCCCAAGCAACCCACCTTTCTAAACAAAGGTTCAATGAAAAGCTTCAAAAGCTCTCAACTCTCAAGTTCTCAAAGTGAAGAATATTCAAGATAGTCTAAGCTATGAAAATGACTTAAGGTTACTATTTATAGTCTAGGACTGATTTATTATACAAGAGACCAAAAATGACACTCTTGGATTGTAAAAACAACCAAAACACAGCGTTGTCACACTCTCTCTTGACCTACGAATCGCAGACTTTGCCTTTGACATGATCTGTGATTCGTAGGTTATGTCTTTCGGTGATTGCATCATGCGTAGCTACTTGGCTCTGTCGCGGTCCGCGGACTCCTGTGACACCATCTGCGATTCGCGGTGGTGTTTTCTGCACCATTTGTTATCTTTTCACCTTCCCATGCTATCCACTTCGAAACCTCGTGATGGGCTTGACTCCTCGTGAATGATCTTGATGGAACTCAATTTGCATCAATTTTCAACATTACAACACATACCACCATGTACTTTCAATAGTCATGTCATTGTCAAATAAAATATTATTCTTAAGAAAAGAATAATCAACTATAGTTGGTGAGTGGAATCATGTAAGTTAACTCTCAAAAAGATCAATGTCATGACTCTCTACATAGCACATAATACTATCAAACCTTGAGTCACATCAAAAGTCAACAACATAAGATCAAAGGACTCATATTCACATTCATTCACATTATCAACTAGGATAAGATCATCATCACTAAGTTGAGGTTCATACAATCATCATAAACTTCCTCAACTAGTGGACTAGCAATCTGAACACATGACAATGCACAAACACTCTTATCACAAGTGTCAACAATAGGTGGACACAAATTAATCTCACAAGAAGATCAATCCGGTCATCAAAAGGATCAGTTGGTGTTGGAACGTTGAGGCAAGGAAACAAGAGTGTGGAAGAATACTATGATTAGTTCCAACATGTGAAAATGAGGATCAACTTTGAAGAGGATGAATTGAATGCCATGACTAGGTTCCGTGCCGGATTGAATAAATATATTGCTTCCCAAATGAGACTCCACAACTATCAAGTTATTGATGAAACATTTGAAGCAGCTTGTCACGACCCAAACCGGAGGGCCATGATGGGCACCCGAACATTACTTGCTAAGTATCCAAACTAGTCATTTGACGGGTAAGGTCCGCCAAAGCACTCATCACATCAACAAGAGTAGGTCCACCGGTGGGAACTTAGGTCTCTTCGCCCGAATTTGACATGGTACCGGTTTTAGAACAATCACTCAAAACAAACAAACACATTAGGTTAGTAAAATAAACCTCACAAGTCACTCGAGTTATGCGAAACTTTGATTTGCCTCACGAATTTTCTCCGCTAATGATTGTACCTTCGCAAAAAAACAAATTTTGAGTAAAAAACCCGAAAAGCTCTGTTATTCAATATGCATGACCTGCGGGCACAGTCTTCGAATGCAGATATTGCCGCCAGATTCTCAAAAATGACTATAGTGGTCTGCGGTTCGTAGGTGTCATATGCGATACAACCTGCAGTTCACATGTGTCACATGCGAAACAACCTATGGGTGGTTCACATAACTTTTGTGACGTGGTTCTTTCACTGCACAACTTTTGTGACGTCAAATCTTTTTAGTGGGATCCATGATAGCTAAGTAGCGGGTCTGTTCTAGTTTACGCTTAATTATTTCCAAACCAGGCCTGTCTGGTATAGCCTTAAGTGTATTTCAAACCAGGCCTGTCAGGTATAGTCTTAATTATTTTCAAACCAGGCATGTCTGGTATTCCCCTAATTGTTTTCAAGCCAGGCCTGTCTGGTGGCCCCCCCCCCTGTAAGCACTTCTGCTCAAAGGAGGCACAGCTCAGAGGAGGCCCGCTGCAAGAGGTACGCCTGAATCCCCCTGATTAATTTCCTGAGTTCAAGTACTTTTTAATTCCTGTTTTACTTTTGTCTAGGCAAATCTAGGAATAGGCAAATCGTAGGTTCTGCTTGCTAGGCAAAACTAAGTTTTATTAGGCTGATTCCTTTGATATTTTGCCTCTAGCCTAGGTTGTTCTAATAGGTTACCTTTTGTAAATTCAGCCCCTGCTCTGTCTGGTACTTAGTTCTACTCCCCTCGTATCATGTCCAAAAAGAAGAAACGGAATAGAGACCATTTTTCGCCGCTTCCAATTAATATGGGAGTGGCGTCAATTGAACTCTCTTCTGTTGAAGAATTCCCGCCGATCTGTTTGGCCTCCTCAGCGGGAAATTCCAAGCTCTCTCCTATCCCCAAGTTTGTGAGCTGCGTCCGTCCTGAGGCAGGGGGCCCCTCTGAGGCTGCCCCTTCCCCCCCCGACGATAGTAGGGAAAGGGAGGATACCCCGATTCCCCCTCCTCTTCGTGTACCCTCGGTTCAAAGGACACCAGACCATCCTCCCCGGATGTGATTAAGCTGGCTCCAAAAGACACTGAGGCTACCCTAAATCGGCCGGCCACTAAGGCAGCTTATGCTTCCATTGTTAAAGGAAATAGGGATATTAACAATGGTCAAAAACTTCATTTTGTCCCCGAATCCCAGTCCGAGGGGCCTATTAGGCTTCTTGAAATGACCTAGACGACCTAACGGACACTTGGGGCCATCTTCTTATCGGGTACTTTGCTGGTAAATACCCTGGGGGCCCGGCCCTACAAAAATTATGCAGATCCTGGGGGGTGACTTATAAATTCAGTGTCCACACCTCAGGATGGATTGTTTTTAGCTTCAAAACTAAAGATGACAAGGATAAGGTCGCTGGCAATGGCCCTCATTTTGTCTATGGCACTGCACTACTCCTCAAGGAAATGCCCAAGTGCTTTACCTTTGATGATCAGGAAATCTGCTCTATGCCTATCTGGGTTAGGCTACCATCGTTACCTTTAGAACTCTGGAATGATAGGGCCCTGAGTCGTATCCTCTCCCGCATAGGGAGGCCTATTGGGACCGACAAGCTTACCCACAGCAAGCAACAAACCAACTTTGCTCGCGCCCTTGTAGAGATAGACCTTTCGAAGGATCTGCAAAACTCCATTGAACTAAAATTTTTTGAAGGGGTTACCCTAGAGCAAGAAGTCATTTATGAAAAACTCCCGCATTTCTGCAATACTGCAGAAGGATTGGCCACTCCACTGCCGCATGCAGTAAGCATTTAGCAGATCTAAACAAACGTGTCCAAAAAATGAATTCCCCAGTTCCACCCAAGAACCCCCCCAAAGCCACTCCTTTACCAAAACCTACCCACACTTATATCGCTTCCCCATCCACCACAGAGGGAGTCTCGCGGGCCTCACACAGGGGAACAAACTGGGATAGATACCGAAGGGGATGCCGGAAATATGAAATTTGGAGGCCAGCCCTTGGGTGTGACGAAACCGGGGCGGCACAGTCGGAACCTAAATAGCAAGACCCTTGTAGCCAACTTTGCGGGCGTACGAGGTTTGGTAAAGGGGAGAGATTGACCCAAACAAAATCTGGGGACCAACCAGCGGGGAAACAGACCGTGGTTGGTACAGGTCGAAACTTGAACAGCCTCTCTCCTGGTGGCCATCCTGCTGGGACCCAGACAGAGGTTGGCAAAGGTCGGACCGCTACTGACATTAATTTGGTGGACCAACCTTTGAGTCGGAGCCTGCTCCATCACCCCTTTTGTTAAAAACTCCACCATCTTCCGGGCACTAGTAAACCTACCTTTGGAAAACTCTATGGACACAGTTATGGGTGGACTGGGAGGGAAAACTGATCTACTGGGGAAGGATAGTACTGAAGAAG
This sequence comes from Anisodus tanguticus, assembly GCA_034509755.1. Taxonomy (NCBI): domain Eukaryota; kingdom Viridiplantae; phylum Streptophyta; class Magnoliopsida; order Solanales; family Solanaceae; genus Anisodus; species Anisodus tanguticus. Next base: position 27,763,268 of record CM067550.1, on the reverse strand, counting down.
ATGGTTTCTCTATAATAAAAAAAGGGAAATCCAGGAAACATGCCAACGCTCTTAGACATAACGATCCATGCGAAACCTCCTCCAAAACCAAATCCATAAGTAATTTGAAGGGAACCCCCACCCTTCCGTTACCCCAATGATTATTGGTTTTTGGAATATTAGGGGCTTGCACGGCTCCTCCAAACAAAAGGAGATCTCTTCCCTCGTGCACGGTGAGAACATTGACCTTTTTTGTGTCCTCGAGTCCAAGCTCAACCCCAATCCCTGAATAATTTTTGGGCTTCTAAATTTAGGAATTGGGTAGTTCTGGACAACTTTTGTACTCATTCGGCTGGTAGAATTTTCGTCATCTTCAACCCCGCCAAGATTAAGCTCAACTTATTAGATGTCAGTCCGCAAACCATTCATTGTGATGCGGCTTGCAGCACCACTTCTAAAAGGTTCAGGATTACTTTTGCCTACGGTTACCACTCAATAGTTGCAAGAAGGGCCCTCTGGGACAGCTTTCAGAATTATGGCGCTGACCCCCAGGAACCATGGCTGGTCATGGGGGATTTCAACACAATCATGAACAATGATGAGCGTTGTAACATGGCCCCTATCACCAGCTATGACACTAAGGATTTTGTTAATTGCTGCAATGATCTTGGTCTTACCGACATGAACTCTTCTGGATGCCACTACACGTTCAGTCGGGCAGGAAAGTTCAGCAAATTGGACAGGGCGCTGATAAACGGCCCTTGGTTACAATCTGGCTGGTATAGCCATGCCAACTTCAGACCTCCAGGTACTTTCTCGGACCACTCGCTTTGCCTAATCTCCATTTTTGACCACAATGAAAGGAGCAATAGGCCGTTCAAATTTTTCAACATGTGGTCCCAGCATCCCAGTTTTGGTTCCATTGTTACGAAAGCCGGCAACAAAATGTTTTAGGCACTGCACAGTTCTCCTTCTGCCGGAAACAACAGCGCCTCAAGCACCCTCTTAAACAACTCAACCTCAAGGAGTACTCTCATATTTCCGCCCGGGTCAAGAGGGCAAAAAATGAGCTTGAAATTGCACAGATTGATGCTATGAACAACCCACAGGATGGCCAGAAGCTTCTTCGGGTAGAAAATCTAAGACATAAGTATGTCCTGCTTTGCGAAGCTGAAATCTGCTTCCTTAGGCAGCTGGCGAAATGCGAGCATTTGAAAAACAGCGACAGATGTACCAAGTTTTTCCATGGTATGGTCAAAAGAAATTCCAAGAGGAATCATATTTCGCCATAACTAAACGGGATGGTTCCCTCACAACTTCAAATGACCAAGTGGTAACTGAATTCCTGGAGTACTATGAGGGTCTACTAGGCACCAGGGACCCTTGTCAGCCCATTGACATGGGGATTATTCACTCGGGTAATAGACTCACTCCGGTGCAAGGGGAAGAAATTACCAGGGCTGCCACGGACAGCGAAATCAAAGTTGCTGTCTTTGACATTAGGGACGATAAAGCCCCAGGCCCGGACGGTTTCTCGACTGGGTTTTATAAGAAGTCATGGGATATCATAGGTGGAGACTTCTGTGATGCTGTTAAGGAGTTTTTTAGCAGTGGCCAACTCCTGAAACAAATAAACCACACGATTATTGCTCTTGTTCCCAAATCTACCCATAGTCCCATGGTTACTGATTTCAGGCCTATCTCGTGCTGCAACATTCTTTATAAGGTCATCACAAAAATCTTGGCTGCCAGGGTCGAAACTGTCCTAGACTCCATAATCGACAATGCGCAATCTGCTTTTATTCAGGGAAGAAGGATGTCGGATAACATCCACCTAGTTCAGGAACTTTTAAAGGGTTATAATCATAAGAGGGTTTCTAATAGATGCATCTTGAAGGTTGACCTCGAAAGGCTTTCGACTATGTTAGTTGGGAGTTCCTCACGGCTATCTTAATTGGGTTGAATTTCCCAGAACACTTTGTGGCCCAGATTATGGAATGTGTTTCCACGCCCTCCTTTTCTGTTGCTATCAACGGTAGCATTCATGGGCACTTTAAAGGGAAAAAAGGGCTTAGACAGGGAGACCCCCTCTCCCCTTACCTCTTTGTCCTATGCCTCGAATACCTATCTAGACTATTGAATTACCGAACGAGAATTGCTGGTTTCAACTATCATCCGAAGTGTGGAGCCCTTAGGATCACCCACCTGGCTTTTGTGGATGACCTAATGCTTATATAAGTCTAGGGGTGACCCCTCTTCGGTCCGCATTCTAATGGATTGCCTTGACGCTTTTCGAAAATGCTCGGGTCTGTGTGCCAACAGCACCAAATCCAGTCTCTTCATTGTTGGGGTATCATACTATGATCTTAATGAAATCCAGGACCTCACTGGTTTTGACACGGGCTCAATGCCTTTTCGGTACCTGGGTATTCCGATGGCTGCGGACAAACTAAGAATGATTCATTACGAGCCTTTCGTTGCAAAGATTGCTGCCTATATTAACGCCTGGTCTAGCGTCACACTTTCCTACGCTGGCAGAGGAGAACTAATTAAATCGGTCCTCCAAGGTGTGGAAAGTTTTTGGCTGTCAATCATGCCGGTTTCCCCTTCACTGTTAGCGACAAGATCGTTAGCCTTTGCCGTAAGTTCTTATGGCGCTCAAACCATCCCCTTGTATCTTAGTCTCAATGTTGTCTGCCAAAATCAGAGGGAGGCCTGGGCTTTAGGGATATGAAAGCATGGAATAGGGCCCTCCTCACTAAATGCCTTTGGAACATTCACCAGAAGAATGATACACTTTGGATAAAATGGATATCCCAAAAATACCTTAGTCGAGACACAATCTGGACATGGAAGGGAAAGAGCAATGACTCCCCCCTAATCCAGCGCATCCTTAATATTAGGGACCAGATCCTAACTTCCACAGGAACTGCTACCCAGGCAGAAAACCTCCTGCACAAATGGAACGACCCTTCTGCTTCCACCCCGGATAGTACCGATGTTCTTATGATTTTTTTAGAATCCGTGTTCTGAAGTTCCCGGCACCGGGATGTTTGGAACCCCATGTATCATCCCTAAACAGGCTTTTATCCTTTGGCTAAGCATAAAAAGAAGCTAAAAACCAAAGATAAGTTACCACTTCAGGGCATTGACAGAACTTGCGCCTTATGTAATCAAACGGATGAATCCATTTCTCACCTGTTCTTTTCATGCAGTCACAGTTCTTATATTTGGACAGGGATCAGAAAATGGGTCGGAATCAGCAGAGCCATGACCTCTGTGGACAGTGCGCTGAAATACATTCGCAAGGAAGGGCGTGGCCTTTGGATGGCAAGCAAAGGCTAAACGAGTGGGCGGCCAATACGATATACGCTATCTGGAACGAGAGAAATAAGACGATCTTTGAAGGCACTAGGTTTGACAAAGAGGCAGTCTGCTTTAAAATCAAAACTAATATCTTTAAGGTCCTATTTGCACTATTTCCGCATTTCATTGAGAAATTTGTAACTCTAGGAAATGGATAGTATACGTGCTCCTGACTACCCGGCCTGTGGGATGCCTTTGGAGCTTCCCGACTACCCAACTTTGTGGGAGAAGCGGAGAGTCTATTCCGTTGTCTTCTTTGATAAATTATAGTTTAGTGCCGTTGGCAGTAACATATAAGCAGCATACGCTAAGGTACTCTTCCCTTCCCATGGGTTTGTCCCAATAGGGTTTACCATGGAAAGGGTTTAACGAGGCCTGCGGCTGCAACCATGCGCTTTACACGCAAGGGACTGCAAACGGCTATACTTTCAGTTTCTGATCTCTGTTTTGACCCTAGACTACCCAACTTGTGGGACATGCAAGGGCTT